>OW964841.1:1287878-2487878 GCA_943142095.1 Ophonus ardosiacus
GCTAGTAACTAGATTTGAACTAGTTAATTTTTATTCTACGATTCGACTCGTACATTATAAAGTATTGTTGCATTGACAATAATATTAGCTGTTCCAACCAAATAAATACATTTAATAATGACCACAGAAATATAAAATAAGAGATAAAGATAAAAAACATCCACTTACATTTGATGATTTCTTGCTGTCTGAACCGCTGGATTTTGTTCTCTGCTCCTTCAAATTTCTAGCTCGACTCTGGAAATGATTTCAAGCGATCTGGACACAGCACAATGCTGGCTAGGGTACCATTTTGTCGAGTTTTTATATTTTAGAGTTGTATTTTATTTACTTTATGAGTTTCTTTCTGTTGTAATTGTTTTTCTGTTCAATTTATGAAATAAATTATATTTTTGGAGTTTTATGTTTAATTCTAGGGCCCCGAAAATTATACCTTAATCCGGCCCTGAACACAACAGATTCACTGATTTCTGCTGAAAAGAAAATATTCATTGTAATATTCAATAATAGTATATTATGTGTCAAGTGTGTGAAGCTGACATTTTTACATGAGGGTGGAGATTGCGACACGAGCCGAAGGCGAGTGTTGCAAACCACCCGAATGTAAAATAGGCTTCACACACGTGTTACATACTATACTTTTTCTTCGACCTTGCAATAAAATATATTTTTTCTTCACATTGTCATTCTTTAAACGTAAAGCCTCTGTATTATCGACTTGTGTAACCATGGTTACCAACGTAACGGGTGTTTAACAGCTTTGTTTTATTAAAATACAATTCAGTTTGTAATATTTAAAATAATGACCGGTGCGTGAAATGTTACTTCACGCACACTGTGCGTGAAATAGCACTTCACGCACCGTGTGCAAAAACTCTAACTTCACACATAAAAATTGATACGTGAAGTACTCACTTCACGCATGGGAGTAGAAAAAATTATTATTTCGAATGGTGACAGAATATTGTTAGATAACAATTTTTTTTTTGTTTTAAATCTATATTGGAAGTAGAAATTTGGGAAGATTTTTATAATTTGTTGAAAATGTTACCCGGTCGAATTATTATGAATTTGGGCTCTTAAATAGAAACAATTTATAAAGTACTGAAAATTTCACATTAGCAAATATTTTACCGCATGTTTTTTGCAAAAATAAACACTTTAGCAACATAAATAACTATTAATATAGTTGAAACATTGTTTGAACTTACTATTGATATTAATTTGCAACAATATAAAACATCGAATTTATTTATTTTAACGTACTGTACCTTTAACTGTGTACGAATGGCAGATGAAAATATATTCCACGCACTAGAGAAATAGAACTGTTTCAGCTAATCATTCAACTTTAATAGTAATGGCTAGTAACTAGATTTGAACTAGTTAATTTTTATTCTACGATTCGACTCGTAGATTATAAAGTATTTTTGCATTGGCAACAATATTAGCTGTTCCCACAAAATAAATATATTTAATAATGACCACAGAAATATAAAAGATATAGATAAAAATATCCACTTACATTTGATGATTTCTTGCTCTCTGAACGGCTAGCATTCTGTTCTCTGGTCTTTTAGATTTGTATCTCGACCCTGGATATTATTTTAAATTGTCTGGAACACTGCAGATTCGTCGATTTCTACTGAAAAGAAAATAATTCATTGTAATATACAATAAAATTATCATTACAAATGACATTTGTATATTTGAGAAAGAATATTGATAGATAAAAATAATTAATTAAGTTGTATAAACTATAAATATAGTTGAAATGTTGTTTAATCTTACTATTATTATTAATTTGCAATAATATGAAACCCCAAATATATGTCTTTTAAATTAATAAAACAACACTTACAAATTATGTACACCTTTTGTCCGTTTTAACCTTCAAAGTTTGCTGTAAATTTATTCGGAAATACGAATAGATACACCACTGACTATTTTACTAATCGAATTTTCATAAAAAGATGAAAAAATTCACAAATTTTCAAGATAATTAATACAGTAATTCAACCTTTATGGATCAAAGTGCGTAGACGAAACGACAACAAACGTACAACGTGTTCAAAATGGCGATTTAGAAACTTGTTGTACTACCCAACCTACATAACACTCGCCCTGATATCAGCGCCAAAATATTGAAATTAATTACAGATCCAGTTAAAAATAAATTCTAATAAGGGGAAAATGATACTTTTCATTTAAATTCAGGTTGATCGCATTTTTACTACCCTACTGACTATTTGAAGTATCCATTTTTTAGATTTTCGCTTTGTCTAACTGTACCTGCAGGGCCCGGCAATTGAAAATTCGTACATATATGTAAAAATGTCAATAGAATCGACTGGCGCAAACCGCGTCAAAAAATATTTTACCGTTCATTAGTTATAGGCCAACAAAGTGAAAAAAACATGAGAGATTTCTAATCAAAATAAAACCTTCTATTTTGAAAACTAAAGGCCAAAGAATTTTTTAATTATTTTTCCCATAATTAGTGTGTCCGAATTAAGGGAAAATGATACTTTTTATTTAAATACAGGGTGATCGAATTTTTACTGTCCTACTGACTATTTGAAGTATCCATTTTTTGGTTTTTCGCTTTGTCTAACTGTACCAGCGGTGCCCGGCAATTGAAAATTCGTACATATATGTACAAATGTCCATAGAATCGACTGGCGCAAACCGCGTCAAAAAATCTTGTACCGTTCATTAGTTATAGGCCGACAAAGTGAAAAAAACATGAGAGATTTTTAATCAAAATAAAACTTTCTATTTTGAAAACTAAAGGCCAAAGAATTTTTTAATTATTTTTCCCATGATAAGTGTGTTGGAATTAAGGGAAAATAGTACTTTTTATTTAAATACAGGGTGATCAAATTTTTACTGTCCTACTGACTATTTGAAGTATCCATTTTTTGGTTTTTCGCTTTGTCTAACTGTACCAGCGGTGCCCGGCAATTGAAAATTCGTACATATATGTACAAATGTCCATAGAATCGACTGGCGCAAACCGCGTCAAAAAATCTTGTACCGTTCATTAGTTATAGGCCGACAAAGTGAAAAAAACATGAGACATTTCTAATCAAAATAAAACTTTCTATTTTGAAAACTAAAGGCCAAAGAATTTTTTAATTATTTTTCCCATAATAAGTGTGTTGGAATTAAGGGAAAATAGTACTTTTTATTTAAATACAGGGTGATCGAATTTTTACTGTCCTACTGACTATTTGAAGTATCCATTTTTTGGTTTTTCGCTTTGTCTAACTGTACCAGCGGTGCCCGGCAATTGAAAACTCGTACATATATGTACAAATGTCCATAGAATCGACTGGCGCAAACCGCGTCAAAAATCTTGTACCGTTCATTAGTTATAGGCCGACAAAGTGAAAAAAACATGAGAGATTTCTAATCAAAATAAAACCTTCTATTTTGAAAACTAAAGGCCAAAGAATTTTTTAATTATTTTTCCCATAATAAGTGTGTTGGAATTAAGGGAAAATGATACTTTTTATTTAACTACAGGGTGAACGAATTTTTACTGTCCTACTGACTATTTGAAGTATCCATTTTTTGGTTTTTCGCTTTGTCTAACTGTACCAGCGGTGCCCGGCAATTGAAAATTCGTACATATATGTACAAATGTCCATAGAATCAACTGGCGCAAACCGCGTCAAAAAATCTTGTACCGTTCATTAGTTATAGGCCGACAAAGTGAAAAAAACATGAGAGATTTCTAATCAAAATAAAACCTTCTATTTTGAAAACTAAAGGCCAAAGAATTTTTTAATTATTTTTCCCATAATAAGTGTGTTGGAATTAAGGGAAAATGATACTTTTTATTTAACTACAGGGTGAACGAATTTTTACTGTCCTACTGACTATTTGAAGTATCCATTTTTTGGTTTTTCGCTTTGTCTAACTGTACCAGCGGTGCCCGGCAATTGAAAATTCGTACATATATGTACAAATGTCCATAGAATCGACTGGCGCAAACCGCGTCAAAAAATCTTGTACCGTTCATTAGTTATAGGCCGACAAAGTGAAAAAAACATGAGACATTTCTAATCAAAATAAAACTTTCTATTTTGAAAACTAAAGGCCAAAGAATTTTTTTATTATTTTTCCCATAATAAGTGTTTTGGAATTAAGGGAAAATAGTACTTTTTATTTAAATACAGGGTGATCGAATTTTTACTGTCCTACTGACTATTTGAAGTATCCATTTTTTGGTTTTTCGCTTTGTCTAACTGTACCAGCGGTGCCCGGCAATTGAAAATTCGTACATATATGTACAAATGTCCATAGAATCGACTGGCGCAAACCGCGTCAAAAAATCTTGTACCGTTCATTAGTTATAGGCCGACAAAGTGAAAAAAACATGAGAGATTTCTAATCAAAATAAAACTTTCTATTTTGAAAACTAAAGGCCAAAGAATTTTTAAATTATTTTTCCCATAATAAGTGTGTTGGAATTAAGGGAAATTAGTACTTTTTTTTTAAATACAGGGTGATCGAATTTTTACTGTCCTACTGACTATTTGAAGTATCCATTTTTTGGTTTTTCGCTTTGTCTAACTGTACCAGCGGTGCCCGGCAATTGAAAATTCGTACATATATGTACAAATGTCCATAGAATCGACTGGCGCAAACCGCGTCAAAAAATCTTGTACCGTTCATTAGTTATAGGCCGACAAAGTGAAAAAAACATGAGAGATTTCTAATCAAAATAAAATTTCTATTTTGAAAACTAAAGGCCAAAGAATTTTTTAATTATTTTTCCCATAATAAGTGTGTTGGAATTAAGGGAAATTAGTACTTTTTATTTAAATACAGGGTGATCGAATTTTTACTGTCCTACTGACTATTTGAAGTATCCATTTTTTGGTTTTTCGCTTTGTCTAACTGTACCAGCGGTGCCCGGCAATTGAAAATTCGTACATATATGTACAAATGTCCATAGAATCGACTGGCGCAAACCCCGTCAAAAAATCTTGTACCGTTCATTAGTTATAGGCCGACAAAGTGAAAAAAACATGAGACATTTCTAATCAAAATAAAACTTTCTATTTTGAAAACTAAAGGCCAAAGAATTTTTTAATTATTTTTCCCATAATAAGTGTGTTGGAATTAAGGGAAAATGATACTTTTTATTTAACTACAGGGTGAACGAATTTTTACTGTCCTACTGACTATTTGAAGTATCCATTTTTTGGTTTTTCGCTTTGTCTAACTGTACCAGCGGTGCCCGGCAATTGAAAATTCGTACATATATGTACAAATGTCCATAGAATCAACTGGCGCAAACCGCGTCAAAAAATCTTGTACCGTTCATTAGTTATAGGCCGACAAAGTGAAAAAAACATGAGACATTTCTAATCAAAATAAAACTTTCTATTTTGAAAACTAAAGGCCAAAGAATTTTTTAATTATTTTTCCCATAATAAGTGTGTTGGAATTAAGGGAAAATGATACTTTTTATTTAACTACAGGGTGAACGAATTTTTACTGTCCTACTGACTATTTGAAGTATCCATTTTTTGGTTTTTCGCTTTGTCTAACTGTACCAGCGGTGCCCGGCAATTGAAAATTCGTACATATATGTACAAATGTCCATAGAATCAACTGGCGCAAACCGCGTCAAAAAATCTTGTACCGTTCATTAGTTATAGGCCGACAAAGTGAAAAAAACATGAGAGATTTCTAATCAAAATAAAACCTTCTATTTTGAAAACTAAAGGCCAAAGAATTTTTTAATTATTTTTCCCATGATAAGTGTGTTGGAATTAAGGGAAAATGATACTTTTTATTTAACTACAGGGTGAACGAATTTTTACTGTCCTACTGACTATTTGAAGTATCCATTTTTTGGTTTTTCGCTTTGTCTAACTGTACCAGCGGTGCCCGGCAATTGAAAATTCGTACATATATGTACAAATGTCCATAGAATCGACTGGCGCAAACCGCGTCAAAAATCTTGTACCGTTCATTAGTTATAGGCCGACAAAGTGAAAAAAACATGAGAGATTTCTAATCAAAATAAAACTTTCTATTTTGAAAACTAAAGGCCAAAGAATTTTTTAATTATTTTTCCCATAATAAGTGTGTTGGAATTAAGGGAAAATGATACTTTTTATTTAAATACAGGGTGATCGAATTTTTACTGTCCTACTGACTATTTGAAGTATCCATTTTTTGGTTTTTCGCTTTGTCTAACTGTACCAGCGGTGCCCGGCAATTGAAAATTCGTACATATATGTACAAATGTCCATAGAATCGACTGGCGCAAACCGCGTCAAAAAACCTTGTACCGTTCATTAGTTATAGGCCGACAAAGTGAAAAAAACATGAGAGATTTCTAATCAAAATAAAACCTCCTATTTTGTAAACTAAAGGCCAAAGAATTTTTTAATTATTTTTCCCATAATAAGTGTGTTGGAATTAAGGAAAAATGATACTTTTTATTTAAATACAGGGTGATCGAATTTTTACTGTCCTACTGACTATTTGAAGTATCCATTTTTTGGTTTTTCGCTTTGTCTAACTGTACCAGCGGTGCCCGGCAATTGAAAATTCGTACATATATGTACAAATGTCCATAGAATCGACTGGCGCAAACCGCGTCAAAAAATCTTGTACCGTTCATTAGTTATAGGCCGACAAAGTGAAAAAAACATGAGACATTTCTAATCAAAATAAAACTTTCTATTTTGAAAACTAAAGGCCAAAGAATTTTTTAATTATTTTTCCCATGATAAGTGTGTTGGAATTAAGGGAAAATAGTACTTTTTATTTAAATACAGGGTGATCAAATTTTTACTGTCCTACTGACTATTTGAAGTATCCATTTTTTGGTTTTTCGCTTTGTCTAACTGTACCAGCGGTGCCCGGCAATTGAAAATTTGTACATATATGTACAAATGTCCATAGAATCGACTGGCGCAAACCGCGTCAAAATTCTTGTACCGTTCATTAGTTATAGGCCGACAAAGTGAAAAAAACATGAGAGATTTCTAATCAAAATAAAACTTTCTATTTTGAAAACTAAAGGCCAAAGAATTTTTTAATTATTTTTCCCATAATAGGTGTGTTGGAATTAAGGGAAAATGATACTTTTTATTTAAATACAGGGTGATCGAATTTTTACTGTCCTACTGACTATTTGAAGTATCCATTTTTTGGTTTTTCGCTTTGTCTAACTGTACCAGCGGTGCCCGGCAATTGAAAATTCGTACATATATGTACAAATGTCCATAGAATCGACTGGCGCAAACCGCGTCAAAAAATCTTGTACCGTTCATTAGTTATAGGCCGACAAAGTGAAAAAAACATGAGACATTTCTAATCAAAATAAAACTTTCTATTTTGAAAACTAAAGGCCAAAGAATTTTTTAATTATTTTTCCCATAATAAGTGTGTTGGAATTAAGGGAAAATAGTACTTTTTATTTAAATACAGGGTGATCGAATTTTTACTGTCCTACTGACTATTTGAAGTATCCATTTTTTGGTTTTTCGCTTTGTCTAACTGTACCAGCGGTGCCCGGCAATTGAAAACTCGTACATATATGTACAAATGTCCATAGAATCGACTGGCGCAAACCGCGTCAAAAATCTTGTACCGTTCATTAGTTATAGGCCGACAAAGTGAAAAAAACATGAGAGATTTCTAATCAAAATAAAACTTTCTATTTTGAAAACTAAAGGCCAAAGAATTTTTTAATTATTTTTCCCATAATAAGTGTGTTGGAATTAAGGGAAAATGATACTTTTTATTTAAATACAGGGTGATCGAATTTTTACTGTCCTACTGACTATTTGAAGTATCCATTTTTTGGTTTTTCGCTTTGTCTAACTGTACCAGCGGTGCCCGGCAATTGAAAATTCGTACATATATGTACAAATGTCCATAGAATCGACTGGCGCAAACCGCGTCAAAAAATCTTGTACCGTTCATTAGTTATAGGCCGACAAAGTGAAAAAAACATGAGACATTTCTAATCAAAATAAAACTTTCTATTTTGAAAACTAAAGGCCAAAGAATTTTTTAATTATTTTTCCCATGATAAGTGTGTTGGAATTAAGGGAAAATAGTACTTTTTATTTAAATACAGGGTGATCAAATTTTTACTGTCCTACTGACTATTTGAAGTATCCATTTTTTGGTTTTTCGCTTTGTCTAACTGTACCAGCGGTGCCCGGCAATTGAAAATTCGTACATATATGTACAAATGTCCATAGAATCGACTGGCGCAAACCGCGTCAAAAAATATTTTACCGTTCATTAGTTATAGGCCGACAAAGTGAAAAAAACGAGAGATTTTTAATCAAAATAAAACTTTCTATTTTAAAAACTAGAGGCCAAAGAATTGTTTAATTATTTTTCCCATAATAAGTGTGTTAGAATTAAGGGAAAACGATACTTTTTATTTAAATACAGGGTGATCGAATTTTTACTGTCCTACTGACTATTTGAAGTATCCATTTTTTGGTTTTTCGCTTTGTCTAACTGTACCAGCGGTGCCCGGCAATTGAAAATTCGTACATATATGTACAAATGTCCATAGAATCGACTGGCGCAAACCGCGTCAAAAAATCTTGTACCGTTCATTAGTTATAGGCCGACAAAGTGAAAAAAACATGAGAGATTTCTAATCAAAATAAAACTTTCTATTTTGAAAACTAAAGGCCAAAGAATTTTTTAATTATTTTTCCCATAATAAGTGTGTTGGAATTAAGGGAAAATAGTACTTTTTATTTAAATACAGGGTGATCGAATTTTTACTGACCTACTGACTATTTGAAGTATCCATTTTTTGGTTTTTCGCTTTGTCTAACTGTACCAGCGGTGCCCGGCAATTGAAAATTCGTACATATATGTACAAATGTCCATAGAATCGACTGGCGCAAACCGCGTCAAAAAATCTTGTACCGTTCATTAGTTATAGGCCGACAAAGTGAAAAAAACATGAGAGATTTCTAATCAAAATAAAACTGTCTATTTTAAAAACTAAAGGCCAAAGAATTTTTTAATTATTTTTCCCATGATAAGTGTGTTGGAATTAAGGGAAAATAGTACTTTTTATTTAAATACAGGGTGATCAAATTTTTACTGTCCTACTGACTATTTGAAGTATCCATTTTTTGGTTTTTCGCTTTGTCTAACTGTACCAGCGGTGCCCGGCAATTGAAAATTCGTACATATATGTACAAATGTCCATAGAATCGACTGGCGCAAACCGCGTCAAAAAATCTTGTACCGTTCATTAGTTATAGGCCGACAAAGTGAAAAAAACATGAGACATTTCTAATCAAAATAAAACTTTCTATTTTGAAAACTAAAGGCCAAAGAATTTTTTAATTATTTTTCCCATGATAAGTGTGTTGGAATTAAGGGAAAATAGTACTTTTTATTTAAATACAGGGTGATCAAATTTTTACTGTCCTACTGACTATTTGAAGTATCCATTTTTTGGTTTTTCGCTTTGTCTAACTGTACCAGCGGTGCCCGGCAATTGAAAATTTGTACATATATGTACAAATGTCCATAGAATCGACTGGCGCAAACCGCGTCAAAATTCTTGTACCGTTCATTAGTTATAGGCCGACAAAGTGAAAAAAACATGAGAGATTTCTAATCAAAATAAAACTTTCTATTTTGAAAACTAAAGGCCAAAGAATTTTTTAATTATTTTTCCCATAATAGGTGTGTTGGAATTAAGGGAAAATGATACTTTTTATTTAAATACAGGGTGATCGAATTTTTACTGTCCTACTGACTATTTGAAGTATCCATTTTTTGGTTTTTCGCTTTGTCTAACTGTACCAGCGGTGCCCGGCAATTGAAAATTCGTACATATATGTACAAATGTCCATAGAATCGACTGGCGCAAACCGCGTCAAAAAATCTTGTACCGTTCATTAGTTATAGGCCGACAAAGTGAAAAAAACATGAGACATTTCTAATCAAAATAAAACTTTCTATTTTGAAAACTAAAGGCCAAAGAATTTTTTAATTATTTTTCCCATAATAAGTGTGTTGGAATTAAGGGAAAATAGTACTTTTTATTTAAATACAGGGTGATCGAATTTTTACTGTCCTACTGACTATTTGAAGTATCCATTTTTTGGTTTTTCGCTTTGTCTAACTGTACCAGCGGTGCCCGGCAATTGAAAACTCGTACATATATGTACAAATGTCCATAGAATCGACTGGCGCAAACCGCGTCAAAAATCTTGTACCGTTCATTAGTTATAGGCCGACAAAGTGAAAAAAACATGAGAGATTTCTAATCAAAATAAAACTTTCTATTTTGAAAACTAAAGGCCAAAGAATTTTTTAATTATTTTTCCCATAATAAGTGTGTTGGAATTAAGGGAAAATGATACTTTTTATTTAAATACAGGGTGATCGAATTTTTACTGTCCTACTGACTATTTGAAGTATCCATTTTTTGGTTTTTCGCTTTGTCTAACTGTACCAGCGGTGCCCGGCAATTGAAAATTCGTACATATATGTACAAATGTCCATAGAATCGACTGGCGCAAACCGCGTCAAAAAACCTTGTACCGTTCATTAGTTATAGGCCGACAAAGTGAAAAAAACATGAGAGATTTCTAATCAAAATAAAACTGTCTATTTTAAAAACTAAAGGCCAAAGAATTTTTTAATTATTTTTCCCATAATAAGTGTGTTGGAATTAAGGGAAAATAGTACTTTTTATTTAAATACAGGGTGATCAAATTTTTACTGTCCTACTGACTATTTGAAGTATACATTTTTTGGTTTTTCGCTTTGTCTAACTGTACCAGCGGTGCCCGGCAATTGAAAATTCGTACATATATGTACAAATGTCCATAGAATCCACTGGCGCAAACCGCGTCAAAAAATCTTGTACCGTTCATTAGTTATAGGCCGACAAAGTGAAAAAAACATGAGACATTTCTAATCAAAATAAAACTTTCTATTTTGAAAACTAAAGGCCAAAGAATTTTTTAATTATTTTTCCCATGGTAAGTGTGTTGGAATTAAGGGAAAATAGTACTTTTTATTTAAATACAGGGTGATCAAATTTTTACTGTCCTACTGACTATTTGAAGTATCCATTTTTTGGTTTTTCGCTTTGTCTAACTGTACCAGCGGTGCCCGGCAATTGAAAATTCGTACATATATGTACAAATGTCCACAGAATCGACTGGCGCAAACCGCGTCAAAAAATCTTGTACCGTTCATTAGTTATAGGCCGACAAAGTGAGAAAAACATGAGAGATTTCTAATCAAAATAAAACTTTCTATTTTGAAAACTAAAGGCCAAAGAATTTTTTTATTATTTTTCACATATAAGTGTGTTGGAGTTAAGGGAAAATAGTACTTTTTATTTAAATACAGGGTGATCAAATTTTTACTGTCCTACTGACTATTTGAAGTATACATTTTTTGGTTTTTCGCTTTGTCTAACTGTACCAGCGGTGCCCGGCAATTGAAAATTCGTACATATATGTACAAATGTCCATAGAATCGACTGGCGCAAACCGCGTCAAAAAATCTTGTACCGTTCATTAGTTATAGGCCGACAAAGTGAAAAAAACATGAGAGATTTTTAATCAAAATAAAACCTCCTATTTTGAAAACTAAAGGCCAAAGAATTTTTTAATTATTTTTCCATTAATAAGTGTGTTGGAATTAAGGGAAAATGATACTTTTTATTTAAATACAGGGTGATCGAATTTTTACTGTCCTACTGACTATTTGAAGTATCCATTTTTTTGTTTTTCGCTTTGTCTAACTGTACCAGCGGTGCCCGGCAATTGAAAATTCGTACATATATGTACAAATGTCCATAGAATCGACTGGCGCAAACCGCGTCAAAAAATATTTTACCGTTCATTAGTTATAGGCCGACAAAGTGAAAAAAACGAGAGATTTTTAATCAAAATAAAACTTTCTATTTTAAAAACTAGAGGCCAAAGAATTGTTTAATTATTTTTCCCATAATAAGTGTGTTAGAATTAAGGGAAAACGATACTTTTTATTTAAATACAGGGTGATCGAATTTTTACTGTCCTACTGACTATTTGAAGTATCCATTTTTTGGTTTTTCGCTTTGTCTAACTGTACCAGCGGTGCCCGGCAATTGAAAATTCGTACATATATGTACAAATGTCCATAGAATCGACTGGCGCAAACCGCGTCAAAAAATCTTGTACCTTTCATTAGTTATAGGCCGACAAAGTGAAAAAAACATGAGAGATTTTTAATCAAAATAAAACCTCCTATTTTGAAAACTAAAGGCCAAAGAATTTTTTAATTATTTTTCCATTAATAAGTGTGTTGGAATTAAGGGAAAATGATACTTTTTATTTAAATACAGGGTGATCGAATTTTTACTGTCCTACTGACTATTTGAAGTATCCATTTTTTGGTTTTTCGCTTTGTCTAACTGTACCAGCGGTGCCCGGCAATTGAAAATTCGTACATATATGTACAAATGTCCATAGAATCGACTGGCGCAAACCGCGTCAAAAAATCTTGTACCTTTCATTAGTTATAGGCCGACAAAGTGAAAAAAACATGAGAGATTTTTAATCAAAATAAAACCTCCTATTTTGAAAACTAAAGGCCAAAGAATTTTTTAATTATTTTTCCATTAATAAGTGTGTTGGAATTAAGGGAAAATGATACTTTTTATTTAAATACAGGGTGATCGAATTTTTACTGTCCTACAGACTATTTGAAGTATCCATTTTTTGGTTTTTCGCTTTGTCTAACTGTACCAGCGGTGCCCGGCAATTGAAAATTCGTACATATATGTACAAATGTCCATAGAATCGACTGGCGCAAACCGCGTCAAAAAATCTTGTACCTTTCATTAGTTATAGGCCGACAAAGTGAAAAAAACATGAGAGATTTTTAATCAAAATAAAACCTCCTATTTTGAAAACTAAAGGCCAAAGAATTTTTTAATTATTTTTCCATTAATAAGTGTGTTGGAATTAAGGGAAAATGATACTTTTTATTTAAATACAGGGTGATCGAATTTTTACTGTCCTACTGACTATTTGAAGTATCCATTTTTTTGTTTTTCGCTTTGTCTAACTGTACCAGCGGTGCCCGGCAATTGAAAATTCGTACATATATGTACAAATGTCCATAGAATCGACTGGCGCAAACCGCGTCAAAAAATATTTTACCGTTCATTAGTTATAGGCCGACAAAGTGAAAAAAACGAGAGATTTTTAATCAAAATAAAACTTTCTATTTTAAAAACTAGAGGCCAAAGAATTGTTTAATTATTTTTCCCATAATAAGTGTGTTAGAATTAAGGGAAAACGATACTTTTTATTTAAATACAGGGTGATCGAATTTTTACTGTCCTACTGACTATTTGAAGTATCCATTTTTTGGTTTTTCGCTTTGTCTAACTGTACCAGCGGTGCCCGGCAATTGAAAATTCGTACATATATGTACAAATGTCCATAGAATCGACTGGCGCAAACCGCGTCAAAAAATCTTGTACCTTTCATTAGTTATAGGCCGACAAAGTGAAAAAAACATGAGAGATTTTTAATCAAAATAAAACCTCCTATTTTGAAAACTAAAGGCCAAAGAATTTTTTAATTATTTTTCCATTAATAAGTGTGTTGGAATTAAGGGAAAATGATACTTTTTATTTAAATACAGGGTGATCGAATTTTTACTGTCCTACTGACTATTTGAAGTATCCATTTTTTGGTTTTTCGCTTTGTCTAACTGTACCAGCGGTGCCCGGCAATTGAAAATTCGTACATATATGTACAAATGTCCATAGAATCGACTGGCGCAAACCGCGTCAAAAAATCTTGTACCTTTCATTAGTTATAGGCCGACAAAGTGAAAAAAACATGAGAGATTTTTAATCAAAATAAAACCTCCTATTTTGAAAACTAAAGGCCAAAGAATTTTTTAATTATTTTTCCATTAATAAGTGTGTTGGAATTAAGGGAAAATGATACTTTTTATTTAAATACAGGGTGATCGAATTTTTACTGTCCTACTGACTATTTGAAGTATCCATTTTTTGGTTTTTCGCTTTGTCTAACTGTACCAGCGGTGCCCGGCAATTGAAAATTCGTACATATATGTACAAATGTCCATAGAATCGACTGGCGCAAACCGCGTCAAAAAATCTTGTACCGTTCATTAGTTATAGGCCGACAAAGTGAAAAAAAAAATGAGAGATTTTTAATCAAAATAAAACCTCCTATTTTGAAAACTAAAGGCCAAAGAATTTTTTAATTATTTTTCCATTAATAAGTGTGTTGGAATTAAGGGAAAATGATACTTTTTATTTAAATACAGGGTGATCGAATTTTTACTGTCCTACTGACTATTTGAAGTATCCATTTTTTTGTTTTTCGCTTTGTCTAACTGTACCAGCGGTGCCCGGCAATTGAAAATTCGTACATATATGTACAAATGTCCATAGAATCGACTGGCGCAAACCGCGTCAAAAAATATTTTACCGTTCATTAGTTATAGGCCGACAAAGTGAAAAAAACGAGAGATTTTTAATCAAAATAAAACTTTCTATTTTAAAAACTAGAGGCCAAAGAATTTTTTAATTATTTTTCCCATAATAAGTGTGTTAGAATTAAGGGAAAACGATACTTTTTATTTAAATACAGGGTGATCGAATTTTTACTGTCCTACTGACTATTTGAAGTATCCATTTTTTTGTTTTTCGCTTTGTCTAACTGTACCAGCGGTGCCCGGCAATTGAAAATTCGTACATATATGTACAAATGTCCATAGAATCGACTGGCGCAAACCGCGTCAAAAAATCTTGTACCTTTCATTAGTTATAGGCCGACAAAGTGAAAAAAACATGAGAGATTTTTAATCAAAATAAAACCTCCTATTTTGAAAACTAAAGGCCAAAGAATTTTTTAATTATTTTTCCATTAATAAGTGTGTTGGAATTAAGGGAAAATGATACTTTTTATTTAAATACAGGGTGATCGAATTTTTACTGTCCTACTGACTATTTGAAGTATCCATTTTTTGGTTTTTCGCTTTGTCTAACTGTACCAGCGGTGCCCGGCAATTGAAAATTCGTACATATATGTACAAATGTCCATAGAATCGACTGGCGCAAACCGCGTCAAAAAATCTTGTACCTTTCATTAGTTATAGGCCGACAAAGTGAAAAAAACATGAGAGATTTTTAATCAAAATAAAACCTCCTATTTTGAAAACTAAAGGCCAAAGAATTTTTTAATTATTTTTCCATTAATAAGTGTGTTGGAATTAAGGGAAAATGATACTTTTTATTTAAATACAGGGTGATCGAATTTTTACTGTCCTACTGACTATTTGAAGTATCCATTTTTTGGTTTTTCGCTTTGTCTAACTGTACCAGCGGTGCCCGGCAATTGAAAATTCGTACATATATGTACAAATGTCCATAGAATCGACTGGCGCAAACCGCGTCAAAAAATCTTGTACCGTTCATTAGTTATAGGCCGACAAAGTGAAAAAAAAAATGAGAGATTTTTAATCAAAATAAAACCTCCTATTTTGAAAACTAAAGGCCAAAGAATTTTTTAATTATTTTTCCATTAATAAGTGTGTTGGAATTAAGGGAAAATGATACTTTTTATTTAAATACAGGGTGATCGAATTTTTACTGTCCTACTGACTATTTGAAGTATCCATTTTTTTGTTTTTCGCTTTGTCTAACTGTACCAGCGGTGCCCGGCAATTGAAAATTCGTACATATATGTACAAATGTCCATAGAATCGACTGGCGCAAACCGCGTCAAAAAATATTTTACCGTTCATTAGTTATAGGCCGACAAAGTGAAAAAAACGAGAGATTTTTAATCAAAATAAAACTTTCTATTTTAAAAACTAAAGGCCAAAGAATTTTTTAATTATTTTTCCCATAATAAGTGTGTTAGAATTAAGGGAAAACGATACTTTTTATTTAAATACAGGGTGATCGAATTTTTACTGTCCTACTGACTATTTGAAGTATCCATTTTTTTGTTTTTCGCTTTGTCTAACTGTACCAGCGGTGCCCGGCAATTGAAAATTCGTACATATATGTACAAATGTCCATAGAATCGACTGGCGCAAACCGCGTCAAAAAATCTTGTACCTTTCATTAGTTATAGGCCGACAAAGTGAAAAAAACATGAGAGATTTTTAATCAAAATAAAACCTCCTATTTTGAAAACTAAAGGCCAAAGAATTTTTTAATTATTTTTCCATTAATAAGTGTGTTGGAATTAAGGGAAAATGATACTTTTTATTTAAATACAGGGTGATCGAATTTTTACTGTCCTACTGACTATTTGAAGTATCCATTTTTTTGTTTTTCGCTTTGTCTAACTGTACCAGCGGTGCCCGGCAATTGAAAATTCGTACATATATGTACAAATGTCCATAGAATCGACTGGCGCAAACCGCGTCAAAAAATATTTTACCGTTCATTAGTTATAGGCCGACAAAGTGAAAAAAACGAGAGATTTTTAATCAAAATAAAACTTTCTATTTTAAAAACTAGAGGCCAAAGAATTGTTTAATTATTTTTCCCATAATAAGTGTGTTAGAATTAAGGGAAAACGATACTTTTTATTTAAATACAGGGTGATCGAATTTTTACTGTCCTACTGACTATTTGAAGTATCCATTTTTTGGTTTTTCGCTTTGTCTAACTGTACCAGCGGTGCCCGGCAATTGAAAATTCGTACATATATGTACAAATGTCCATAGAATCGACTGGCGCAAACCGCGTCAAAAAATCTTGTACCTTTCATTAGTTATAGGCCGACAAAGTGAAAAAAACATGAGAGATTTTTAATCAAAATAAAACCTCCTATTTTGAAAACTAAAGGCCAAAGAATTTTTTAATTATTTTTCCATTAATAAGTGTGTTGGAATTAAGGGAAAATGATACTTTTTATTTAAATACAGGGTGATCGAATTTTTACTGTCCTACTGACTATTTGAAGTATCCATTTTTTGGTTTTTCGCTTTGTCTAACTGTACCAGCGGTGCCCGGCAATTGAAAATTCGTACATATATGTACAAATGTCCATAGAATCGACTGGCGCAAACCGCGTCAAAAAATCTTGTACCGTTCATTAGTTATAGGCCGACAAAGTGAAAAAAAAAATGAGAGATTTTTGATCAAAATAAAACCTCCTATTTTGAAAACTAAAGGCCAAAGAATTTTTTAATTATTTTTCCATTAATAAGTGTGTTGGAATTAAGGGAAAATGATACTTTTTATTTAAATACAGGGTGATCGAATTTTTACTGTCCTACTGACTATTTGAAGTATCCATTTTTTTGTTTTTCGCTTTGTCTAACTGTACCAGCGGTGCCCGGCAATTGAAAATTCGTACATATATGTACAAATGTCCATAGAATCGACTGGCGCAAACCGCGTCAAAAAATCTTGTACCTTTCATTAGTTATAGGCCGACAAAGTGAAAAAAACATGAGAGATTTTTAATCAAAATAAAACCTCCTATTTTGAAAACTAAAGGCCAAAGAATTTTTTAATTATTTTTCCATTAATAAGTGTGTTGGAATTAAGGGAAAATGATACTTTTTATTTAAATACAGGGTGATCGAATTTTTACTGTCCTACTGACTATTTGAAGTATCCATTTTTTGGTTTTTCGCTTTGTCTAACTGTACCAGCGGTGCCCGGCAATTGAAAATTCGTACATATATGTATAAATGTCCATAGAATCGACTGGCGCAAACCGCGTCAAAAAATATTGTACCGTTCATTAGTTATAGGCCGACAAAGTGAAAAAAACATGAGATTTCTAATAAAAATAAAACTTTCTATTTTGAAAACTAAAGGCCAAAGAATTTTTTAATTATTTTTCCCATAATAAGTGTGTTGGAATTAAGGGAAAATGATACTTTTTATTTAAATACAGGGTGATCGAATTTTTACTGTCCTACTGACTATTTGAAGTATCCATTTTTTGGTTTTTCGCTTTGTCTAACTGTACCAGCGGTGCCCGGCAATTGAAAATTCGTACATATATGTACAAATGTCCATAGAATCGACTGGCGCAAACCGCGTCAAAAAATATTGTACCGTTCATTAGTTATAGGCCGACAAAGTGAAAAAAACATGAGATTTCTAATAAAAATAAAACTTTCTATTTTGAAAACTAAAGGCCAAAGAATTTTTTAATTATTTTTCCCATAATAAGTGTGTTAGAATTAAGGGAAAACGATACTTTTTATTTAAATACAGGGTGATCGAATTTTTACTGTCCTACTGACTATTTGAAGTATCCATTTTTTTGTTTTTCGCTTTGTCTAACTGTACCAGCGGTGCCCGGCAATTGAAAATTCGTACATATATGTACAAATGTCCATAGAATCGACTGGCGCAAACCGCGTCAAAAAATATTTTACCGTTCATTAGTTATAGGCCGACAAAGTGAAAAAAACGAGAGATTTTTAATCAAAATAAAACTTTCTATTTTAAAAACTAGAGGCCAAAGAATTTTTTTATTATTTTTCCCATAATAAGTGTGTTGGAATTAAGGGAAAATGATACTTTTTATTTAAATACAGGGTGATCGAATTTTCACTGTCCTACTGACTATTTGAAGTATCCATTTTTTGGTTTTTCGCTTTGTCTATCTGTACCAGCGGTGCCCGGCAATTGAAAATTCGTACATATATGTATAAATGTCCATAGAATCGACTGGCGCAAACCGCGTCAAAAAATATTTTACCGTTCATTAGTTATAGGCCGACAAAGTGAAAAAAACGAGAGATTTTTAATCAAAATAAAACTTTCTATTTTAAAAACTAGAGGCCAAAGAATTTTTTTATTATTTTTCCCATAATAAGTGTGTTGGAATTAAGGGAAAGTGATACTTTCTATTTAAATACAGGGTGATCGAATTTTTACTGTCCTACTGACTATTTGAAGTATCCATTTTTTGGTTTTTCGCTTTGTCTAACTGTACCAGCGGTGCCCGGCAATTGAAAATTCGTACATATATGTACAAAAGTCCATAGAATCGAATGGCGCAAACCGCGTCAAGAAATCTTGTACCGTTCATTAGTTATAGGCCGACAAAGTGAAAAAAAAAAAAAATTTTAATTATTTTTCCCCAGCATGGTCAGATTAAGAGAATATTAAAAATACCCCATTGTTAAAATGGCGCTTACGTCTTTATTATATCATTACTGATAACTATGTAAATAAACACACGCACAAATTGTGAAATATTCGAACCGTGATGATTTATTTATTATCAAAAGAGAAAAATGAATTTGTTTAGCATGACTTACATTAGAAGATCTCAGCTACCCGGCATCTCTGCAATCTCGTACTCAACTGCTCGGCATTTCTGCAAACTCGTTTCCATTTACTCGGGAACTCGGCAATTTACATTCACCTACAAATTGACAAAAACATAAAAATTAAATAATTGTTTGCATCTGAATCGATTTCTAATAAATAAATTACTTAAAAACATATATTATTATTTAAATTTTAGTTTGTTACCAATATTTTTGCTATGAAATATTTAATAATTTATAAAATTAAACACAAAGTTTAATTATAATTACGAAACATTTTATTCTCATACAGACACATTATCAACTTATATAACCATTAAGAAAGTTGGGTTATTATTTAAACTTACGATTGTTATTAATTTGGAACAATAGTTAACAATATTTCACTATTAAAACAATAATATATCAACAATAAATGCATTTTAGCAGTAAAATCAAATAGATATTTGCTTGAAGACGACTGCTACACAAGTGACGAAAGAAAACATTACAGGCGAACACAAACGAGTTTAATTTGGAATGCCGACCGTAATTATGCTTGATTTTGTTAATACAATGCAGATAAAAAAGAATACAAAATAAGAGATGTACTTTAAAATGCAATTATTCATGAATATTCGAACGTAAAATTGCATACCAATAAAATGTATTAAGAATTGCCAGAAACTATTTTAAATTGTTCTCAACTGTCGAAACTTTAAATTAATATAGTTGAAACATTGTTTAAACTTACTATTATTATTAATTTACAGCAATATGAAATACCAAATACATCATATTTTAACGACTAAATATTTTTACATTATGTGCACAAAATACGCCATTTTCTAAACAAACCCACGCTAAAATTGTATGCACATAATTATGAAAACACCTCAAAGTACATATAAAATCATGTAAAATATAAAGAAAAATACCACTTTGCAGTATATTTCCATACATAAATAAAATTGTACTCACGATTCCAACATTGTAATTCGCCAGTAATTTTCTCATACAAATATATCGCCTTCAATAACAAATATTGTCTCAAACGTTCAACCAACACTTTATCTCACTTTTGTACATGATTTTTCATACGTTTCCAAAGTTTTAACGAAGAAAATAAATATCCACTACACTAAAATGCAAACTGGTCCCTTTGTACAACATGTACCAAGAGCTGTGTTGATATTTACGTAATTTTCTTGCACAAATAGTCGACCCCGGTAACAATTATTATCTCAAACGATGAACAATCATTTTATAAAACTTTTCTACATAATTTTTCTTGTGTGTCTTGAGATTTAACGAGGAAAATAAACGTTTTATCACAGCAAAATGCAAGTTGGCGTCACCTCGCCATTTTGTTCTAACATGTAGTTGTGAACTTGTTAAGTGGCCGCGTACGCGTAGGAATATCAAGTACTACGTGATTCAAGTTTCAATTTATTTGGAAATAAATTGCGCAAAATATTAAATTTATCGTGGAATTATTTAATATTTAATTATTTTAATATCAATTTTGAATTTATTTATGTGTTTCAGACGTTTTAAAGAAACATATCTTATTTTGTCTGATGTGCATAAAATTCGATGGGATTACTTTTTCAACAAATCATAAACTCTGGACAAATGATTAAAAATTCCTACAAAATTCTTTAAATATAGACTTAAAATTATAAAAAAATTGTGAGACAAATAATTCTTCGACCGATATTTTAATACAAAAACCCTAAAAAGTCAATTTTTGAATTAATTTTTTTTCATTATTTTCTTTCTAAAAATTATTTTATATGCTTATTATGTAGTTATATTCGCAGAATCGATTTGTGATATCGCCAAGTATGTATTTCCATCCGTTTTAGGGTTATTACCCAAAAATGGGTAACTGTTTTAAGGGAAAATACTTTTCTTTTAAATACAGGGTGATCGAATTTTTAATAAACTACTGTCTATTTGAAGATCTCATTTTTTGGTTTTTCGCTTTGTCTGACTGTACCAGAGAGGCACGACAATTGAAAATTGAAACACATATGTACAAAAGTCCATAAAATCGAATGCCGTAAAGCGCGTCAATGTATCTTTAACCGTTCATTAGTTATAGCCCGGCAAAGTGAAAAAACTATGGGAGATTTCTAATCAAAATAAAAATTTATATTTTGGAAACTAAAGCCCTGAGAATATTTAGATTTTTCCTGTAACCAACATAGTCGGATTAAGTGGAAATTAAAAACACCCCATTGTTAAAATGGCGCTTACGCCTTTATGAGATCATTGCCCCTGATATTATTATCATTACTGATAACTGTGTTGATTAACACACCCACAAATTGTGAAATATTCAAACCGTGATGATTTATTTATTATCAAAAGAGAAAAATGAATTAATTTAGCATGACTTACATTAGAAGGTCTCAGCTACTCGGCATCTCTGCAATCTCGTACTCAACTGCTCGGTATCTCTGCACACTCGTTTTCAATTACTCGGGAACTCGGCAATTTCTATTCATCTGCAAATTGACGAAAACATAAAAATTAAATTGATGTTTGCTACTGAATGCATTTTGTTCGATTTCTAATAAATAAATTACTTAAAAGCTATTTTGTTATTATTCAAATTTTAGTTTGTTACCAATATGTTTGCTATGAAATATTTAATAATTTATAAAATTGTACACAAAGCTTAACTATAATTATGAAACATTTTATTCTCATACAAACATATTATCAACTTACATAACCATTAATAAAGTTGGGATGTTATTTAAACTTACGATTGTTATTAATTTGCAACAGTAGTTAACAATATTTCACTATTGAAACAATAATATATCAACAATAAATGCATTTTTAGCAGCAAAATAAAATAGATATTTGCTTGAAGACGGCAGCTATAGAAGTTACAAATAAGAACATTGCAGACGAACACAAATGAGTTTAATTTGGAATGCCGACCGTAATTATGCTTGATTTTGTTAGGTAATTCAATGCAGATAGAAAATTTATTTAAAAAATAAAAATAAAACAAAATAAGGGATGAACTTTAAAATGCAATTATTCATGAGTATTCGAACGTAAAATTTTATACCAATAAAAATGATACCAAATTTAGTTATTGAAATACCTATGAGTTTTTAATTTATATTGCAAATACACACAGTTCAGAATCAATGATTTCTACTGAACAGAAAATAATTCATTGTAACATACAATAAAATTATTATTTCGAATGATATTTGTATGAGACAGAATATTGTTAGATAACAATAATTTTTAAAGTTGTAATTATAGCTGGATCTTGTGAAAAAATTTACCACGTAATTTTTATAAGAAAAAACATATTTCCAACAAAAATAACTATTAATATAGTTGAAACATTGTTTAAACTGACGACTGTTATTAATTTGCAACAATATGAAACACCAAATATATGTATTTTAATTTATAAATACTTATTGAAAACTAGACCTTGGAAAAAAAATACCGCAAGATTTTTGCAAAAATAAACATATTAGCAACATAAATAACTATTAATATAGTTGAAACATTGTTCAAACTTACTATTATTATTGATTTGCAACAATATGAAACACCAAATACATCATATTTTAACGAACAGATATTTTTACATTACGTGCATAAAATATGCCATTTTCCAAACAAACCTACGCCAAACTTGTATACATATAATTATGCAAACACCTCAGAATACATATAAAATCATGTAAAATATAAATAAAAATAACATTTCGCAGTATATTTCCAATTTACATGCATAAATAATATTGTACTCACGATTCCAACATTGTAGTTCGCCAGTAATTTCCTCGTACGAATATATCGACTTCAATAACAATTATTATTTCAAACGTTCAACCAACACTTTATCTCACTTTTCTACACGTTTTTCATACGTTTCCCAAGTTTTAACGAAGAAAATAAACGTCTATTACACTAGAATGCAAACCGGTCACTTTGGTACAACATATACCATGAGCCGTGTTGATATTTACGTAATTTTCTTGCACAAATAGTCGACCACAGTAACAATTATTATCTCAAACGATGAACAATCACTTTATAAAACTTTTCTATATAATTTTTCTTATGTGTCTTGAGATTTAACGAGGAAAATAAACATTTTATCACAGCAAAATGCAAGTTGGCGTCACCTCGCCATTTTGTTCTAACATGTAGTTGTGAACTTGTTATGTGGCGTGGCCGCCTAGGAATATCAAAGTACTACGTGATTCAAGTTTCAATTTATTTGGAAATAAGACAGTTTGGAGTATTTAAAACAGTTTTAGACAATTCTAAATTATTTTAAACAGTTGGGAAGTATTTAAAACAGTTTTAGACAATTTCAAATAATTTTAGACAGTTGGGAAGTATTTAAAATAGTTTCAAAGAGTTATGAATAAATTTAAGACAGCTGGGACTAAATTAATACAGTTTTTAGAAAATTCTAAATAATTTTAAACAGTTGGGAAGTATTTAAAATAGTACAAGTCACAATATACAAATAAATTTTATGTAAAATTACGATAAGTTTTGTTTGTAAACTTAAAACATATATACTGCTCAAAAATTTATTGGCACTTAGAACTGTTTATAATTACATTCGTTGTTATTTTTTTACAGAGATTCAAGATACAAAAATTATTTTACAAGTTTATTTACATTTAAAATCCATAACCAAAGCTTAAGTGAATTAAAAATGTCATTTATCAAATATATACAAATTTTGATTTTAAAAATTTATGAAAAATAATTTATTTACAACTTTTGAAACATTTTTAATTCACAAAACATAAATAAATGCAAAAAAACGAATATTTTACAAAAAAAATACACTTAATTTTAAGCGGAACTTAAAATCTCGCTCGAAAGTTCTCTTCCTGTCAAACCGGAAGTCACTAACCCTGTTCTGGATCGCGATCTCGCAAGTTGTGCTCGTCTCTCGGCTAAAAACACCCAGAAATGGGTTAAAAATAAAATTATATGGTGCCCAATTTTTTTCTTCATGTTTATCATTTAATATCTTTTGAACCACTTCACTGTTAATAATAATTTTAAGCTAAAATATAGTTTCAACCTTCCTGAATCGATTGGCGATATCTCTAATAGTTTCCGAGATATTTACAATTTTACAAAAAATGATCCCTATAAAAATTTCCAGACAAAAAGGAAAGTAGTTTTGATAACATCAACTATAATTGTTCAATAATTTAAAAACCACTTCCGGTGGAAATATTTTGAATATAAATTATTATTTAGGGAGGTATTGTGCATGTGTATACCAATTTTCATTCATAACTGTTGAGTGGCTTATGAGTTATTAACAAAAATATAATTTTTTTCGTTCAAAATTTACAAATTTATTAATAATTTTTAAACCAAACAACTAAAATTTATAAAATTAAGTATATATAATAAAGAAACATGGCTGAGTTCAAATCTGAAAGAATTAAGTCGATATTTGTAACCGGTTTCGAGATATATACAAAAGATATGTGCAAATAACTTCACCGTAAATTTTCTGATTTTTTGTGCGCGAGTGACGCGTCGCTTGCCGACAAAAATTTGACGAATTTCCGATGAATTCAAAATGTGTTTATTTTAAGACCGTTCAACATAAAATTATGAAAATTGGTATACTTATGTAAAAAAGTACGTAGAATTGAATGGTGAAGTCGAAATTTTTCTATCTCTACCCAGTTTTGGGTGGTGAATAATTTAAAAGTTTATTACACTTACCCGCGGATCAGAAAGCATGTCTTAGAAAAAAATAATAAAAACCGTGTTGTTTGAGTATATTTCATGGACTTACCTCCTGCAACACGCGGACCTCTTCTTCTTTTCTTTTCTTGGCTGAAAGCCGAACCTGTTTGAAGTGCTTCCAATAAACTGAAAAAAAATATTGTATATTTCAAAATCGACGGTTTTTTTTAATTATTACCTATCCATAACTCCTTCTTGCGTTTGTTCGGGATTCATATCCACCAATCGCTTTCGTTCTTTTCTTTCTAATCGTTCTTTTTCAGCTTTTTCTTTCGCTTCTTTTGCTCGGCGTTGTTTTTCAGCAGTTTCTCTTTCTTTCAGGTTGTCCTTATGACAGTCCTGAAAGATCATATAAGTATTTAAAATAGTTTTGGACAATTCTGAATAATTTTAGACAGTTGGGAAGTATTTAAAATAGTTTTAGAGAGTTCTGAATAAATTTTAGACTGTTGGGAATAAATTAAGACAGTTTTAGACAATTCTAAATAATTTGAGACAGTTGAAAAGCATTTAAAATAGTTTTGGGCAATTTTAAATAATTTTATACAGTTGGAAAATATTTAAAACCGTTTTGGAAAATTCTGAATAATTTTAGAAAGTTGGGAAGTAATTAAATGTTTTAAATTTTGAATAAATTTTAGACAATTGGGAACAAATTAAGATAGTTTTAGACAATTCTGAACAATTTTAGACAGTTGAGAAGTATTTAAACCTGTTTAAGACAATTCTAAATAATTTTAGACAGTTGTAAAGTATTTAAATCAATTTTGGACAATTTTGAATAATTTTAGAAAGTTGGGAAAAATTTAAAATAGTTTCTGAATAAATTTAAAACAGTTTTAGACAATTCAGAATAAATTAAGACATTTGGGAAGTATTTAAAATAGTTTCCGGTAGTTCTGAATAAATTTAAGACAGTTTTGGGCAATTCGAAATAAAATAAGACAGTTTTAGACAATTTTAAATAATTTTTGACAGTTGGGAAGAATTTAAAACACTTTTGAACAATTTTGATTAAATTTAAGACAGTTGGGAAATATTTAAAACAGTTTTAGACAATTCGGAATAAAATAAGACAGTTTTAGACAATTTTAAATAATTTTAGACAGTCGGGAAGAATTTAAAACATTTTTGAACAATTTTGATTAAATTTAAGACAGTTGGGAAATATTTAAAACAGTTTTAGACAATTCGGAATAAAATAAGACAGTTTTAGACAATTTTAAATAATTTTAGACAGTTGGGAAGAATTTAAAACACTTTTGAACAATTTTGATTAAATTTAAGACAGTTGGGAAATATTTAAAACAGTCTTAGACAATTCATAATAATTTAAGACAGTTGGAAAGTATTTAAAATAGTTTCTGGTAGTTCTATATAAATTTTAGACAGTTTTTAATAAATTAAAACAATTTTAGACAATTCTAAATAATTTTAGACAATTGGAAAGTATTTAAACACTTTTGAACAATTCTGATTAAATTTAAGACAGTTGGGAAATATTTAAAACAGTTTTAGACAATTCGGAATAAAATAAGACAGTTTTAGACAATTTTAAATAATTTTTAATTGTTGGGAAGAATTTAAAACACTTTTGAACAATTTTGATTAAATTTAAGACAGTTGGGAAATATTTAAAACAGTTTTAGACAATTCTGAATTAATTTAAGACAATTGGGAATAATTTAAAATACTTTTGGATAATTCTGAATAATTTTAGATAATTGGGAAGTATTTAAAACAGTTTTGAACAACTTTAGACAGTTGGGAATAAATTAAAACAGTTTTGGACAATTCTGAATAAATTTAAGACAGTTGGGAATAAATTAAAACAGTTTTAGACAATTCTGAATAAATTTTAAACAGTTGGGAATAAATTAAAATAGTTTTAGACAATTCTAAATAATTTAAGACAGTTGAGAAGAATTTAAAATAGTTTTAAACAATTCTGAATAAATTTAAAACAGTTGAGAATAAATTAAAACAGTTTTAGACAATTCTAAATAATTTTAGACAGTTGAGAAGTATTAAAAACAGTTTTAGATAATTCTGACTAAATTTAAGACAGTTGAGAAGAACTTAAAATAGTTTCCGGCATTTCTAAATAAATTTTAGAGATTTTGGAAGTATTTAAAACAGTTTTGGACAATTCTAAATAATTTTAGACAGTTGGGAAATAAATTAAAACAATTTTGGACAATTCTAAATAATTTTAGATAGTTGGGAAGTATTTAAAACAGTTTTGGACAATTTTGAATTAATTTAAGACTATTGGGAATAATTTAAAACATTTTTGGATAATTCTGAATAATTTTACACAATTGGGAAGTATTTAAAAGAGTTTTGTACAATATTAGACAATTTGAAATAAATTAAAACAGTTTTGGACAATTCTGAATAAATTTTAGACAGTTGAAGTATTTAAATCACTTACCACAAAAGCATCTTTGAAGGTCTTCAAATCTTGAAACAATTCTTCCAAATGATATTTGTTAACATCAAATGAAAAATAATCTCCTAGGTCCTTGAATAAAGTTTCCATGTGATTGAACATGCCTTGAAGTACAGTACATTGTTCCCTAGCTTCAGAAGAAAATGACTGTATTAAATAATTAAAGAAATTACCAAATTTCACGACTATAAAATAAATCAAATAATATAAAAAAGGATACACCCATAACTTCCGCGAACTTATCGTCTTCGGACTGAGGCACTTTACTATTTGTTAAATCTGTTTCTAAATTTTTTAAACTATTGTCCATTTGCCGTAAAGTTTTTTGAATGGTATCTAAAGACACCCTGGAAGCTCTGAAAACAAAAAATCAAGTTTATCATTTAATATCTTTTGAACCACTCAACGGTTAATAATAATTTTAAGTCAAAATATAGTTTCAACCTTCCTGAATCGATTGGCGCAAAGTTCAACCCGATATCTCTAACGGTTTCCGAGATATTTATAATTTTACAAAAAATGATCCCTATAAAAATTTCAACAAAAAGGAAAGTAGTTTTGATAACATCAACTATAATTGTTCAATAACTTAAAAACCACTTCCGGTAAAAATATTTTGAATATAAATTATTATTTAGGGAGGTATTGTGCATGTGTATACCAATTTTCATTTATAACTGTTGAGTGGTTTATGAGTTATTAACAAAAATATATTTTTTTCGCTCAAAATTTACAATTTTTTAAATAATTTTTAAACCAATCACCTAAAATTTATAAAATTATGTATATATAACAAAGAAACATGGCTGAGTTCAAATCTGAAAGAATTAAGCCGATATATGTAACCGGATTCGAGATACATACAAAAGATATAGCAAATAACTTCACCGTAAATTTTCTGATTTTTTGCCGGCAACTGACGCGTCGCTTGCCGACAAAAATTTTATAAATTTGCGGTGAATTCAAAGTTTGTTTATTTGAAAACCATTCAACATAAAATTATGAAAATTGGTATACTTATGTATTTTTTCACGTAGAATCGAATGGCGAAGCCAAAAATTTTCTATCTCTACCCAGTTTTGAGTGGTGGCTATCTACCCATTTAAGGGTCAAGATTACAATTTTGATTTTGGAGTGGAAATAGTTTAATAATAATTATGAATAATTTAAACCCATTTTAGACAGTCTTAAAACTTACTTGTCAATATGTGGCAACTCGTCGTAAAAATTGAGCAATTCTGGAAACTTCTTTTCTATTGTTTCCACTAAATAATGGAGCAAAGTTTGTTTATTTTCCAAATCCTTTGTACCTGTGAGCTATAAAAATAATAAAAATTAATTTGAAATAAAGACAATATTAATCAAGCAATTATGATTATGTTTTAGACAGTTGAGAAGTATTTAAAGTAGTTTTAGACAATTCTGAATAAATTTAAGATAGTTGGGAAGTATTTAAAATAGTTTTGGACAATGCTAAATAATGTTAGACAGTTGGGAAATATTTAAAATAGATTTAGACATTTCTGAATAAATTTTAGACAATTAAGAAATATTTAAAACAGTTTTGGACAATTCTGAATAATTTTAGGCAGTTGAGAAATATTTAAAATAGTTTTAGACATTTCTGAACAAATTTTAGACAATTAAAATGTATTTAACATAATTTTGGACAATTCTGAATAATTTTAGATAGTTGGGAATAAATTAAAACATTTTGGACAATTCTGAATAATTTAAAAGAGTTTTGGACAATTTTTAATAATTTTGACAGTTGAGAAATATTTAAAATAGCTTTAGACAATTCTAAATAAATTTTAAATAGTTGAGAAATATTTAAAATAGTTTTGGATAATTCTAAATAATTTTAGACAGTTGGGAAGTATTTTTAGACAATTAAGAAGTATTTAACATAGTTTTGGACAATTCTAAATAATTTTGGACTCTTAAAAATAATTTAAAATAGTTTTAGACAATTCTGAACAATTTTAAACAGTTGAGAAATATTTAAAACAGTTTTGGACAATTCTGAATAAATTTGAGATTGTTAATAATTTTAGACAGTTGAGAATAAATTAAGACAGTTTTAGACAATGCCGAATAATTTTGGATAGTTCAGAAATATTTAAAACAGTTTTGGACAATTCTGAATAAATTTAAGACAGTTGAGAAGTATTTAAAACAATTTTAGACAATTCTGAATAAATTTTAAACAGTTAAGAAGTATTCAAAATAGTTTTGAACAATTCTTAATAATTTTAGACAGTTGGGAATAAATTAAGACAGTTTTAGACAATTCCGAATAATTTTGGATAGTTCAGAAATATTTAAAACAGTTTTGGACAATTTTAAATAATTTTAAACAGTTAGAAATAAATTAAAACAGTTTTGGATAATTTTGAATAATTTTAGACAGTTCAGAAATATTTAAAACAGTTTTGGACAATTCAGAATAAATTTTAGATTATTAAGAAGTATTTAAAATAGTTTTAGACATTTCTGAATAAATTTTAGACAGTTAAGAAGTATTTAAAACAGTTTTGGACAATTCTAAATAATTTTAGGCAGTTGGGAATAAATTAAGACAGTTTTAGACAATTTTGAATAATTTTAGATAGTTGGGAAATATTTAAAACAGTTTCAGACAATTCTGAATAATTTTAGACAGTTGGGAATAAATTAAAACAGTTTTGGATAATTTTGAATAATTTTAGACAGTTCAGAAATATTTAAAATAGTTTTGGACAATTCTGAATACATTTAAGACAGTTAGGAAGTATTTAAAATAGTTTTGGGCAATTTTAAATAATTTTAGACAGTTGGGAATAAATTAAAACAGTTTTAAACAATTCTTAATCATTTTAAACAACTATTTTTGAGCAGAAAAAATAATTAAATTTACAAAACCGAACTAACAAATTGATTTGCAATAAAGACAATATTAATTATTACTTACCTTCGTTAGAAAACTAATTTCAAATCCAAACGCCTGCCCGTTTCTACTTCCGGTATTCATATAATTCCCTAAAAGTAAAATTAGTTCTAATAATTTTGCAAATTTCGTACTTTCTTTTACTTCTTCACACGCTGCTGTCCCCGCCACAATATCCTAAAAAAATATTTAATTTTTCACTTATTTATTTATTAAAATTTATCACTAACCGGTTTAATATCCGAAACCATTTCTTGATAATGTTGCCGGAAACTCAACGACTTTAATCGCGGCAAAAGTCGCTTAATTTCCGAAATAGTCACACAAAATTGTTCTGCTTCCGTCAAAGAGTCAATTTTATCTTTAAATTGACTTAGTTTTGTTAATTGATCTGGTGGCGGTAAATACTGTAAAGAAAAAACATTTTAATCGCTGAAAATTCGTGTTATTTGAGTCGTACTTGAATTAGCTGCTCTAAGACGCTCCCGGTTAACACGGTTTCGTCACACCGTAAAATACAAGTCTTGACTTTTGTGTAGCTTAAGTGTTTTAAGCTCCCGCCTAATAATATGCTTATATTTTGAGCGGCTTTTCCATCAAGGACTTTAAGCTCTTTGACTTTTTTCATAGTTGATGGGTTGCCGCACCTGAAAATATGTTTAAAATAGTTTTGGACAATTCTGAATAAATTTAAGACAGTTGTGAATAAATTGAAACAGTTTTAGATAATTTTGAATAAATTTAAGACAGTTGGGAAGTATTTAAAACAGTTTTAGACAATTCTGATAAATTTAAGACAGTTGGGAAGTATTTAAAACAGTTTTAGATAATTTTGAATAAATTTAAGACAGTTGGGAAGTATTTAAAACAGTTTTAGATAATTTTGAATAAATTTAAGACAGTTGGGAAGTATTTAAAACAGTTTTAGACAATTCTGATAAATTTAAGACAGTTGGGAAGTATTTAAAACAGTTTTAGATAATTTTGAATAACTTTAAGACAACTGGGAATAAAATGAAACAGTTTTGGACAATTTTGATAAATTTAAGACAGTTGAGAAGTATTTAAAACAGTTTTGGACAATTTTGAATAAATTTAAGACAGTTGGGAAGTATTTGAAACAGTTTTGACAATTCTTAATAAATTTCAGACATTTGGGAATAAATTGAAACAGTTTTAGACAATTCCGATCAATTTAAGACAGTTGAGAAGTATTTAAAACAGTTTTAGATAATTTTGAATAAATTTAAGACAGTTGGGAATAAAATGAAACAGTTTTAGAAAATTTTGATAAATTTAAAACATTTGAGAAATATTTAAAACAGTTTTGAACAATTTTGAATAAATTTAAGACAGTTGAGAAGTATTTAAAACAGTTTTGGACAATTTTGAATAAATTTAAGACAGTTGGGAAGTATTTGAAACAGTTTTGACAATTCTTAATAAATTTCAGACATTTGGGAATAAATTAAAACAGTTTTAGACTATTCTGATAAATTTAAGACAGTTGAGAAGTATTTAAAACAGTTTTGGACAATTTTGAATAAATTTAAGACAGTTGGGAAGTATTTGAAACAGTTTAGACAATTCTTAATAAATTTCAGACATTTGGGAATAAATTAAAACAGTTTTAGACCATTCTGATAAATTTAAGACAGTTGAGAAGTATTTAAAATAGTTTTAGATAATTCTAAATCATTTTAAACAGTTGGAAAGTATTTAAAACAGTTTTGGACAATTTTGAATAAATTTAAGACAGTTGGGAAGTATTTAAAACAGTTTAGACAATTCTTAATAAATTTCAAACATTTGAGAATAAATTAAAACAGTTTCAGACTATTCTGATAAATTTAAGACAGTTGAGAAGTATTTAAAACAGTTTTGGACAATTTTGAATAAATTTAAGACAGTTGGGAAGTATTTGAAACAGTTTTGACAATTCTTAATAAATTTCAGACATTTGGGAATAAATTAAAACAGTTTTAGACTATTCTGATAAATTTAAGACAGTTGAGAAGTATTTAAAACAGTTTTGGACAATTTTGAATAAATTTAAGACAGTTAGAAATAAATTAAAACAGTTTTAGACAATTCTGATAAATTTAAAACATTTGAGAAGTATTTAAAACAGTTTTGAACAATTTTGAATAAATTTAAGACAGTTAGGAAGTATTTAAAACAGTTTTGGGCAATTTTGAATAAATTTAAGACAGTTGGGAAGTATTTAAAATAGTTTTGGACAATTCTTAATAAATTTAAGACAGTTGGGAAGTATTTAAAACAGTTCAGACAATTTTGAATAAATTTAAGACAGTTGGGAATAAAATGAAACAGTTTTAAACAATTTTGATAAATTTAAGACAGTTGGGAAGTATTTAAAACAGTTTTGGACAATTCTGATAAATTTCAGACAGTTGAAAAGTATTTAAAACAGTTTTAGACAAATCTAAATAAATTTCAGACAGTTGGGAAGAAGTTAAAACAGTTTTAGACTATTTTAAGACAATTGGGAAGTATTTAAAATCGTTTTGGACAATTTTGAATAAATTTAAGACAGTTGGGAAGTATTTGAAACAGTTTAGACAATTCTTAATAAATTTCAGACATTTGGGAATAAATTAAAACAGTTTTAGACTATTCTGATAAATTTAAGACAGTTGAGAAGTATTTAAAACAGTTTTGGACAATTTTGAATAAATTTAAGACAGTTGGGAAGTATTTGAAACAGTTTTGGACAATTTTGAATAAATTTAAGACAGTTGGGAATAAATTAAAACAGTTTTAGAGAGTTCTGAATAAATTTTAGAGAGTTAGGAATAAACTAAAACAGTTTTAGACAATTCTAAATAATTTTAAAATAGTTTTGAACAATTCTAAATAAATTTAAGACAAATGAGAAGTATTTAAAAAAATTTAGACAATTATAAATAATTTAAAACAGTTGGAAATAAATTGAAACAGTTTTAGACAATTCTTAATAAACTTAAGATAGTTTTAGACAATTCTGAATAAATTTAAAACAACTGAGAAGTATTTAAAACAGTTTTGGACAATTCTGAATAAATTTAAGACAGTTGGGAAATATTTAAAACAGTTTTGTACAATTTTGACTAAATTTAAGACAGGTGTAAAGTTTAAAACAGTTGTAGCCAATTTTAAATAAATTTAAGACAGTTGGGAGGTAATTAAAACAATTTTAGACAATTCTGATAAATTTAAGACAGTTGAAAAGTATTTAAAACAGTTTTGGACAATTCTGAATAAATTTAAGACTGTTGGGAATAAATTATGACAGTTTTAGACAATTCTGAATCATTTTAGACAGCTGGGAACTATTTAAAATAGTTTTAGACAATTTTGAATAAATTTAAGACAGTTGTAAAGTTTTAAAACAGTTTTGGACAATTCTAAATAATTTTAGACACTTGGGAAGTATTTAAAATATTTCAGAGAGTTCTGAATAAATTTAAGACAATTAGGAATAAATTAAAACAGTTTTAGACAATTTTAAATATTTTTAGCCAGTTGGGAAATATTTGAAATAAATTTGAACAATTCTAAATAAATTTAAATCTGTTGGGAAGTATGTAAAACAGTTTTAGACAGTTCTGAATAATTTTAGACAATTAAGAAATATTTAGAACAATTTTAGATAAATATATGATAAAAACTTACCGATTATCAACGTCGTCCATTTTTTTGAGCGGCGGTTTGGAGCTAAATCTTTCCGCTAAACCTGACAAAATATCAGGAGACGCCATTTTGTCTTCTTGGCATTTGACCCAAAACGATTTTTCAGACATTTTCTGGGGTATAATCTACAAGAAAATAATTTAACATAGTCATATTAATAAATTTTAAACAGGTTTTGGACAATTCTAAATAATTTTAAACAGTTGGAAAGTATTTAAAATAGTTGTAGAGAGTTCTGAATAAATTTAAGACAGTTGAGAAGTATTTAAAACAATTTCCGGCAATTCTGAATAAATCTCAGACAACTGAGTCATTTAAAACAAAGATACGGTCAAAATTCCTTCAGATTTGAACGCAGCCATGTTTCTTTGATATATAAACCAAATTTTATTAATTTCTGTTGATTGGTTCAGGAGTTATTGGATAAAAGGTACAGGACCACCGCGGAAAGTAGTTTTGATAACATCAATTATAATTATTCAATAATTTAAAAACCACTTCCGGTGGAAATATTTTGGATATAAATTATTATTTAGGGAGGTATTGTGAATGTGTATACCAATTTTTATTTATAACTGTTGAGCGGCTTATGAGTTATTAACACAAATATAATTTTTTTCGTTCAAAATTTACCAATTTGTTTTTAATTTTTAAAATAATTAACAAGAATTGATAAAACTTTGTACACATATCAAAGAAACATGGCTAAGTTCAAATCAGAACGAATTAAGCCGATAATAAACAAATTTAGACAGTTGGGAAGTATTTAAAATAGTTTTAGATATTCTGAATAAATTTTAGACAATTAAGAAATATTTAAAATAGTTTTGGACAATTCTAAATAGTTTTAAACAGTTGGGAATAAATTAAAACAGTTTTGGACAATTCTAAATAGTTTTAAACAGTTGGGAATAAATTAAAACAGTTTTGGACAATTTTGAATCAATTTTAGACAGTTGAGAAGTATTTGAAATAGTTTTGGACAATTCTAAATAGTTTTAGACAGTTGGGAATAAATTAAAACAGTTTTGGGCAATTCTAAATCAATTTTAGACAGTTGCGAAGTATTAAAAATAGTTTTGGACAATTATAAATCATTTTAGACAATTGGGAATAAATTAAAACAATTTTGGACAATTCTAAATAATTTTAGACAGTTGGGCAGTATTTAAAATAGTTTTAGACAATTTTGAATAAATTTTAGACAATTAAGAAGTATTTAAAATAGTTTTAAACAATACTGAATAAATTTTAGACAGTTGGGAATAAATTAAAACAGTTTTGGGAAATTCTGAATCAATTTTAGACAGTTGAGAAGTATTTAAAATAGTTTTGGACAACTTTAAATCATTTTAGACAGTTGGGAATAAATTATAACAATTTTGAATAAATTTTAGACAGTTAGGAATTATTTAAAACAGTTTTAGACAATTTTGAATAAATTTAGATAATTGGGAAAATATTAATCCAGTTTCAAGCAATTTTGAATATAATTTAGACAACTGGAAAGTATTAAAAACAGTTTTGGACAATTTTGAATAATTTTAGACAGTTGGGAAGTATTTAATATAGTTTTAAACAATTTTGAACAAATTTTAGATAGTTGGGAAGTATTTAAAACATTTTTAGACAATTCTGAATAAATTTAAGACAGTTGAGAAGTATTTAAAACAGTTTTAGACAATTCTAAATAATATTACACAATTGGGAATAAATTAAGACAATTTTGAGAAGTATTTAAAACAGTTTTGGATAATTCTAACTAATTTCAGACAGTTTAGAAGTAATTATAATAGTTTTAGACAATTTTGAATAAATTTTACAGAATTAAGAAGTATTTAAAATAATTTTAAACAATACTGAATAAATTTTAGATAATTAAGAAGTATTTAAAACAGTTCTGGAGAATTCTAAATAATTTCAAACAATTATTTTTGAAATATAATCCGCCAGAAAAAATAATCAAACGAACAAATCCCCACCCTCAACTCACCGTTTTCCAATTGGCTCTTTTGAGCGGCCCGCTAACATCCCACTTCTTCTTCGGCTTCAGCCCATACGGCAGCACCTCAACTTGCATCATCATAGGCGGCGGGGGCCCCATACCCCCTCCCATCATCGGCGGTGGCGGAGGGCCCATCCCTCCTCCCATTCCCGGCGGCGGGGGAGGCGGAGGTGGTCCCATCCCCATTCCCGGCGGCGGGGGAGGCGGAGGTGGACCCATCCCCATCCCAGGGGGCGGCGGAGGGGGCGGTGGACCCATACCCATCCCGGGGGGCGGCGGGGGAGGGGGGATACCGGAGTTGGGGGATGATATTGCTTTGGAAATAGCGGCTAGGTTTTGGGCCGATAAAGGGGAGTCGATGTTGGTGTTGGGGGTTGAACCCTGTAAACGTTCTTCTAAAACTTTGATTTTAGCTAAAGCTTCTTGTTTTTGGATGAGGGTTTCGTCCAAGCGTTGTTTTAAGTCTTCGATTTTTTTTTCGTCTTCGGCTCGACTCGCCTCTGAAAAATAAGTTTATGTTTCCAAATTTTTGTCATTAAATATCTTTAAAACAGTTTTGGACAATTCTGAATAAATTTAAGACAGTTGGGAAGTATTTAAAACAGTTTTAGACAATTATGAACTATTTAAAACAGTTTTGGGCAATTCTGAATAATTTTAGAAAGTAGACAAATATTTAAAATATTTTTAAAGAATTCTGAATAAATTTTAAACGGTTGGGAATAAATAATAACATTTTTGGACAATTCTAAATAAATTTATACAGTTGAGAATAAATTAAAACAGTTTTAGACAAATCTGAATAAATTTTAAACAGTTGGGAATAAATAATAACAGTTTTAGACATTTTTAAATAAATTTTAGACAATTGGGAAATATTTAAAACAGTTTAGACAATTATGAACTATTTAAAACAGTTTTAGACATTTCTGAATAAATTTTAGACAGTTGGGAAGTATTTAAAACAGTTTTAGACAATTATGAACTATTTAAAACAGTTTTGGGCAACTCTGAATAAATTTTAAACGGTTAGGAATAAATAATAACAGTTTTGGACAATTCTAAATAATTTTAGACAGTTGAGAATAAATTAAGACAGTTTTAGACAATTCTGAATAAATTTTAAACAGTTGGGAATAAATAATAACAGTTTTAGACATTTCTAAATAATTTTAGACAGTTGAGAATAAATTAAGACAGTTTTAGACAATCCTGAATAAATTTTAAACAGTTGGAAATAATTTATAACAGTTTTAGACAATTCTAAATAACTTTAAACAGTTGGGAAGTATCTAAAAGACTTTTAAACAAATATAAATAATTTAAAACAGTTGGAAAATATAGAGTTCTGAATAAATTCTAGATGCGAAAAATAGTTTTCTGCAGTTTTGAACAAAATTTAGACAGTTAAGAGCGATTTAAAATAGTTTCCGGCAGTTCTGAACAAAATTTAGACAGTTGAGAAATATTTAAAACAGTTTTGGGCAATTCTGAATAATTTTGGACAGTTGGGAAGTATTTAAAATATTTTAGAAGGTTCTGAATAAATTTAAGATTATTCAGGATAAATTAAAATTATTTTAGACAATTCTAAGTAATTTTAAAAATTTGGGAAATATTTGAAATAGATTTGGACAATTCCAAATAATTTTTAAACAGTTGGGAAGTATTTAAAACAGTTTTAGACAGTTCTGAATAAATTTAAGACAATTGGGAATAAATTAAAACAGTTTTAGAAAATTTTAAATAATTTTAAACAGTTGGGTAGTATTTAAAACAGTTTCAGATAATTCTGAATAAATTTGGAACAGATGAAAATAAATTAAAACAGTTTTGGACAGTTCTAAATAAATTTAAGTCAGTTGGGAATAAAGTAAAACAATTTTAGACAATTCTGAATAATTTTAGAGAGTTGGGAAATATTTAAAATAGTTTTGGACAATTCTAAATAAATTTAAGGCAGTTGGGAATAAAGTAAAACAGTTTTAGACAATTCTAAATAATTTTAGACATTTGGGAATTATTTAAAATAGTTTTAGACAATTCTAAATAATTTTTTTACGTCTGTTAAAAACAGTACACTTTTTTCACTAAAATAGATTTATAAAATGTCTTTTTTAACACAATAAAAGTGTGAAAAAAGTCTAATTTTAAACGATACGGAGTAAAATAATGAAACGTTACGGCACATTTTTTCACACTTTTATTAGACGTAAAAAAAAATTGTATATTGTGAATAAGACTATACTTTTTACACGTGTTACATAAATAACTGCTGAGACAGTTGGGAAGTATTTTAAAAAAAATATTTTGATATTTTTATATATAAATAAATACAGTGTCCTACCTTTTAATCCGTCAATTAAAGGTTGTACATCAATCTGAAATCTTCTATTAGCTCGAAAATCAGGATCGGTTCCATTTTTATGTAGCACAATTTGCGTCACACATTCTTCAATTAATTTATAATACGCTGGTCGGACCTAGGAAAATATACCTTTGTTATTACGAAATTCGTAATTTCTCATAGTTATATTTAGTCTATAAATTAATTTTCATCAAAAATCATTGAGAAGTTATGAGCAAGAGAAAATGAAGTTTCAAGAAACCCACAAGAAGAAATCGTTTCCTATTAGATATATATCAAAATTAATATCAAAATCGTGTTCCTTGAAGTTTAAAATATAAACATAGTCATTTCCATCACTTAAAACTATTTAATATAAGAAGCAGAAACGATTTTCTCTTGTGGCATCCTTAAAATGTTCTCTCACGATGAATCTTCATTTTCTCTTCCTCATAACTCCTCAACGATTAGAAATATCTTCAATTTAGGCACAAAATCGGATTCCTTGGAGTTTAAAATATAAATATAGGCATTTCTACAAATTAAAACTAATTAATAAAAGAATCAGAAACGATTTTCTTCTGTGGCGTCAAGGACGTCACAAGAGAAAATCTTTTCAGATTCTTATATTAATTAGTTTTAATTTGTGGAAATGCCTATATTTATATTTTAAACTCCAAGGAATCCGATTTTGTGCACAAATTAGCGATATTTGTAACCGTTGAGAAGTTATAAGCAAGAGAAAATGAAATTTTATCGCGGGAGAACATTTCAAGGACGCCATAAGAGAAAATCGTTTCTTCTTCTAATATTAATTAGTTTTACGTAGTGAAAATGAGTGAATATATATTTTAAACACCAAAGAATCTGATTTTGTGCCTAAATTGAAGATATTTTTAACCGTGGAGGAGTTATGAGCAAAAGAAAATGAAGTTTCATCGAGGAAGAACATTTTAAAGACGCCACAAAAGAAAATCGTTTCCGCTTCTAATATTAATTAGGTTTAAGCCGTGAAAATGAGTGACTTTATATTTTAAACATCAAAGAATTTGATTTTGTGTCTAAATTGAAGATATTTGTAACCGTTGAGGAGTTATGAGCAAAAGAAAATGAAGTTTCATCCCGGGAGAACATTTCAAGGACGCCACAAGAGAAAATCGTTTCTGCTTCTAATATTAATTAGTTTTAATTGGTGAAAATGAGTGACTCTATATTTTAAACATCAAAGAATTTGATTTTGTGCCTAAATTGAAGATATTTTTAACCGTTGAGGAGTTATGAGCAAGAGAAAATGAAGTTTCATCCCGGGAAAACATTTCAAGAACGCCACAAGAAAAATCGTCTCCGCTTCTTATATTAATTAGTTTTAAGTGGTGAAAATTACTATATTTATATTTTAAACTCCAAGGAATCCGATTTTGTGCACAAATTACAGATATTTCTAACTGTTGAGGAGTTATGAGCAAGAGAAAATGAAGTTTCTTAGCGGGAGAACATTTCAAGGACGCCACAAGAGAAAATCGTTTCTTCTTCTTATATTAATTAGTTTTAAGTGGTGGAAATGACTATATTTATATTTTAAACTCCACAGAATCCGATTTTGTGCCTAAATTGAAGATATTTCCACCCGTTGAGGAGTTATGAGCAAGAGAAAACAATAAATGAATGAATTTCGTTTTCTAGATGCAATAAAAAAATAGACTTACCAAATGATCATCTCTGATGAAAAGTAAATGCTGTAAAATACTCAAAAAATATGGTTCGGCCGGCGTATCCAAAGTGGCATTTTTCAGGACTTCGAAACAGTCGTTTAAGTCATCCATTTCCATTCGAACATTGTCAAAACGTTGGATAAGTTCTTCGTAATCATCTTCGCGATTATTGTCGAAAACTTGAATCTGAACTTGAATTTGTTCGACTTTCGATTCTCGCAAAGAGTCTGAAATTGGTTTGGTTTAATTCTGAATTAATTCAAGATAATTGGGAAGTATTTAAAACAGTTTTTGACAATTCTGAATAAATTTAAACAATTGGGAAGTATTTAAAATAGTTTTGGACAAATCTGAATAAACTTTAGATATTTGGGAAATATTTAAAATAGTTTCAGAGAGTTCTAAATAAATTTTAGACAGTTGGGAATAAATTAAAACAGTTTTACACAATTCTAAATAATTTTAGACTGTTGGCAAATATTTAAAACATGTTTGGATAATTCTAAATAACTTTAAGACAAAAGAGAAGTATTTAAAACAATTTTAGAGAATTCTGAATAAATTTAAAAAAGTTTCAATGAGTCCTGAATAATTTAAGACAGTTGTAAAGTATCTGAAAAAATTTTGGACAATTGTGAATATTTTGAGACAGTTGAAAATAAATTGAAACAGTTTTAGGCAATTCTGAATAAATATTAGACAGTTAAGAAGTATTTAAAATAGTTTTGGGCAATTCCAAATAAATTTTAGACAGTTGGGAATAAATTAAAACTGTTTTAGATTATTCTGAATAATTTTGGAAAGTTGGGAAGTGTTTAAAATAGTTTCAGAGAGTTCTGAATAAATTTTAGACAGTTGGGAATAAATTAAGACATTTTTGGACAATTCTGAAAAATTTTAGACAGTTGGGATATATTTAAAATAGTTTTAAACAGTTCTAAATAAATTTAAGTCAGTGGAAAACAATTTAAAATAGTTTCTGGCAATTCTGAATAAATCTTAGACAGTTGACAATCATTTAAAACAGTTTCCGGCAAAGATACGGTCAAAATTCTTTCAGATTTGAACTCAGCCATGTTTCTTTTATATACAAACCAAATTACATTAATTTCTATGGATTGGTTCAGGAGTTATTGAATAAAAGGTACAGGACCACCGCGGAAAGTAGTTTTGATAACATCAACTATAATTATTCAATAATTTAAAAACCACTTCCGGTGGAAATATATTGCATATAAATTATCATTTAGGGAGGTATTGTGTACGTATATACCAATTTTTAATTATAACTGTTGAGTGGCTTATGAGTTATTAACAAAAACATATTTTATTTTTGTTCAAAATTTACAAATTGCAGTTTGAAAGTATTTAAAATTGTTTTAGACAATTTTGAATAAATTTTGGACAGTTGCGAAATATTTGAAACAGTTTTAAACAATTCTGAATAAATTTAAACATTTGACAATAAATTAGGACAGTTTCAAGCGATTCTGAATATATTTCAGACAGTTAAGAAGTATTTAAAACAGTTTTAGATAATTCTGAATAAATTTTGACAATTAAGAAGTATTTAAAATAGTTTCAAAGAATTCCAAATAAATTTTAGATATAATTTTGAATAATTTTAGACAATTGGGAATAAATTAATACAGTTTTAGACACTTTTAAATAATTTTAGACAGCTTTGGACAATTCTAAATATATTTAAGACAGTAGGGAAGTATCTAAAACAATTTTGAACAATTCTGAATAATTTTAAAATAGTTTCAATGTCTCCTGAACAAATGTAAGACAGTTGGAACATATTTAAAAGAGTTTTAAACAATTCTGAATAATTTTAGACAGTTATAAAGTATTTAAAACAGTTTTAGACAATCCTAAATAAATTTTAGACAGTTGAGAATAAATTAAAACAGTTTTGGACAATTATAAATAATTTTAGACATTTGGAAAGTATTTAAAACAGTTTTAGAGAGTTCTGAATAAATTTTAGACAGTTGGGAATAAATTAAAACAGTTTTGGACAATTCTAAATAATTTTAGACTGTTGGCAAACATTTAAAACAGGTTTGTACAATTCTAAATAAATTTAAGACAGTAAGGAAGTATTTAAAACAATTTTGGGCAATTCTGAATATATTTAAGGCAGATAGGAAGTATTTAAAACAGTTTTGGACAATTTTGAATATTTTTGGACAGTTGGAAAGTATTTAAAACAGTTTTGGACAATTCTAAATAATTTTATGACAATTGGGAAGTATTTAAAAGAGTTTTAGACAATTATGTATAATTAAAAACAGTTGGGAATAAATTAAAACAGTTTTGGACAATTCTAAATAAATTTAAGTCAACTGGGAAGTATTTAAAACTATTTTGGCTAATTCTGAATAATTTTAGACAGTTATAAAGTATTTAAAACAGATTTGGACAATTCTAAATAAATTTAAGACAGTTGGGAAGTATTTAAAAGAGTTTTGGATAATTCTGAATAATTTTGGACAGTTGGAAAGAATTTAAAACAGTTTTGGGCAATTCTGAATAAATTTAAGACAGTTGTGAATAAATTAAAACAGTTTTAAACAATTCTGAATAATTTTAGACAGTTATAAAGATTTAAAACAGATTTGTACAATTCTAAATAAATTTAAGACAGTTGGGAAGTATTTAAAACAGTTTTAGGCAATTCCAAATAAATTTAAGACAGTTGGGAAGTATTTAAAACAGTTTTAGGCAATTCCAAATAAATTTAAGACAGTTGGAAAGTATTTAAAACAGTTTTAGGCAATTTTAAATAAATTTTAGACAGTTTGAAACTGTATAAAATACTTAAATATCTTAAATTTATTGAGAATTGCTCGAAACTATCTTAAATAAAATAAAATTGTAAACCGAAATTTTTCTTCAAGTTTGTCGTTAAATATCTTTCGAACCACTCCACAGTTAATAATAATTTTATGCCAAAATATAATTTCAACCTTCCTGAATCGATTGGCGCAAAGTTCAACCCGATATCTCTAAGAGTTTCCGAGATATTTACAATTTTACAAAAAATGAGCAAAAGAGAATAACATCAACTATAAAAGGGGGTTTAATTTATTTTATTTTTGATTTGGAAATAATTATAAAACTTACCTAAATGATCTATAAGTCCTGTCCTAACTATTTCATTTCTCAAATGAATCCTGTAATCGAAATCATCTGATCTATCGATAACCGCATTTATAAATTGCAAACAAGCGCTCTGAAATATTATGAAACTAGTGTAGAAAATGTCATTTACAATATTAAAATTTAACTTACCAACAATGAAGGGTTTGTATGTTTTCTTAGACATTCAATAATTGGACGAAAACGGTCGTAATTTCTTTTTTCGGCCACTGTAGTTATTGCGTTTAATATTGTATCGTGACCAACATTTCTTCCTTTGTCGTCTTCTAAAAGACATATAACAGCCATAATCTAAAAAAATATTAATTAGTAACCCCTAAAAATATCTTAAAAGTCACTAACTTTTAAACTTTCGATCATAACAGTCGGACGATTCGGATCCAAACATTGAGCAATAATATTCCATCCTTCCTTTTGACCTAAAACTTGTTTTAAACCTTCTGTATTATTCATAAACACTTTAAAACATCGCAAAGATTCGTACTGCAGTTTTTCGTATTTTTCGTCCCTGAAAAAAACATGTTTGAAACTCATTCAAAAAATCTATTTTCTATTGCTCGTAACTCCTCAACGGTTAAAAATATCATGAAATTGTGCACAAAATTGAATTCCTTGGGGTTTAAAATATAAATATAGTCATTTTTACTACTTAAAACTGTTTAATATAAGAAGCGGCAACGATTTTCTCTTGTGGCGTCTTTGAAAATTCATTTTCTTTTGCTCATAACTCCTCAACGGTTACAAATATCTTCAATTTAGACACAAAATCAGATTCTTTGCTGTTTAAAATATTTATTCACTCATTTTCACTACTTAAAACTAATTAATATTAGAAGAAGAAACGATTTTTTCTTGTGGCGTCCTTAAAATGTTCTTCCGCGATGAAACTTCATTTTCTCTTGCTCATAACTTCTCAACGGTTACAAATATCTTCAATTTAGACACAAAATCAGATTCTTTGGTGTTTAAAATATATATTCACTCATTTTCACTACGTAAAACTAATTAATATTAGAAGAAGAAACGATTTTTTCTTGTGGCGTCCTTGAAATGTTCTCCCGGGATAAAACTTCATTTTCTGTTGCTCATAACTCCTCAACGGTTACAAATATCGCTAATTTAGGCACAAAATCAGATTCCTTGGTGTTTAAAATATAAATATAGTCATTTCCACAACTTAAAACTAATTAATATTAGTAGCGGAAAGGATTTTCTTTTGTGGTGTCCGCTAGAAATTTCATCCAAATCTTCCACAGCTTCAAAAAATGTTTTTCATTGATTATTTGCATATTATTGCATGAAACTTATTGAAATTTGTGTAAAATGTATGAAATTAACTGTATAAACTTATTTTATATTTAAAACAAGCTAATTTTATTAAAATTTATAGATTTGACGGCTAAAAATGATGTTAAATGATTTCCCAAATTTAATTGTGATCTTTCGCGCTTTTCAATCAAACGGGTTTTTAATTTAAATATTTTATTACAGTTGTCAGCACTTGTAAATTCCTCCCACGCAATTCTCGAAATTCTTTATGAATTCCAGTGCAGACGCCTTGTTTAAGGGGCACGATTTTAATGTGCCCCCAAAAGCCTATATATTTTATACATAACAAAAAATCTGTACCGACGGGTATGAAATCGCAAAATCCAAAAAATCAATAATAATGATCATGCGCAATAGATCAATAAAGTTCAGCTGTTTGAAAATGATGAACTGCGCATGATCATTATTATTGATTTTTTGGATTTTGCGATTTCATACCCGTCGGTACAGAATTTTTGTTATGTATAAACTATATAGGCTTTTGGGGGCACATTAAAATCGTGCCCCTTAAACAAGGCGTCTGCACTGGAATTCATAAAGAATTTCAAAAATTGCGTGGGAGGAATTTACAAGTGCTGACAGCTGTATTAAAAAATTTAAATTAAAAACCCGTTTGATAGAAAAGCGCGAAAGATCACAATTAAATTTGGGAAATCATTTAACCTCATTTTTAGACGTCAAATCTAAATATTTTAATAAAATTAGCTTGTTTTAAACATATAATAAGTTTATACATTTAATTTTATACATTTTACACAAATTTCAATAAGTTTCATGCAGTAATAAGCAAATAATCAATGAAAAACATTTTTTGAAGCTATGGAAGATTTGGATGAAATTTCTAGCGGACACCACAAAAGAAAATCCTTCCCGATTCTTATATTAAACAATTTTAAATAGTAGAAATGACTATATTTATATTTTAAACATCAAGGAATCTGATTTTGTGCCTAAATTGGAGATATTTGTAACTGTTGAGGAGTTATGAGGAAGAGAAAATTAAGATTCATCCCGGGAGAATTTTTCAAGAACGCCACAAAAGAAAATCGTTTTTGATTCTTATATTAATTAATTTTAAGTGGCGAAAATAACTATATTTATATTTTGAACACCAAGGTATCTGATTTTGTGAACAAATTGACGATATTTTTAACCGTTGAGGAGTTATGAGCAAGAGAAAATGTTTCATCGCGTGAGAACATTTCATGAACGCCACAAGAAAAAAATCATTTCTGATTCTTATACTAAATAGTTTTAAGAAGTGAAAATAAGTAAATTTATATTTTAAACATCAAGGAATTCGATTTTGTAACTAAATTGATGATATTTTTGACCGTTGAGAAATTATGAGCAAGAGAAAATGAAGTTTCATCGCGTGAGAACATTTCACGAACGCCACAAGAAAAAAATCATTTCTGATTCTTATATTAAACAATTTTAAATAGTGGAAATGACTATATTTATATTTTAAACATCAAGGAATCTGATTTTGTGCCTATATTGGAGATATTTGTAACTGTTGAGGAGTTATGAGCAAGAGAAAATGAAGTTTCATCGCGTGAGAACATTTCACGAACGCCACAAGAAAAAATCGTTTCTGATTCTTATATTAATTAGTTTGAAGTGGTGAAAATGACTATATTTATATTTTAAACTCCAAGGAATCCGATTTTGTGCACAAATTGACGATATTTCTAACCATTGAGGAGTTATGAGCAAGAAAATATTAACTTTTTTAGACTTACCCTCTGCAGCATTTTTCTAAAGTTGTAAATAAGATTTTTAAACCAGCGGTTCCAAATTCGTGGACCCAGCTTAAAGTGTTGTTAGTTAAAGCTATCCTCAAGGATTCCATACAGTTAAATTGTTTATTTAGGCTAAGGTCTGGTTGAGATAAATAATTTATGTAGTCGTGGGGTTTATCTAATTTACTTTTCGATTCCTGGAAATTTGAATGAAATTAGTTGTTTTAATTTGTTATAATTTTATAATAAAAAAAAACTTACAACACTTAAACCTTTAGAGTGAATTATTAACATATTCTTTTTTTTACTTATTGATAATTTTCTTAATGGTTCTTTCTTTTCGTCTGTCAAATTCATATCGTTCTATAATAAAAAATATTTTGATATTATTAATGAGATACATTGTATAAAAAGGGTGGTTTTATACTTACCAACATTTCTTCGAATTTATTATTCAACTCTCCGTCCGGTAAATTATTAATTTGTAGCACTTCATTTTCATCATCTTGAAAATCCGAATCACTTGTCGGTCTGGGAATATTTGAACCAGTAGTTCTTGATATACTGGCTCCCTTTTTGGGATTCCGAAACCAGGTATCCAACTGAAAAAATATATATGATAAATTAATTGTATCTTGAACTCGGTTAAAAATATCGGCTTAATTCTTTCAGATTTGAACTCAGCCATGTTTCTTTGATATGTATACATAGTTTTATTAATTTAAGTTGATTGGTTTAAAAATTATTAACAAATTTGTAAATTTTGAACGAAAAAATTATATTTTTGTTAATAACTCATAAGCCACTCAACAGTTATAAATGATAATTGGTATACACATGCACAATACCTTCCTAAATAATAATTTATATACAATATATTTCCACCGGAAGTGGTTTTTAAATTATTGAGAAATTATAGTTGATGTTATCAAAACTACTTTCCGCGGTGGTTCTGTACCTTTTATTCAATAACTCTTGAACCAATCAATAGAAATTAATAAAATTTGGTTTATATATCAAAGAAACATGGCTGAGTTCAAATTTCAAGGAATTTTGGCCGAATATACGCCGGAAACTATTTTAAATGCTTCTCAACTGTCTAAATTTTGTTCAAAACTACCAGAAAGTATTTTAAATTATTCAGAACTGCCGGAAATTATTTTAAATACTTCTTAACTGTCTTAAATTTTGTTCAAAACTGTCGAAAACTATTTATATACTTCTCAACTGTCTAAAATTTACACAGAATTGTCTAAAACTGTTTAAATTTATTTTCAACTGTCTAAACCTATTCAAAATTGTCTAAAGTATTTTAAATATTTCCAAACTGTCTAAATTTATTCAAAATTACCAAAAACTGTTTTAAATACTGCCCAATTGTCAAAAATTCGAACTCAGATTTTAAAAAAAGAACTCTTCTCATTCCTGTTCTCCGGATACTATCAAAAATTTTCGACTCAAAATGCGACATTTTCCAGTTAAGAAAAATGTTGTATCTCCAAAACTATGAATGATTTTGTTCAGAATTGCCGGAAACTATTTTAAATACTTCCTAACTGTCTTAATTTTATTCAGAATTGCCGGAAACTATTTTAATTTGTTCTCAACTGTCTTAAATTTATTCAAAATTACCGAAAACTATTTTAAATACTTCTCAACTGTCTTAAATTTATTCAGAATTATAGGAAACTATTTTAAATACTTCTCAACTGTCTAAATTTTGTTCAGAACTGCCAGAAACTATTTTAAATACTTCTCAGCTATCTAAAATTTATTCAGAATTGCCGGAAACTATTTTAATTTGTTCTCACTGTCTTAAATTTATTTAGAATTAACGAAAACTATTTTAAATTATTTCCAACTGTCTTAAACTTATTCAGAATTACTGGAAACAATTATAAATACTTCTCAACTGTTTAAAATTTATTTAGAATTGCTGGATATTATTTTAAATTGTTCTTAAGGTCTAAATTATATTCAGAACTGCCGGAAACTATTTTAAATACTTCTCAACTGTCTAAATTTTGTTCAGAACTGCTGGAAACTATTTTAAATATTTACCAACTGTTTAAATTTTGTTCAGAACTGCCGAAAACTATTTTAAATACTTTTCAACTGTCTAAATTTTGTTCAGAACTGCAAGAAACTATTTTAAATACTTCTCAATTGTCTAAAATTTATTCAGAATTGCAGGAAACTATTTTAATTTGTTCTGTCTTCAAGTTATTTAGAATTAACGAAAACTATTTTAAATTGTTTCCAACTGTTTTAAACTTATTCAGAACTGCCGGAAACTATTTTAAATACTTCTCAACTGTCTAAATTTTGTTCAAAACTACCAGAAACTATTTCAAATTATTCTCAACTGTCTAAATGTTGTTCAGAACTGCCGGAAACTATTTTAAATACTTCTCAACTGTCTAAATTTTGTTCAGAACTGCCAGAACTATTTTAAATACTTCCCAATTGTCTAAATTTTGTACAAAACTACCGGAAACTATTTCAAATTGTTCTCAACTGTCTAAATTTTGTTCAGAACTGCCGGAACTATTTGAAATACTTCTCAACTGTCCTAATTTTGTTCAGAACTACCGAAAACTATTTTAAATACTTCTCAACTGTCTTAAATTTTGTTCAGAACTGCCGGAAACTATTTTAAATACTTCTCTACTGTCTAAATTTTGTTTAGAACTACCAGAAACTATTTCAAATTGTTCTCAACTGTCTGAAATTTATTCAAAACTGCCGGAAACTATTTTAAATTGTTCCCAACTGTATTAAAATTATTCAGAATCATCAGAAACTATTTTAAATACTTCCCAACTGTCAAAATTTTGTTCAGAACTATTAAGAACTGTTTTAATAATTTTTAACTTAATATAATTACCTTTTTAGACATTTTATTAATATTGCGTGCACCATTTGCTACATAATTTCACATACTAAATAGTGCATAGAAAACTAATATTTATCTAATCAAATTTTTCAAGGTCACACAACCGCAAGTATAGAATAAATATAGCAATATTTAATTTATCATATTTGAGTTATACAAACACTGTAGTTTATGAAAATAATGTTTTCTGGTCGTTAAATACACTTTAACTATTTTAAAGTGACTTCAGTGGGTGTATGTAATATTTATTTATGTCGTTTGAGAAATTTTGAATCTATTCCAAAACGTTATTTTTATATTATGATCTATTTATTATACGACTACAGAAACCTTTTTTACCGGTTTCAAGATACACACACACACATCATTGTAAAATGTTAAAATCGGATTCTAGGGACCTTAAAACGTGCTTATTCACTAAAATACAATAATTCTCTTAGCAAGAGGTAAAAATTATTAATAGTATTAATTTTTTAAAACCGATGAAACTTTGAACAAACCACGGATATTACGAATCATAACAAGTTTTAGATGCCTTAAAATCTTGGCTTTGACATTTGCGGCAGTTGTGATACTCATAACAATTCTAAGTATGTTAATAGCTATAATATAGTTCAGACAATTTTTAATAAATTTATATATTTACAGTTATACAAAATAAATTACATTTACGTCTGACGTGTTGCATATATATTTAAATATATTTTTAAACAAAAAATAATTTAATATTGGTCAAATTATTAATAAATAATGAATATTTTAACAATAGAAACATATGAAACACTTACATAGTTATAAACATAGGCCATTTTGTGTAAAAACAAAAGAAATTATAAAAACTATCACTTGCTTCGAAGACAGTTGCATACCGAGTGACAGATGACATCATTCGGCATTTGTTATGATCTCATTTTCACTTGTTTCATGGCTAACACGATTCAAATATAAACACCTACTTTCAAAATAAAAAATGAAGTATTTTATATTTATAAACATGTGGTAATGTTTACATAAAAACTATTTATAAATATTATTAATGTTTAGAAAAATGAATAATTGTTTAAATTATTATTTATAGCTAATTATGCCACGCCCAAAGTTAAATAACAATATTTTTACGATAAATAAACAAAAAAATAAAAAAAATTACTTACTACATATCTCTGCGACTTTTTATAAAAACTTGGATTTCTTTGTACGGACATTTTGGCAATAATTATTAAAACATTTAACACATTATAAAATGAAACTAATATTTTCCATGATAAACAAATAATAAAAATCTTATCAGTCCTTATCAGATACTTAAAATAATTTATTATTTAAACAAATATTAAGAAATGAGGCTCCTATATTTTATTCCTCTCGCTAAGAGAGGTATTGGAGTCAGGCTAAAAATCGCATATCCAGATTTTAGTGAATAAGCACGATTTAAGGTCCCTAGAATCCGATTTTAACATTTTTACAATGATTATATAAGACTAAAGACCATGGTAATTAAATACTCCTTAATTTGACATTAATGGGAACAGATGAAAAAGTTTTGGTAACAATTGGACAACCGGAAGTAGTAGTTTCTTAAAAAAAATCTTCTAAATACTTCCAAACTGTCTAAATTTATTCAAAATTACCAAAAACTGTTTTAAATACTTCCCAATTTTCTTGAATTTATTCAGAATTGTTCAAAATTCGAGCGCAGATTTTAAAAAAAGAACTCTTCTCATTCCTGTTCTCCGGATACTCTCAAAAATTTTCGACTCAAAATGCGACATTTTCAATTAAGAAAAATGTTAAATGTCCAAAACTATGAATGATTTTGTTCAGAATTGCCGGAAACTATTTTAAATACTTCTCAACTATCTAAATTTTGTTTAGAACTGCCGGAAACTATTTTAAATACTTCCCAACTGTCTTAATTTTATTCAGAATTGCCGAAAACTATTTTAATTTGTTCTCAACTGTCTTAAATTTATTCAAAATTACCGGAAACTATTTTAAATACTTCTCAATTGTCCTAAGTTTATTCAGAATTGCCGGAAACTATTTTAAAAACTTCTCAACTGTCTAAATTTTGTTCAGAACTGCCGGAGACTATTTCAAATACTTCTCAACTGTCTAAATTTTGTTCAGAACTGCCAGAAACTATTTTAAATACTTCTCATCTATCTAAAATTTATTATTTTATTATTTATTAGTATTTTAAATTGTTTCCAACTGTCTTAAACTTATTCAGAACTGCCGGAAACAAATATTAATAAATGAGGCTCCTATATTTTTTTCCTCTCGCTAAAAGAGGTATTGGAGTCATGCTAAAAATCGCATATCCAGATTTTAGTGAATAAGCACAATTTAAGGTGCCTAGAATCCGATTTTAACATGTTTTCAATGATTCTATAAGACTAAAAGCCATGTTGATTAAATATTCCTTAATTTGACATTAATGGGAACAGATGAAAAAGTTTGGGTAACAATTGGACAACCGGAAGTAGTACTTTCTTAAAAAAAATCTTCTAAATATTATTTTTTGGAAATTTATGTTATTACAATTATTAAAGAATATAAAATTCTCAATTCGATACATTGAACATTTTTATTATATCTTCTATAGATTTAGAGATACAGATTTATTAATATATAAAATAATCCGTTGTAATGAATCTCACAGCCCAAATAACTTCATGGAAACCAAATTAAAATGTTCAAAGGTCTAAATCAATTAAAAAAAAAAATTAAAATGTTTGTAATTGACAGAAAAATATACATTCCTGAAGACTTTTTCTGGGAAGTATATTTAATATTTCTTATTTTATTATTAATTAAATATTTAAAATTATAAATACATATATTACATATACACATCAGAAATACAGCCAATCTCGTCAATGAATTGGAAGAATCTCGAACATTTAGAAGAGTAGGAAGAAAATTATTTATAGAATATGGAAATGGCGAGAGGTATTGTGCTGGCCTCAACAGATTTATTTTAAAATTAAAATCAAATAAATACGGATATAATCCCGAATAACTAAAGGCAAGGACAAACATTGTTTCTTTTTAACATTCATTTATTTTCACGTGTATTTCTGCGCCATCTATGAATAATATTCCGAACTATTGGTTATAACAGTTATAAATAAAAATTGGTGTACACATACACAATACCTCCCTAAATAATAATTTATATCCAAAATATTATCACCGGAAATGGTTTTGGAATTATTTAATAATTATAGTTGATGTTATCAAAACTACTTTCCGCGGTGGTCCTGTACCTTTTATTCAATAACTCCTGAACCAATCCATAGAAATTAATGAAATTTGGTTTATATATCAAAGAAACATGGCTGAGTTCAAATTTCAAGGAATTTTGGCCGAATATACGCCGGAAACTATTTTAAATGCTTCTCAACTGTCTAAATTTTGTTCAAAACTACCAGAAATTATTTTAAATTATTCAGAACTGCCGGAAATTATTTTAAATTGTTAAATTTTGTTCAAAACTGTCGAAAACTATTTTATATACATCTCAACTGTCTAAAATTTACACAGAATTGTCTAAAACTGTTTAAATTTATTTTCAACTGTCTAAAACTATTCAAAATTGTCTAAAGTATTTTAAATACTTCCAAACTGTCTAAATTTATTCAAAATTACCAAAAACTGTTTTAAATACTGCCCAATTGACTTGAATTTATTCAGAATTGTCAAAAATTCGAGCTCAGATTTTAAAAAAAGAACTCTTCTCATTCCTGTTCTCCGGATACTATCAAAAATTTTCGACTCAAAATGCGACATTTTAACTATGAATGATTTTGTTCAGAATTGCCGGAAACTATTTTAAATACTTCTCAACTGTCTTAAGTTTATTAAGAATTGCCGGAAACTATTTTAAATACTTGTCAATTGTCTTAAGTTTATTCAGAATTGCCGGAAACTATTTTAAATACTTCTCAACTGTCTAAATTTTGTTCAGAACTGCCAGAAACTATTTTAAATACTTTTCAACTATCTAAAATTTATTATTTTATTATTTATTAGTATTTTAAGTTGTTTCCAACTGTCTTAAACTTATTCAGAATTGCCGAAAACAATTTTAAATACTTCTTAACTGTTTAAAATTTATTTAGAATTGCTGGATATTATTTTCAATTGTTCTTAAGGTCTAAATTATATTCAGAACTGCCTGAAACTATTTTAAATACTTCTCAACTGTCTAAATTTTGTTTAAAACTGCCAGAAACTATTTTAAATACTTTTCAACTTGATTTATAAATTCAAACATTCATTTGTTTTGACGTCTACACCAGGGCCATCTATGAATAAAAACCTGAACTAACGATTGGAGCATTAACCGTCAATTTGACATTTGTCATAAAAATAACTATTAAATACTTTTCAATTACCTAAAAATTATTTAGTATTGCCTAATATGTCCTAAATGCCTTATATTTATTTAAATTTGCCCAAAACTATTTTTAAATTAACTGTTTCTTATTGACAGTTCGAATTTATGATTTTTGACAACACATTTTAAAAACGGTCATTTTAGCTTAAAATACACACATAAGAGGTTGAAAATATTACAATGAAACTTAAAATATGTAAGATTATATAAATAAATAAAAAAATTACTTACAAAACTGCCTGATTTTGTTTTTTCGTGTCTCGACATATTGATATCTTCATTTGTTTGCTGAAACAATTGATTTCCACAAATAAAAAACAATTGAAACTATGTAAAAATAAGTTAAACACTACAAAAATTAATTTGAATATAGAAAATCACTTGAAAACAATAAATTTTAGCAAAAACATCAAAACGGTTAACCTACAAAACTAGTTTGACGTTTTAAAATCACAAATTGTTAAAAATTGACGTCTATATATAATAATTTATATTTTTACGCACCTATTCTACATTAAATCACAGTTATTTGCACTGTATTACATTAAATAAACATTAGAATTATTAAAAACATAAAAAAACAACTTGTTGATCTGTATATTCGTTGGCAGATCTGCACGCCTATTAGAATATATTTGAACTAGTGTAGCGCTAAATTTAAAATTGACAACTGCTGGAAATTATTTTAAATATTTTCAACTGTCTAAATTTTGTTCAGAACTGCCGGAAACTATTTTAAATACTTCTCAACTGTCTAAATTTTGTTTAGAACTGCCGGAAATTATTTCAAATACTTCTCAACTGTCTAAAATTTATTCAGAATTTCCTAAATCAGTTACAATTTATTTTCAACAGTCTAAAATGATTCAGAATTGTCTAAAACTATTTTAAATACTTCTCAACTGTCTAAATTTTGTTCAGAACTACTGGAAACATTTTTAAATATTTCTGAACAGTTTAAATATTGTTCAGAACTGCCAGAAACTATTTCAAATACTTCTCAACTGTCTAAATTTTGTTCAGAACTGCCGGAAACTATTTCAAATACTTCTCAACTATCTAAAATTTATTCAGAATTCCCTAAATCTGTTTCAATTTACATTCAACTGTCTAAAATTATTCAGAATTGTCTAAAACTATTTTAAATACTTCTCAACTGTCTAAATTTTGTTCAGAACTACTGGAAACATTTTTAAATATTTCTGAACAGTCTAAATATTGTTTAGAACTGCCAGAAACTATTTCAAATACTTCTCAACTGTCTAAATTTTGTTCAGAACTACCGGAAAGTTATTAAAATATTTCTGAACAGTTTAAATTTTGTTCAGAACTGCCGGAAACTATTTTAAATACTTCTCAACTGTCTAAATTTTATTTAGAACTGCCGGGAATATTTTAAATACTGCTTAACTCTCTAAAATTGCCTAAATCCATTTCAATTTATTTTCAACTGTCTAAAATTATTCAGAATTGTCTAAAACTATTTTAACTATTCAACTGTCTAAATTTTGTTCAGAACTACTGGAAACATTTTTAAATATTTCTGAACAGTCTAAATATTGTTCAGAACTGCCAGAAACTATTTCAAATACTTCTCAACTGTCTAAATTTTGTTCAGAACTACCGGAAAGTTATTAAAATATTTCTGAACAGTTTAAATTTTGTTCAGAACTGCTGGAAACTATTTTAAATACTTCTCAACTGTCTAAATTTTATTTAGAACTGCCGGGAACTATTTTAAATACTGCTTAACTGTCTAAAATTTATTCAGAATTGCCTAAAACTGTTTCAATTTATTTTCAACTGTCTAAAATTATTCAGAATTGCCTAAAACTATTTTAAATACTTCCCAACTGTCTAAATTTATTCAGAATTGTTCAAAATCCATACTAAGATTTTCAAAAGAAGAACTCTTTTCATTCCTGTTCTCCGGATACTATCAAAAATTTTCGACTTAAAATTTTCCAATTAAGAAAAATGTTATATCTCAAAAACTATGAGTGATTTTGTTCAGAACTGCCAGAAATTATTTTAAATACTTCTCAACTGTCTTAAATTTTGTTTAGAATTACTGGAAACTATTTTAAATATTCTTTAACTGTTTAAATTTTCTTCGGAATTGCCGAAAACTTTTTAATTTGTTCTCAAATGTCTTAAATTTATGTAGAATTACTGTAAACTATTTTAAATTGTTCTTAACTGTATAAAATTTATTCAGAATTGTCTGAAACTGTTTTAAATAGTTCTCAACTGTCTAAAATTTATTCAGGACCGCCCAAAACTATTTTAAATTCTTCTCAGTTCTATAAAATTTATTTAAAACTGCCAGAAACAATTTAAATACTTCCCAACTGCCTAAAATTTATTTGGAATTGCTGGAAACTATTTTAAATACCTCAAAATTGGAATTTTCAATATTAAAACATATGGTTAAAAATCGATCAATATCTCGGTTACGGTTAAAGATATGGCAATAATTCTTGCAGATTTGAAATCTACAGGGTTGATTTGATAAATAAACTTGTAAAACACAACTAAAAATTGTTCAAAAAGTTAAGAGACTAGGGATCAAATCTCAGGAAAAATTTGACAAATTTTGTGGCAATTTTGACTAAGTTTAACAGTGTATAACTCCGAAACGATTAAAGATAGGGCAATAATTTGTGCAGATTTGAACTCAGCCATGTTTCTTTGTTATATAAACATAATTTTATAAATTTTAAATGATTGATTTAGAAATGATTTAAAAAATTGTAAATTTTGAACAAAATTGTTAATAACTCATAAACCACTCAACAGTTATAAATTAAATTTGGTAGACACATGCACAATACCTCCCTAAATAATAATTTATATCCAAAATATATTCACCGGAAGTGGTTTTTAAATTATTGAATAATTACAGTTGATGTTATCAAAACTACTTTCCGCGGTGGTCCTGTACCTTTTATTCAATAACTCCTGAACCAATCAATAGAAATTAATAAAATTTGGTTTATATATCAAAGAAACATGGCTGAGTTCGAATTTGAAGGAATTTTGGCCGTATCTTTGCCGGAAACTACTTTAAATACTTCTCAACTGCATAAAATTTGTTCAGAACTGCTGGAAACTATTTTAAGTATTCCTCAACTGCCTAAATTTTGTTTAGAACACCCGGACACTATTTTAAATACTTTTCAACTCTCTAAATTTTATTCAGAATGGTCGAAAACTATTTTAAATACTTCTCCACTGTCTAAAATTTATTCAGAGTTGCCTAAAACTGTTTCAAGTATCCAAAATTAATTCAGAATTGCTGAAAACTGTTCTAAATACTTTCCAACTGTCTAAATTTATTCAGAATTGTCAAAAACTGTTTTAATACTTCCCAAATGTCTTGAATTTATTCAGAATTGTCCGAAATTCAGACTCATATTTTCAAAAACAGATATTTTGGTACACGAATATAATAACCTCCTTTTTAGACAATCTGATATATTCCTAAATAAAACAATGAATCATCCAGAAAGTTATTCAGTTGTAATTATTCTTTAATGATTTTGAAAAAGGTAATGAAGAAATTATATTAGAAATAGTAAAGAATTCTTTACCTTTTTCTATGTAAGACTAGTACATTCTTCATTTGCTTTAATATTTGTAATATTTACACGTATCAATATTAATAATTACACTTACAACAAATAGGCGATCTTGCAATTATTGCACATTATCATAAAATTTCCCTCCATTTTCACTAGTTTGAGACAAAACAAAAGATAACATTTGCGCGGGAAATGCTTGCATATCGACGTATCTAACACTTTTTACTCACTCAACTCTGTTTTATATTTGCCGAATTCTCCGTTTTAAGATGCATATCACTCCATGTAATTACCGAACGGCTTACAGGGTTATTCAGATTGTAGAACACGAATCCGTGTTCAGATTTTCAAAAAAGAACTCTTGATTCCTTTTCCTCGGATACCATCAAACATTTTCGACTCAAAATCGTTCTGCTGTTTATATAAATTGATTTTATGTGGTGAAAATGACGATACCTATATTTTAAAGTCGAAGGAATCCGATTTTGTGCACAAATTGAAGATATTTCTAACCGTTGAGGAGTTATGAGCAAGAGAAAATGAAGTGTTATGGCGGGAAAACATTTCAAGAATGGCACAAGAGAAAATCGTTTCTGATTCTTATTTTAAGTGGTGAAAATGACTATATTTATATTTTAAACATCAAAGAATGTGATTTTGTGCACAAATTGAATATATTTTTAATTGTTAAGGAGTTATGAGCAAGAGAAAATGAAGTTTCATCCCGGGAGAACATGTCAAGGACGCCACAAAAGAAATTCATTTCTGATCTTATATTACACAATTTTAAGAAGTGAAAATGAGTAAATTTATATTTTAAACATCAAAGAATCTGATTTTGTGCACAAATTGAATATATTTTTAATTGTTGAGGAGTTATGAGCAAGAGAAAATGAAGTGTCATCGCGAGAGAACATTTCAAGAACGGCACACGAGAACGAGAAAATCGTTTCTGATTCTTATATTAACTAGTTTGAAGTGGTGAAAATGACTATATTTATATTTTAAACTCCAAGGAATCCGATTTTGTGCACAAATTAAAGATATTTATACCCGTTGACGAGTTATGAGCAAGAGAAAATGAAGTGTTATGGCGGGAAAACATTTCAAGAACGGCACAAGAGAAAATCGTTTCTGATTCTTATTTTAATTAGTTTTAAGCGGTGGAATTGACTATATTTATATTTTAAACTTCAAGGAATTCGATTTTGTGCACAAATTGAATATATTTCTAACCATTGAGGAGTTATGAGCAAGAGAAAATGAAGTGTCATGGCGGGAAAACATTTCAAGAACAGCACAAAAAAAAATCGTTTCTGATTCTTATATTAATTTTAAGTGGTGAAAATGACTATATTTATATTTTAAACATCAAAGAATCTGATTTTGTGCACAAATTAAATATATTTTTAATTGTTGAGGAGTTAAGAGCAAGAGAAAATGAAGTTTCATCACGGCAGAACATTTCAAGGACGCCACAAGAGAAAATCGTTTCTGATTCTTATATTAATTAGTTTGAAATGGTGAAGATGGCTATATTTATATTTTAAACTCCAAGGAATCCGATTTTGTACACAAATTGAAGATATGTCTAACCGTTGAGGAGTTATGAGCAAGAGAATATGAAGTTTCATTGCGGCAAAACATTTCAAAGATGCCACAAGAGAAAATCGTTTTCGCTTCTTATATTAAACAATTTTAAGTAATGCAAAAGGCTATATTTATATTTTAAACTCCAAGGAATTCGATTTTGTGCACAAATTGACGATATTTTTACCCGTTTAGGAGTTATGAGCAAGAGAAAATGAATTTTATAGCGGGAAAACATTTGAAGGACGCCACAAGAAAAAATCGTTTCCGCTTGTTATATTAAATATTTTAAGGGGAAAAAATGTACATACTTACATTTTAAACCTCGGCAATACTTCCTAAACTTAAATCCTAAATGATTTCCATTTATTTAAAACATAATTACAAAAATAAAATTTCAAACGAGACATAAACATTATTACGTCAAATTAACAATTTGTTCAGATTTTAAAGTCTTCATTTTTCCAATTTGAGTTCTTGAAGTTCTCTTTCTTCATCAACCTCATCTTCATCATCTGAGCCGTGTATAGAAGCTGCTGGGGTAGTAATCCGACTCGAACTCGGACTCGGAGGTTCGGAGATCGGGCGAGGATATTTAACGGACATTATGCCATTTTCGTATTCTTTTTCAGCGAGGTCGGGGTATACTTGATGTAGGGCCTTCATACGAGCTTGTCTTTAATAAAAAATAAAGTTTCTCACATAATATTGTCATTTACAATTATTTCAAAGACGCCACAAGAGAAAATCGTTTCTTCTTAAATTAATTAATTTTAAGTAGTAGAAATGACTATATTTATATTTTAAACTCCAAGGAATCCGATTTCGTGCACAAATTGAAGATATTATTAGCCGTTGAGGAGTTATAAGCCAGAGAAAATGAAGTTTCATCGCGTGAGAACAATTTGAGCGTTATTATTTATTGATATTTACCTGTAGAAAACTCCCAAATTTCGCCAATCCAATAAGTCTGATAATCTTTCAGTTCTGTTTCGTTGAATAATTCTCTGTCGTCTATTTAATCTTGTAAATTCAAACATATACTGGGCTAATTGTTTCACTGAATCTTCTAATGATATAAACCTAAAAAACACAAAATAATTTATAGTTTATTTCGAAAACCGTTAAACATACTCTTAAAATCTCTTCAAATTTAAAATCTACGAGGCTTATTTTATATATAAACATTAAAAAGGAGTTAAATGCTATTTAAAACAAACAGAAAATCTTGTACGAAACTTGGAAAAATTTCCATTTTGACTTGTGTGCAATATTTTACATTTTTTTATTTAATTATTCAGATACTAATGGACCAATTTGGATAAAATTTTGTATACAGGGTACACAAAGTATGTCAATTACATATTTTATAGTTTTAAGGGCGTATCTTCACCCAATTTTTTGGTACGAGATGCACACCTCCAAATTTTCCCTCCTTTTTGACTTGTGTCCAATATTTTACATTTTTTTAAATTATTCAGATACTAATGGACCAATTTGAATAAAATTTAGTATACGGGGTATAGAAAGTATGTAGATTACATATTTTATAGTTTTAAGGACGTATCTTCACCTAATTTTTTGGTACGAGGTGCACCACTTCAAAATTTTCCCTCCATTTTGACTTGTGTGCAATATTTTACATTTTTTTAAATTATTCAGGAACTAATGGGCCAATTTGGATAAAATTTGGTATACGGGGTATAGAAAGTATGTAGATTACATATTTTATAGTTTTAAGGACGTATCTTCACATAATTTTTTGGTACAAGATGCACACCTCAAAATTTCCCTCCATTTTGACTTGTGCGCAATATTTTACATTTTTTAAAATTATTCACAAACTAATGGACCAATTTGGATAAAATTTTGTATACAGGGTACACAAAGTATGTCAATTACATATTTTATAGTTTTAAGGGCGTATCTTCACAAAATTTCTTGGTACGAGATGCACACCTCCAAATTTTCCCTCCATTTTGACTTGTGTGCAATATTTTACATTTTTTTAAATTATTCTGATACTAATGGACCAATTTGAATAAAATTTGGTATACGGGGTATAGAAAGTATGTAGATTACATATTTTATAGTTTTAAGGGCGTATCTTCACATAATTTTTTGGTACGAGATGCGCCACCTCAAAATTTTCCCTCCATTTTGACTTGTGTGCAATATTTTACGTTTTTTTAAATTATTCAAAAACTAATGGATCAATTTGGATAAAATTTGTTTTACAGGGTATAGAAAGTGTGTTAATTACATATTTTAAGGACGTATCTTCACCTAATTTTTTTGTACGAGATGCACACCTCCAAATTTTCCCTCCATTTTGACTTGTGTGCAATATTTTGCATTTTTTAAAATTATTCAGGAACTAATAAACCGATTTGAATAAAATTTTGTATACAGGGTATAGAAAGTATGTAGATTACATATTTTATAGTTTTAAGGGCGTATCTTTATATAATTTTTTGGTACGAAATGCACCACCACAAAATTTTCCCTCCATTTTGACTTGTGTGCAATATTTTGCATTTTTTTTAATTATTCAGGAACTAATGTACCGATATGAATAAAATTTGGTATACGGGGTATGGAAAGTGTATAGATTACATACTTTATAGTTTTAAGGGCGTATCTTCACCTAATTTTTTGGTACGAGGTGCACCACTTCAAAATTTTCCCTCCATTTTGACTTGTGAGCAATATTTTACATTTTTTTAAAATTATTCAGAAACTAATGAACCGATTTGAATAAAATTTAGTATACAGGGTAAGAAAAGTGTGTTATTTACATATTTTATAGTTTTAAGAGCGTATCTTCACCCAATTTTTTGGTACGAGTTGCACCACCTCAAAATTTTCCCTCCATTTTGACTTGTGAGCAATATTTTACATTTTTTAAAATTATTCAGAAACTAATAACCCGATTTGAATAAAATTTTGTATACAGGCTGTACAAAATGTGTCAATTACATATTTTATAGTTTTCAGGGCGTAACTTCACCTAATTTTTTGGTACGAGATGCACACCTCCAAATTTTCCCTCCATTTTGACTAGTGCGCAATATTTTACATTTTTTAAAATTATTCAGAAACTAATAACCCGATTTGGATAAAATTTGATATACAGGGTATAGAAAGTGTGCAGATTACATATTTTATAGTTTTAAGGCCGTATCCTCACCCACTTTTTTGGTACAAGATGCACCATCTCAAATTTTCCCTCCATTTTAACTTGTGTGCAATATTTTACATTTTTTTAAATTATTCAAGAACTAACGGACTGATTTAGATAAAATTTGGTATACGGGGTTAAAAATGTGTGTAGATTACAAATTTTATAGTTTTAAGGGCGTATCTTCACCCAATTTTTTGGTACAAGATGCACCATCTCAAAATTTCCCTCCATTTTGACTTGTATGCAATATTTTGCATTTTTTAAAATTATTCACAAACTAATGGACCGATTTGGATAAAATTTGGTATACAGGGTTAGAAAAGTATGTAGATTACAAATTTTATAGTTTTAAGGACGTATCTTCACCCAATTTTTTGGTACAAGATGCACACCTTAAAATTTTCCCTCCATTTTGACTTGTGTACATTTTTTTAAATTATTCATGAACTAATGGATCGATTTGAATAAAATTTGGTATACAGGGTTAAGAAAGTTTGTAGATTACATATTTTATAGTTTTAAGGGCGTATCTTCACCCAATTTTAAAATAGGTGCACATTTTCGCTTACCTTCTATCTACGACGTAAATTCCATAACTCATCGGGTCCGCTATATGTTCATTCATAAAACACCCAAACCCAGACAAATTTGTTGTAACTGATGGAATCCCCATTACAGTACACTCAGCTGGGGTGTAGCCCCAGGGCTCATAATAACTGGGGAAGACTCCTAAATGGCACCCCCTTACAAATTCTTCATAATCTAATCCGAAAAGTGGGTTAGTTTGGTTTAAAAATTCCGGATGAAAAACTATTTTTACACGGTCGTTAACAGTGTTAAAAAGTTTGCAACGTCTCACACCAATCAAAACCGGGTCGGAATAATCGTCTACTATATTATGAGTTGTAATTGGGGGCAAATCGTCTCTTTGAAGGGCGTAAGTACATCTTTTCAATCGAATATAATCGTCTTTTAACAATAAATCACTCGAATTTGGCAATTTTCCTGACAGACAAATTTCATATAATCTTTTCCCAATTTTCTGTTGAATATCATGTATTGTATCCCTTAAACTTTTTGTAACCGCGTGTCCTCTAAGGCTTTCAACATTAAAATTATTAGTTTTCGCAGGAAATATCAAAAAAGCGACAACAGTCACACTTGAATTACTAGTTTTTAAATAATGATTTAATCTCGCTAAAGCTTCAATAAAAATATCCGCCCCTTTATTGCCGAATTCATAACGCCCGGCTATGAAAAAATATAAAGTTTTGTCTAAATCAAAGTCGTAATGGCCGTAGAAATGCCCGCGAACAAATTCATTAATTTTTTCTTTTGAAACCGCGTGGAGATTTTGAAATTCGTGTAAAGCGCTGAATTTTTTGACGTTTAAACCGTTTGGGGTTATAATATCGGGTTTGCGTTTTAATAAATGCTCGGATTCATAACCGGTTATTTCAGAAACAGTTGTAAATACGTGACATAAGTGCGTAGCGGCCCTTTCCATACAATATCTGCAAATAAATATTAATAACTTATTTTCTAGTTGATATACGGCGAAATTAATATCAAAATCAGATTCCTTGGAGTTTAAAATATAAATATAGCCATTTCCACAGCTTAAAACTGATTAATACGAGAACCGGAAACGATTTTCTCTTGTGGCGTCAAAATTTCGTCGAACTCTATTGTCAGTATCTTATATGATATTTTAAATACTTTCCAACTGTCTAAAATGATTTAGAATTGTCTAAAACTATTTTAATTTATTCCCAACTGTCCAAAATTTATTCAGAATTGTCAAAAACTGTTTTAAATACTTTCCAACTGTTTAAAATGATTTAGAATTGTCTAAAACTATTTTAATTTATTCCCAACTGTCTAAAATTTATTCAGAATTGTCCAAAACTGTTTTAAATACTTGCCAACTGTCTAAAACTATTTTATTTATTCCCAACTATCTAAAATTTATTCAGAATTATCCAAAACTATTTTAAATACTTTCCAGCTGTCTAAAATGATTTATAATTGTCTAAAACTATTTTAATTTATTCCCAACCGTCTAAAATTTATTCAGAAATGTCAAAAACTGTTTCAAATACTTTCCAACTGTTTAAAATGATTTAGAATTGTCTAAAACTATTTTAATTTATTCCCGACTGTCTAAAATTTATTCAGAATTGTCCAAAACTGTTTTAAATACTTTCCAACTGTCTTAAATTTATTCAGAATTGCTTAAAACTATTTTAAATACTTCCTATCTGTCTTAAATTTATTCAGAATTGTCCAAAACTGTTTTAAATATTTCTCAACTCTCTTAAATTTATTCCCAACTGTCTAGAATTATTCAGAATTGTCCTAAACTGTTTTAAATATTTCTGAACTGTCTAAAATTTATTCAGAATTGTCTAAAACTGATTTAAATGTTTCGAAACTGCTTTAATATTATTCAGGACTGTCAAATTTATTTTAAATACTTCCCAATTGTCTTAAATTTATTCAGAATTGTCCAAAACTGTTTTAAATACTGTCAAACTGTCTTAAATTTATTTAGATTTGTCCAAAGCTGTTTTAAATACTATATGTATGTGTAAGTCGAGCTTTAAAGCATGTGTAAATCAAGCTTTATACTACAGTGCCATCTATTATCTATATTATAAATTGCAGTGCTACATGTGTAAATTAAGCTTTATAACTACATTGCCATTTATTATCTATAAAGTAAATTAGTGCTGTTTGTGTAAGTTAAGCTTTATCTTACAGTGCCATCTATCATTTATATTATAAATTGCAGTACTGTATATGTAAATCAAGCTTTATAATACAGTGCCATCTATTCCAAAAAAAATATAATACATAAAACATTCTAATATAAAAGAATAAAATTAATTACAGGCTTCAATCGAAGAAATATTTAAATAAAACGTATTCCAGACTGATTTAAGGGGTGAAAATGAATATATTTATATTTTAAACTCCAAGGAATCCGATTTTGTGCACAAATTGAAGATATTTGTAACCGTTGAGGAGTTATGAGCAAGAGAAAATGAAAATTCATCGCGAGAGAACATTTCAAGGACGCTACAGAAAAAAATCGTTTCTGATTTTTATATTAATTAGTTTTACGTGGTGTAAATGACTTCATTTATATTTTAAACTCCAAGGAATCCGATTTTGTGCACAAATTAAAGATATTTTTAACCGTTGAGTAGTTATGAGCAAGAGAAAATGAAGATTCATTGCTGGAGAATGCCACAAGAGAAAATCGTTTCCCGTTCTTATATTAAATAGTTTTAAGGAGTGAAAATGGCTATATTTATATTTTAAACCCTACGGAATTCGATTTTGTGCACAAATTGAAGATATTTCTAACCGTTGAGGAGCTATGAGCAAGAGAAAATGAAGTTTCATAGCGAGAGTACATTTCAAGGACGCTACAGAAAAAAATCGTTTCTGATTTTTATATTAATTAGTTTTACGTGGTGTAAATGACTTCATTTATATTTTAAACTCCAAGGAATCCGATTTTGTGCACAAATTGAAGATATTTCTAACCGTTGAGGAGTTATGAGCAAGAGAAAATGAAGATTCATTGCTGGAGAATGCCACAAGAGAAAATCGTTTTTCGTTCTTATATTAAATAGTTTTAAGGAGTGGAAATTGCTATATTTATATTTTAAACACCACGGAATCAGATTTTGTGCACAAATTGAAGATATTTCCAACAGTTGAGGGGCTAAAAATAGTTTAAAGAGCTATACGTTAGCCGTATGTTATGCAGGTTGGATAGTACATTTTAACCTCACTTTTGTGCTGTCAAATACATATTTTTTAATAAAATTAGCTTATTGTAAGTATAAAATAAGATTATACACTTAATTTTATACATGTTACACAAATTTCAGTAAATTATATGCAGTAATAAAGGCATAATCTATGAGAAATATTTTTTGATTCTTATATTAAACAATTTTAAGTGGTGGAAATAACTATATTTATATTTTAAACTCCAAGGAATCCGATTTTGTGCACACAATGTATTCCATTGATTATTTGTTTATTACTGTATGAAACTTAATGAAATTTGTGTAAAATGTATAATATTAGCTGTATAAATTTATTTTATATGCCATTATAATTTTTATTAAATTGCCCAAATTTAATTGTGATCTTTCGCGCTTTTCTATCAAACGGGTTTTTAATTTAAATATTTTAATACAGTTGTCAGCACTTGTAAATTCCTCCCACGCAATCGTTGAAATTCTTTATGAATTCCAGTGCAGACGCCTTGTTTAAGGGGCACGATTTTAATGTGCCCCCAAAAGCCTATATAATTTATACATAACAAAAATTCTGTTCCGACGGGTATGAAATCGCTAAATCCAAAAAATCAATAATAATGATCATGCGCAGTTCATCATTTTCAAACAGCGAACTTTATTGATCTATTGCGCATGATCATTATTATTGATTTTTTGGATTTAGCGATTTCATACCCGTCGGTACAGATTTTTTGTTATGTATAAACTATATAGGCTTTTGGGGGCACATTAAAATCGTGCCCCTTAAACAAGGCGTCTGCACTGGAATTAATAAAGAATTTCAACGATTGCGTGGGAGGAATTTACAAGTGCTGGCAACTGTAATAAAATATTTAAATTAAAACCCATTTGATTGAAAAGCGCGAAAGATCACAATTAAATTTGGGAAATCATTTAACCTCATTTTTAGACGTCAAATCTAAATATTTTAATAAAATTAGCTTGTTTTAAATATAAAATAAGTTTATACTGTTAATTTTATACATTTTACACAAATTTCAATAAGTTTCATGCAGTAATAAGCAAATAATCAATGAAAAACATTTTTTGAAGCTGAGGAAGATTTGGATGAAATTTCTAGCGTACACCACAAAAGAAAATCCTTTCCGATTCTTATATTAAACAATTTTAAATAGTAGAAATGACTATATTTATATTTTAAACACTAAGGAATCTGATTTTGTGCCTAAATTAGCGATATTTGTAACCGTTGAGGAGTTATGAGAAACAGAAAATGAAGTTTCATCGCGGGAGAACATTTCAAGAACGCCACAAGAGAAAATCGTTTCCGATTCTAATATTAATTAATTTTAAGTAGTGTAAATGACTTTATTTATATTTTAAACTCCAAGGAATTCGATTTTGGGCACAAATTGACGATATCTGTAACCGTTGAGGAGTTATGAGCACGAGAAAATGAAGTTTCATCTCGGGAAAACATTTCAAGAACGCCACAAGAGAAAATCGTTTCCGATTCTTATATTAATTAGTTTTAAGTAGAGGAAATAACTATATTTATATTTTAAACTCCAAAGAATCCGATTTTGTCCTCAAATTGACGATATTTGTAACCGTTGAGGAGTTATGAGCACGAGAAAATGAAGTTTCATCCCGGGAGAACATTATAAGAACGCCACAAGAAAAAATCGTTTCTTCTTCTAATATTAATTAGTTTCACGTAGTGAAAATGAGTGAATATATATTTTAAACACCAAAGAATCTGATTTTGTGTCTAAATTGAAGGTATTTGTAACCGTTGAGGAGTTATGAGCAAGAGAAAATGAAGTTTCATCCCGGGAGAACATTTCAAGGACGCCACAAGAAAAAATCGTTTCTTCTTCTAATATTAATTAGTTTTACGTAGTGAAAATGACTATATTTATATTTTAAACTCCAAGGAATTCGATTTTGGGCACAAATTGACGATATCTGTAACCGTTGAGGAGTTATGAGCACGAGAAAATAAAGTTTCATCTCGGGAAAACATTTCAAGAACGCCACAAGAGAAAATCGTTTCCGCTACTAATATTAATTAGTTTTAAGTTGTGTAAATGACTATATTTATATTTTAAACTCCAAGGAATCCGATTTTGAGTATAAAATTACAATATTTTAATATTTACCTGTGATAAATTTGTCTTTTCCCAGCCTCTTCATCCACATTAAATTTGTCTAAATTATTATAAAAATCTGTTTTTCCTGCACATAGATACCTCCCTAATAATGTTGCATGAGTTGTAAAAACAGTTGCTACCTCAACGTGTCTTGTTCGTAATATAATAAGGCCTAAACCGGCTTGCCATTCGTGGAAATGTGCTACAATCCTGAAAAAATATATTGAATACTGTATCTTAAACATAGTTAACTATAAAATTATTTGAAATAATTCCAGTTGATTTTGTACCACACGTTGGCATTATAATGTTTACATTAAATTTGCCTAAAGCTTTAACATCCGTATCAAAATGACAAGTTACCATACCTGGGTGGCTGATTTTCGCCTTCTGAAACTGCCAAAGTACAAGTTCTAAATTCTTCTATGAAGTCTGCTACTAAATAACCCAATATAATGGCGTCGTTCGCTTCTACGTCTAAATGAGGGACTCCTAAATTGCATTTATCCCAAAGTTCTTGTTTGTATTCGTCCAATTTCCACGCGCCTGATCTGAAAATGGTGCATTAAAATACAAGTTTCATAAGACATGATTTTAGCGCACGTATTTTTCAAATGGACAGTGCGCTACAATGTCTAATTAAATGTGTATTTTATACTTTTTCTATTTTGGTTCTTCTTTAAGATAGTTGGGAAGTATTTGAAACAGTTTTAGACAATTTTTAATAAATTTAAAATAGTTAGAAAATTTTTAAAACAGTTTTAGACAATTCTGAATAAATTTTAAACAGTGAAGAAGTATTTAAAACAGTTTTGATCAATTTACAAACAATAGATGGCACTGTATTATAAAGCTTGATTTACATATGCAATATTGTAATTTACATTGCAAGTAATAGATGGCACTGTAATATAAAGCTTAATTTACAAGGGTATTACTGTAATTTACTTTATAGATAATAGATGGCACTGTAATATAAAGCTTGATTTACATGTGCAATATTGTAATTTTACATCATATAAGATAGATGACATCATATACTGATTTAGAAATTTTGACGCCAATACAAAAAATTGTTTCGAATTCTGAATAAATTTAAAACAGTTGGGATGTATTTAAAAGTTTTGGACAATTCTGAATAACTTTAAACAGTTGAGAATATATTTAAATTGTTCTGGTCAATTCTAAATAATTTTAGACAGTTGGGAATATATTAAAACAGTTTTAGATAATTCTGAATAAATTTGAGACAGTTTGATAGTATTTAAAACAGTTTTGGACAATTATGAATAAATTTAAGACAAATAGGAAGTATTTAAAATAGTTTTAGGCAATTCTGAATAAATTTAAGACAGATGGGAAGTATTTAAAACAGTTTTGGACAAATCTGAATAAAATTTAGACAGTTGCGAATAAATTAAGACAGTTTTGGACAATTCTGAATAAATTTAATACAGTTAAGAAGTATTTAAAACAGTTTTAGACAATTATGAATAATTTGGAACAGTTGAGAAGTATTTAAAATAGTTTTAGATAATTCTAAATAATTTTAGACAGTTGGAAAGAATTTAAAATAGTGTCAGAGAGTTTTGAATAATTTTAGACAGTTGGGAATATTTTACATCAGTTTTAGACAAAACTGATTAAATTTTAAACAGTTAAGAAGTATTTAAAACACTTTTAGTCTATTCTGAATCAATTTTAGACAGTTGGGAAGTACTTAAAACAGTTTTGGACAATTTTGAATAATTTTGGACAGTTGGGAAGTATTTAAAACAGTTTTAGAGAGTTCTGAATAAATTTTAGACAGTCGGGAATAAATTAGGACAGTTTTAGACAATTCTGAACAATTGTATACAATTGGGAAGTATTTAAAACTGTTTAAGACAATTCTAAATAATTTTAATCAGTTGGAAAATATTTAAAACAGTTTTGGACAATTCTGAATAATTTCAGTAAGTTCGGAAGTATTTAAAATAGTTTCTGATAAAATTTTAGACAGTTGGGTATAATTTAAAACAGTTTTAGACAATTCTAAATACTTTTAGACAGTTGGAAAGTATTTAAAATAGTTTCAGAGACTTATTTTACAACAATTTTAGACAATTCTGAATAACATTTAAACAGTTGAGAAGCATTTAAAACAGTTTTGGTCAACTCTGAATAAATTTAAGACAGTTGGGAAGTATTTAAAACAGTTTTAGACAATTCTAAATAATTTTAGACAGTTGGAAAGTATTTAAAATAGTTTCAGAGACTTGGAATATTTTACAACAGTTTTAGACAATTCTGAATAAATTTTAAACAGTTGAGAAGCATTTAAAACAATTTTGGTCAACTCTGAACAAATTTAAGACAGTTGGGAAGTATTTAAAACAGTTTTAGACAATTCTAAATAATTTTAGACAGTTGGTAAGTATTTAAAATAGTTTCAGAGACTTGGAATATTTTACAACAGTTTTAGACAATTATGAACAAATTTTAAACAATTGAGAAGCATTTAAAACAGTTTTGGTCAACTCTGAACAAATTTAAGACAGTTGGGAAGTATTTAAAACAGTTTTAGACAATTCTAAATAATTTTAGACAGTTGGAAAGTTCTTAAAATAGTTTCAGACACTTGGAATATTATACAACAGTTTTAGACAATTCTGAATAAATATTAAACAGTTGAGAAGCATTTAAAACAGTTTTGGTCAACTCTGAACAAATTTAAGACAGTTGGGAAGTATTTAAAACACTTTTAGACAATTCTGAATAAATTATAGACAGTTAAGAAATGTTTAAAATAGTTTTAGACAATTCTGAATAATTTCAGACAGTTGGGAAGTATTTAAAACAGTTTTAGACAATTCTGTGCCAAAACGGTAAAAAAGACCTTAATTCCGAATAATTTCTAGTTAAACTTACCCAATATCCATCAAAATAATTTGCGGATTTCCATCCACCAACCATCGTCCCGTATGTATTTTATATCCTTTACTTCTAACTTTATCCACCGCGTCTTGTAGCAAAGGCGATGACAACGGCCCTTCCTCAATCTCCGTGCGAGCGCATTGCTCTTTATACGGCCCTATAAGACAATACTGGTCTCCCATTTCTTCGGTGGAGACATAAGCTTTACTTCGGATAACCGTATAGATCCCTCCAACTTTATTTGCAACTTCCCAAGCGATTTCAAATGTCCATCTGTTCTCTTCTTGAGCTAAGAGGCCTCTATCCATCATATTTAATAAATTTGAGCAAGAATCTGCTCTATAAAATCGCCTTGATGCTCTTTCTCGAGACATTTTGATAACTGAAATATCCATTTTTACAAATTTGGAGGTTATAGTCAACAAACATTAAAATACATCGAGTAAATGAGAAATAAAATACATCGGACAATGTTTTTAAAGACTTGAGTCGTAACACAATATTCAAGATTATATTACTATGTTTTTAATGTTTTTCAGAGCATGAAATCTTTATTTATCTTTTTAAAAATATTTAGAAAGGGATGAACTAGTGTTAACCTTGAAAATAAACTATATATAACACAATATTTTTAAGTTTTGTGCCGAATATTTGAGAATAATTTGAAATAGTTACCGGTAATTCTGAATAAATTTTAGATAACTAAGAACTATTTAAAATAGTTTTCGAGAGTTCTGAACAAAATTTAGACAGTTGAGAAGAATATAAAATAGTTTCCGGCAGTTCTGAATAAATTTTAGACAGTTGGGAAGTATTTAAAATAGTTGTAGACAATTCTGAATCAATTATAACAGTTGGGAAATATTTAAAACAGTTTTAGACAATTCTGAATAAAATATAGACAGTAGGGAAATATTTAAAACAGTTTCAGACAATTCTGAATAAAATTTAGACAGTTGAAAAGAGTATAAAATAGTTTCCGGCAGTTCCGAATAAATTTAAGACAGTTGGGAAGTATTTAAAATAGATTCAGACAATTCTGAATAAATTATAGACAGTTAAGAACTGTTTTAGACATTTCTGAATAATTTTAGACAGTTGGGAAATATTTAAAACAGTTTTAGACAATTCTGATTAAATTTTAGACAGTTGGGAAATATTTAAAACAGTTTCAGACAATTCTGAATAAAATATAGACAGTTGGGAATAAATTAAGACAGTTTTGGACAATTCTGAATAAATTTAAGACAGTTGGGAATAAATTAAGACAGTTTTGGACAATTCTGAATAAATTTAAGACAGTTGGGAAGCATTTAAAACAATTTTGGACAATTCTGAATAAATTTAAGACAGTTGGGAAGTATTTAAAGAGTTTTGGACAATTCTGAATAAATTTAAGACAGTTCGAAAGAATTTAAAACAGTTTTGGACAAATCTGAATAAATTTAAAACAGTTCGGAATAAATTAAGACAATTCTGAATAAATTTAAGACAGGAATAAATTAAAACAGTTTTGGACAATTCTGAATAAATTTAAGACAGTTGGGAATAAATTAAGACAGTTTTGGACCATTCTGATTAAATTTCAGACAGTTGGGAAGTATTTAAAACAGTTTTAGAGAGTTCTGAATAAAATTTAGACAGTTGGGAATAAATTAAGACAGTTTTGAACAATTCTGAATAAATTTAAGACAGTTTGGAAGTATTTAAAACAATTTTGGACAATTCTGAATAAATTTAAGACAGCTGGAAAGTATTTAAAACAGTTTTGGACAAATCGGAATAAATTTAAGACAGATAGGTAGTATTTAAAACAATTTCCAGTAATTTAAAATAGTTTCTGACAGTTCTGAATAAATTTTAGACAGTTGGAAATGATTAAAAAAAATTACAGTAATTTTGAATAAATTTCATACAGTCAAGAACAATTTATAACAGTTTGCAGTAATTTTAAATAAATTTAAGACATATGGGAACAAATAAAATAGTTTCCGGCAATTCTGAAGAAAATTTAGACAGTTGAGAAATATTTAAAATAGTTTTCGGCAGTTCTGAACAAAATTTAGACAGTTGGGAACAATTTAAAATAGTTTTCGGCAGTTCTGAACAAAATTTGGACAGTTGAGAAATATTTAAAATGGTTTTCGGCAGTTCTGAACAAAATTTAGACAGTTGGGAACAATTTAAAATAGTTTTCGGCAGTTTTGAATAAATTTAGACAGTTGAGAAGTATTTAAAGTAGTTTCTTAACAGTTTTGAGTACATTTTATACAAATGAGATGAATTTAAAATAGTTTCCAGTAATTCTGAATAAATTTTAAAAACTGAGAAGTATTTAAAATAGTTTCCAGCAGTTTTGATAACATTTAAGAAAGTTGAGAAGTATTTCAAATAGTTTTCGGCAGAAACCAATAAAATAGTAGTTCACCTTGCATCAAATTTTGAACACTCATATCTCGAATATGGTTGAAGATATGTACAAAATTCTTGCATATTTGAATTCATCAATGTTTCATTCATATACATACCAAGTTTTATTAAAATAAGTAGAATAGTTCAGAAGTTATTTAAAAAAATGTAGGAGTTGAGAACGGAAAGTAGTTTTGATAACATCAACTATTATAGCTCAATAAAAATTGAACCACTTTTAGTAAAAATATATTGTTTATAAATTATTGTTTAGGGAAGTATTGTGCCTATTTATACCAATTTTTATTAACCCATGTTGCACGGTTCAAAAATTATTAACAAAAATGTAAAAGATTGTTGTTGAAATTTGACAATTTTTTAAATAAAAAAGAAACCACTCATCTGTAATAAATAAAACTGGGGATATATATGAATTAAACCACGTCGAATCCAAATCCGCAAAAAATTTCTCCATATCTTTAATAGATTACGAGATATTTACAAATTTTTTCCCTCAAAGTCCACATGACATCACGACAAAAAATAATATCAATTTCACACATTTTATACGAAAATAACTATTGTCACACACAAAATATTATAGATAACTACCAAAATATCATTTAGGTATTGAAATATGTTACTTACTTTATGTTTTTATGTCAGAAAACAGTATATTTCTTGAATATTCCACACAAGAACCCCAGATAATAAAAATCAAATCGCCATGTTGAAAACCGTTCAATGTAACTTTCCCTTTGGCAGATAAAGAGAGATAGATATCACCATCAAAGCGTTAGAAAGAGATAAAATGTTTTCTAAGTTTAAGAAAAGTTTGTATGAATCAAATATAAGAGTGCAATGTCACCTTGTTAAAGGTTGTATGGTGACAGAAACGACTTACGTTCGTTCGTACGTACGTACGTTCTATTTTTAAATAAAGTGTTATATTTTTTAAATATATTATTAGGATTAGAACAGTTTCAGTGAATACAATTATATTAATATCTAAAACTGCTTTAGACAATTCTAAATAAATTTAAAACAGTTGAGAAGTATTTAGAACAATTTAGGCAATTCTGAATTAATTTTGGATAGTTGAGAAGTATTTAAAACAGTTTTAGACAATTTTGAATAAATTTATGATGGTTGAAAAGTATTTATTACAGTTTTAGATGATTTTGAATAAATTAAAGACAGTTGGGAAGTATCTAAAACATTTTTAAGCATTCTGAATAAATTTTAGACAGTTGGGAATAAATTAAGTCAGTTTTAGACAACTCTAAATCATTTTAGAAAGTTGGGGAATATTTAAAACAGTTTTAGACAATTCAAAATATATTTTAGACTTTCAGCCACTTTTGAATAAATTTTAAACAGTTGGGAATAAATTAAGTCAGTTTTAGACAATTCTAAATCATTTTAGAAAGTTGGGAAATATTTAAAACAGTTTTAGACAATTCTGAATAAATTTTAGACAGTTGGGAATAAATTAAGACAGTTTTAGGCAATTCTAAATAATTTCAGACAGTTGGGAAGTATTTAAAACAGATTCCGGCATAAAATTTAAGAAACAGGAATAAATTAAGTATTTAGTACAGTTTTAGATATTTCTGAATAAATAAAAAACAGTTGGGAAGTATTTAAAACAGTTTTAGATAATTCTGAATAATTTAAGACAGTTGGAAAGTATTTAGTACAGTTTTCAGCAATTCTGAATTAATTTTGGATAGTTGAGAAGTATTTAATACAATTTTAGACAATTCTGAATAAATTTAAGACAGTTGAGAAATATTTAATACAATTTTAGACAATTCTGAATAAATTTTAGACATTTGTGAAGTATTTAGAATTTTAAGACAATTTTAGACATTTGGGAAGTATTTAAAACAGTTTTAAGTAATTCTAAATAAATTTAGACAATTGACAAATATTTAAAACAGTTTTGGACAATTCCGAATAAATTTTACAACAGTTTTAGCCAATTTTAAATAATTTTTGACAGTTGTCCCGGCGTAAGTATAAAAACTTAAATTAATGAATAAAATACAAAGTTTTCAGTAAAAAATGGTCTTTATTTATTTTTTATTTCAGCACATACTAAGAATTCTTGTAGTTATCAATAATTGTGCTACTGTGTTAATTAAATCTATTGGTACTTTTTGCAATTTACATTTCAATGTATGTGTCCCCATTCCCAATAAAAGATGTAACAAATCCGAATAAAATCGCATTTTTTTTATGGGTTCGTCACTAAATGCTGAACTAACCTCCGAACATTCAACTATCATTGATTTTATCGGAGTAATATAACACATTTCGAAATTAGGCTACAACAAAATCATTTTTGAATCTTTTTTCTGTTTAAAATACATCAAAATTAACATGAAAATATTTTAAAGAGCGATGCGTGAGCCGCATGTTATGCAGGTTGGGTAGTACACTCTAACCTCATTTTTGTGTTGTCAAATAAATATTTTATAGTAAAATTAGCTTGCTTTATGTATAAAATAAGATTATACACTTAATTTAATACAAGTTACACAAATTTCAGTAAGTTATATGCAGTAATAAACGTATAATCTAAGAAAAAACATTTTTTGATGCTAAGATTTGGAGAAAATTGCTACGAGAAAATCCTTTCCGATTCTTATATTAAACAGTTTTAAGCCGTAGAAATCACTATATTTATGTTTTAAACATCAACGAATCCGATTTTGTGTATCAAATAAAGATATTTCTAACCGTTGAGGAATTATGAGCAAGAGAAAATGAAGTTTCATCGCGGAAGAACATTGAGAAAAACGTTTCCGATTCTTGTATTAAACAGTTTTAAGCGGTGGAAATGACTCTATTTATATTTTAAACTCCAAGGAATCCGATTTTGTGCTTAAATTAAAGATATTTCTAACCGTTGAGGAGTAATGAGTAAGAGAAAATGAAGTTTCATCCCGGGAGAACATTTCAAGGACGCCACAAGAGAAAATCGTTTCCGATTCTTGTATTAAACAGTTTTAAGCGGTGGAAATGACTCTATTTATATTTTAAACTCCAAGGAATCCGATTTTGTGCCTAAATTAAAGATATTTCTAACCGTTGAGGAGTTATGAGTGAGAAAATGAAGTTTCATCCCGGGAGAACATTTCAAGGACGCCACAAGAGAAAATTGTTTCCTGTTCATATATTAAACAGTTTTAAGAAGTGGAAATTATTATATTTATATTTTAAACATCGTAGAACACGATTTTGATGTTAATTTCTATGTATTTCAAACATTAAATAAATTACGAGCAAAACAAAATGGATGTTTATTGACAAATTTTTCCCGAAGTTCGACCCCAATTTATTTGTATTTTTAAACATTTTCAGACACTTTTAATATATTTATATATCAAATCGACCCTCTAAAATTCAAATCCGAAGTTTTTTCGGTGATATTTTTACCGGAAACTAAGATATTCACCCTCAAACATAACCTACCTGTTTAACTCTTTCTTGTGTTGCATATTCTCTGAGTTGCATGACAATACCTCTTCTACCCGCTTGTACATTCCATCTACTCCACTGGTAATTATAATATAATGATGTTTGAGCCATTTGATAATAAATATGAGTTTCTAACGCCGGAAATTTATCGCAAACAGACGCTGGATCCAAATAAATCGACGCGTCACGCGCTGGAAATAAATCAAGTCCAGCGCGTCGTAAAATCCGTCTTAACTTTGGTAGCGTTGTCCAACTGTTTAATAAATGGTCTAAGGCCTTCGATGGTGCGTTTTGCAAAGATGACAAACAAATTAAAGACCCCGAAACAGTGAATTCTAAGATTAAAATGGGGGAAGTTATAGTTAAAGTGACTTTTCCCCTATAAAAAATAAATGTTTATATTTTGTTGCACCACTCTGACACGGTTAAAGATAGGGCTGAAATTCCTTCATATTCGAACTCAGCCATGTTTCTTTGATATACATAACAATTTTTATTGAAATCAGACGAAAACTTCACGAGTTATTGAATAAAATGTTCAAGATTGTCGCGGAAAGTAGTTTTGATAACATCAACTGTAATTATTCAATAATTTAAAAACTACTTCCGGTAAAAATATATTGTTTATAAATTATTATTTACAGTAGTTTTATGCATATATATCTCAATTTTTATTAACTACAGTCGAGTGGTTTATTAGTTAACGATAAAAATATAGTTTTATACAATTTTAAATAAAGGCAGTTGAAAAGTTATTAATTTTAGACAATTCTGAATAAATTTTTGACAGTTCAGAAGTATTTAAAACCATTTTAAGCAATTCTGAATAAATTTAAAGCAGTTTTGAAACATTTAAATCAGTTTTAGAGAATTCTCAATAAATTTAAAATAATTGAAAAGTATCTGAAACAGCTTTAGACAATTCTATATAAATTTAAAACAGTTGACAACTATTTAGAACAGTTTTAAGCAATTCTGAATTAATTTTGGATAATTGAGAAGTATTTAAAACAGTTTTAGACAATTCTGAATAAATTTTAGACAGTTGGGAACAAATTAAAACAATTTTAGACAATTTTAAATCATTTTAGACAGTTGGGAAGTATTTGAAACAGTTTTGGACAATTCTGAATACATTTTAGACAGTTGGGAATAAATTAAGACAGTTTAGAAACATTTAAATCAGTTTAGAAACATTTAAATCAGTTTTAGATCATTCTGAATAAATTTAAGACAGATGAAAAGTGTTTAAACCAGTTTTTAGACAATTCTAAATAAATTTATGACAGTTTTAGAGAATTCTAAGACAATTGGGAAGTATTTAATATAGTTTTTGGCAATTCTAATTAAATTTTCGACAGCTGAAAAGTATTGTTGAAGTTTTAGACAATTTTAAATAATTTTAGACAGTTGGGAAGTATTTAAAACAGTTTTAGACAATTTTGAATAAATTTTAGACAGTTGGGAATAAATTATGACAATTTTAGGCAATTCTGAATAAATTTTAGACAATTAGGAAGTATTTAAAACAGTTTCAGACAATTTTGAATAAATTTTAGACTAATAGACGAATAAACTAAAACAGTTTTAGACAATTCTAAATCATTTTAGACAATTGGGAAGTATTTAAAACAATTTTGGACAATTCTGAATAAAATTTCGTCAGTTGGAAATAAATTAAAACAGTTGTAGATAATTCTGATTAAATTTTGGACAGAAGAAAAGTATATAGAACAGTTTTATACAATTATGAATAAATTTAACACAGTTGAAAAAGATTTTGAAGTTTTAGACAATTTTAAATAATTTTAGACAGTAGGGAAGTATTTAAAACAGTTTTAGACAATTCTGAATAAATTTTAAACAGTTGGGAATAAATGAAAACAATTTTAGAAAATCTAAATTATTTTAGACAGTTCGGAAGTATTTAAAACAATTTTAGAGAATTCTAAATAAATTTTAGACAGTTGGGAATAAATTAAGACAGTTTTAGACAATTCTGAATAAATTTTAGACAGTTCAGAAGTATTTAAAATATAGTTTCAACCTTCCTGAATCGATTGGCGCAAAGTTCAACCCGATATCTCTAACGGTTTCCGAGATATTTACAATTTTACAAAAAACGAGCACAAAGACAAAAAGGAAAGTAGTTTTGATAACATCAACTACAATTTGTCCAATAACTTAAAAACTGTTTCCGGTAAAAATATATTATTAATAAATTATTATTTAGAGTAGTTTTGGGCATATATATTCCAATTTTTATTAACTACAGTTGAGTGGTTTATGAGTTATCAAGAAAAATAAAAAATTTCGGGCGAACTTTTACAAATTTTTAAATAAAAACTGAACCACACATCAGTTAATAATAAAACTATGTACATATATATTTTAAACTGTGCTGAATCGATTTCTGCAAGAATTTAAGCGATATCTTTAACCGTAGAGGAGTTATTGACAATTTAAAATATTAACTCACCCGGAAATCGGTTTTAGTTCCCATGCTTGGTACGGCATACAATTATATCGTAAAACCGCGAACGAAAACGGGGCAAATTTTCCCAATTTGAACTGAATCGTCTGTTTTTCTTCGTTATATTTCGAGTCGTGGATATCATCCATCGTCCACTGTAAATTATCAGCGTCCCATTGGACAACAAGGGGCGGATCCATCCATAAAACATGGCTAGGTAGAGTTAAACTTATAGAAATCATACTTTCGTATTGTTCTTCGACGTATTTCATTTCAGCTTCGACTTCTTCAGGGGTACGAGTCATGCTAACGGTGCTTTCTCCTTCGCCTTCAGGGAGTTGAAATGGTTCGAAAATAAAGTGAAATGGAACGGATTCTGCAACCTGAAATATTTTTGTTTGCAGCGCTTGCAGACTCGTGCCGCATTTACGGAACAAAGCGTTGCAGCATTATTGACAAGTGATACGAGTGTTGAACAGAACACGTGCGTTTTATTTAGTACTCTTGGAGTGTTAAAGGTATTAATGTCGCAAATATTTGAGTAAAATTATACAAAAAAATAACAGTTGGTTGATCTTTTTTAACAAATTCGGTACTGACAAAAATAAAGGGTTATATTTAAGCGAAATTACTAAATTAAGACAGTTCTAGACACTTCTATTTTTTTTAGACAGTTGAGAAGTATTTAAAATGATTTTAGATAGTTCTAAATAAAATTCTAAATCATTTTAGAAAGTTGGGAAATATTTAAAACGTTTTTAGACAATTCTGAATAAATTTTGGACAGTTGAGAAGTATTTAAAATAGTTTTAGACAATTCTGAATAAATTTTAGACAGTTGGGAATAAATTAAAATAGTTTTAGACAATTCTAAATCATTTTAAACAGTTGGGAAATATTTAAAACGTTTTTAGACAATTCTGAATAAATTTTAGACTATTTAGAAGTATTTAAAATAGTTTTAGACAATTCTGAATAAATTTAAGATAAATGAGAAGTATTTAAAACAGTTTTGGATAATTCTGAATAATTTAAAACATTTGGGAACAAATTAAGACAGTTTTAGGCAATTCTAAATAATTTTAGACAGTTGGGAAGTATTTAAAACAGTTACAGACAATTTTGAATAAATTTTAGACAGTTCGGAAATATTTAAAATAGTTTTGGGCATTTTTGAATAAATTTTAGACATTTGGGAAATATTTAAAATAGTTTTAGACAATTCTGAATAAATTTAAGACAGTTGAGAAGTATTTAAAAGAGTTTTTGGACAATTCTGAATAATTTAAAAAACTTGGGAATAAATTAAGACAGTTTTAGGCAATTCTAAATAATTTTAGACAGTTGGGAAGTTTTTAAAAGAGTTTTAGATAGTTCTGAATAAATTTAAGACAGTTGGGAATTATTTAAAATAGTTTTAGACATTTCTGAATAAATTTTAGACAGTTGGGAATAAATTAAAATAGTTTTAGACAATTCTAAATCATTTTAGACAGTTGGAAAGTATTTAAAATAGTTTTGGATCATTCTGAATAAATTTTAGATAGTTGGGAATAAATAAAACAGTTTTAGACAATTCTGAATAAATTTTAGACAGTTGGGAGTAAAATAAAACAATTTTAGACAATTCAAAATTATTTTAAACAGTTGGAAACTATTTAAAACAGTTTTGGATAATTCTGAATAATTTAAAAAACTTGGGAATAAATTAAGACAGTTTTAGACAATTCTAAATAATTTTTAGACAGTTCAGAAGTATTTAAAATAGTTTTAGGCTATTCTGAATACATATAAGTCAGTTGGGAAGTATTTAGAACAGTTTTAGACTATTTATGACAGTTGAAAGTATTTGAAACAGTTTTGGACAATTCTGAATAAATTTAAGACAGTTGAGAAGTATTTAAAATAGTTTTAGACAATTCTGATTTAATTTTGGATATTTGAGAAATATATAACACTGTTTTAGAAAATTCTGAATAAATTTTAGACAGTTGAGAAGTATTTAAAACAATTTCAGGCAATTCTAAATAAATTTTGAATAGTTGAGAAGTAGTTAGAACACTTTTAGGCAATTATGAATAAATTTTAGACAGTTGAGAAGTATTTTAAACAGTTTTAGGCAATTCTGAATAAATTTAAGACAGTTGGGAAGTATTTAAAACAGTTTTAGACAATTCTGAATAAATTTAAGACAGTTGGAAATAAATTAAGATAGATCCAGATAATTTTAAAAATATTTAGACAGTTGAGAAGTATTTAATATAATATTAGAGAATTCTAAATCAATTTTGGACAGTTGGGAATAAATTATGTCAATTTTAAACAATTCTAAATCATTTTAGAAAGTTGGGAAATATTTAAAACAGTTTTAGACAATTCTGAATAAATTTTAGACAGTTGGGAAGTAATTAAAACAGTTTTGGACAATTTCGAATAAATTTTAGACAGTTGGGAATAAATTAAGACAGTTTTAAGCAATTCCAAATAATTTTAGACAGTTGGGAAATATTTAAAACAGTTTCAGACAATTTTGAATAAATTAAGATAGTTTTAGGCAATTCTGAATAAATTTTAGATAGTTGGGTAATATTTAAAACAGTTTCAGACAATTTTGAATAAATTTAAGACAGTTGGGAAGAAATTAAAACAGTTTTAGTCAATTCTGAATATATTTTAGACAGTTGGGAAATATTTAAAACAGTTTTTTCTTACCTTCGGTAACGTTAATGTTGACAGAGTAATATCTGATAAAACCATTTCTGTAGGTTGTGGAGGCTGATAATATAAATCAACAAAAAAAACACCCCCTAGAACTCGATATTTTCGAAGATTTATTACATTTTCCGGTACTTCGATTATTAAATTTGCTCGCATTTCGTCGTAAATTTGGTCTGAAAATTACACGAAAATGTTATTTTTTTATATTTATGTATGAAGGTACTGAAGTTCTATTTTTTTTTTATCATAAAAGTGGAATTTAGTAGCCAAGGCCGTAAAGCTGAGGAAAATAAACCATATGAGTGATAAAAAGTAGAACTTCAGTGCTGAGGTGTATATTAAATTTTATTTGAAATCGAATAGTTGTAAAAGTGAAGGGAATATTTTATTTTTATAGGTTATTTTGATATATCTGTCAGTCAAACGAACTTATGTTCAGTGTTGCGAACCTCCAAAATTATGTGTGTTGTCTCAATCATTAGGATTATTTAATTTATTCTTCTTGCAATTTGTTTTGACATTTTATGTACAAATGAACTATTTAAAACCATTTTAGACAATTCTGAATAAATTTAAAACAGTTGGGAAGTATTTAGACAAGATTTAAACAATTCTGAATAATTTTAGACAGTTGAGAAGTATTTAAAATAGTTTCCGGCAGTTCTGAATAAATTTTAGACAGTTGAGAAGTATTTAAAATAGTTTCCGGCAGTTCTGAATAAATTTTAGACAGTTGAGAACAATTTAAAATAATTTCCAACAATTTTAAATAAATTTTCAACAGTTAAGATTAATTTAAAATAGTTTACGGCTATTCTGAATAAATTTTAGACAATTAAAAATACATTTTAGACGGTTGAGAATTATTTAAATCAGTTTTAGACTATTCTAAATAAATTTGAGATAGTTGAAAAGTATTTAAAATAAATTTAAACAATTCTAAATAAATTTAAGACAGGAATAAATTAATAGTTTTAAGCAATTCTGAATAAATTTAAAACAGTTTAGAAACATTTAAATTAGTTTTAGATAATTCTGAATAAATTTTAGACAGTTGGAAAGTATTTAAAACAGTTTTAGACAAATCTGAATAAATTTAAGACAGTTGGGAAGTTTTTAAATTAGTTTTAGACAATTCTGAATAATTTTGGACAGTTGGGAAGTATTTAAAACATGTGCAGACAATTCTGAATAAATTTAAGACAGTTGGAAAGTATTTAAAAAAGATTTGGATAATTCTGAATTGAAATTGAATTAAAGACAGTTGAAAAGGATTTTGAAGTTTTAGACAATTTTAAATAGTTTTATACAGTTGGGCAATATTTAAAACACTTTTGGCTAATTCTAAATAAATTTTAGATAGTTGGGAATAAATTAAGACAGTTTTAGACAATTCCGAATAAATTTTAGACCATTAGGAAGTATTTAAAAAATAGTTTCAACCTTTTTGAGTAGATTTGCGCAAAGATCAACCCGATATCTTTAAAAAAATGAGACCTTAAAAATTTCCAGACAAAAAGAAAAATTAATTTGTATATTTTGTTGCACCACTCTGACACGGTTAAAGATAGGACTTTAATTCCTTCAAATTCGAACTCAGCCATGTTTCTTTCATATACATACCAATTTTTATTGGAATCGGTCGAAAACTTCACGAGTTATTGAATAAAATGTACAAGATTGTCGCGGAAAGTAGTTTTGATAACATCAACTGTAATTATTTAATAATTTAAAAACCACTTCCGGTCAAAATATATTGTTTATAAATTATTATTTAGAGTGGTTTTGTGCATATATATCCCAATTTTTATTAACTACAGTCGAGTGGTTTATTAGTTAACAACAAAAATGTAGTTTTTTGAGAAGTATTTAAAATAATTTTAGGCAATTATTATATGTACAATAATTATCATCAGGTTGGCAACACTGCACCGCATGAATTCGTCGAATAATGGATTACTTTATTGCCGATATTCATGCATTTTTTTACGATTTCAAATAAAACAATATATGAATTTTAAGTTTATTATTAAAATAACCTTCTTGTAATAAATATATTTGACTAGCGTCAACTTTTATGAATTCATTAAGGCCTCTTTCGGCCCTACGTGCTGCCTCCATATCTTCTCCGCGTTCTGACTGCATGGCTACTGCATTCAATCGTTTAACTTCCGATGCGCGTTTTGTTTTAACTTCTTTGCGAAATTCAGTTTTGATTCTGACTTTTTCTTCGTATTCTAAAGACGTTATTTTGTCTAAATACATTCTAAAATACGATCGAAATATTTTAAGACAAGTATAAAATAAAGATTTTTCTCCATTGAACTTTACGTCATTTATTTTTGAATTAAGGGCGTAAAATAAGATCCTCTATCATAACAAAAAATAATAAAATGTATACTTTGTATAACAAAAAATCTGTACCGATAGGTGTAAATAGATAAATTCAACAAATCAATAAATATGAGCATGCGCAGTTGGGCAAATAATACTTTCATAATAATCTAATAGATGGCGCAGAAGTATAAAGCTTGATTTACATATGCAGATAAAGCTGGATTTACATGTACATGTAAAGTGTAATTTTATATGATCAATAGATGGCACTGTAGTATAAAGTTTGATTTACACATGCAGATAAAACTAGACTTACACGTACATATAGTATTTAAAACAGTTTTGGACAAATCTAAATAAATTTAAGACAGTTTGATAGTATTTAAAACAGTTTTGGACAATTCTGAATAAATTTAAGACAATTGAGAAGTATTTAAAACAGTTTTGGACAATTATGAATAAATTTTAGACAGTTAGGAATAAATTAATAGTTTTAAGCAATTCTGAATAAATTTAAAACAGTTTAGAAACATTGAAATTAGTTTTAGATAATTCTGAATAAATTTTAGACAGTTGGAAAGTATTTAAAATAGTTTTGGACAAATCTGAATAAATTTAAGACAGTTGGGAAGTTTTTGAAACAGTTTTAGACAATTCTGAATAATTTTGGACAGTTGGGAAGTATTTAAAACAGTTATGGACAATTCTGAATAAATTTAAGACAGTTGGAAAGTATTTAAAAAAGATTCTGAATTGAAATTGAATTGAAGACAGCTGAAAAGGATTTTGAAGTTTTGGACAATTTTAAATAATTTTAGACAGTTGGGAAGTATTTAAAACACTTTTGGCCAATTCTAAATAAATTTTAAACAGTTGGGAATAAATTAAGGCAGTTTTAGACAATTCCGAATAAATTTTAGACAGTTTGGAAACATTTAAATCAGTTTTAGACAATTCTGAATAAATTTTAGACAGTTGGGAATAAATTATGACAGTTTTGGACAATTCTGAATAAATTTAAGACAGTTGAGAAATATTTATAACAGTTTTGGACAATTCTGAGTAAATTTAAGAAAGTTGGGAAGTATTTAAAATAGTTTTAGACAATTCTAAATAAATTTAAAACAGTTGGGAAGTATTTAAAACAGTTTTGGACAAATCTGAATAAATTTTATACAGTTCAGAAGTATTTAAAACAGATTTGGATAATTCTGAATAAAATTTAGACAGTTGAGAATAAATTGAGACAGTTTTGGACAATTCTGAATAAATTTAAAACAGTTGAGAAATATTTAAAACAACAAAAAATCTTTACCGACACATATGGAATATTAAAATCCAAAAAATCAATAAATGCGAGCATGCGCAGTAGAGCAAAAATCATACTTTCGTAATTATCTAATAGATGGCACTGAATTATAAAGCTTGATTTACATATGTATATAAAGCTTGATTTACATATGTATATAAAGCTTGATTTACATATGTATATAAAGCTTAACTTACACAAATAAAATGTAATTTAATATGTGATAAATAGATGGCACTGTACTGTAAAGTTTGATTTACACGTGCATATAAAGCTTGACTTACACATACATATAGTGTAATTTTATATGATCAATAAATGGCACTGTAGTATAAAGTTTAATTTACACGGGCAATACTATAATTTACTTTATAGACAATAGGTGGCACTGCAATATAAAGCTTGATTTACATGGGCAATACTTATAATTTATTTTATAAATAATAAACGGCACTGTAGTATAAAGCTCAATTTACACGGGCAAAAATACTGTAATGTATTTTATACATAATAGAAGGCACTGCAGTATAAAGCTTGATTTACACGGGCAATACTATAATTTATTTTATAAATAATAGACGGCACTGTAGTATAAAGCTTAATTTACACGGGCAATAATACTGTAATGTATTTTGTACATAATAGAAGGCACTGCAGTATAAAGCTTAATTTACACAGGCCGTATTGTAATTTACTTTATATGTTTTTGAGAAAAGTGTCACAAAATTCACTTTTTGAATGCAAAGTAAAAAAATTTGAAAGTAAAAATCACTTACTTTTCTTCCGGGACGTTTGGGGCATTATAAGTGACACATTTATGACTCAAATGATCGTATTTAACAACCATAGCTCGGACGCATTTGGCCCAAATGTCAATAGAACTTGGAAACGTAACTTCCAAATCATATAACTCGGGGAAATCCAGTTTATCTATTGGTTTAACAACCCGTTTTGGGTTTGGCAATGGTATTGGTAATTGAATTAAAGCCCAAACAACTAAAATGAATTTTTCGTCCGGGTGTACGACGACTTTTCGGCCGGTTGGGATATCCAACCTTTCTACAAAATTATAATAGCTATTTATGTAATAAGTTGCGAAATGTTAGTGCTTTAGGCACGCGATGTGAAATTTGTACGCACGAGCGTAAGCGAGTGACACAACAGGTCAAGTGCCTAAAACACTCAGTTCATTTATTGTCAAATATCAACATTTTGAATTTTTCAAAATTAAACTCACTTTTCCGCATTAAACTGTCATTTTTAAGCACTAGGAAAATGACAATAAAAAAGTTATTATTATAAAACGCTAGTATAAAAATATATAAAAAGTTATAGGGTAATCAATAGAGGTTTATACCCTAAAAAAGGTGGGGCTGAAATGATTTTAACATATTTCGACTTTGGCAAGGATCGGCGCGAGCCGCCATCTTGGATCAAAGGTGCAAAAAATGCATATTTTTGAGTTTTGGCCACTCGGGACAAAATTATTTAATATATTCATTGTATATCGAATCCAGTTACAAATATCGGCTTAATTCTTTCAGATTTGAACTCAGCCATGTTTCTTTATTATATATACATAATTTTATAAATTGTAGTTGATTGGTATAAAAATTATGTAAAAAAATTTTCACGAAAAAATGTTTTTGTTAATAACTCGTAAACCACTCAACAGTTATAAATGAAAATTGGTATACATATGCACAATACCTCCCTAAATAATAATTTATATCCAAAATATTTTTACCGGAAGTGGTTTTTAAATTATTGAACATTTATAGTTGATGGTATCAAAACTACTTTCCGCGATGGTTCTGTACATTTTATTCAATAACTCTTGAACCAAACAATAGAAATTAATGAAATTTGGTTTATATATCAAAGAAACAGGGCTGAGTTTGAATTTGAAGGAATTTTGGCCGTATCTTTACCGAAAACTATTTTAAATGATTATCAACTGTCTAAGATTTATTCAGAATAGCCGAAAACTATTTTAAATACTTCTCAACTGTCTTAAATTTACTCAGAATTGTCCAAAACCGTTTTAAATATTTTCTAACTGACTAAAATTATTTAGAATTGTCTTAAACAGTTTTAAATAGTTCCCAACTGTCTAAAATTGTTCAGAATTGTCGAAAACTTTCTTAATTTATTTCCGACTGTCTAAATTTATTCAGAATTGTCCAAAACTGTTTTAAATACTTCCCAACTGTCTAAATTTATTCAGAATTGTCTAAAACTGTTTTAAATATTTCCCAACTGTCTAAAATTTATTCAGAATTGTCCAAAACTGTTTTAAATACTTCCCAACTGTCTTAAATTTATTCAGAATTGTCTAAAACTGTTTTAAATACTTCCCAACTGTCTTAAATTTATTTAGAATTGTCTAAAACCGTTTTAAATATTTCCCAACTGTCTTAAATTTATTCAGATATACCCAAATCTATTTTAAATACTATCCAACTGTCTAAAATTTATTCAGAATTGTCTAAAACTGTTCTAAATACTTCCCAACTGTCTAAATTTATTCAGAATTGTCCAAAACTGTTTTAAATACTTCCCAACTGTCTTAAATTTATTCAGAATTGTCTAAAACTGTTTTAAATATTTGTAAACTGTTATACATTTATTCAGAATTGACTAAAACTGTTTTAAATATTTCCCAACTATATTATAATATTTTCCAACTGTCTAAAATTATTTAGAATTGTTTTACACAGTTTTAAATACTTCTCAACTGTCTAAAATTGTTCAGAATTGTATAAAAACTGTCTTAATTTATTCCCGACTGTCTAAAATTTATACAAAAATATCTAAATCTGTTTAAAATATTTCTCAACTGTCTAAAATTATTTAGAATTGTCCAAAACTATTTTTAGGAATGTCATAATGACAACCTTAAAGAAAAACTGTTGAAAAACGTCCCCGAGCAAAAGAAGTGAAAGAAAAACCCGAAAAAAATAAAACGATTAGAAAGAAAAGGACGTATCTTTGCCGGAAACTGTTTTAAATCTTGTCATCTGGCTAAATTTTGTTCGGATAATTTACTTCTTTCGATGCCACGACAAATGTAAACTGTTATAAATAATAAAACCTATTAGACTAAGTATTAAATACCTAACAATGTTTACTTTTTGAATAATTTAAATATCTTTCATAAATTGTTATTCTGGCCAACTATTTTTTAACATAAGTCTTTGAGAGTTCATCCTAGGTAACAAAATGTAAAAAACCTTTTTTGTACAACAATTACGAGCTTAAAACTCAAAAATAACTCATTTTTTGCTGATCCAAGATGAATAATTTGGAATTAAAGTTAAAATCGTTTCTATCGCAATTTTTGAAGACAAAGATTTTTTTAGCAATGTTTATTTGTGTATCACTTACCTAAATTAGTATCTATGTCTCGTAGGAGTCTATACGCTAAACAATCTAAATTATATTGTTGATATTCGCGAAATAAATTCCTAATATGTAACCAATCAATTTTCTTTGAATCACTGACAGATGGACAGTCTAAAAAATTGTCTAAAGTTGCTAATAACTGAAAAAAAGTATTAGTTTTTGCTAAAAACAATTTTAAATTTAAAATACCTCTAAAACTTCGTCAGTTTTTTGAAGAGCAAGATCACTCAATGTGTTTTCTTTCACTTTATCCCACAAGTGTAGATACGTGTTCATTTCTGCAATATTACATGGGTCTGGCAGACCGTCACACTTCAAATATTGTTGCCATTCATTCTCAAGGTAATCTTGCTTCTCTTTTTTCAGCCATTGAGACTGAAATTTTCTGGAAAAGTGATTAAATACATAGCTTCAAAAACTTAAAAAAAAATCACTCAACGGTTAAATATATCGCTCTAATTTCATCAAATTTGAACTCAAGAGTTTTGTTTTGATATATAAACATTTAACAAGTGATTAATACGCGGTTTAAAATAAACAAAATTTGTTGGGGAAATATAGCCTCAAAAACTGAACGCAACCACTCTACCGTTAAATATATGGATTTAATTCATGTAAATTTGAATTCGGCGAAGTGTTTTCCATATGTATACCTAATTTTACCAAAATATCTACACTGGTTCAGAAGTTATTTAAAAAACCGGTAAACCAGCCAATTTTAAGATTATTTTCCGTCCATTATGACTTGTGTGCAATATTTTATATTTTTTTAAATTATTCAGAAACTAATGGACCAATTTGGATAAAATTTGGTATGCAGGGTAAGAAAAGTATGCAGATTACACATTTTATAGTTGTAAGGGCGTATCTTCACCCAATTTTTTGGTACGAGATGCACCATCTCAAAATTTTCCCTCCATTTTGACTTGTGCGCAATATTTTACATTTTTTAAAATTATTTGGGAACTAATGGACCAATTTGGATAAAATTTGGTATAGAGGGTAAAAAAAGTGTGCAGATTATATATTTTATAGTTTTAAGGGCGTATCTTCTCCTAATTTTTTGGTACGAGATGCACCACCTCAAAATTTTCTCTTCATTCTGACTTGTGTGTAATATTTTACATTTTTTAAAATTATTCAAAAACTAATAGACCAATTTGGATAAATTTTGGTATACAGGGTAAGAAAAGTATGCAGTATATCCTCCACGTTGACTTGTGTACAATATTTTACGTTTTTTTAAATTATTCAAAAACTAATGAACCGATTTGGATAAAATTTGGTATACAGGGTATACAAAATGTGTTAATTATATATTTTATAGTTTTAAGGACGTATCTTAATCCAATTTTTTGGTCCGAGATGCACACCTCCAAATTTTCCCTCCATTTTAACTTGTGCGCAATATTTTACATTTTTTTAAATTATTTGGAAACTAATATACCAATTTGGATACAAAGTGTGTTAATTACATATTTTATAGTTTTAAGGGCGTATCTTCACCTAATTTTTTTGTACGAGTTGCACCATCTCAAAATTTTCCCTCCATTTTGACTTGTGTGCAATATTTTACATTTTTTTAAATTATTCAAAAACTAATGGACCAATTTGGATAAAATTTGGTATACAGGGTATACAAAGTGTGTCAATTACATATTTGATAGTATTAAGGACGTATCTTCGCACAATTTTTTGGTACGAAATGCACCACCTCAATATTTTCCCTCCATTTTAACTTGTGTGCAATATTTTACATTTTTTAAAATTATTTAGGAACTAATGGACCGATTTGGATAAAATATTGTATACAGAGTAAAAAAAGTATGCAGATTATATATTTTATAGTTTTAAGGGCGTATCTTCTCCTAATTTTTTGGTACGAGATGCACCATCTCAAAATTTTTCCTCCATTTTGACTTGTGTGCAATATTTTACATTTTTTTTTAATTATTCAGAAACTAATGGACCAATTTGGATAAAATTTGGTATACAGGGTATACAAAGTGTGTTAATTACATATTTTATAGTGTCAAGGGCGTACCTTCCCCCAATTTTTTGGTACGAGATGCACCATCTCAAAAATTTTCCGTCCATTTTGACTTGTGTGCAATATTTTACATTCTTTAAAATTATTCAGGAACTAATGGACCGATTTGGATAAAATTTGGTATACAGGCTATGAAAAGTGTGAAGATTACATATTTTATAGTATTAAGGGCATAACGTCACCCAATTTTTTGGTACGGATGCACCATCTCAAAATTTTCCCTCCATTTTGACTTGTGTGCAATATTTTACATTTTTTTAAATTATTCACAAACTAATGAACCGATTTGAATAAAATTTGGTATACAGGGTATAAACAGTATGCAGATTACATATTTTATAGTTTTAAGGGCGTATCTTCACCTAATTTTGACTTGTGTGCAATATTTTACATTTTTTTAAATTATTCAGGAACTAATGGACCAATTTGGATAAAATTTGGTATACAGGATGAAGAAAGTGGGTAGATTTCATATTTTATAGTTTTAAGGGTGTACCTGCACCCAATTTTGGGTGATGAAGTTGCAAACTTGACATATTTTTTACCTGATATTTGAACAAGAATGTCGAAGTTGTTCTATTCGGATGGCTTGTTCGGCTGCATCTTTCGAGTCTTTTTGTAAATCCCTTTTTCTTTCTTCCTCTAGTCTGATTTTCTCTTCCTCTTTAAGTCTTATTATTTCTTGTTCAACGGCAATTTTCAGTTCTTCATTTCGCTTTTGTTGCAACTTTTGCTTCTCCTTTTTTGACATCTTTTTCTTCTTCTTGTCTTTCTTTCGTTCTGCGTCTTCTACGTCCCATACCTCTGCAAATTAATGCCTAATTAAATGGAGAAAATTTAAAATAGTTTCCGGTTGTTTTAAACATATTTTTGTGGACCTTTCTTTAATCTAGCAGCTACTTCAGCAGTTACTTCTTCTAAAAAGATTTGTGACTCGGTTTTTTCAATTTTCTGCTTCTGAAAGCGTAAATGGTTTCTTTAAACATCTCCAAAGTATATATTAAATAAACTAAATACTTTTTTAGACTTTTTAGAGCTTTTATCTTTTTTCTTTTTCCCCTTTTTAGCTTTTTTAGCCATTGTAAAAATGTATAAAAGTCACTTCTTCTGTCACAATAAAAAAATGACGTAAATAATACAATTTGATGTTAATCTAGTAGTCAGAAATAATTTAAAACTGTTTCCAACAATTCTAAATAAATTTTGGACAGTCGAAAAGTTTTAAAATAGTTTTCGGTAATTCTAAATAAATTTTAGACACATGAGAAGTATTTAAAATAGTTTCTGGTAGTTCTGAATAAATTTTAGACAGTTGAGAATAATTTAAAGTAGTTTCCAGCAATTATAAATAAATTTTAGACAGTTGAGAACTATTTAAAATAGTTTCCGGTAATTCTGAATAAATTTAAGACACTTAAGAACAAATTCAAATAATTTCCAGCAGTTCTGAGTAAATTTTGGGCAGCTGAGAATAATTTAAAATAGTTTCCAGCAATTCTAAATATATTTTAGACAGTTGAGAAGTTTGAAAATAGTTTCTGGCAGTTCTGAATAGCTTTAAGACAGTTGAAATTTTAAAATAGTTCAAAAACTTCAATATTTGGAGAGTTTTGGCAGGATCTTGTACGAATTTCTTAATAACTTCAACTAACCTTCGTCAAATCGCTAATCTGCTAATTTTTTCCTCTAGACACCATGTCGTCTTCTGTAAACAATCAAATACCTACCTAAAACATACAGTTTTCATTTACAAAACTTTAAATGACTATTAAAAGTATTATACTTTACATTTTCAGACAGTATTTACAACTTTGACAACCGGTATCTCGCTACGGCAGCCATTTTATGATATGGAGTTGAGACGCTGAGTGGAAAGTAGTTTTGATAACATAAACGATACCAACTTTTTATAATGGTCTAAAAATTAATATTACATTCAAAATAATGCCTAAAAACCTATTAAATCATTTCTTAATCCTTTAATTAAAAATTTTATCAATCTGTTTTACCGATACAGTCGTTTTTGTAAAAAGTAGTTCGAACATTTTAGCGCTGATGTCATAACTAATGTTAAGCAGGTTGAATAGTACATTTAGTAATATTTTTATTAAAAAATAATCAATTTAGACTAGTTTTGAACATGAATAAATGTTTTTCACTTAATTTTAAATTAGATTTTCAACAGAAAAATATCTAATAAATGTGTTCAGAACAACCTAAAACTATTTTAAAGTCTTAACAATTAAAACATATTCAGAAATTCTTTAAATTGTTTTTAAAACACTTTTCCTAAAATTTCCAAATACAAACATTTCCGGAAATTGTTATTTACGTAAATTATTGTAAATATAATATAACTTACAAGAAAGAAAATGCATTTTTCGTGTTTAATTAATTTAAATAAACCTAAATTATATATAATTAAACAATGTGAACGTATATAAAATAAACTGTTGTTTTTCCACATATCTGTCACGTTTAAAACGTTTTACTGTCCTTATCAATAAATTTCAAGTATTGTGGAATAATATAAAATAGTTTTCAACAAGTCTAAATAAATTTTAGACATAGAAATATTTAAAATAATAGGTATAAAACACGAATTATTAGTCCATAGATTTTTTACCCTACAAAAGTTGGAATAAAAACTATTGAAGTTTTTGACTTTGAGGAAGATAGGCGTGAGCCGCCATCTTGGATCAAAGGTGCAAAACAAGTATTTTTGAGTTTTTTGCTTTTTTTCTCAAAAACAGTGACTCGTATCAAAATTTTATAAGAATACAAAATTAAAGCACATAATTTTTTGTATATAAAAAAAATCTGTTGTGGCCAGCACAATACCTCTCACCATTTCCATTTTGTTACATAAGTATTTCGTAATCTGACATATGGCATGAGCTGAAAAGGTTTTGGTAACAATTGGACAACCGGAAGTAGTAGTTTCTTACAAAAATTCTTCTAAATTTTATTTTTTTGAAGTTTGTATAATTACAAATATTAAAGATCACATGATTCTCCATCCAATTGTACATTTTTATTATATTTTACTCATAAATATATAAAATAATCCGGTACAATCAAATAATTACTACCAAGTTTATATCTTTACCTACTTTCGAATTATTGCCCCAAAAGTTAATATACCCCATATTTAGATAAAAACTTCAAAATTTTAAAAAATCTAATTTTGTATGTATCTAGATACTTCTCAATGCGCTGATTCCAAATTTTGAAACCGCAGGTCGATATCTCTTTTCGTTCTCGAGATATTTAGATTCAAAGTTTTGCTCAAAACTTCCCATTTTTGGGTATTAACCCAAAAATGGGTCGAGTTATGAATTTGGCGACAACACCATTCGATTCTACGGGCAAAATTACATAAGTACACCAATTTTCATAATTTTTGAACACCGCATACAATCTCTAAAGCAAAATAACTGAAAATGGGCAAAAATCGCAAAAATCCTAAGGGTACCCCTTACGATTTTTTTAGATTTTGGCCATTTTCGGGGGTTTTCAAACTTTTACTCATAAAAAATGAACCGGTTGGACAAAAATTATGAAAATTGGTACACTTATGTAATTTTGCCCGTAGAATCGAATGAGATTGTCGCCAAATTCATATCTCGACCCATTTTTGGGTTAATGCCCAAAAATGGGCAGTTTTGAACAAAATTTTGAATCTAAATATCTCGAGAACGAAAAGAGATATCGACCTGCGGTTTCAAAATTTGGAATCAGCGCATTGAGAAGTATCTAGATACATAAAAATTAGATTTTTGAAAATTTTGAAGTTTTTATCTAAATATGGGGTATATTGACTTTTGGGGCAATAATTCAAAAACGGGTAGAGATATAAAACTTGGCAGTAATATTATTTGATTGTAATTGTAATTTACAGAAAAATGTAAAAATCCATTTACATTACCGAATGCTTTTTCTGGGAAATACATTTAATATTTCTTATTTTATTATTAATTAAATATTTAAAATTATAGGTACATAACATATATACACATAAGAAATACCGCTAAACTCGTCAATGAATTTGAAGAATTTCAAACATTTAGAAGAGTAGGAGGAATCTTATCATAGAATGATTTGAAAAATATAAAAATATATTAATAATTAGAATTTTTGAGTACGTACCAGAAATATTAAATACAATATAAACTTATATAGCCTAATATGGAAATGGCAAATTTAAAGATAAACAATATTACATATGTAACACGCGTAACGTTAATTATTGATCAAGTTTAAATTAATTTATTCATATAAATTAAAAGATGTTTGTTGTTCAAGAGCATTTTTTACGTTTTGACGTCAATATAAAAAAATATAAAAAATATAATTAGGGACTTAACTTCTACGCAATTGTTTTTTTGTACGCCTGAAAACCAGTATCGAAAAATAGATTCAAAGGTTAATTTATGATACGAATCCCAAAAAATACAAATCGATTTTTTTACCTGCATTTTTTAAAAGAAAAAATAATGCAGTTACGTATTATAGAGAGTATTCATTTTAAAGGTCCACCATTGCTATTTTAAGAAAGTATGAGCTACAAAGATGGCTAAATGGTCATACAATTTTTATTTCACAAGATAAATTTAAAGAAAAGTGAAAATATTTTTTCGACTATTTTTTTAAATTATTCAGAAACTAATAAACCAATTTGGATAAATTTTGGTATACAGGGTAAAAAAAGTATGTAGATTACATATTTTATAGTGTTAAGGGCGTATCTTCACCCAATTTTTTGGTACGAGATGCACCATCTCAAAATTTTTCCTCCATTTTGACTTGTGTGCAATATTTTACATTTTTTTAAGTTATTCACAAACTAATGGATCAATTTGAATAAAATTTGGTATACTGGGTATAGAAAGTGTACAGATTACATATTTTATAGTTTTAAGGGCGTATCTTCACCCAATTTTTTGGTACGAGATTCACTATCTCAAAATTTTCCCTCCATTTTGACTTGTGTGCAATATTTTACATTTTTTAAAATTATTCACAAACTAATGGATCAATTTGGATAAAATTTGGTATACGGGGTATAAAAAGTATGCAGATTACATATTTTATAGTTTTAATAGCGTATCTTCATACAATTTTTTGGTACGAGATGCACACCTCCAAATTTTCCCTCCATTTTGACTGGTGGGCAACATTCATCATTTTTTAAAAATTATTCAGGAACTAATGGATCGATTTGAATAAAATTTGGTATACAGGGTAAGAAAAGTATGCAGATTGTATATTTTATAGTTTTAAGGGCGTATCTTCACCCAGTATTTTGGTACGAGATGCACCACCTGAAAATTTGGGTAAAGTTCTGTAATTTTTTTTTTGTAAAACGACGGTTTGATAGCGCAGTGCAATACAATACTTATATAACATAAAATGGAAATGGCGAGAGGTATTGTGCTATTATTTTATTTACGATTTTCTTTTTAAAAATGTCATCATTATTAATTTGAAGTGATTAGTTTTTTGACAGTGACATTTACTGTCAGTTACATACATTTGAAATATGAACTGTGATTCTGTCTGGGATTTATAAAAAAGATTATTTTTTAAATTTATTTGTAAAATATATAGAAAAAGTGTTAATGTTTACATGTAGAAAATTCTATAATCTTTAATTTTTATTACGGCATAAAATTCGAAAACATGATATTTAATAGTATTTTTTCACGAAAACCCATTATGAGCTTCAAGTAAAGTGCTATTTCAGGTTATCCGATTTACACAAAAAATACTAATGGTTTCTTTCTGTTAGAATAGGGTCGAAATACAAGGTTTCAGAAATTTCTGACTGATAGTATTTAAGTTAGAGCGTTGGCAAATCCATACACACACACATACACACACACACACACACACATTATCGTGAAAATGTTAAAATCGGATTCTAGGGACCTTAAAACGTGGTCATTTACCAAACTTTCGACATGCGATTTTTAGCACGATCCCTACCTCCCTTACCAAGGGTAGCGGGAGGTAAAATTTATATTTATAGGTACTTATATTAACATTTACATATATCTTTAAGTAATATTATTAATACCGTTAATGAATTTGAAGATTTGAACATATAGACAAAATTCCTCATAGAACAAAAGAATAGATACAAGAAATGTTAAATTCGATATTTATGTAATATAACGGAAATGGCGAGAGGTTTTGTGCTGGGCTATTATATATAAATTATACGCTAATCACTTCAAATTAATAATAGTGACATTTTAAAAAGAAAATAGTAAATAAAGCAATAGTTATATGCAATGGAACAGTTTGCAGCATTAGTAAATACGTAGGTATGTATTTAAATTAATAAAAATTAAATAGCGGGAGGTTTTGTGTTGGCCACATCAGATTTTTGGTAGGTATGGAATTTGTTCAAAATACATAAAATTAACGGAAGATATTTTTTTATTAATTGTATTTTTCCATTTTTAAAAAAAAACATTGTTAAAGTTAAATTTGAAATTACAAACGTATAAAATATAGCTGATATTTGGTTTTTTGAACACTAAGTATACTTGAAGACAAATATTATATTTCATTTCCTTTCGAAAGGCCATACGTAAGCATATATCATTAAATTTCGTGTGAAAATTGCATATTTTGTTTATCTTATACATACAAAAGATGTCACACTTTTTATTGTTTAAATGGAATTTACTTAAAAGGGGAATTTTGTATTTATTGTTAAAATTAAATTAACACTTTTGCCAGTAAATAATCGTCATTATTCTTAAAATAGCTTCACATAGTTACGAACGAATTAATTTTTAATATACTAAATATATTAAGGTCGTTCCCGTAGCCATAACCTTGTACTTAAAGGTCAATTACTAGCTTTTTAAAGCTAGTTTAAAGTTGTAATTATTAATAAAATTATTTAGGAAGTATCTGCACTTATTTTACAAACAATTTACATCATCAAACATATTTGTAAACATGAAATTTTGTAATATAACCTCAAAATTATTAAAAATCAAAAACAAATATTTCTTTGTTCCTAAAATCAGTGTTTTTGAACCGATTTGAACCCGGAATGAAATAATTTAACCACTGAACGCAAAAATGTAGAAGGCCTTGCTGATCTTCTGACGTCAATATAAATTTTATTGAAAAATAAAGAACTATTTTAAGTTTACGAAACCAGTTTTTGAGTCGATAAAAATGTTGTTTTTGTATATCCCAAAACCCAAACTATTATCCTTCAACCGCTCATCAGTAAATAACAATTTTATAGTGACAGATAATGTAAACATTTCATAATTGAATGACGCAAGAAATAACTCAAAATATTTAACAGTGTAAGAGTGGTGCTTAATTTTATAAAAAATCTGTTGTGGCCAGCACAAAACCTTCCGTCAATTCAATGTATTTCGTACAAATCCGATACCAAAAGTTCCTTGGACAAGATTCTATATATCCTGTAAAATTGTAACACGAACACACTATTTTTTACAAATTCCATATTGCAAGTTCCTTTGGGAAGATTCTATAAATCTAATATTATTATAACACGAATGTACATTCTGTAAATTGCACTTCACACTTCCTCATTCCTATCCAACGCATCTTCTTCAGATAATTCTTCTTCTCTCAAATATTCTGCTACACAGTCCTTCCATCTTCTCTTTGGCCTTCCTCGTACTCCCGGCATTGAAACTGCAAGTCACTTATGCGAGGGACACTCTGTCACTTATGTTACTTTCTGATCCTATGCTTTCCACTTTGGTTTTGCACTTGACACTGACATCTGTCAATTAGAATTTTTTTGAATATATGTGTTGTTTCCATAATTTTAGCAAAGCTAACTGATTTTTGAAAGTTAACCTCTCTTAATCTCTCTATAACTCTATATCTATTGAATATGAATGAAAATGTATAATCAAATTGTATAGAGAATAAGATTTTTTTTCATATTAATGATCACAAAATGTCAAAAAATGATATTTAACTGCGGTGTTCCCAGAAAAACTGTTAAAAACTTCAAATAAGGGTACTTTCGGTTGACAAATTATAACCAAAATCTAATCAGCTCTTCATATGGTTGTAAAGAAGAGGAATATGAAAAAATCATAATTTTTAGAATTTTAGTTTGCGAGTTATCGTCGGAGAAAAATTTGTCACGCACACACACGGACACACACACACAGACACACACACACACACACACACACACATACATACATTCAGACATCAATGTAAAATTAGTAATATCGTATTCTAGGGATCTTAAAACGTGCTTATTCATTAAAAACTCACCACCGAATTTTTTGACCAAAGACAATACCTTCCTTACCTAAGGGACGGAAGGTAAAAACATATCTTCTTTATATATTTTTACCTCTCCGCTAAGAGAGGTTTTTCTCAATCTAATATTCCTGGGAAGAGCTGAAAAGGTTTTGGTAACAATTGGACAACAGGAAATAATAGTTTTTTAATAATTCTTCTAAATATTATTATTTTTTAAATTTTTATTATTACAAATATTGAAGAACATAAAATTCTCCATCTAATACACTTAAACTTTTTATTGTATCTTGTATAGATTTAGAGATAAAGACACCATAATATATAGAATAATCTAATGTTATATATCGCAGAGGCTATGGCACTAAGGAAACCAGACAAATTCAAATGTTTATAACATAGTTTGTAAATGACAAATGTCAGTGTCAAAAATCAACAGTTTTAGTGACATTCTGAAAGCTTTTTCTGGGAAGTACATTTAATCTTTCTTATTGTTTTATTAATTAAATATTTAAAATTGTAGGTAAAATGCATATATCCTTCAGAAATACCGCCAATCTGGTTAATGAATTGCAAGAATCTCTGACATTTAGGAACTTCCTCATACAATGAAAAATAGATATAAGTAGAATTATATGTGTGCAGAAAATATGTTAAATACAATAAAAAACGATATTTGGATAAAGTTCTGTATTTGTTTTGTTAATAAAACGACCGTTCGATAGTGAAGTGCAATACAATACTTATATAACATAAAATAGAGGTATTGTGCTGGCTACAACAGATTTTTTGAATATGTAAACCAAATTTTATTAATAACGGTTGATACGTTTAAGAATTATTGAATAAAAAGTACAAGATTGTCGCGGAAAGTAGTTTTGATAACATCAACTGTAATTATTTTATTAATTAAAAACAACTTCCAGTCATAATATTTGAGATATAAATTATTATTTGGAGTGGTTTACTAAATGTGTATACCAATTTTTATTTATAACTATATAAACATATTTTTTCTACCGCAAATATCACTGTCAAAATTTCTAACTATAAAATGTTAAGAAATGTCACTTGTCTACATTTTTAATTGGAACGTTTAGTTAGGAACTAATGGCCAAAGAAAATGCCGTACTGCTGTGTAAAGGAATACATAAATAAATAAATAAATAAATAAATATATCATCACGGCATATTACCCATTTTTGGGTGTGCCAGTATCTACAACACATGTAGACATCGGTAATGATGACGATATATTTTACCGTGTGGGCGCTTACCAGGCGTCACCTCACGGGCACTCATAGCTGGTGTGGAGAGTGCACATATAGTCATATAAGTCAAAATGAAAGGAAAATTTTCAGGTGGTGCATTTCGTACCAAAAAATTGGGTGAAGATACGCCCTTAAAACTATAAAATATGCAATTTGCATACTTTTCTTACCCTGTACACCAAATTTTATTCAAATCGGTTTATTAGTTCCTAAATAATTAAAAAAAATGTAAAATATTGCACGCAAGTCGAAATGGAGGGAAAAATTTGAGATGGTGCATCTCGTACCAAAAAATTGGGTGAAGATACGCCCTTCAAACTATAAAATATGTAATCTACATACTTTTCTTACCCTGCATACCAAATTTTATCCAAATCGGTTTATTAGTTCCTAAATAATTTAAAAAAATGTAAAATATTGCACATAAGTCGAAATGGAGGGAAAATTTTAAGATGGTGCATCTCGTACCAAAAAATTGGGTAAAGATACGCCCTTAAAACTATAAAATATGCAATCTGCATACTTTTCTTACCCTGTATACCAAATTTTATTCAAATCGGTTTATTAGTTCCTGAATAATTTTAAAAAATGTAAAATATTGCACGCAAGTCGAAATGGAGGGAAAAATTTGAGATGGTGCATAGGGTCACTTTTAAAATTGGAAATATTTGGCGTCTGTCGGGATCGAACCCGGTTCCCCCAGGTTCGCGACCAGACACTCAGGCACGCGGTAAAGGAATACTTAAATAAAAAATCTGTTGTTTATATGTCAAATGTATGTAACTGATAGGTAAATGACACTGTCAAAAAACTAATCACTTCAAACTAATAATAGTGACATTTTAAAAAGAAAATAATAAATAAAGCAATAGTTATATGTAATGGAATATAATATATTAATATAGTTTGCAGTATTAGTAAATACATAGGTACGTATTTTTTAATTTAGTTTTTAATTAAATAACAAGATTTATTTTTTCCGGCTTCCCTGTAAATTTGGCAACATTGCAGGCTATGTCATATTAATTTGTCATCTTCCCTCCAACCACTGTTCAAATTTCAAGATAATTAGGCAAACCGTTCGGCAGTAGCCTTTGATTGAAGTTAACTACTTTCTCGTACTCCTCCGGAATTAAGAATTCTGTGTGAAACTTAAAAAATCCGCTACAGAAATGTACGAATTGTTGAAGAATGTTTATGGTGATGAGGGTCTATCTAGTACTCAAGTTTTCGAGCAGTTTACAATATTTAAAGAAGGAAGAAAAGAGATCGGAGACGATTAGCGCCTCGGCCGTGTACTAACATTGTTTTTTTCGAAATGCGAGTGATTGTTCACATGGATTGGGTGCCTGAGGGGCATTTCGTTAACCAAGTATATTACAAAAAGGACCAAATACAAAATCACCGTGTTGGTACATCAACCATACTCTTTTATTCCCAAATTGTAATTTTGCGTTAACAGGCACTAAATTCGGGGCCGAGATGTAGTTATAGAAAAGCGGCAGAGCTTATGAACAACCTAACAAAAAATCTGTTGTGGCTAGCACAAGACCTCTCGCCATTTCCATATTAGGCTATATAAGTATTGTAAAATTACAGAATTTTACTCAAATATTGTTTTTTATTGTATTTAACATGTCTTCTGTACACATATAATTCCAATTATATCTATTTTTCATTGTATGAGAAAGTTTCTAAATGTCAGAGATTCTTCCAATTCATTAACCAGATTGGCGGTATTTCTGATGGATATATGCATTTTATCACAATTTTACCTATAATTTCAAATATTTAATTAATAAAACAATAAGAAAAGTTAAATATACTTCCCAGAAAAAGCTATCAGAATGTCACTAAAACTGTTGATATTTGACAATGACATTTGTCAATTGTCAACTGGTTTCCTTAGTGCCTTAGCCTCTGCGATTAGATTACTCTATAAATTATAGTGTCTTTATCTCTAAATCTATACAAGATATAATAAACATTTTAAGTGTATTAGATGGAGGATTTTATGTTCTTCAATATTTAATAAAAAAAAAACTCCAAAAAAATTATATTTGGAAGAATTTTTCTAAAAAACTACTACTTTCGGTTGTTCAATTGTTACCAAAACCTTTTCAGGTCTTCCCAGGAATGTCAGATTGAGGAAACTGCAGTTAAATATTTTTTAAGTCTTATAGTTTTTGAGGAATCGTCCCTCCAACATCCAGCCATACACACGCACATACACACATCAGATCTTTTAATTTAGTTTTTAAGATATTCATTATTAAATAATACTTTACATTTCACGTAAGTAAGACAATTTTTATCATAGTAGGTCACTTAGAAATTTATAATTATGTTACGTACTGTAATTAAACCAGATGATCTTAGTGATAATTTGCAATTAAACTATTTTTACAGTTAAAATAATGTGTAGCATTAAAATACCTGGAAAATATTCTCAATTGTTTAAAATAATTAATGATTGTTGCGGATAATGTATATTATTTTCTGGGCGCGTGTCTAAGTACACCGACCGATTTATCTAAAAAGAAGAAGACTTATCCCGATCGGCACTTGTCTTATAAGTAAGAAACATTTCTCCCTTCCATATAACTTTCGTTTTCAACTGTTTGAAGTTAACAGCGATGCTCAGTTGTCTTCGACGATCAAAGAAAGCTGTTTGTATTCGCGCCTTTAGAGTGACTTTAAATTTAAAAGTAGTGTTAAGTGATAAGTGAATGTGATAATGTAGATAATAGTCATTTTTGTATTTTTTTAAAATTAAGGTATGTTTTTATTTATTTATGAATTAAATGATTTAAGTTCATATCCCGCTACTTATAAAATTTTGAAATTTAACTCAAATACTATAATTCAGAAAATTCTGAAACCTTGTATTTCTACCTTATTTTAATATGGAAAGAAGCCATTAGATTTTGGTGCAAATCAGGCAACCGGAAATGGCACTTTACTTGAAGCTCATAATGGTTTTTCTTCAAAAAATACCATTAAAAGCCATTTTTTCGCATTTTATGCCATTATAGAAATTAAAGATTATTGAATTTTCTACAAGTATGCATTGATACTTTTTCTATATATTTTATAGATAAATATATAAAATTATCTATTTTATGAATCCCGGAGCCTATGTTTTAAAGACAAACACAATTCCTTAGTATTTAAGACTTTTGTGTTAATGAGAATGACATATTAGATTATTTTATAAATCGACAAACTAGAAGTGGTACTTTACTTGAAGCCCGTAACCATTTTTAAGAAAAAACTATATTAAAATATAATCCAAAACTTTTCAATTTTAGTATTTAAGACTTTTAAGTAAATGGGAACAACATATTAGATTTTAATTAAAATTGATAAACCGGAAGTGGTACTTTACTTGAAGCTCTGAAGAGATTTTCAGGAAAAATTTATTATGGTATAATCCAAAACTTTTCAATTTTGTATTTAAGACTTTTGTATTAATAGAAATGACATATTACATTATTTCATAAATCGACAAACTGGAAATGGTACTTTACTTGAAGCTCTGAACAGATTTTCTTGAAAATATGATCCAAAACTTCTCAAATTTGGCATTAAAACACGTATGTAATTTGAAACAACATATTAGATTTTGGCTATGTATGATAAACCGGAAGTGGTACTTAATTTGAAGCTCTTAACATATTTTCGAGGAAAAACATAAAATTGGAACAACAAATTAGATTTTGTTTATAAAACTACCAACCGGAAGTGATGCTTTACTTAAAGCTCATTGCTATTTTAAACATGGAATTGGCGAGAGGTCATGTGATGGCCACATCACATTTTTTTTTAATTTTACTGATAATTATCATGTGTTAATATTTTATAATTTTGTCTACCACTCTTACACGGTTAAAAATAAGGGCTATTGAACTTCAATTTACATTGCAAAGAGTTCCTTTGCTTCAGTACTTAGAGAAATATGTAAATTATATACTCTGAGTAATGATCAGTGTATAGTATTTGTTTTATTTTGAAAAAGTATTGAGAATTGCAGAAAACTATTTCAAATACTTCTCAACTGTCTAAATTTTGTTCAAAACTGCCGGAAACTATTTTAAATTGTTCTTGACTGTCTAAAATTTATTCAGAATTGTCTAAAACTTTTCCAAATATTTCCCAACTGTCTTAAAATTATTCAGAATTGCCTAAAACTGTTCTAAGCACTCCTTAACTGTTTAAAATTTATTCAGAATTGCTTAAAACTGTTTACAATACTTCCCAATTGTTTAAAATATATTCAGAATTGTTTAAAACTGTTTTAAATATTTCCCAACTGTCTAAAATATATTCAGAATTGCCTAAAACTGTTTTAATTTATTCTCAACTCTCTAAAATTTATTCAAAACTACTGGAAACTATTTTAAATTGTTCTCAAATGTCTGAAATTTATTCAAAATTACCAAAACCTATTTTAAATACTTCTCTGCTGTCTAAATTTCATTTGGAACTGTCAGACACTATTTTAAATTGTTTTCGACTGTCTAAAATTTATTCAGAATTGCCTAAAACTGTTCTAAGCACTCCTCAACTGTTTAAAATTTATTCAGAATTGAATAAAACTGTTTAAAATACTTCCCAACTGCCTAAAATGATTTACAATTGTCCAAAACTATTTTAAATACTTCTTAACTGTCTAAAATTTATTCAGAATTGTCTAAAACTGTTTTAAATATTTCCCAACTGTCTAAATTTTATTCAGAAATGTCAGAAACTATTTTAAATACTTCCCAACTATGTAAAATAATTCAGAATTGTCCAAAACTGTTTTAAATACTTCCCAACTGTCTAAAATTAATTCAGAATTGTCTAAAACTATTTTAAATACTTCCCAACTGTCTAAAATTATTCAGAATTGTCTAAAATTATTTTAAATACTTCTTAACTGTCTAAAATTTATTCAGAATTGTCTAAAACTATTTTAAATATTTCTCAACTCTCTAAAACTTATTCAGAATTGTCCAAAACTATTTTAAATACTTCTTAACTGTCTAAAATTTTTCAGAATTGTCTAAAACTATTTTAAATATTTCTCAACTGTCTAAATTTTATTCAGAATTTCCTGAAACTATTTTAAATACTTCTCAACTGCCAAAATTTTGTTCACAACTTTCGGAAACTATTTTAAAATGGTCTCAACTGTCTAAATTTTGTTCAGAACTGCCGGGAACTATTTTAAATACTTCTTAACTGTCTAAAATTTTTGCAAAACTGTCGGAAACTATTTTAAATTGTCTTAACGATCTAAAATTTATTCAGAGTTAAGTACTGGAATTTTTTAAAAATAATTTCTAACTATCTAAATTTATTCAGAATTATCTAAAAATATTTTAAATACTATCCAACTGTCTAAATTTATTCAGAATTGCCTAAAACTGCTTTAAATATTTCTCAACTGTCTAAATTTTGTTCACAACTTTCGGAAACTATTTTAAAATGCTCTCAACTGTCTAAATTTTGATCAGAACTGCCGGAAACTATTTTAAATACTTCTTAACTGTCTAAAAATTTTTCAAAACTGTCGGAAACTATTTTAAATTGTTTGAACGATTTAAAATTTATTCAGAATTACTGAAAACTATTCTAAATAATTCCCAATTGTCTAAAATTATTCAGAATTGTCTAAAATTATTTTAAATAGTTCTCAACTATCTAAAATTATTAAAAATTGTCCAAAACTGTTTTAAATAATGCCTAACTGTCTAAAATTATTCAGAATTGTCTAAAACTATTTTAAATTATTCTTAATTCTCTTAAATTTATTCAGAATTGTCGAAATTTGTATTAATTTATTCCCAACTGTCTAAAATTATTTAGAATTGCCCAAAAATATTTTAAATACTTCCCAACTGTCTAAAATATATTTAAAATTGCTTAAAACTGTCTTAATTTATTCTCAACTGTCTAAATTTATTCAGAATTGTCTAAAACTGCTTTAAATACTTCCCAACTGTCTAAAATATATTTAAAATTGCTTAAAACTGCCTTAATTTATTCTCAACTGTCTAAATTTATTCAGAATTGTCTAAAAATGCTTTAAATACTTCTCAACTGTCTAAATTTTATTTAGAAATGCCAGAACTATTTTAAATTGTTCTCAACTGTTTAAAATTTATTCAAAATTGCCTAAAAATATTTTAAAAACATATCAATTGTCCCAAATTCATCCAAAATTACCTGCCACTGTTTTAAAAATGCAAATATACACTAGAAATTTAGAAATTTGTGATACATCATACAAAAAATTTGGCAGTTTCTCAATAATTATTATTTAAGATACTTTCATGACGAAAACTTACAATTAAATTTAATATTGAACTTTCTAGTACTTGTAAAATAAGTTAAGGTTACCGGACGAAAATTTAAACACAGTCAAAATGTTTTAAATTTATTCAGAAACGTCAATAAACTATTATAAATTATTTTCAATTGCTTCAAAGATGTTTTTATCAAGAAATTGTACTTGTATCTGGAGTTATTTATTTTATTTGTTATTTTAAAAATAAAACAAGATTTATAGGATATAATTAAGTAACTAGTACTTCCTTGGTAAATAAAATAAGGCAAGAAACAAATACGATTGAACAAATAAAATAAAAAAAGCTACAGATAATGAATGTAGTGATATTAATCTATACATTGTTGTATTTCAATATTACTTATAATTTATTGACAGACAGTAATAAAACAATAATTATTTAAAATTTACGGTTAGTAGTAGCAGGTTTTGTGCAATAATGTCGTAAATTTTTATTATTTTATTGCCAAATCAGTGGTATCTTTAAATTGTAAATTTGCGATATAGCTAAATTATCAAAAACTCTTTAAAAAAATCTGTTGTGGCCAGCACAAGACCTTCCGTTAATTTTATGTATTTTGTATAAATCCCATACCAAAAGTTCATTGGAAAAGATTCTATATATCCAGTAAAATTGTAACACGAACATAATACAATTTTTTACAAATTCCATACAGAAAGTTCATTGGAAAATATTCTATAAATCCAATAAAATTATCACATGAATATACATTATTTATTCTCATATATATTACTACCAAGTTGATATCTCTACCCATTTTGGAATTATTGCCCCAAAAGTCAATATACCCCCACATTTAGATGAAAACTTCAAAATTTTCAAAAATCTAATTATTATGTATCTAGATACTGCTCAAAGCGCTGATTCCAAATTTTGAAACCGCAGGTCGATATCTCTTTTCATTCTCGAGATATTTAGATTTAAAGTTTTGCTCAAAACTGCCCATTTTTGGGTATTAACCCAAAAATGGGTCGAGATATGAATTTGTCGACAACACCATTCGATTCTACGGGCAAAAATACATAAGTACACCAATTTTCAGAATTTTTGAACACCGCATACAATCTCTAAAGCAAAATAACTGAAAATGGCCAAAAATCGCAAAAATCCTAAGGGGTACCCCTTAGGATTTTTTCAGATTTTGGCCATTTTCAAACTTTTATTCATAAAAAATGAACCGGTTGGACAAAAAATATGAAAATTGCTATACTTATGTATTTTTGTCCGTAGAATCGAATGGTGATGTCGCTAAATTCATATCTCGGCCCATTTTTGAGTTAATACCCAAAAATGGGCAGTTTTGAGCAAAACTTTAAATGTAAATATCTCGAGAACGAAACGAGATATCGACCTGCGGTTTCAAAATTTGGAATCAACGCTTTGAGATGTATCTGTATACATACAAATTAGATTTTTGAAAATTTTGAAGTTTTTATCTAAATGTGGGGTATATTGGCTTTTGGGGCAATAATTCAAAAACGGGTAGAGATATAAACTTGGTAGTAATATTATTTGATTGTAAAGAGAATGTTACGTAAGTGTACGCATTTTTGTGGATTTTTAGAAATAAAAGTATTGAAAAAAATGGATAAATGCTATAAAAAAGTTCTTTGGAAAAGATTCTATATATCCAATAAAATTATAACACGAACACATACTATTTTTTACAAATTCCATACCAAAAGTTCCTTTGAAAAGATTCTATAAATCCAACAAAATTATAACTCGAATATACACTATGTAAATTGAACTTGACATTGACATTGACATCTGTCAATTAGAATTATTTGAATATATCAGCTGTTCCCATGATTATAGCAACGGTGGTTGATTTATGAAAGTTAATCTCTTTATAATTATTTAACTCTATATCTATTGAATATGAAGGAAAATGTATAATCAAACCGTATACAATAAGATATTCTTTCATACTGATAATCACATAAAATGTCAAAAAAATGATATTGAACTGCGTTAAGAAGTTCAAATAAGGGAACTTCCGGTTGACCAATTATAATTAATTTTTTTGTCACACACATACACAGACACACACCTAAGTTAGAAGGGTTGCTCACACAAAAACCCTATACCGCCCGATTCGAATATTCCATTGTTGGACGCAATGCCTGCAGGCCTTTTTTGTTAGGTTGTTCATAAGGTCTGCCGCTTTTCTATAACTACATCTCAGCCCCAAATTTGGTGCCTTTTAACGCAGAATTACAATTTGAGAATAAAAGCAAGTCACAGGGTACTAGGTCAAGTGAGTAGGTACGGTTGATGTACCAACACGGTGATTTTGTATTAGTCAAAAATGTCTTGCCGGACAGGGCGTTGTCTTCATGGAGAATCCATCACATTTCAGCCCTTCAGGCACCCAATCCATGACTCGCATTTCGAAAAAAACAATGTCAGTACACGACCAAGGCGCTAATCGTCTGCGATCTCTTTTCTTCCTTCTTTAAATCTTCTAAACTGCTCGAAAATTTGAGTACTAAATAGACCCTCATCACCATAAACATTCTTCAACAATTCGTACATTTCTGTAGCGGATTTTTCAAGTTTCACACATTCATATTGACACTAACATAATTCCGGCGGAGTACGAGAAAGTAGTTAACTTCAAACAAAGGCTACTGCCGAACGGTTTGCCTAATTATCTTGAAATTTTAACAGTGGATGGAGGGAAGATGACAAATTAATATGACATAGCCTGCAATGTTGCCAAATTTACAGGGAAGCCGGAAAAAAATAAATCTCGGTATTTAATTTAATATGAATGAATAATTTGCTGGCCATTACAAAATAAAAAAATTTTTATGTTACACCCGGTATATTAAAATCATTTCTAACTCACCTTTTGTAAGACAAAGGTCTTTTTTGGTTTTCAATGACTGGACTATTAATATAAACAGTATATATTTAAAAAAAAACTACGTCAAAAAGATTAGTTTATGCATAAATACTGATTAAACAAGGTTAACACTTAACAGTTATCTATAAAAAATAAAGTTTAAATGAATAAATATAGTAATTACTAACGTATATTGTTATTTTTTTATTAAATTATTATTATTTACTTAAGTAGCTTTACATATAATTCACTATCATCATTTTCCGGAGGTATCGTTCTTTCCACAAAACAATTTACAATTAATAAATTGTTGTTGTTTATATTAAAAACAGAATTTATTTTTAACAACACGTATTTACTTCTTGACGTAGATTTGGAAAAAAACGTGTAAAAACAAAATTGTTCGCCTTAGAAAATAAAACATAAACAAAATAACAAAAAAACTATCGAATTATATCTCTTCAATCAAAATAAAACCAAAACAACCTATAAGAGTAAGTTTTTTGTACGAAAAAATTGGTGTTTCAAATAGTACTTTATATTATCAAAACTATCTTCCAAACCATTTAACCATAACGATTAAAATAATGAGGATATATACCCTAAACCTCCCTCTGTCGAATACGGGACATTTCATTACGATATCTTTAATAACTTTCAAAATATTTAAAAAAATCTCATATGGCCAGCAAATTACGAGTACTTTCTTTCATATTAAATTAAATACCGAGATTTTTTTTCGTATTTGGTATTCAGGGTAAGAAAAGTATGCAGATTGCATATTTTATAGTTTTAAGAACGTATCTTTACCCATTTTTTTGGTACGAGATGCACCATCTCAAATTTTTCCCTCCATTTAGACTTGTGTGCAATATTTTACATTTTTTAAAATTATTTAGGAACTAATGGACCGATTTGGATAAAATTTTGTATACAGAGTAAAAAAAGTATGCAGATTGTATATTTCATAGTTTTAAGGGCGTATCTTCACCCATTTTTTTGGTACGAGATGCACCATTTGAAATTTTTCCCTCCATTTTGACTTGTGTGCAATATGTTACATTTTTTAAAATTATTTAGGAACTAATGGACCGATTTGAATAAAATTTGGTATACAAGTTAAGAAAAGTATGCAGATTGCATATTTTATAGTTTTAAGGGCGTATCTTTACCCAATTTTTTGGTACGAAATGCACCATCTCAAATTTTTCCCTCCATTTCGACTAGTGTGCAATATTTTTGGTTCTCAAAATATGGGACCCAAATTTTTTATTACCTCTCGCTAAGAGAGATGTTGAAATCATGCTAAAAATCGCATATCAAGATTTTAGTGGATAAGCACGATTTAAGGTCTCTATAATCCGATTATAACATTTTTACGATGATGTCCGTGTGTGTGTGGATGTGTGGATGTTCGAACCACTCTTTCTCAAAAACAGTTGAAGATCGGACCCATGTTGATTAAGCTTTTTTACTCGTTTTGGTCAGTACTATATACCCTCATAATTTGTAACACTTATTTTTTAACACCCTGTATATAAAGAAGATTTGTTTTTGTGTGTATTAGAGATGTCAAATAACTACAATACTTATAAAACCTAATATGGAAATGGCGAGAGGTCTTGTGCTAGCCACAACGGATTTTTTTCTGTGTAGGTATGTATTTAAATTAATAAAAATTAAATAGCGGGAGGTACATCAACCACTCTGACCCGGTTAAAGATACGACAACGCGGTTTGAAAATTTGAATTCAGCAGTTACTATAACAATTTTAACTTAAATGAAACTTTTCTAAAATAAAAAAAAAACTGCATCTATAAGTATGTTTGTAGCTCCGATGGCATTGACCTTGTTGATATAAGTATAGAATAGATAGACTATAGATAGTACCAGGACCGTAATTCAAAATTTCGCAAAATTTGAAATAATTTAGATTTTTTTTAAATAATTTAAATTTGTTTAGACTCATTTGTCGTAGCTTGGCAACTGAATTTAATAACATCTGAAGTTATACGCAGAAAACCTGTTATTTTGCAATAACTTGGAATTCTTATTTTCGAAATATATGTTGTTATGTTTGTGAAATTACATGTATCGCATTATACAAAAGGTAATAGTACCATTTAAAATAAAACAAAAAATTTAAAAAAATCTGTTGTGGCCAGCACAAGACCTCTCGCCATTTCCATATTAGGCTATATAAGTAATGTATTGCACTTCGCTATCGAACCGTCGTTTTATAACAAAAAATTACAGAACTTTACCCAAATATTGTTTTTTATTGTAGTTAACATGTTTTCTGCACACATACAATTCTAATTATATCTATTTTTCATTGTATGAGGAAGCTCCTAAATGTCAGATATTCTTCCAATTCATTAACCAGATAGGCGGTATTTCTGATGGATATATGCATTTTACCTACAATTTTAAATATTTAATTAATAAAACAATAAGAAAGATTAAATGTACTTCCCAGAAAAAGCTATCAGAATGTCACTAAAACTGTTGATTTTTGACACTGACATCTATCATTTACAAACTATGTTATAAACATTTGAATTTTGCCTTAGCCTCTGCAATTAGAATGCCTTTATCTCTAAATTTATAGAAGATATAATAAAAATTTTAAATGTATCAGATGAAGAATTTTATGTTCTTCAATAATAGTAACAGAAATTTTCAAAAAATAATATTTAAAAGTTTTTTTTTAAAGAAAGTATTAATTCCGGTTGTCCAATTGTTACCAAAACCTTTTCAGCTCAATGTCAGATTGAGGAATTCATAGTTAAACATGTATAGTTTTTGAGGAATCGTCCCTCCAACATCCAGACATACACACGTATCCAAATTGGTCCATTAGTTCCTGAATAATTTTAAAAAAATGTTCCTCTCTTAGCGAGAGGTAAAAAGGTAACATTTACGTAATTTTCATGTTACCTTGGTTACTAGTTTTTTGCTTTTTTCATATTTTGTCATTTTTTCCTGAAAAAGGCATCAGTTATGGTGCCGAAACGTTGGTTTTTTAATAAAAATACAGAACATTAACTAAAAAGGTTGTATTATTCCAATTAAGGTCATATTTTTGTTACACACATTATTTGTAATTTAAACCATATATTATGTAATAAAATATAACAATTTTGTATACATAAATACATAATTATAATGTTTTTCTTTAAATACAAGCTTTTCAATAATTACATACTTATTTAAAATATTTTTATAGCACATTAAACATAGTTAATTCGGTATTCCATACATTTCTGCATTTCTTTTTTACAGTCTATTAATTTTGATATGTATGCAATGTAGTTTTATTATATTTAGCATCAAGGAAATTATCTATTGAATTGTAGATTACAGAGAAAGTATATTATCACGCAAGCAAATACTTCAAATCTCTTTTTTTAAAATAAATCGAATGATTATTACAAACAAAATTTCAAAATCTACCAAGGTTTCTTGAGCAATATAGATTAATAAATTTTGAACCGAAAATCTGAGAAATATCGTGACCGGACCTTGAAAAATAATTAACTTTCAAAAATACGTATCGCAGAGCAGCGGTGAAATTTTAAATAAATTTTAGAAACTACTAAATGGATCCTATACCTATACGTATAGCCTATAGCACAGCCGTTTTAGAGACGAGTATTTGATTTCGTATTAAGGTTACCTGGTTAACGAAAACGGAACTTGCTGTAGAATAATCTACAAGTTATTTGCTATTTTAGTTGACCTAGAAGATAAGAACAGGGTTGGCTCATGAATAATTTCGGGTCATCCAACTTAGGGACGTATTAACTACATAGGTTATTTTATTAAAACTAGAGCTATTACTAATTATGAAAGAAATTATTACAGGGAAAATAAAAAAGCAGAAGACTTGCGTCTTTGACCTGTAAAAACCTTATAAAATAAAATATATATATAAAATAATCTGATGTGGCCCGCTATTTAATTTTTATTAATTTAAATACATACCTACGTATTTACTAATGCTGCAAACTATATTATGTTCCATTGCATGGTGCATCTCGTACCAAAAAATTGGGTGAAGATACGCCCTTAAAACTATAAAATATGCAATTTGCATACTTTTCTTACCCTGTATACCAAATTTTATTCAAATCGGTTTATTAGTTCTTAAATAATTTAAAAAAATGTAAAATATTGCACACAAGTCGAAATGAAGGGAAAAATTTGAGATGGTGCATCTCGTACCAAAAAAATGGGTGAAGATACGCCCTTAAAACTATAAAATATGCAATCTGCATACTTTTCTTACCCTGTATACCAAATTTTATTCAAATCGGTCCATTAGTTCCTGAATAATTTTAAAAAATGTAAAATATTGCACACAAGTCGAAATGAAGGGAAAAATTTGAGATAGTGCATCTCGTACCAAAAAATTGGGTGAAGATACGCCCTTAAAACTATAAAATATGCAATCTGCATACTTTTCTTACCCTGTATACCAAATTTTATTCAAATCGGTTTATTAGTTCCTAAATAATTTTAAAAAATGTAAAATATTGCACACAAGTACCGCTAATCTGGTCAATGAATTGGAAAAATTTCGAACATTTAGAAGAGTAGGAGGAAACTTGTTCATTGAATGAGTTAAAAAATAAAGAATAAATGTAATTAGATTTTTTTGTGTGTACCAGTAATGTTAGCCTAATATGAAAAAGGCGAGAGGTATTGTGCTGGCCACAACAGATTTTTTTTTTTTGAGTGCTGAAAAATATTAATTATTAGAGAAGTCTTTTGTTCAAGATTTGAGAACAAAAACATATCTGTATCTACGTCACGGGACATTAAAAAAATTGTTATTAGTTAAGCAATAACAATAAAGACTTTTTAAAATTAAAAATTGCAATTCAGTTCTTATGAATTATTTATTAATATATAAAAACAAAAGTACAATAATGAACTCTACGTAAAACAATGTCTAATTAAGAATTTAAAAACATTTGCCATGTTTCACAAGATTTCAGTAACTGAAACAAACTTTCAGTAATCATCTGATGTTGGCCGGGCCCAGCTAGTAACCACAGACGCGTTTCGCTTTTATTGAAGCTCATCAGTGTGATGTAACTGCCGTATCTATCTTATATGAAACGGTGTGGTTATTAAATACCGAGATTTATTTTTTTCGGCTTCCCTGTAAATTTGGCAACACTGCAGGGTATGTCATATTAATTTGTCATCTGCTATTCATTCATGGTTAAAATTTCAAGATAATTAGGCAAACCGTTCGGCAGTAGCCTTTGATTGAAGTTAACTACTTTCTCGTACTCCTCCGGAATTAAGAATTCTGTGTGAAACTTAAAAAATCCGCTACAGAAATGTACGAATTGTTGAAGAATGTTTATGGTGATGAGGGTCTATCTTGTACTCAAGTTTTCGAGCAGTTTAGAAGATTTAAAGAAGGAAGAAAAGAGGTCGAAGATGATTAGCGCCTCGGCCGTGCACTGACATTGTTTTTTTTTTAAATACGAGGGGCATTTCGTTAACCAAGTATATTACAAAAAGGTTTTGATAACCCTTCATGCATGGGTGAGAAGAAAAAGGGCTGAAATGTAATGGATTCTCCATTAAGACAACGCCCTGTCCGGCAAGACATTTTTGACGAAATACAAAATCACCGTGCTGGTACATCAACCGTACTCACTTTTATTCCCAAATTGTAATTCTGCGTTAAAAGGCACCAAATTAGGGGCCGAGATGTAGTTATAGAAAAGCGGCAGAGCTGACAAAAAAGGCCTGCAGGCATTGCTTCCAACAATGGAGTATTCGTATCGGACGATGTAGGGTTCGGGGAGGAGAGTATATTTGTTTTGTGTAATTTTGTACATTGTCAATGTTCTAAGATCAATCTTGTTATTATGTAGCCACGCCTCGTACCTGTAAAATTGTTGATTACAACAAAGAATAATATTGATTACAACAAAGGTATTTAATTCTTTATTATTAATATATGTTTTTGTTGTTACAGATACAAAATGGGCCTTCACAAACAATATATGAGGGTTGGACAAAATGCCAAAAACAGTCTTTTTGGCATTACACCAGACATTAGTAAAAAAGGACGAAATGGCACTCCAAAAACAATTCAAATGCTTATTAGTCACCAAGGAAAATTAAAACATAGTAAGAATTTTTTTATATTTATTTGTTACTCGGACGCGGTTAAAATATCGCATCAATTCCTCCATATTCGAACTCAGAAAGCTTGAATTGATATACAGGATGTCTCTATAATAGGGGGACATGGGAGCAGGACACACACACACACACACACACACACACACACACACACACACACACACACACACACACACACACAGATAGATAGATAGAGAGAGAGAGATCATTGTAAAAATGTTAAAATCGGATTCTGGGTACATCAAAACGTGCTTATTCACTAAAATCTCTTTATGCGATTTTTAGTACGATCCCTATACCTCCCTTACCTAGGGTAGCGGGAGGTAAAAATTGTTCAGAAAGTAAAGAGACTCGGATCAAATCTCGACAAAAATTCATAAATTTTGTTCATATTTTCTGCAAGATTCGTCCCAAGTCTCAGAACTTTTTAGACAATTTTGAATAAAGTTTTACATGTTTATATATCAAATCGACGATGTAGATTTCAAATCTGCAAGAATTGAAGCGAAATCTTTAACCATATTTGAGTTACAAGACAATTTTTGAAGATGCGTTTTACGCTCTATTTTCTTCGGTAATGACTCTGCTAAAATAGTTAATTATCTCAGAAAAAAATAAAGATACGCTAATAATTCTTGCAGATTTGAAATCTACAGGCTTGATTTGATATATAAACATGTAAAACACAAGTAAAAATTGTTCAGAAAGTTAAGAGACTCGGGGTCAAATCTCGACAAAAATTCATAAATTTTGTTCATATTTTCTGCAAGATTCGTCCCAAGTCTCAGAACTTTTTAGACAATTTTGAATAAAGTTTTACATGTTTATATATCAAATCGACGATGTAGATTTCAAATCTGCAAGAATTGAAGCGAAATCTTTAACCGTATTGGAGTTACAAGACAATTTTTGAAGATGCGTTTTACGCTCTATTTTCTTCGGTAATGACTCTACTAAAATAGTTAATTATCTCAGAAAAAAATAAAGATACTCCAATAATTCTTGCAGATTTGAAATCTACAGGGTTGATTTGATATATAAACATGTAAAACACAACTAAAAATTGTTCAGAAAGTTAAGAGACTTGGGGTCAAATCTCGAGAAAAATTTTTAAATTTTGCTTATATTTTGGGGAAGATTCGGTCTTAGTCTCCGTACTTTTTAAAAAACTTTTAGTGGTGTTTTACATGTTTATATATCAAATCAACCTTGTAGATTTCAAATCTGCAAGAATTAACGAGAAATCTTTAACCGTGTCGGAGTTATAAAGCAATATCTGAATGTGCGTTTACGCGCTAATTTTTTTTGGTAATTATATACAGTATTGCCAATTTCGGCAGAAATTTTAGCAACACGGCCGAGTTGGTTTCATAATTTATTAATTGAGTGTTGCTCCTGAATATGTGAATATTACATAACTCCAAAACAAACTGACCATTCAGAAATTGACCCAGAAAAGTATAAAATGTACGCTAAGAAAAACTGGTTTCAAAAATTACTTTCATTTTTTGATACTTTCATAATTTGTATATTATTAATTCAACAAAAATGTTAATGAAATTTTTGAAAGTGCACTTTTACAAAAAGATTAACCAAGTTCAAATTTTCACACCGGAACCGGTATTTTTTTTTTTAGTTTCAGAAATACAGAACGTCCTAAAACGTGCTTGTGCTATTAGAATAATAAACCTTTTTAGTTCAAGTTCAATAAATTTAATTAAATCCAACTTTTCGGCGCCATTAACTGATGTCTTCTTCAGAAAAAATGACATAAATAAATTAATTATTATCAGCAGTTAATGGTGCCGAAACGTTGGTTTTAATTAAATATACATAACTTAAACTTTATTTTAAAATTCCTTCCGTTAATTTGATGTATTTTGTACAAAACCCATACCAAAAGTTCATTGGAAAAGATTCTATATATCCAGTGAAATTGTAACACGTACATAATACAATTTTTTACAAATTCCATACAGAAAGTTCCTTGGAAAATATCCTATAAATCCAATAAAATTATCACATATATAAATACTCTAAAAATGCGTACACTTACATAACATTCTCTTTACAATCAAATAATATTACTACCAAGTTTATATCTCTACCCATTTTTGAATTATTGCCCCAAAAGTCAATATATCCCACATTTAGATAAAAACTTCAAAATTTTCAAAAATCTAATTTTTATGTATCTAGATACTTCTCAATTATGGGTAATAATACAAAAATGGGTCGAGATATGAATTTGGCGACAACACCATTCGATTCTACGGGCAAAATTACATAAGTACACCAATTTTCAGAATTTTTGAACACCGCATACAATCTCTAAAGCAAAATAACTGAAAATGGCCAAAAATCGCAAAAATCTAAGGTGTACCCCCTACGATTTTTTCAGATTTTGGCCATTTTCAAACTTTTATTCATAAAAAATCAACCGGTTGGACAAAAATTATGAAAATTGCTATACTTATGTATTTTTGTATGTAGAATCGAATGGTGATGTCGCCAAATTCATATCTCGGCCCATTTTTGGGTTAATACCCAAAACTTTAAATGGAAATATCTCGAGAACGAAATGAGATATCGACCTGCGATTTCAAAATTTGGAATCAGAAGTATCTAGATACATAAACATTAGATTTTTGAAAAATTTGAAGTTTTTATCTAAATGTGGGGTATATTGACTTTTGGGGCAATAATTCGAAAATGGGTAGAGATATAATCTTGGTAGTAATATTATTTGATTGTAAAGAGAATGTTACGTAAGTGTACGTATGTTTAGAGTATTTGAACAACTGTGTGAATTTTTAGAAATAAAAGTATTGATATAAAAATGGATAAGTGGTATAAAAAAGTTCCTTGGAAAATATTCTATAAATCCAATAAAATAATCTATTTTATTAATCCCGAAGCCCATGTTTTAAAGATAAATACAATTCCTTTGTTATACAGTTCATATTTCAAATGAATGTAACTACAAGTGAATGTCACTGTCAAAAAACTAATCACTTCAAATTAATAATATTGACATTTTAAAAAGAAAATAGAAATAAAGCAATAGTTATATAGTTACACATAATATAGTTTGCAGCATTAGTAAATACGTAGGTATGTATTTAAATTAATAAAAATTTAATAGCGGGAGGTTTTGTGTTGGCCACATCAGATTTTGTAAATTAATTTACGATTTAAATGCAATATATGAGGATTTCAATAACAAATTGCACTTTCATGAAGAGTGTACTGTATGTTCATTATACAACAGTACATATTTACGTACTTGTATATTATGTAATACAGTATGTATGTAATTTACTTGGTTTCTTAAAGAAAGTGATATTATCAACTATTACGTTTTGAAAGAGACATACATATATTCAAATTTAAACTGTTCCATACACTCTAAATAAATTTCAGGATTTCAGGATTAATTTAAGTATATTTCGGAAGTTTCATATCAAGTATTATATTAGCCGAAGAGTGATTTACGAGGTACAACTTAAAATTCCTCTGCAAATAATTAGAAAAGTCAGTATACCCTATTCAGATAAAAACTTTTTTTTACAATCAAATAATATTACTACCAAGTTTATACCCATTTTTGAATTATTGCCCCAAAAGTCAATATACCCCATAATTAGATAAAAACTTCAAAATTAACAAAAATCTAATTTTATGAATCCAGATACTTTTCAATGCGCTGATTCCAAATTTTGAAACCGCAGGTCGATATCTCTTTTCGTTCTCGAGATATTTAGATTCAAAGTTTTGCTCAAAACTGCCCATTTTTGGGTAGTAACCCAAAAATGGGTCAAGATATGAATTTGGCGACATCACCATTCGATTCTACGGGAAAAAATACATAAGTACACCAATTTTCATAATTTTTGAACACCGCATACAATCTCTAAAGCAAAATAACTGAAAATGGCTAAAAATCGCAAAAATCGTAAGGGGTACCCCTTAGGATTTTTTCAGATTTTGGCCATTTTCAAACTTTTATTCATAAAAAATGAACCGGTGGGACAAAAATTATGAAAATTGGTGTACTTATGTATTTTTGCCCGTAGAATCGAATGGTGATGTCGCCAAATTCATATCTCGACCCATTTTTGGGTTATTACCCAAAAATGGGCAGTTTTGAGCAAACTTTGAATCTAAATATCTCGAGAACGAAAAGAGATATCGACCTGCGGTTTCAAAATCTAGAATCAGCGCATTGAGAAGTATCTAGATACATAAAAATTAGATTTTTGAAATTTTTGAAATTTTAATCTGAATATGGGGTGTATTGACTTTTGGGGCAATAATTCAAAAGTAGGTAGAGATATATTTGATTGTAACGGATTATTTAATATATTTATGAGTCTCTATCTCTAAATGTATAGAAGATATAATAAAAATGTTCAATGTATTGCATACAAAATCTTGGAACCCTAAAACGTGCTTATTTATTAAAAACACCCTACCGATTTTTTTGACCAGACAATACCTTCCTTACCTAAAGGTGACGGAAGGTAAGAAAACCTCTGTTGATTGGTCTAAAGTAAACAATTTTAATTTAGAAGCGAAAAAACTTTTAAAAATTTGAAATATTTTGTACTTATAAATATTAATATATAATTATTTTATTACATTAATAAATTAATTAACCTTGAAATATATTTATTTTTTTACAATTTTTTTTACATATACTCTGTTTATAGACGCAAAATATATGAATAATGTAAATATGTTTAACTATTTTTATATAAAAAAATAACTTTTTGTTTAATTATAATGTCAATCCATTAATAAAATAAACAATTAATATTTAGAATTTTAAAATAGTTTTTTGGCCATTCCAAATAAATAAATTAATTCCAAATTATTTCATAAAGATTTACGTAATATAAAAGTCATTATTTACCTTTTGTTTAAGAGAAAATATACATGTATCTACTTGTCTTTACGTAAGAAAATTTTATGTACTTATTTAATATTACATGTTTTTAAAAAAAAAATATTAGTTAAATATTATTTTAATGTAATAATGACATATTTTTAGATTTCAGCAACTGTGTTAAAATAAATAAATTATACAAATTCTTTTTAGTCCAATCTACAGTGGTTTATACCCTAAAAAATCTGTTGTGGCCAGCACAAGACCTCTCGCCATTTCCATATTAGGCTATATCAGTATTTTATTGCACTTCGCTTTCGAAGCGTCGTTTTATAACAAGAAACTACAGAACTTTACTCAAATATTGTTTTTTATTGTATTTAACATGTCTTCTGCACACATATAATTCTAATTATATCTATTTCTCATTGTATGAGGAAGTTTCTAAATGTCAGAGATTCTTCCAATTCATTAACTAGATTGGCGGTATTTCTGATGGATATGTGCATTTTACCTATAATTTCAAATATTTAATTAATAAAACAATAAGAAAGATTAAATATACTTCCCAGATAAAGCTATCAGAATGTCACTAAAACTGTTGACATTTGACAATGACATGTGTCATGTTATAAACATTGGAATTTGTCAACTGGTTTCCTTAGTGCCTTAGCCTCTGCGATTAGTTTACTCTATAAATTATAGTGTCTTTATCTCTAAATCTATACAAGATATAATAAAATTTTTAAGTGTCTTAGATGGAGAATTTTATGTTCCTCAATATTGAATAAAAAAAACTACCAAAAAATTATATTTAGAAGAATTTTTCTAAGAAACTACTACTTCCAGTTGTTCAATTGTTACCAAAACCTTTTCAGCTCTTCCCAGGAATGTCAGATTGAGGAATTCATAGTTAAACAGGTCTTAAGTCTTATAGTTTTTGAGGAATCAAATTGTTGTGTCCTTATTCACTGAATCAGATTATGCGATTTTTAGCACCAATCCAGTACCTCTTAGTGGGAGGTAAAAATTACGAGCTATTTTTTTTACCTCCCGCTACCCTTGGTAAGGGAGGTATAGGGATCGTGTTAAAAATCACATATCGAGATTTTAGTAAATGACCACGTTTTAAGATCCCTAGAATCCAATTTTAACATTTTCACGATGATGTCTGTGTGTGTGTGTGTGTGTGTGTGTATGTATGTGTGTGTATGTGTGTGTGTGTGTGTGTGTATGTATGTGTGTATGTGTAGGGATTTTGTCTTCGTTCTAACTCAAATACTATCATTCAGAAAATTTTGAAACCTTGTATTTATGCCCTATTCTAATATAAAAGAAGCCATTAGATTTTGGTGTAAATCGGATAACCAGAAATGGCACTTTACCTGAAGCTCATAATGATTTTTCTTCAAAAAATATCATTAAATGCCATTTTTTCGCATTTTATGTCTTATGAAAATTAAAGATTATTGAATTTTCTACAGGAATACTTTTTCTATATATTTTACAGATAAATTTAAAAATAATTTTTTTTGCAAGTCCCGAATCCTAAGAAAAACACAATTCCTTTGTTACACAGTTCATATTTCAAGTGAATGTAACTGACAGGTGAATGTCACTGTCAAAAAACTAATCACTTCAAATTAATAATACTTACATTTCAAAAAGAAAATAGTAAATAAAGCAATAGTTTTATGCAATGGAACAGTTTGCAGCGTTAGTAAATACGTAGGTAGGTATGTATTTAAATTAATAAAAATTAAATAGCGGGAGGTTTTGTGTTGGCCACATCAGATTTTTTTTTTTTTTTTAGATTTAGACAGAGACAAAAAAGTTAATAACGCTAGTTTTTATATACACACTCTTAAATTTCAAGGCAATAGTTGATTTGAAACCAGAAATAGCAAAAAATACAGTTATTTAATAATATTTACAAAAAAATAACCCATTTTACGGGAAATATATGAAATAATAATAAATCCACTTTGAAGGACATTAATAAAAATAAGGAAACGTCAAGTTATCACCTAAATTTAAATTTTAAATAACCAAAAAAAAATAATTTAGTATTAATTTTTACCTCTCGCTAAGAGAGATATTGGAATCATGCTAAAAATCACATATCCAGATTATAATGAATAAGCACGTGTCAAGGTCACTAGAATCCGATTTTTACATTTTTACAATGATGTCTGTGTGTGTGTGTGTGTTTGTGTGTATGTCAATACAATTAGATTTTTGAATTTTTTTTTATCTGAATATGGGGTATATTGACTTTTGGGGCAATAATTCAAAATTGTAAAAAAAATTCTTCAAGTTTATATAAATATCTTTTGAACCATTTCACTGCTAATAATAATTTTATGCCAAAATATATTTTCAACAATTCTGAACCTTCTCAACTGTCCAAAATTGGTTCAGAATTATCTAAAAATGTTTTAAATTGTTCTCAACTGTCTCAAATTATTCAGAATTGTTTAAGAATGTTTTAAATACTTCCCAACTGTCTAAAATTTATTCAGAATTGTCTAAAAATGTTTTAAATTGTTCTCAACTGTCTAAATTTTGTTCAGAACTGCCGGAAACTATTTTAAATACTTCCCAAGTGTCTAATCTTTTTTCAGAACTCCAGAAAACTATTTTAATTTTTTCACAAATATCTTAAATTTATTCAGAATTGCTGGAAACTAATTTAATGTGTTCTCAAATGTCTTAAGTTATTTAGAATTCTGTAAAACTGTTTTAAATTGTTCTTAACTGTCTTAAAACTTATACAGAAATGTCTAAAACTATTTTAAATACTTCTTAAATGGCCAAAATAGCCTAAAACTGATTTAAATATGTCCAAACTGCTCTAAATTTATTCTGAATTGCGTGAAACTATCTTAAACAAAATCATAATTGTAAGTCCAATGTTTTTCTTCAAGTTTATCATTAAATAACTTTTGAACCACTCTTGTGTTAATAATAATTTTATGTAAAAATATAGTTTCAACCTTCCTGAATCGATTGGCGCAAAGTTTAACCCGATATCTCTAACAGTTTCCGAGATATTTTTAAATTTACAAAAAATGAACAAAAAGACATACCGGAAAGTAGTTTTCATAACATCAACTGTAATTATTCAATAATTTAAAAACCACTTCCGGTGGAAATATTTTGGATATAAATTATTATTTAGGAAGGTATTATGTTTTGTTCAATATTTAAAATTTTAGATATTAAAACAATTTTAGATAATTCTAACTAATTTTAGACAGTTAGAAAGTATTTTAAACAGTTTTAGAGAATTCTAAATAAATTTTAGACAGTTGGGAATAAATTATGACAGTTTTAGACAATTCTGAATAATTTTAGACAGTTGGGAAGTATTTAAAACAGTTTTGGACAATTCTAAATAAATTTAAGACAATTGAGAAAGTATTTAATATAGTTTCCGGCAAAGATACAGTCAAAACTAGTTTAAATTCGAACTCAGCCATGTTTCTTTGATATATAAACCAAATTTTATTAATTTATATTGATTGGTTCAGGAGTTATTGAATAAAAGGTACAGGACCACCGCGGAAAGTAGTTTTGATAACATCAACTATAATTATTCAATAACTCAAAAACCACTTCCGGTGAAAATATTTTGGATATAAATTATTATTTAGGGAGGTATTGTGCATGTGTATACCAATTTTTATTTATAACTGTTGAGTGGCTTTTGACTTATTAACAAAAATATATTTTGTTTCGTTCAAATTTTACAAATTGGTTAATAATTTTTAAACTAATCAACTAAAATTTATAAAATTATGTATATATAACAAAAAAACATGGCTGAGTTCAAATCTGGAGGAATTTTGTCCGTATCTCTAACCAATTCTGAGATAATTGATATGAAATATCACTAATTTTTTTCCTTTTTTTCAGGTAGACTTTTTTTAATATTATTTGGAATTTTTACGCTAGTACTTGGTATAATATTATCTAGTATACCTTGGTTAGATTATATAATATTAAAAAATTTAAGATTGTTAAATGGTAGTCTTAGTTTTCACTATTGGCAGAAACCAGGAGTAATAAGACTTACAAAAATTTATATTTTTAATATTACAAATTCAGACAATTTTTTGAAAGGAGTCGAAAAGCCAAAATTAGATGAGATTGGACCATTTGTGTATAGGTATGTATCTTATTTATTTTACAAAAAATATCCCTAAAGTAATGACGTCATATATTACAACGTTTACATGGGATACTAATTTATAAGGCGTACCAGTCATGCATATACATATTAACTAATATATTGCTAATGCTCGTATCTTTCCCATAAGAGTAGGTGAAGGAAACACTGTGAAATGGAAATATCATTTCTGCATAAGTCTATCTCACACAAACACCCAACCGCGAATTATGCGCATGCTCGGAAATCTTGACTACTATTGGCTAACGCTGGCAGCGTCGCTGGCTGGGCTGCGTTCCAAAATCCTACTCTCAGAGTTTACTCAACCTGTTCCAAAACAGCCAGAGTTTACTTCAAAGTAATGTTCTACTTACTCTACTAACGAGGAGGGTATAAAGATTACTCTACAATATTTTCAAACGTAGATGCTCACGATTCTCAACATATGAAAGTAATTTGCCTTCTTGAGGAAGAAAACATGCTTTTGGTTGAAAATAAACATAAGTAAATACGTTGGCGTGTATTACGAGCATACTTTTATAATAAAAGCGCTTTTATGGAGCGTACTTTCACATTATATTGAGGAGAGTGCTCCATAAAAGCGCTTTTATTACGGGCTTGACATTAATGTTGTAATTATAAGTAGTTTTGTTATTTGTAATTTAGTTTCAATTTTTACTTCAACAAAACTCTCATTCGTTCCAAAACACAACACATCATACTCTACGCCAAAACTCGGTATTCTTGGTTTTGGAACGCTGCCCTGGTGATGCAGCGAGCACATGGTTTGATTTCATTTCTGTTTGTAGTTGCACTTCGAAAGCATTTGCTTTGTGTTTCATACAGTAATTTATTGTCACCTAAATAAATTAATCCTGACCAGATTGTATTCCTATTATTTTTACAGTACAACAAAGTATTATTTAATTCAAATTTAGCACTAGAATATGTCAATGTTTTTCATTATTACTAATATTTATATTCAAGAATTTACATACAAAATAAATAGTAGGTACATTGTTTAATTTCTCAAATTTAAATTTAAAATTTCTCGCGCTAGTCGTTAATAAACAGAACTCTGTGATTCGCAAAAAGTGATCATGATTTCTTCGTTAGCCAATAGTAGTCGCGGTTTCCAAGCATGCGCATAATTCGCGGTTGGGTGTTTGTGTGAGATAGACTTATGCAGAAATGATATTTCCATTTCACAGTGTTTCCTTCAAGAAAAGCAAAGGATCCGCAATATATTAGTTAATAGGTATATGGGTTGATGTACCAACACGGTGATTTTGTATTTCGTCAAAAATCCATTACATTTCAGCCCTTTTCTTCGAGCCGAGGCGCTAATCGTCTCCGATCTCTTTTCTTCCTTCTTTAAATATTCTAAACTGCTTGAAAACTTGAGTACTAGATAGACCCTTATCACCATAAACATTCTTTAACAATTCGTTCATTTCTGCAGCGTATTTTTTAAGTTTCACACATATACAGGGTGTCTCTTAAATAGGGGGACATGGCTTAACCACAGATTCCTGAGGCTAAAATAAGACGATTTAACCAAACTTGCTTCTACCGGAAAGTGTACCATTTAGCCAGAATTTTGCTTCAAAGTTCTTCGAAAAAAAATTAATTTTGCTTATAATAATCGGACGTTTTATTCGATTTGGATGAAATTTGGTATGACAGTTTATATGGTTATAAGTCATCTTTTAAGGTGATACTTGTTATTATTAGTGAACCACTAGTGTATGAAACTTAGGTCTCCCAACATAAATTAGACCGTAACTTTTTAATGGCAATGCCGAAAACGTGAATTTATTTTTTTTCAGAAAGATATCTTCAATAGTAAACTTTTGTCTCTCTGTGTAATTTGTGATATCTGTTATGGTTCACACAGAAAAAAATAAAATCTGAGTGTCTGCACTGTTAAATTTTTAAAATAAATTTAATCTAGCAGTCTATTCAAATGTCAAACAAGTAATTTTTAATGACAGTAACAATTGTTTTATGGGTTGTCAAAAATTTTCTTTGCAATATTCTAAAATTAGTAACATCCGTTTGTTCGGCCTAATAGTATTTTACTACCATTATTATAAATAAGAATATTACATATCTCAGCTTACTCCTAAACAAGTTGTGAAGATTGACAACTCGTTACTGTCATTAAAAATTAGGTGTTTGGCATTTGGATAGACTGCTAGATTAAATTTATTTTAAAAATTTAGCAGTGCAGACACTCAGATTTTATTTTTTTCTGGGTGAACCGTAACAGATATCACAAATTACACAGAGAGAGAAAAGTTTACTATTGAATGAATCTTTCCGAAAAAAAATAATTTTATGTTATCGGCGTGGCCATTAAAAAGTTACTGTCTAATCAATGTTGGGACACCTAAGTTTCATACATTAGTGGTTCACTAATAATAACAAGTATCACCTTAAAATATGACTTATAACCATATAAACTGTCATACCAAATTTCATCCAAATCGAATAAAGCGTCCGATTATTATAAGCAAAATTAATTTTTTTTTTTGAAGAACTTTGAAGCAGAATTCTGGCTAAATGGTACACTTTCCGGTAGAAGCAAGTTTGGTTAAATCGTCTTATTTTAGCCTCAGGAATCTGTGGTTAAGCCATGTCCCTCTATTTAAGAGACACCCTGTATATTGACACTAACATAATTCCGGCGGAGTACGAGAAAGTAGTTAACTTCAATCAAAGGCTACTGCCGAACGGTTTGCCTAATTATCTTGAAATTTTAACAGTGGATGGAGGGAAGATGACAAATTAATATGATATAGCCTGCAATGTTGCCAAATTTACAGGGAAGCCGGAAAAAATAAATCTTGTTATGTATGGTTTGTAATAAATAGCTCAATAGGCGGTCTGTAACGTTCAGCGCGAATGTCATATTTTACATCATTTTAAGGACTGCTATAAGATCGCCTTAGGCACAAGAAATTAAGGGCCACTTATCAACTAAGGGGCGCTTAACTAAAGGAACATTTAAGTAATACCGGTGTAGACGTGAATCAGTAGGTTAACTGCTCTTTACTTATTTCGTAATAGCTTTCTCGTTTGACTGTAATGTATTATAAACCTGTTACCAGAGAAATGCACTTTTTCGCTAAAAACCCATAGCCGTACAAGTAGGGCAGTAGCATAACAAAAGTTACGAGAAAAATTATTTCATAACACATCAACTTGTATAACAAGTTCCTAATTGGTTTATTGTTAATATCTCGGACACGGTTAAAGATAGCAAGTTGATTTTTGCGCCAATCGATTCAGGAGGTTCTAATTTATAAGTATGCGTAAAATTATTGATAACTGTTGAGAGGTACACGAGTTATGAACAAAAATATTCGGAATTATCTAAAACGTTTTAAATTTATTCTCAATTGCCTAAAACTATTCTAAATACTTCCGAACTGTATAAAATTTATGCAGATTTGCCCAAAAATTGTTCTAAATACTTCCCATTTATTCAGAACTATCAAAAACTATTTTAATTTGTTCTCAGATGTCTTAAATTTATACAGAAATGCCTAAAAATGATTTAAATACTTCCTAACTGTCTAAAATTATTCAGTACTTCAGGAAACTATTTCAAAAACTTTCCTACCGTCTAATATTATTCAGAATTGTCTAAAACTGTTTCAAGTACCTTCCAACTGTCTTAAATTTATTGAAAATTGTCCAAAACTGTTTCAAGTACTTTCCAATTGTCTTAAATTGCCTAAAACTGTTCTAAATACTTCCCAACTGTCTGAAATGTATTCAGAATTGCCTAATACTGTTCGAGATTCTTCCCAACTACTTTAAATTTATTCAGAATTGCCTAAAACTATTTTAAATACTTCTCAACTATCCAAAATTTATTAAAAATTGTTGAAAATTGTTTTAAATACTTCTCAACTGTCTAAAATTTATTCATAATTGTTTAAAACTATTTTAAATTATCTTAAACTGTATTAAATATTTCGAACTGTCTTAAATTTATTCAGAATTGTCTAAAACTGTTTTAAATACTTCCCAACTGTCTAAAATATATTCAGAATTGCCCAAAACTATTTTGAATACTTCTCAACTGTCTTAAATTTATTCAGAATTATCTACAACTGTTTTAAATACTTGTCAACTGTTTAAAATTTATTCAGAATTGTCTAAAACTGTTTTAAATACTTCCCAACTGTCTAAAATATATTCAGAATTGCCCAAAACTATTTTGCATACTTCTCAATTGTCTTAAATTTATTCAGAATTGTCTAAAACTGTTTTAAATCCTTCTCAAATATGCAAAATTAATTCAGAATTGTCTAAAACTGTTTTAAATACTTTCAACTGTCATAAATTGCCTAAAACTATTTTAAATACATCTGAACTGTCTAAATTTTTTCAGAATTGTCTAAAGCAGTTTAAATACTTTTCAAATATCCAAAATTAATTCAGAATTGCCTAAAACTGTTTTAAATAATTCCCAACTGACTTAAATGCATTCAGAATTGCCTAAAACTGTTTTAAATACTTCTCAACTGTCTAAAATTTATTTATCATTAACTAAAAGTGTTCTAAATACTTCTCAACTGTCTAAAATATATTTAAAATTGCCTAAAACTGTTTTAAATATTTCCCAACTGACTTAAATGTATTCAGAATTGCTTAAAACTATTTTAAATACTTCTGAACTGTCTAAAATTTATTTAGAATTACCCAAAACTGTTTTAAATACATCTGAACTGTCTAAAATTTATTCAGAATTGTTTAAAACAGTTTAAATACTTCTCAAATATCCAAAATTAATTCAGAATTGCCTAAAACTGTTTTAAATACTTCTCAACTGTCTAAAATTTATTCATAATTGCCTAAAAGTGTTCTAAATACTTCTCAACTGTCTAAAATATATTCAGAATTGCCTAAAACTGTTTTAAATATTTCTCAACCCTTAAAAATTTATTCAGAATAGCCTAAAATTGTTTTAAATACTTCTCAACTGTCTAAAATTTATTCAGAATCATCTAAAATAGATATAAATCGATTCAATAAGTTCCAATTTATAAGTATGCATAAAATTATTACTATCTGTTGAAGGGTTCACGATTTATGAACAAAAACATTTAAAAAATTGATGAATTTTTAATAATTTTTTAAATAATATTTGAACCAATCGAATGATGCAACAATCAACTTAATATTTTAAGCGTGTAGCAGTAACAAAAGATATTGCAAAAAATAATTGTTAAAATTATTTACCAAGTAAATATTTATGTACTTTATAATTAAGAAATGCATTTAAATAATAAGATAAACAATTATGAAATGTTTAACAATTTTTTATACAATTATGTCAAGATTGTCCTACGGGTATAAATACAGGCTGTCTCAGAAATAAGAGACATGGTTCTACGACAGATTCTTGGGCCTAAAATAAGATTTGCTTCTACCGGAAAGTGTACCATTCTGCTTCAAAGTTCTTCGAAAAAATTAATTTTGCTTATAATAACGGAACGCAATTGTATATTTTTCTTTTATTGCAGGGAAGATATGGAAAAAGTTAATATTAAATTTCACGAGAATCATACTGTATCTTACCAGCACAAGAAAATATTGAAATTCGTCCCGGAAATGTCTGTGAGCAAGAATTCTAAATTAATTGTTCCAAATATACCGCTTTTGGTAAGTATTTAAAATATTTAAATATATACAATAAACTTCCTCTATTCAATGCTGCAAGAACCAAGTCGATATCTCAAATGGTTTTTGAGATATTTGCAATTTTATAAAAAATGATTTTGGCAGCTAGCTTTTTTTGTTGGGCGCCATTTTACTTTTTTATAAATTATTCCCAAACTACTGAACAGATTTGGTTAAAAATTGGTATATATACTAAAGAAACCATGCAGATTACGAATTTTGTAATATCCAAGGTGTATCTCAAATAGTTTTCAAGATATTTTTAATTTTGTACAAAATATTTTTTGTTGGATGTAATTTTACTTTTTTATGAATTATTCCTAAACTACTGTACAAATTTGGTTAAAATTTGGTATACGTACTAAAAGAACCAAGCAGATTACAAATTTCGTAATATCCAAAGCTTATCTCAAATATTTTTCAAGATATTTGGAATTTTGTATAAAATGTTGGAGGCAATTTAATTTTTATAAATTATTCCTAAACTACAAAACGAATTTGGTTAAAAATTGGTGTATATATATACTAAAGAAACCATGCAGATTACCAATTTCGTAATATCCAAGGTGTATCTTAAATAGTTTTCAAGATATTTGCAATTTTCTAAAAAATATTTTTTTTGGTAAATTATTCCTAAACTACTGTACAAATTTGGTTAAAATTTGGTATACGTACTAAAAAAAACATGCAGATTACAAATTTTTTAATATCCAAGGTGTATCTCAAATATTTTTCAAGATATTTGCAATTTTGTATAAAATATTGGATGCCATTTTACTTTTTTGTAAATTATTCCTAAACTACTGTACAAATTTGGTTAAAATTAGGTATACATACTAAAGAAACCATGCAGATTACGAATTTCGTAATATCCAAGGCGTATCTCAAATATTTTTTACGATATTTGCAATTTTGTAAAAAATATTTTTTTGTTGGATGCCATTTTACTTATTTATAAATTATTCCTAAACTACTGTACAAATTTGGTTAAAATTTGGTATGCATACTAACAGAACCATGCAAATTACGAATTTTGTAATATTCAAGGCGTATCTCAAATAGTTTTCGAGATATTTGCAATTTTGTATAAAGTATTTTCTTGTTGGATGCCATTTTACTTTTTTATAATTTTTTTCTAAACTAATGAATAGATTTGGTTAAAAATTGGTATATATACTAAAGAAACCATGCAGATTACGAATTTCGTAATATCCAAGGCGTATCTCAAATAGTTTTTGAGATATTTTTGCAATTTTGTAAAAAATATTTTTTGTTGGATGCCATTTTACTTATTTATAAATTATTCCTAAACTACTGTACAAATTTGGTTAAAATTAGGTATAGATTTGGTTAAAAATTGGTATATATACTAAAGAAACCATGCAGATTACGAATTTCGTAATATCCAAGGTGTATTTTAATTCAATCCCTAAAAAAAATAACTAAAACTTTTTTTTTCAGAGTTTATCAACATTAAGTAACAGTCTCGGATTTCTGATTCAAAAAACCGTTTCTATGGTTTTAACCATTGGATCATATAAACCATTCGTTAGTATAACAGCAGAAGAATTGGTTTTTGGTTATGACGATACTTTAGTAGCTTTAGCGCATAAATTTTATCCAAAAAACAAAAGACCTGCTTCTAAAATGGGGCTTTTAGTGACGGTAAGTACAATACAACTTTTTAATGATATATATTATACAATTACTTGCGTTACAGAGAAACGGAACTTTGAAAGAAACCCATTTGATAAATAATGGCCAAAACCTATCAAATTTTGGATATCTATCCCATTTAAACGGTTTGGACCATCTACCTTACTGGAAACATAGTCCGTGTAATCGATTAACCGCCAGTGAGGGGTCATTTTTCCCCCCAAAATCCAAAACAGGCAACACTAGAATTTGGATTTACGATAAAGACGTTTGCAGAATTCTTCCTTTAGATTATAAAGAACAAACGAAAAATCATGGCATTCCTGTAGATGTTTACGCCCCAGCAGATAATGTATTTGACGCAAACCTGCCGGAAAACAGATGTTTTCACACTGATAGTCATTCAGATATTGAAAATGGAATTCAGTATATTGGACCGTGTCAATCAGGTATATTACTTTTATTTTATATTACTTATTGTCTAAAACTTATTTTTTATTCTTTTAGATGCACCAATATATATTTCTTATCCTCATTTTTTAAACGCTGATCCTAAATTATTACACGCAGTTGAAGGACTACAGCCAAATCCAAAAATTCATAAGAGTTATTTTAAAATTAACCCGGTAAGTATTCGAGGTGGCGTTTCGCACTAATCATAAATAAACAACATACAAGATTTGGCAATTAAATAACAAGATTGATCTTAGAACATTGACAATGTATAAAATTACACAATAGCTATTTGTCTACAGTCGCCACAATGGGGTCCTCCACCATAAAAAATAATAAAATGTACACTTTATACTTACAGTACTGCTCAATAAATAACGATAGGCTAATACAAAAGATACGGTTTAAACTTAAAAAGGCTTTTAAATGATTATATCGTTACATTAGCCATCTATTCCATAAAAAAAAAAAACAAAATTAGAGCGTGGAAGCAAGGATTTGTGATGATTTGATGAGTTTTTGTAGCAAAATGTGTGGTTAGTTGTCACGCCTGTCACACTGAAAAAATTAACAAATATTTCAAGGAATTTGTGATTATATAGACATATATGTGCATTGACTGACTTCTCGCAATTATTTAAGTAACGAAATAACTAATAACTTTATTGTAATCAAAATAAATAGTTAACTAGAGATCAGATGTCAGTACGACTTGCAACTATCCTACCGCCATCTGTGTACAATCATTCCTATTACTAAACATAACTGTTCACACAATTTATTTTATATTTAATTTTATTTTATCGTTATTTTCCATTCTTCTGGAGTTTTTATTCAATCTAATCTAAGCAATTTATACTTTCGTTTTTGTAAATGAATGCCCTATTTCATTTTCACAGCAGTGTGGCATTTTGTTAGGTTATGTTAAATACCGACAGAACATATGTCAAATTGACTTGTGAACGTTATAAATGTGTAATTACAGTGCCATTAGTTCCTAACTAAACATGTTCATTAAGAATGTAGACAAGTGACAATTTCTCAACATTGTATACTTAGAAATTTGGACAGCGAGCGTTTTTTCTACTTTGTCGCGCATGAGCGGCAAAGTAACATTTTGCGTTGACAAAAGAGAGCGCAAATGGCTACTTTCTCTAGTGACTGTAGAAAAAACAAATATTGCCCTTCAATATTTCATATTGACACTAACATAATTCCGGCGGAGTACGAGAAAGTAGTTAACTTCAATCAAAGGCTACTGCCGAACGGTTTGCCTAATTATCTTGAAATTTTAACAGTGTATGGAGGGAAGATGATAAATTAATATGACGTAGCCTGAAAAAATAAATCTCGTTATTTAATTGCCACATCTCGAATGTTACCTTTTGTAATGAAACTAACATTTTTGTTCTCCATTGACTGTACTAACAAAATTACTGAATAAAATGTCGTTCAAAACGGATTTCTAATATTATTTATCTATTTTCAGAAACTTGGAGTACCTTTAGAAGGAAAAATTCGAGTACAACTTAACATAAGAGTGGAAAGAGCAAGAAATATTGAAACTGTCAAAAATTTTCCTTCCATGGTTTTTCCTATAATGTGGGTCGAAGAGGTACGTTCAAATATTACTAAATCCTTCAGAAATGAACTGTAAAGGGTTTATTTGATATATAAATATCTTAAAAGTGCCTAAAAAATCCGTCCAGATATCTAGGTTAGGGGAACATCAATTTTCTTTTGTTCATAATATATTTATTGTTTGATATACATAAAAACTAACATTAAAATCGTATTCTACGAAGTTTAAAATATAAATAGGTTAATTTTTACTCCTTAAAACTAATTAATATAAGAATCGGAAACGATTTTCTCTTACGGCGTCCTGGAAATGATTCTTGCGATGAAACTTCATTTTTCTTGCTCATAACTCCTCAACAGTAAAAAATATCTTCAATTTGTGCACAAAATCGAATTACTTGGTGTTTAAACTATAAATATAGTCACTTCACCACTTAAAATGAATTAATATAAGAACAGGAAACAATTTTCTCTTGTGCCGTCCTTGAAATGTTCGCTATGAAACTTCATTTTATGTACTCTTCAACCTGCGTAACATTCGATATGACATGAACGCCAAAATGGCCGAAATATATCTGAAAATTTATTAAATGAATGATTTAATACATTTTCAAGTATATTTAGGACATAAATAGTTTAATAAATTAATAATATTGATATTAATATATACAAATAACTTTAATATTATTTTAATGAGCGGTGCGTGAAGTTATGAAAGTTGCATTCAATATTAGCCTCACTTTTGTGCTGTCAAACAGTCAAACTAATATTTTTATTCAAAATAAGTGTTTTAAACAAGTTTTGAGTATGTTTACAACAGATTTTAAGGTTAGAAATTTGTAAATAAAACTTATTTTAAACGGTTTTAAGCGGTGTAAATGTTGTAACTTATATTTTAAACCTTGTAGAACACAATTTTAATATTAATTTTGATGTATATCAAACTATAAATAACTTATGAACAAAAGAAAACTGATGTTTTTTGGGCAATTTTTTCACGAAGTTTTTCGTCGAATTTCTTGTATTTTTTAATAGTTTTTTGGCATGTTTTACATCATTATATATCAAATCAACCCTCTAGATTTCAAATTTGTAGGAATTAATGCAATATTTTTAACCGTTACGCCGTTTTTAGGGCATAGATGACGTTACACCGGAAATCCGTACATGGGTCTATCTAGCAACTGTAGTTGCTGATTTTGGGGAACCTATCATTAATTATGGTTTAATATCATTTGGTTCGTTAATATTAATTACTATTTTTGTGAAGGCTTACAAAAATGTAGTATTTACTCAAAACACTTTGGATATAGGGATGAAAACTTTGCGACGAGGAAGTTTCATTGTTAATGGTCAAAATAAATTATTAATAATACGCGATAGTTATACGTTATTAAATACAAATACTGAAGTTTGATATTTTATCTTTAAAAACCCTAAAAATCATTTATTAATTGATAAAAATTGAATTTTACAACTTTTTAACATAAGTGACGAAGTTTGCCGATTGCGAACGAATACACACGAATAAGTCCGATTTATTCGTGCGCGTGGTACACGAACTTTTACGAATAGTGCCGAATATTTGCCGAAAATTTGGTTAAATATATTTTTATTTGGTTTTAGGGGTTAAAATTATTTTTAAGGTATATTTGTTTAAAATTTATTGTAAAATTTTAAACAAACGAATAATTTTCAAATTGTAATATTATATTTGAAATTTCAAGATGGTCTATTTATTACTTGGTGTTTTTATGGTTAAAATGGGTTTTTTCATCTAAAATTTCAAATATTATTTTTTGAAAATTATTATATTTTTATATTTGCTCAATATATTAAATAATAATAATAAAAACTGTGATTTTTGTAATAAACTTTTTTTTACAATGTATTTCATTTTATTTTGTAAACCCATACCTATCTTCAAATCAAATTGCACAAGACCTCTCGCCATTTCCATTGTATTGCACTTCGCTATCGAACCGTCGTTTTATAACAAAAAAATTACAGAACTTTACCCAAATATTGTTTTTTATTGTATTTAACATGTCTTCTGCACACATACAATTCTAATTATATCTATTTTTCATTGTATGAGGAAGTTTCTAAATGTCAGAGATTCTTCCAATTCATTAACCAGATTGGCGGTATTTCTGATGGATATATGCATTTTACCTATAATTTCAAATATTTAATTAATAAAACAATAAGAAAAGTTAAATATACTTCCCAGAAAAAGCTATCAGAATGTCACTAAAACTGTTGATATTTGACAATGACATGTGTCATGTTATAAACATTGGAATTTGTCAACTGGTTTCCTTAGTGCCTTGGCCTCTGCGATTAGTTTACTCTATAAATTATAGTGTCTTTATCTCTAAATCTATACAAGATATAATAAAAATTTTAAGTGTATTAGATGGAGAATTTTATGTTCTTCAATATTTAATAAAAAAAACTCCCAAAAAATTATATTTAGAAGATTTTTTTTAAGAAACTACTACTTCCGGTTGTCCAATTGTTACCAAAACCTTTTCAGCACTTCCCAGGAATGTCAGATTGAGGAAACTGCAGTTAAATATTTTTTAAGTCTTATAATTTTTGAGGAATCGTCCCTCCAACATCCATACATACACACACACAGACATCATTTTAAAAATGTTATAATCGGATTCTAGGGACCTTAAATCGTGCTTATTCAATAAAATCTGGATATGCGAATTTTAGCATGAATCCAATACCTCTCTTAGCGAGAGGTAAAAAGTTTTCAAAAAAATTATATTTAGAAGAATTTTTCTAAGAAACTACTACTTCCGGTTGTCCAATTGCTACCAAAACCTTTTCAGCTCTTCCCAGGAATATCAGATTGAGGAATTCATAGTTAAACAGGTCTTAAGTCTTATAGTTTTTGAGGAATCGTCCCTCCAACATCCACACACACACACACACACATACACACACACACACACACACACACACACACACCACCACCACCACCACAGAGAGAGAGAGAGAGAGAGACAACATTGTAAAAAAGTTAAAATCGGATTCTAGCGACCTTGAAACGTGCTTATTCATTAAAATCTGCATATGTGAGAGGTAAAAAGGATATATTTTTATAAAATTTATTTATTAACAACAATTAATTATAATGGGGTATGTGACCATAATCGAATTTCAATATATAAGTCATAATATATAAAAACAAACATCTATAGCTACTCATTATAATAATAAAAACTAAACATTAGTTTGTAATAATATTGTTATTAGCAATTTAATGTTTTGGAGAAGGGATCTGTGACGTCAGTAGGGTAGAATGGTAGAAGAAGACAGTTAGACTATCTATCTCAGTCTAACTATCTTCTTCTACCATTCTACCCTACTGACGTCACAGATCCCTTCTCCAAAGTTTTAATAATTATTTTCGCGTAAACTACAAATAATTAATCAATTTAAAAAAATACGGCTATTTCATTTTTTGGTCTAGTATCATATATGTAAAAATCAAAATTTAGTCACATACATAACTTATAATAATTTCCCAATACCAACATTAAGAAATATGTATATTTAACAATAAAACATAACATTATATTAAAAAATAAATTTAGTCTATAGCTAATTTCCTAAAACTTCCATGTATGCCTTCGTTCAAATCAAACGCGCATGTCTGCAGCAAATGTTTCGGTACAGGGCCGGTGCATTTTATTTTATCTTGTTGTTTAATCCATCCATTCATTTCTATAAAGCATTGTTGCCACCTTTTTCTCACGACAATAAGACTTTCACCATCTCCGCCATATTCGGATGGCAAAATGTCCCTCTCAATATAATTTAGTAGATCTTCAGGTTTTTTGTGAATAACAAACTGAAAATTAAAGATTAGGAAAGGACTTGTTTTTTAACTGAAAAAGTGCAGTAAATATTTTGAAAGGAGTCCAGTCAAGGTCATCTGAAGGGGATTCCACAATTTTTTTTATAATTTCATCTGAAAATATTAGTAAACTAAGACTTGAAAATCCGGCGAAAAATTTCCTGTTAATAAGCGAGTTATGGTCTCCCGAATTTTAAAAAGATTGACATGACTGTTTTCATCATGGACCTAAATGTTCTTGAAATATATGCTATTTTAAGTTATATTTACATAAAATAAATGAATATTATAACACTGTATAAGTCTACATACTTTATAATTACAGATATATTCAAATTATTAAGTTTAATGCAAGAAATTTATGTTAAAATAAAAACTGTTTGGAAACTGCTGTACAGGAATGTTAGCCCCTCCTTTCGAATTTAAATTTCTTAACTTTCAATGGTAGTAACCCCCACCTCCTAACACGCTATTTGTTATGCATGTATAGGCGGTCTTTCGGTCGCCAATCAAAATATTATATATTGATTTCATATTGGTGTCGAAGCGCTATAACAAAAAACCCCTTATTTCTGAAATATCTCAATGGGGGATTCCAGCTCAATCGATTTAAAGGAAAATAGTAAAAAAGTACGAATGTATATGCTGAATAACGAATATTAATAAAAAAATCTGTTGTGGCCAGCACAAGACCTTCCGTCAATTCGATGTATTTTGTACAAATCCCATACCAAAAAGTCCTTGGAACAGATTCTATATAATATCATGTATAATCGATCACGAACACATACTATTTTTTAAAAATTCTATACCAAAAGTTGATTCGAAAAGGTTCTATAAATCCAATAAAATTATAACATAAATATACACTAGGTAAAATGCACTAGACACTTCCTTCATTTCTTCTTTCCCCTATTTTATTAGGGGTCGCTGTTTCCTCTTCTCTTCCACTCATTCTTGTCCAACGCATCACACAGTCCTTTCTTTCTCAAGTCTTTTGCGATACAGTCCTTCCGTCTTCTCTTTGGCCTTTCTCTGCATGTCACTTGCGAGGAACAGTATGCCATATCAATTTTAGATCTTATACGCTCCATATTTGAATTGCACTTCCAACTGACATCTGTCAATTAGAATTTTTTAATATATCATCTGTTTCCATGATAAATTGCAAAGCAGACTAATTTTTCAAAATTAATTTCTTTATAACGCTTTAAATCTACATCTATTGATTATGAAGGAAAATGTATAATAAAACCATATAGAGAAGAGTATTTTCTTTAATATGTATAATAACAAAATGTCAAAAAATAATATTTAACTGCGTTTTTTTAGGAAAAACTGTTAAAATCTTCAAATAAGGGTACTTCCGGTGGAGTAATTATAACCAAAATCTAATCAACTCTTCATATGGTCGTACAGAAGAGGAATACGAAAGAATTATAATTTTTAGAATTGTAGTATTGGAGTTATCGTCGGAGAAAAATTTGTCACACACGGACACACACACACACACGGACACACACACACACACACACACACACGGACACACATACGGACACACACACACACACACACACACATACAGACATCATCTTAAAAATGGTATATTCGTATTGTAGGGACCCTAAAACGTGCTTATTCATTAAAAACTCACCACCGAATTTTTTGACCAAAGACAATACCTTCCTTACCTAAAGGTGACGGAAGGTAAAAATGAAATGGTACAATTGAGATATTCAAATTCGAAAGGAGGGGCTAACATTCCTGTATTGCAGTTTTCAAACAGTTTTTATTTTAACGTAAATTTCTTGCATTAAACTTAATAATTTAAATATACCTGTAATTATAAAGTATGTAGTCGTATACAGTGTTATAATATTAATTTATTTTATGTAAATATAACTTAAAATAGCATATATTTCAAGAACATTTAGGTCCATGATGAAAACAGTTTGATATAAAAACACATAAGCGTGACGTCACGTCAATCTTTTCAAAATTTGGGAGACCATAACTCGCTTATTAATAGGAATTTTTCACCGGATTTTCATCAATAGTCTTAGTTTTCCTAATATTTTCAGATGAACTTATAAAAAAAATGGTGGAATCCCCTATTAAAAAAATTCATCAAACACAAAATTGTTAAATTTTTTGTTAGGTACATCAACGTGACAATTCATAATGTTTTAAAGGTGACCGCAGCATACGCGCCAATCTCCTTTTTAAAATCAGGCGACCAATCAAATTTTTAGCACCTATTGCGTGATGGCACGCGTCATTTCTAATTTTTTCACTAATACTCATTAATTTGTGTATATTTTCGTCTTTTTATTTAAGATAGTTGAAATTTGACTATAGTATAGTACCCTATTCGCAGATGACATTAATCAGACTTATAATAATAAAATAACTGACCCTATTTCTAATTTTTTCCTTCATAAATGATTTCAAGATATTCAAAAATTTTTCCCCAAATTCTGGTAAATTTATAACATGGAGCTTATTTACCCTTTGTGGGTAGGCATCGTTAGCGACCATCATAGCTCTACCCACAATATAATTTATACACTTGGCCAAATGGGTAGCACACATATTATGAGCAAAATCTAATATAAGTACATCACCACTTATAGGTTTTTCTTCAGCCAATCGAATATCCCCTAAAAATGGCACATTATTAGTTCTGAAAAAGACAATAAGTTGCGAAATGTTAGTGCTTTAGGCACGTCAAGTGCCTAAAACACTCATTTCGCAATGAATTACATACAAGATTTTTTTTAAAACGGATTATTTATTCTCAAATATCATATCAATGGGGTCCCGTGGCCGCGTGCCTGAGTGTCTGGTCGCAAACCTGGAGGAATCGGGTTCGATCCCGACTGACGCCAAATATTTCCAATTTTAAATGGCACAAAAGTGACCCCTGTGGTGCACTCTCCACGCCAGCTATGAGTGCCTGTGAGGTGACGCCTGGTAAGCGCCTTCACGGTAAAATATATCGTCATCATTACCGATGTCTACATGTGTTGTAGATACTGGCACACCCAGAAATGGGTAATATGCCGTGATGATATATTTATTTAAATATCAATATTTTGAATTTTTTCAAATAAAAAATATGTTGCGTATTTTATATATTACTTACCTAATATACAAAATAATCGAACGATTTCGACAACATTAAATAAATTAGCATCATTATTCCATAATTTATAAACAGAAACCCTGGTACCATCGCTACTCACTTTTTTTAAGGGCATTAATGCTCTAAAATAAAAAAAATTAGTAATATTTTATATATTGTTCAATTAACATTAATTTCGACTTTCCCACCCAAAACTGGGTAGAGATAGCAAATTTCCGGCTTTACCATTCAATTCTACGTAGTTTCTTCCATAAGTATACCAATTTTCATAATTTTATATTGAGCGGTCTTCAAATAAAGTCACATTGAATTCACCGCAAATTTGTTAAATTTTTGTGCGTAAGCGACGCGTCGCTTGCCGACAAAAAATCACCAAATTTACGGTAAAGTTATTTGAGACATCTTTTGTATGTATCTCGAATCCGGTTATATTTCAGATTTAAACTCAGCCATGTTTCTTTGCTACATATACATAATTTAATAAATTCTGGGTGATTGGTTTAAAAATTATTTTAAAAAATGTAAATTTTGAACAAAATTGGTAATAACTCATAAACCACTCAACAGTTATAAATGAAAATTGGAATACACATGCACAATACCTTCCTAAATAATAATTTACATGCAAAATATTTCCACCGGAAGTGGTTTTTAAATTATTGAACAATTATAGTTGATGTTATCAAAACTACTTTCCGCGGTGGTCCTGTACCTTTTATTCAATAACTCCTGAACCAATCAATATAAAGTAATAAAATTTGGTTTATATATCAAAGAAACATGGCTGAGTTCGAATTCGAAGAAATTTTGACCGTATCTTTGCCGAAAACTGTTTTAAATGATTATCAACTGTCTGAGATTTATTCAGAATAGCCGAAAACTATTTTAAATACTTCTCAACTGTCTTAAATTTATTCAGAATTGTCCAAAACTGTTTTAAATACTTCCCAACTGTCTAAAATTATTCAAAATTGTCTAAAACTGTCTTAATTTATTCCCAACTGTCTAAAATTTATTCGGATCTTTCTAAAACTGTTTTAAATACTTTCCAACTGTCTAAAATTGTTTGGAATTATCTAAAACTGTTTTAATTTTTACCCAACTATGTAAAATTTATGAATTTTGAAGAGAAAAAATTATATATTTGTTTATAACTCATAAGCCACTCAACAGTTATAAATAAAAATTGGTATACACATGCACAATACCTCCCTAAATAATAATTTATATCCAAAATATTTCCACCGGAAATGGTTTTTAAATTATTGAACAATTATAGTTGATGTTATCAAAACTACTTTCCGCGGTGGTCCTGTACCTTTTATTCAATAACTCCTGAACCAATCAATATAACTTAATGAAATTTGGTTTGTATATCAAAGAAACATGGCTGAGTTCAAATCTGAAGGATCTTTCATTGTATCTCTAGCGAATTCTGAGATATTTGATGTTAAACTTACATTGTTTCTGCAGCTTGAATACATTCTTTTGTTGTTGTGTCTCGATTCGCAAATATTTCTGGCATTTGGGCTTTAACGCTAAAATATATTTCTAATTTCTTTTTGGCCTTCTCTAAGTCGTGTTTACAGCCCCGGAGGAAGTTAGGCAATATTCGTTCATCTAAAAAAAAATTTTGGCTTCATTAATGAAGTCGTTGGTTTTTTTGTTGTTCTAGAAGGGTGTAACATCTTTGAAATCAGAGCCGACTTCGATACATTTTATAGCATAATTACCGTAATTTTTAGGTAAATGTTCTTGATACTTTATCCAAGTTTTAATTAATTCTAAATTATTTTGAAAGCGTTCGTCATCTTCTTTCAGATCTTCTTTTATTATTTTCAATTGTTCTTCCGTGGGCCCATCTAGTAAATCCATTTTTTTTTTCTGAAATAAAAATATAATTGAGAATTTATGTTTTGTTACGTAAAACAAATGCAATCAGATTTTAAAACATAAACAAAACAAAATCGGTGACCTGGTTTTATAAGAAAGTCTCCAGGGACGTACATACAAAATTCTTTATCAAATAATTGTTAAAATATTTTTAGAAACACCGGAAAATATTTTAAATTATTTTCAAACAATTTAGATATAATAAAAATTATTATAATTTATGTTTATCTACAATGTTTTTTTTTTTTCAATAATAGGTACTATTATAAACTAATTTTTTTAATCTATATTTCATAACATATTTATGCAGTAAAACTGTAACACGATCATATACTATTTTCTACAAATTCCATACAGAAAATTTCTTGAAAAAGATTCTTCATATCCAATAAAATTATAACACGAACATATACTATGTAAATTATTATATCAGCCATATTAATATTCACTTCATATGAAGGTACCTCCGGTTAACCTTTAGGGGAAGAAGGTACGTTTTAGGATCCCTAGAATACGATTTTACTAGTTTTACAATGATGTATGTATGTATGTATGTATGTATGTATATATGTATGTATGTATGTATGTATGTATGTATGTATGTGTGTATGTGTGTATGTGTTTGTGTGTGTATGTGTGTGTGTGTGTGTGTGTGTGTGTGTGTGTGTGACAATTTTTTCTCCAACGATAACTCCAAAACTACAATTCTAAAAATTATAATTCTTTCGTATTCCTCTTCTTTATACCCATATGGTAAGCTGATTAGATTTTGGTTATAATTAGTCAACCGAAAGTTCCCTTATTTGAAGTTTTTAACAGATTTTCTTGAAAAAACGCACTTAAATACCAGTTTCTGACAATTTAAGAAGAATATCTTATTCTCTATACGGTTTGATTATACATTTTTCTTCATAACTTAAAAAAAAATTAGTCAGCTTTGCTAAAATTATGGAAACAGCAGATATACTCAAAAAATTCTAATTGTCAGATGTCAGTGTCAACTGCAAAACCAAAGTGGAAAGTATAGGATCAGAAAGTGATATAAGTGACAGAGTGTCCCTCGCAAGTGATTGCAGTTGCAGCCTCGCCTCAAAATTGGAACTTTCAATGTTCGTGTTACAATTTTACAGAATAGAATCTTTTTCAATGAATGGTATGGGATTTGTACAAAATACATCGAATTGACGGAAGGTTTTGTGCTGGTTTTGGAGTTATCGTCGGAGTATTATGTCACACACACATACAGATTCGTAAAACTAGTAAAATCGTATTCTAGGGACCCTAAAACGAACTAATTAAAAACTTACCACCGAATTTTTTGACCAAAGACAATACCTTCCTTATCTAAAGGTGACGGAAGGTAAAAATACTTACATATATTTCAAAAATTGTAGCACCAAATATTATTACGTAACCAAGTTCACTTACTGACAACTTTACGCTTACTGGTGAATTTCGCTGAGAGAGTAACTTATATAAAACAACTTTCTTCCATGGTTCAAGAAATAATACGGAAATATTTATTTCAACAATGCGGCACATATATATATACCGCTCTATCTAATTTAAGAAATATTTGATAATTATGTTTCCTGTAATAAGATTACAAATATGGGTGTTGCAACAATCTTTATATTTGACTTTTAAGTAGTAAATTTTAAAAGATATTGTTCTTTAAAGAGCCTAAAATCACGAAATAATATCCATTCGATAGTTCACAATTAAATATTGAAATTTGTGTAATATTTTGAAAAAGTCACGTGATCTGAAACACTGAAACAGAATGTGACGTCAGAGTCTATACAGTCTAACTTGTGAAATAGTTTCCGGCAGTTCTAAACAAAATTTAGACAGTTGAGAAGTATTTAAAATAGTTTCCGGCAATTCTGAATAAATTTTAGACAGTTGGGAACAATTTAAAATAGTTTCCAGCAATTCTGAATAAATTTTAGACAGTTGGGAACAATTTAAAATAGTTTCCGGCAATTCTGAATAAATTTTAGACAGTTGGGAACAATTTAAAATAATTTTCGGCAATTCTAAACAACATTTAGACAGTTGAGAAGTATTTAAAATAATTTCCGGCAATTCTGAATACATTTTAGACAGTTGAGAAGTATTTAAAATAGTTTCCGGCAATTCTGAATAAATTTTAGACAGTTGAGAACAATTTAAAATAGTTTCCGGCAATTCTAAACAAAATTTAGACAGTTGAGAAGTATTTAAAATAATTTCCGGCAATTCTGAATAAATTTTAGACAGTTACTGCAAGTTTATATCTCTACCTACTTTTGAATTATTGCCCCAAAAGTCAATATACCCCATAATTAGATAAAAACTTCAAAATTTTCAAAAATCTAATTTTTATGTATCTAGATACTTCTCAATGCGCTGATTCCAAATTTTGAAACCGCAGGTCGATATCTCGTTTCGTTCTCGAGATATTTAGATTCAAAGTTTGGCTCAAAACTGCCCATTTTTGGGTAATAACCCAAAAATGGGTCGAGATATGAATTTGGCGACAACATCATTCGATTCTGCGGGCAAAATTACATAAGTATACCAATTTTCATAATTTTTGAACACCGCATACAATCTCTAAAGCAAAATAACTGAAAATGGCCAAAAATCGCAAAAATCTTAAGGGGTACCCCTTACGATTTTTTCAGATTTTGGCCATTTTCAAACTTTTATTCATAAAAAATGAATCGGTTGGACAAAAATTATGAAAATTAGTACACTTATGTAATTTTGCCCGTAGAATCGAATGGTCGTGTCACTAAGTTCATATCTCGACCCATTTTTGGGTTAATACCCAAAAATGGGCAGTTTTGAACAAAACTTTAAATCTAAATATCTCGAGAACGAAAAGAGATATCGACCTGCGGTTTCAAAATTTGGAATCAGCGCATTGAGAAGTATCTAGATACATAAAAATTATATTTTTGAAAATTTTGAAGTTTTTATCTAAATATGAGGTGTATTGACTTTTGGGGCAATAATTCAATAATTATTAAAGAATAAAAAAAAAATTTATCCAATACATTGAACATTTTTATTATATCTTCTATAGATTTAAAGATAAAGAATTATAAATATATAAAATAATCCATTGTATAATTAATCTCACAGACCAAATAGCCAGTGCCAAAAATCCATGGACATTACTGAAGGCTTTTTCTGGGAAATGCATTTAATATATAGCCTATAATTTTTCACAAAAAAGTTTAAGCTAATCCTCATTTTTGGATTAGTGAATTATATTCTATTCCGGTATTTAAAATTTAATTTTCATGATATTATCAATAAAGATAGGTACTAGGAACAGATTAGACAATATTTTAAGATATAAACAGTCAAAATTAGAGTAGAATTCGCTAATCCAAAAATGAGGATTAGCTTAAACTTTTTTGTGAATAGGGCTGTAAAATTATAGGCTGTCATTAATGTATATATTTTAAGAACTACTGTTGGTACAGATTTCATTATCTTATTGTGTTAATTTCATCAAAATTTGTAACAAAACAATTGAACGCTCGTAAGTGAAAGTGATATTAAATTATAAAAACTGGTTTACACTTTCACAAAATATATAAAAACATTGATGACTTAACAAAATTCTTTATTAACTTACAGTTAGTACAAATGAGAAAAATTTAAAATAGTTTTGGACCAATTTTGAAAATTTCATGTACAATAGGGCATCTAAGTACTAAATTTTAAAAGATATTCTTTAAAGTGCCTCAAATTTGAAGATATTACGTATTATCCATTAGATAGTTTACAATTAAATATTGAAAATTGTGTAATATTTTGAAAAAAGTCACGTGACTGAAATAGAATGTGACGTCAGAGTACTTACAGTTTTAGTTCTTCATATGGATGTAAAGAAGAGGAATACGAAAGAATTATAATTTTTACCTCTCGCTAAGAGAGGTATTGGATTCATGCTAAAATTCACATATCCAGATTTTATTATATAAGTACGATTTAAGGTCCCTTAAAAAATATTTAACTGCAGTTTCCTCAATCTGACATTCCTGGGAAGGGCTGATTAGATTTTGGTAACAATTGGACAACCGGAAGTAATAGTTTCTTTAAAAAAATCTTCTAAATATTATTTTTCGAAAATTTCTGTAATTACTATTATTGAAGAACATAAAATTCTACATCTGATACATATAAAATTTTTATTATATCTTGTATAGATTTAGAGATAAAGGCACTGTAATATATAGAATAATTTAATCGCAGAGACCAAGGCACCAAGGGAACCAGTTGACAAATTCAAATGTTTATAACATAGTTTGTAAATGATAGATGTCAGTGTCAAAAATCAACAGTTTTAGTAACATTGTGAAAGTACATTTAATCTTTCTTATTGTTTTATTAATTAAATATTTAAAATTGTAGGTAAAATGCATATATCCATCAGAAATACCGCCAATCTTGCTAATGAATTGGAAGAATCTCTGACATTTAGAAACTTCCTCATACAATGAAAAATAGATATAATTAGAATTGTATGTGTGCAGAAGACATGTTAAATACAATAAAAACAATATTTCGATAAAGTTCTGTAATATTTTTGTTATAAAACCACTTATATAACATAAAATGGAAATGGCGAGAGGTATTGTGCTGGCCACAACATATTTTTAGAATTGTAGTAGTGGAGTTATCTTCGGAGAAAAATTTGTCACACACACAGACACACACATAGACATTATCGTAAAACTAGTAAAATCGTATCCTATGGACCCTAAAACGTGCTTATTCATTAAAAACTCACCACCGAATTTGTTGACCAAAGACCATATCTTCCTTACCTAAAGGTGACGGAAGGTAAAAAAATATATTATAAATATTATTTATTATGTAACAATAATACATTTAAAATATTTTAAAGCACATTAAAATTTAAATATTTTTTTAACCATTCCATTCGAGTAATACATGAGCTATTAACAAATAAATTGTTGTAACTATTAGACTTGATAGCATAACTGGAAAACCTAATCTGAAACAAAAAAAAAAACAATTTTAATTTTACATTTTTGAAAACAGATGATTTTTCATATGTTCATGTGCCACTCCTGTACGGTTAAAGATACGATAACGAGGGTAGAAAATTTGAATTCAGCATGACATTTTCTATAATTCCATGCATAGTACGATTTTTTTAAATGAGTAATTCCAAAATTATCCACTCCGAAATTTAGGGCTCATTCCGCATTTTTTCATTCCCCACCCAAAACTGGGCAGAGATAGAATAATTCCGACTGCACCATTCAATTCTACATACTTTCTTACATAAGTATACCAATTTTCATAATTTTTTGTTGAATAGTTTTCAAATAAACAGACTTTGAATTTTACCGCAAATCTGCCGGATTTTTATGGGCAACCGACGCGTCGGTCGCCGACAAAAATTCAGCAAATTTAGGGCGAATACAATTTGTATATTTTTGTTCCGAACTGCCGGAAACTATTTTAAATACTTCTCAACTGTCTAAATTTTGTTGAAAACTGACGGAAACTATTTCAAAATGTTGTGAACTATCCAAAATTTATTGAAAATTGCCGGAAACTATTTTAAATACTTCCCAAGTATCTAAATTTTGTTCAGAGCTATTGGAAACTGTTTTAAATTGTTCTCAACTGTCTAAATTTTATTCAGAACATCCGGAAATTATTTTAAATTGTTCTCAACTGTCTAAATTTTGTTCAAAACTACTGTAAACTATTTTAAATACTTTTCAACTATGTAAATTTTGTTCAGAACTGCCGGAAATTATTTTAAATTGTACTCAACTGTCTTAAATTTATTGAAAATTGCCGGAAACTATTTTAAATACTTCTCAACTATGTAAATTTTGTTCAGAACTGCCGGAAACTATTTTAAATTGTCCTCAACTGTCTTAAATTTATTGAAAATTGCCGGAAACTATTTTAAATACTTCTCAACTATGTAAATTTTGTTCAGAACTGCCGGAAACTATTTTAAATTGTTCTCAATCGTGTAAAATTTATTGAAAATTGCCGGAAACTATTTTAAATACTTCTGAACTTTCTAAAATATAGAAATGTTTTTCAGAGCTACTGGAAACTGTTTTAAATACTTCTCAACTGTCTAAATTTTATTCAGAACATCCGGAAATTGTTTTAAATTGTTCTCAACTGTCTAAATTTTGTTCAAAACTACTGTAAACTATTTTAAATACTTCTCAACTGTTCTAAATTTATTTAAAATTGCTGGAAACTATTTTAAATACTTCCCAAGTGTCTGAATCTAGTTCAAAATTGCCGGAAACTATTTTAAATACTTCTCAAGTATTCAAATTTTGTTCAAAACTGTATGAAACTATTTTAAATTGTTCTCAACTGTCTAAATTTTGTTGAGAATTGCCGGAAACTATTTGAAATACTTCCCAACTGTCTAAATTTTGTTCAGAACTACTGAAAACTATTTTAAATTGTTCTCAACTGTCCTAAATTTATTTTAAATTGCTGGAGCCTATTTTAAATACTTTCTAAGTGTCTGAATATAGTTCAAAATTGCCGGAAACTATTTTAAATACTTCTCAAGTATTTAAATTTTGTGTAGAACTGCCGGAAATTATTTTAAATTATTCTCAACTGTCTAAATTTTGTTCAAAATTGCCGGAAACTATTTTAAATTGTTCTCAACTGTCTACATTTTGTTCAGAACTACTGAAAACTATTTAAATTGTTCACAACTGTCTAAATTTTGTTCAGAATTGCAGAAAACTATTTGAAATACATCTCAACTGTCTAAATTTTGTTCAGAACTGCCGGAAACTATTTTAAATTATTCTCAATCGTGTAAAATTTATTCAAAATTGCCGGAAACTATTTTAAATACTTCTGAACTGTCTAAAATATTGAATAACTCGTAAAATAATTGAGATACCGAGTTGTGGTTTGAAAATTTGACTTTAACTATGTTCATTTGATATTTGTACCAATTGGCGACAAAAATTCAGCAAATTTAGGGCGAATACAATTTGTATATTTTTTGCTTACTTGAAAAACTGAATAAATGTGAATCGGTAGCCATGTTGTTCCGCTACTCCGGCGCATACTACGTTGGCGGAAGCACCGAATAAAGTTCCATTTCCTGTCAAAATAAAAAATATATAATTTATCTCTCAAATTTAGTTTAAACTAAAACTACGTACCTCCGAAACAGGCGCCAAAAGCCATCGCCCATACTAGGGGCTGAAGAGGTAACCGTAGTTCTTCATGGGTAGCAAGACTAGTAGCTACCCGAACCATTACTCCAGCTAATGGTATATTGTCTACTAGCGCCGAAGCAAATGCGGATACCCAAAGAACTAATAAGACAGCTACCATTAATCGATTTTCTGTGGGGACGCTCAGGACAATTTTCTGGGTAGTTTGTCCTATATATTCTATTAAGCCGAGGCGTGATAGTGCCTGAAATCATGAATAACTCGTAAATTAATTGAGATAACGAGTTACAGTTTGATAATTTGAAATCAGACATTTTTATTTGTCTTGTACACAAATATTTATTAAATAACGGTTTTAACTGTCTAAATTTTGTTCAAAACTATTTAAAAAAAATCCCAAGTGTCTAAATTTTGTTCAGAATTGCCGGAAACTATTTGAAAAACTTCTCAACTGTCTAAATTTTGTACAGAATTGCCTGAAACTAATTCAAATACTTCTCAACTATGTAAATTTTGTTCAGAGCTGCTGAAAACTATTTTAAATTGTTCTCAACTGTCTAAATTTTGTTCAGAATTGCCTGAAACTATTTGAAATACTTCCCAACTGTCTAAATTTTGTTCAGAACTACTGAAAACTATTTTAAATTGTTCTCAACTGTCATAAATTTATTTAAAATTGCTGAAAACTATTTTAAATACTTCTCAAGTATTTAAATTTTGTGTAGAACTGCCGAAAATTATTTTAAATTGTTCTCAACTGTCTAAATTTTGTTCAGAATTGCCGGAAACTATTTGAAAAACTTCTCAACTGTCTAAATTTTGTACAGAATTGCCTGAAACTAATTCAAATACTTCTCAACTATGTAAATTTTGTTCAGAGCTGCTGAAAACTATTTTAAATTGTTCTCAACTGTCTAAATTTTGTTCAGAATTGCCTGAAACTATTTGAAATACTTCCCAACTGTCTAAATTTTGTTCAGAACTACTGAAAACTATTTTAAATTGTTCTCAACTGTCATAAATTTATTTAAAATTGCTGAAAACTATTTTAAATACTTCTCAAGTATTTAAATTTTGTGTAGAACTGCCGAAAATTATTTTAAATTGTTCTCAACTGTCTAAATTTTGTTCAGAATTGCCGGAAACTATTTGAAAAACTTCTCAACTGTCTAAATTTTGTACAGAATTGCCTGAAACTAATTCAAATACTTCTCAACTATGTAAATTTTGTTCAGAGCTGCTGAAAACTATTTTAAATTGTTCTCAACTGTCTAAATTTTGTTCAGAATTGCCGGAAACTATTTGAAAAACTTCTCAACTGTCTAAATTTTGTTCAGAACTACTGAAAACTATTTTAAATTGTTCTCAACTGTCATAAATTTATTTAAAATTGCTGAAAACTATTTTAAATACTTCTCAAGTATTTAAATTTTGTGTAGAACTGCCGAAAATTATTTTAAATTGTTCTCAACTGTCTAAATTTTGTTCAGAATTGCCGGAAACTATTTGAAATACTTCTTAACTGTCTAAATTTTGTTCAGAACTGCTGAAAACTATTTTCAATTGTTCTGAACTGTCTTAAATTTATTTAAAATTGCCGAAAACTATTTTAAATTGTTCTCAACTATCCTAAATTTATTTAAAATTGCTGAAAACTATTTTAAATACTTCCCAAGTATTTAAATTTTATGTAGAACTGCCGAAAATTATTTTAAATTGTTCTCAACTGTCTAAATTTTGTTCAAAATTGCCGGAAACTATTTGGAATACTTCTCAACTGTCTATATTTTGTTCAGAACTACTGAAAACTATTTTAAATTGTTCACAACTGTCTAAATTTTGTTCAGAATTGCCGGAAACTATTTGAAATACTTCTCAACTGTCTGAAATTTATTCAAAGCTGCTGAAAACTAATTTAAATTGTTCTCAACTGTCCTAAATTTATTTAAAATTGCCGGAAACTATTTTAAATACTGCCCAAGTGTCTAAATTTTGTTTGTAATTGGTCTGAAGTGTCCAAAATTGATTCAAAAATGCCGGAAACTATTTTAAAAATTTCCCAAGTTTCTAAATTTTATTCAGAACTGCCGGAAATTATTTTAAATTATTCTCAAGTGTCTTAAATTTATTTAAAATTGCCGAAAACTATTTTAAATTGTTCTCAACTGTCCAAATTTTGTTCAGAACTACCAGAAACTATTTTAAATTGTTGTCAATTGTCTAAAATTATTTTAAATACTTCTCAAATGTCTAAATTTGGTTTAGAACTGTCGGAAACTATTTTAAATTGTTTTAAACTGGCCAAAATTTATTCTAAATTGCCGGAAAATATTTTAAATACTTTCCAAGTGTCTAAATAATATTCCCAACTGTCGAAAATTTATTCAGAATTGCCGGAAACTATTTTAAATACTTCCCAAGTCTCTAAATGTTGTTCAAAGCTACTGAACTGTTTTAAATACTTCTCAACTGTCTGAAATTTATTCAAAACTGCCGGAAACTATTTCAAATACTACTCAACTGTCTAAATTTTGTTCAGAACTGCCGGAAACTGTTTTAAATAATTCCCAACTGTCTAAATTTGGTTTAGAACTGTAAGAAACTATTTAAAATTGTTCTGAACTGGCCAAAATTTATTCTAAATTGCCGGAAACTATTTTAATACTTTCCAAGAGTCTAAATATTGTTCAAAATACCCGGAAACTATTTTAAATAATTCCTAATATTGTTCTGAACTATCGGAAATTATTTTAATTGGTCTCAACTGTTCAAAATTTATTTAAAAATGCCGGAAACTATTTGAAATACTTCTCAACTGACTATATTTTGTTCAGAACTCCCGAAAATTAATTTAAATAATTTCCAAGTGTCTAAATTTTGTTCAGAACAGCTAGAAACTGTTTTAAATACTTCTTAACTGTCTAAATTTTATTCAGAACCGCCGGAAAATATTTTAAATTGTTCTCAACTGTCTAAATTTTGTTCAAAACTACTGGAAACTATTTTAAATACTTCTCAACTATGTAAATTTTGTTCAGAACTGCCGGAAACTATTTTAAATTGTTCTCAATCGTGTACAATTTATTCAAAATTGCCGGTAACTATTTTAAATACTTCTGAACTGTCTAAAATATTGAATAACTCGTGAAATAATTGAGATATCGAATTGTTGTTTGAAAATTTGACTTCTACTATGTTCATTTGATATTTGTACCAATTTTTGTTATAAACCATTGAATGGTTCAATAGCTATTTAAAAAAATGTATAGGAACGCCGCGGAAAGTAGTTTTGATAACATCAACTTTTTCTTTGATTATCTCGATAAATACTTGAGATAGCGATTTGGGGGTTGAAAATTAAAAATCAGCAGATCTTTATCTATATGTACACTCAGTGACAAAATTTTCTGTACATTGGTGCGTTTTTTATGGGCATTTTTTTGAACTTACCTCCATAAGAATAAACAGACTTGCGAAAAATAATAAAGTAGACCACTCAACTCGCGCGAAAATCGCTTCTATATCGTCTCTGTCGGCTAATAATAATAGCAATAGTGCCCCTAATAATGCTGTCCAACCCAAGCCTAAACGGCCTGTAAAATATTAATAAAATATTATTAAATTAATAGATATTTCTACACCAAGTGAGCTAAGATAATGTTTATTCATGAGAAGAAAGTTTAGTTAATTTCTTCGAGTGAATAAACATTCTTAGCTCACGTGGTTTATACAATATTTTATTCAATTTTGACGAAATAATAATAAAAACCATTATAATATTTAATTTTGATAAAATAAAAAACTGATCAGTTAGTAGGCTGAGCATGACAATCGTCGCTGATAGATGTCAAGTCATCTATTTAAAAAGCTTTATTGTCTGTCATTTGTGCCGTGAAAAATAATGAAAATGGCTGATAATATGTGATAAATACTGTGGTGAGTGTTATTTTCGTGCCTGATGTTATTTGTCTAAAAATGTTCTAAATTGTTTTCAACTGTCTTAAATTTATTCAGAATTGTCTAAAAATGTATTAAATTATTCCCAACTGTCTCAAATTTATTCAGAATTGTCTAAAAATATTTTAAATTGTTCTCAACTGTTTTAGATTCATTCAGAATTGTCTAAAAATGTTTTAAATTGTTCTCAACTGTCTCAAATTTATTCAGAATTGCCGGAAACTATTTTAAATACTTCCCAAGTCTCTAAATGTTGTTCAAAGCTACTGAAACTGTTTTAAATACTTCTCAACTGTCTAAATTTTATTCATATCTGCCGGAAACTGTTTTAAATAATTCCCAACTGTCTAAATTTGGTTTAGAACTGTCGGAAACTATTTTAAATTGTTCTGAACTGGCCAAAATTTATTCTAAATTGCCGGAAACTATGACAATCGTCGCTGATAGACATCAAGTCATCTATTTCAAAAACTTTATTGTCTGTCTTTGTGCCGTGAAAAATAATGAAAATGGCTGATAATATCTGATAAATACTGTGGTGAGTGTTATTTTCGTGCCTGATGTTATTTTAAATGCATTATTTGTTGCAGAGTGAGTTACAATTTTGTAAGAGTGATTTAAAAAAAATTAATTTACTTGTGAAAAAAGTGTTACTTATAGTTGTTGCTATAGAGCTAATAATGACTGTTTAAAACGTCAAAATTGAATAAAAATATATATACTCACTGAAAATTGGTATTGAATGCATGAAAAATGCAATAATTACGAACATTAATGTAACACTTGATTTTATTAATAAGACTTTGTCACGAATCGGATACTGCAAAAAAAATTGTGGTTAAAATTTTCAAAATACATAATATAGTTTGGTTCACTAAAGATAACTATTTCAGGTTATTTATAAGCGTTTAATATTATTATATTAATCTGATGTGACCACATAAAAAAATAGATGTAATAGAATTTTTGTTAAATACAATATTTATACAGGGTGTTAAAAAATAAGTGCCTCAAATTATGAGGGCATATAGTACTGACCAAAATGAGTAAAAAAAGTTTAATCAACATGGGTTCGATCTTCAACTGTTTTCGAGAAAGATGCCATAATATCATGTAAAATCGAACACAAACACATACTATTCTTTACAAATTCCATACCAAAAGTTCATTTGAAAAGGTTCTATAAATCCAATAAAATTGACATAAACATAAACTAAGTAAAATGCACTTGACAGTTCCTTCTTTCTGCTTCAGCTTTCCCCTATTTTATTAGGAGTCGCTGTTTCCTCTTCTCTTCCACTCATTCCTGTCCAACGCATTTTCTTCACACGGTCCTTCCTTTCTCAAGTCTTCTGCTATACAGTCCTTCCATCTTCTCTTTAGCCTTTCACTGCATGTCACTTGCGAGGAACACTATGACATACCAATTTTTGGTCCCATACTTTCCATATTTGGTTTTGCACTTGCAACAGACATCTGTCAATTAGAATTTTTTGAATGTATCAGCTGTTTCCATGATAAATAGCAAAGCTGACTAATTTTTGAAAATTAATTTCTTTATAATGCTTTAATTCTACATCTATTGAATATGAAGGAAAATGTATAATCAAACCATATAGAGAAGAGTATTTTCTTTAATAAATATAATAACAAAATGTCAAAAAATAATATTTAACTGCATTTTTTTAAGAAAAACTGTTAAAAACTTGAAAAAAGGGTACTTCCGGTGGATCAATTATAACCAAAATCTAATCAACTCTTCAAATGGATGTACAGAACAGGAATACGAAAGAATTATAATTTTTAGAATTGTAGTATTGGAGTTATCGTCGGAGAAAAATTTGTCACACACGGACACACATACACACACACACACGGACACACACACATACACACATACATACATACATACATACATACATACATACATTCATACATACATCATCTTAAAAATAGTAAATTCGTATTGTAGGGACCCTAAAACGTGCTTATTCATTAAAAACTCACCACCGAATTTTTTGACCAAAGACAATACCTTCCTTACCTAAAGGTAACGGAAGGTAAAAAACAATAACATATTATATGAAACATTTTTTTCACTTTCAAATAGTTCCGAAGATATTTGAAAACTAAATATTGGCCAAAGATGCCAGCCATTTTGCTATAGGAGACTTATTCGATTTTTTGTGAAAAACAAAAACACATCTAAGATGACCTCTGAAAGGTAAACAAAATGTCTCATTTAATCAAAGTCGTAACTCTTACAGTTTTCGAGATAGCAGAGGTAAACACCGAAAAAACTCATTTTTCATCGCCTTATATTTCGTTAACTACTGAAGATCGGACCCATGTTGATTAAACTTTTTTTACTCATTTTGATCAGTACTATATGCCCTCATAATTTGGGACACTTATTTTTTAACACCCTGTATAGCCTAATATGGATATGGCGAGAGGTAATCGCGTGCCTGAGTGTCTGGTCGCGAACCGGGTTCGATCCGATCGATGCCAAATATTTCGAATTTTAAATGGCACAAAAGTGACCCCTGTGGTGCACTCTCCACACCAGCTATGAGTGCCCGTGAGGTGACGCCTGGTAAGCGCCCACACGGTAAAATATATCGTCATCATTACCGATGTCTACATGTGTTGTAGATACTGGCACACCCAGAAATGGGTAATATGCCGTGATGATATATTTATTTATTTATTTATACTGACTTTTTCTTGCATGTGCCGTAAGTTGGCCCTATAATTTGGACACCCTGTATTTCCCTGCAATAATCTGTCCTTCAATTGGACAGCTAATCTTTGAACCCTGTGCGTTAAGGAATCTCTAACAATATCTTCATCCTTGCTATAAGAGCTTAAACTTGCAGCTGCGCGTTGCCAGACAGCTATTTCTCTTCGTAACTCTGCAAAAAGGGCCTTAATGTTTCAAAAAGTTCGAGGACAACACCCCTAAAATATTAAGAAAGATACGAACCTTGTACGTCACAGGGTTCAGAAAATTTTAAATCGTTTATGTTTTTAAATACATGTCTTAGTTGTATGTATACTACAATTGAACTTAAGAAGACTCCTATGCCCATATGTATTGTAAACGTAGTGAAATTGACCCCCTAAAACAATCAAAATTGCCGGCAATTATTTTTAAATTGCTCAAAACTATATAAATAAAACTTATTCAGAAATATTGGAAACTATTTTAAATTGCATGTAACTACTGACTAAAATTTGTTCAGAGTTGCCGGAAATTATTTTAAATATTTCTTAACTGTCTAAATTTTGTTCAGAAATGCCGGAAACTATTTCAAATAGTTCTCAACTGTCTAAAATTTATTCAGAATTGCCGGAAATTATTTTAAATACTTCTCAACTGTCTAAATTTTGTTCAGAGCTATTGGAAACTGTTTTAAATTATTCTTAACTGTCTAAATTTTGTTGAAAACTGACGGAAACTATTTCAAAATGTTCTGAACTATCCAAAATTTATTCAAAATTGCCGAAAACTATTTTAAATACTTCCCAAGTGTCTAAATTTTGTTCAGAGCTATTGGAAACTGTTTTAAATTATTCTTAACTGTCTAAATTTTGTTGAAAACTGACGGAAACTATTTCAAAATGTTCTGAACTATCCAAAATTTATTCAAAATTGCCGAAAACTATTTTAAATACTTCCCAAGTGTCTAAATTTTGTTCAGAGCTATTGGAAACTGTTTTAAATTGTTCTCAACTGTATACATTTTGTTCAGAATTGCCGGAAACTATTTTAAATTTTTCCCAACTGTCTAAAATTTATTCAGAATTACCGGAAATTATTTTAAATACTTCTCCACTGTCTAAATTGTCTAAAATTTATTCATAATTAGCAAAAACTAATTTAAATAATTCTCAAGTGTTTAAATTTTGTTTAGAACTGCCAGAAACTATTTTAAATAATTCTCAACTGTCTAAATTGTCTAAAATTTATACAAGATTAACAGAAACTACTTTAAATACATCTCAAGTGTTTAAATTTTGTTCAGAACTGCCGGAAACTATTTTAAATAATTCCCAAGTATTTAAATTTTGTTCAGAACTGCAGGAAACTATTTTAAATTGTTCTTAAGTGTCTAAAATTTATACAAAATTAACAGAAACTACTTTAAATACTTCTCAAGTGTTTAAATTTTATTCAGAACTGCCGGAAACTATTTTAAATTGTTCTTAAGTATCTAAAATTTATCCAAAATTGCCGGAAACTATTTGAAATACGTCCCAAGTGTCTAAATTTTGTTTAGAACTGCCGGAAACTATTTTAAATTGTTTCAAGCTGTCTAAAATTTATTCAGAATTGCCGGAAATTATTTTAAATATTTCTGATTTGTCTAAATTTTGTTCAGAACTACAGAAAACTATTTTAAATACAACTCAACTATCTAAAATTTAATCATTATTGCAGGAAACTATTTAAAATCTCAACTGTCGAAAATTTATTCAAAATTAACAAAATCTACTTTAAATAATTCTTAAGTGTCTAAATTTTTTTAGAACTACCAGAAACTATTTTAAATTATTCTCAACTATCTAAAATTTATTTTAAATACTTTTCAATTGTCTAAATTTTGTTCAGAACTGCCGGAAACTATTTTAAATACTTCTCAACTGTCTTAAATTTATTCAGAACTGTCAGAAACTATTTTAAATACTTCTCAACTGTTTAAAATTTTGTTCAGAATTGCTGGAAACTATTTTAAATTATTCTCAATCGTGTAAAATTTATTCAAAATTGCCGGAAACTATTTTCAATACTTCTCATCTGTCTAAATTTTGTTCACAACTGCCTGAAACTATTTTAAATTATTCACATCTATTTTGTACTTTTCGTACGTACTTATCTCGAAACTGGTTAAAAATATCTGCTTCATTCTTTCAGATTTGAACTCAGCCATGTTTCTTTGTTATATATACATAATTTTATAAATTCTAGTTGATTGGTTTAAAAATTATTAACCAATTTGTAAATTTTAAGCGAAATAAAATATATTTTTGTCTTTATAACTCATAAGCCGCTCAACAGTTATAAATAAAATTTGGTATATACATGCATAATACCTCCCTAAATAATAATTTATATCCAAAATATTTCCACCGGAAGTGGTTTTTAAATTATTGAATAATTATAGTTGATGTTATCAAAACTACTTTCCGCGGTGGTCCTGTACCTTTTATTCAATAACTCCTGAACCAATTAATATAAATTAATAAAATTTGGTTTATATATCAAAGAAACATGGCTGAGTTCGAATTTGAAGGAGTTTTGACTGTATCTTTCCCGGAAACTATTTTAAATAATTGTCAACTGTTTAAAATTTATTCAGAACTACCCGAAATTATTTTAAATATTTCTCAACTGTCTAAAATTTATTTAGAATTGCTGAAAACTATTTTAAATTGTTCTTAACTGTCCAAATTTTGTTCAGAACTGCCGGAAACTATTTTAAATACTTCTTAACTGTCTAAAATTTATTCAAAATTGTTTAAAAATATTTTAAATTGTTCTCAACTGTTTTAGGTTTATTCAGATTTGTCTAAAAATGTTTTAAATTGTTTTCAACTGTCTTAAATTTATTCAGAACTGTCTAAATTGTTTTTAAAGGTCTCAAATTTGTTCCAACCTGCCTAAAAATGTTTAAATTGTTCTCAACTGTCTCAAATTTATTCAAAATTGTTTAAAAATGTTTTAAATTATTCCCAACTGTCTCAAATTTATTCAGAATTGTCTAAAAATATTTTAAATTGTTCTTAACTGTTTTAGGTTTATTCAGAATTGTCTAAAAATGTTTTAAATTGTTTTCAACTGTCTTAAATTTATTCAGAACTGTCTAAATTGTTTTTAAAGGTCTCAAATTTGTCCCAAACTGCCTAAAAATGTTTAAATTGTTCTCAACTGTCTCAAATTTATTCAGAATTGTCTAAAAATATTTTAAATTGTTCACAACTGTCTTAAATTTATTTAAAACTATCTAAAAGTGTTTTAAATTATTCTCAACTGTCTAAAAAAAATTCAGAGTTGCCGGAAACTATTTTAAATCGCTTGCAACTGTCTAAAACTTATTCAGATTTGCCGAAAACTATTGGAAATTGTTCCTATTTGTCTAAAATTGATTCAGAATTGCTGGAAACTATTTTAAATTGCTGACAACTTACCGCTTTCACTACATCAGCGTTGGAGGCAATTATAACATTTGGCGGATCGCCCACGGGCGTTATAGCTCCACCTATATTAGAATAAATTATCATACACATTAAAATTGGTACTGGGTTCAAACCCATCACTTCACAAAGCCTGAAATGGTAAAAAAATCACTGAACGTTACAAAAAACTTTAAAATTTAGTATATACCTTATAGTAACGGGTGTCATGAGTAAAACTGTTGTAACGTTGTCCAAGAAACATGACAAAAAGGCCGTAAAAAAACACAGGGTGTTTATTAAAGGCCATATTTTTCCGCTAGTTAACTGAAAAAAAAAAATAATTCATAATAAATACGAGGTGTGGCAATTAAATAACGAGATTTATTTTTTCCGGCTTCCCTGTAAATTTGGCAACACTGCATGCTATGTCATATTAATTTGTCATCTTCCATCCATCCACTGTTAAAATTTCAAGATAATTAGGCAAACCGTTCGGCAGTAGCCTTTGATTGAAGTTAACTACTTTCTCGTACTCCGCCGGAATTATGTTAGTGTCAATATACCGAGAGTTTTTTTTATCAGTGAACATGGGCGTATGTCATTACCATAGTTACATTTAAAATGATTGACAGCAATGCATTATCGCGTTTTTTATAAAACTGAACATAGGACGTGACATTTAGTATATCTGTCAATGTCATCAAATTGTCATATTTCAAAATGTATACAATTGAAGAAAAAGTTCAAATTGTATGGTATAATTCTATACTCTGACATAAGCCTAAGGCAAGAAATAATTAATATAAATTATATTTTATCCCTATTTTTTAATTGATCAATATTAAATGGCCCCAAAGAAAAAAAATTCGTTTGGTGCAAGATCTGGTGGCATTGCAGGCCACTCCACTTCTCCACCACGTCCTATCCAGCGTTGGAGGAATACCTGGTGCAGATATAAGTGAAAATTTTGACGACTCCAATACCTGCAATTTTGTGAATTTACTTCCCGATTAATATAAAATGTCGCTTCATCCGTAAATAAAATTCGATCCAGTAATATTTCCCCACTATTAATTTTGTTCATCATATCTTCGTAAAAGATATTTCTTCGTTCTATATCGTTGTGTAATAACTCTTGGTGATTTTGATATTTAAAACTCTTAAAATGTTCTTGTCTTAAAACCTTGTATACTAGTATTCTTAATTTCAGAAAAAAAATTGTTGACAGGGTGTTGTCACTTTCAATTAATTGCATAATTTCTTGTTTCTTTCTATTAACTACAGTACTTGGTCTGATTTTCTTCTTGTGATGTTTATTGACGCATCCTTTAGTTCTGTAGTCATTGTAAAATTTTCTTATAGTTGTTGGACTGGGTCGCTTATTAAAAGTTAATGCACATAAGTCAGAAACTTGTTGTAGACTCGTTATAATTACTCCAATTTACAATTTGAACTTTTCTTTAACTGTATACATTTTGAAGTATGACAATTTGATGACATTGACAGATATACTAAATGTCACGTCCTATGTCCAGTTTTAAAAAAAACGCGATAATGCATTGCTGTCAATCATTTTAAATGTAACTATGGTAATGAAAACTTTCGGTATATGTGTGAAACTGAAAATCCGCTACAGAAATGAACGAATTGTTGAAGAATGTTTATGGTGATGAGGGTCTATCTAGTACTCAAGTTTTCGAGCAGTTTAGAAGATTTAAAGAAGGAAGAAAAGAGATCGGAGACGATTAGCACCTCGGCCGTGTACTGACATTGTTTTTTCGAAATGCGAGTGATTGTTCACATGGATTGGGTACCTGAGGGGCATTATAAGAAGGTTTTGATAATCCTTCATGCACGGGTGAGAAGAAAAAGGGCTGAAATGTGATGGATTCTCCATGAAGACAAAACGTCGGAACTAAGCGCCCGGTAAGACAAAATTATCGTTGGTACATCAACCGTATTGACTTGACCTAGTAACTATTTTAAATACTTCTCAAGTGTCTAAATTTTGTTCAGAACTGCCGGAAACTATTTTAAATTGTTCTCAAGTGTCTAAATTTTGTTCGAAATTGCCGGAAACTATTTTAATATATTATCAAATGTCTTAAATTTATTCAGAACTGCCGGAAACTATTTTAAATTGTTCTCAACTGTCTAAATTTTGTTCAAAACTGCCGAAAACTATTTTAAATACTTCTCAATTGTCTCAAATTTATTCAGAACTGCCAGAAACTAATTTAAATTGTTCTCAACTGTCTCAATTTTGTTCAGAACTGCCGGAAACTATTTTAAATTGTTCTCAACTGTCTAAATTTTGTTCAGAACTCCCGGAAACTATTTCAAATTGTTTTCAACTGTCTAAATTTTGTTCTAAACTGCCGGAAACTATTTTAAATTAGTCTCAACTGTCTAAATTTTGTTCAGAACTGCCGGAAACTATTGTAATTTGTTCTCAATTGTCTTAATTCTATTCAGAACTGCCAGAAACTATTTTAAATTGTTCTCAACTGTCTAAATTTTGTACAAAAGTACCAGAAACTATTTTAAATTGTTTTCAACTGTCTAAATTTTGTTCAGAACTGCCGGAAACTATTGTAATTTGTTCTCAATTGTCTTAATTCTATTCAGAACTGCCAGAAACTATTTTAAATTGTTTTCAACTGTCTAAATTTTGTTCAGAACTGCCGGAAACTATTGTAATTTGTTCTCAATTGTCTTAATTCTATTCAGAACTGCCAGAAACTATTTTAAATTGTTCTCAACTGTCTAAATTTTGTACAAAAGTACCAGAAACTATTTTAAATTGTTTTCAACTGTCTAAATTTTGTTCAGAACTGCCGGAAACTATTGTAATTTGTTCTCAATTGTCTTAATTCTATTCAGAACTGCCAGAAACTATTTTAAATTGTTCTCAACTGTCTAAATTTTGTACAAAAGTACCAGAAACTATTTTAAATTGTTTTCAACTGTCTAAATTTTGTACAAAAGTACCAGAAACTATTTTAAATTGTTCTCAACTGTCTAAATTTTGTACAAAAGTACCAGAAACTATTTTAAATTGTTTTCAACTGTCTAAATTTTGTGTAGAAATGCCGGAAACTATTTTAATTTGTTCTCAACTGTCTTAATTTTGTTCAGAACTACCGGAAACTATTTTAAATTGTTCTGAACTGTCTAAATTTTGTTTAAAAATGCCGGAAACAGTTTTAATTTGTTCTCAACTGTCTAAATTTTGTTCAGAACTGCTGGAAATTATTTTAAATACTTCTCAACTGTCTAAATTTTGTTCACAAATGGCACCGAATTCGGGTCTGAGATGTAGTTATAGAAAAGCGGCAGAGCTTATGAACAACCTAACAAAAAAGGCCTGCAGTCATTGCTTCCAACAATGGAATATTCGCATTGGGCGGTGCAGGGTTCTAAGATCAATCTTGTTATTTAATTGCACACCTGGAATACTTACTCTATACGCTAAAACGGCCATATAATCAAAAACTCCTGTTTCTGAAAAAATTGCCACTAAAGTCATCATTGAAAATAATAAAATTAAAGTTTCAGCGTCCATCCAAGATATAATTTCAGATACTGTAGGCCTTTCATTCAATACTGCCAAAATGGCTACGGACATTGTTGACGCTAACATTGCTGCAACTGTTCGATGAATAATCTGAAAGAAATTAGGAGTTTTCAATCCGTATGACAGCTGTTTGTCATACTTCACATTTTTTCAAATTTATTTTTAAACAGCTCAACGGATTTTTATGAAATTTGGTATACAGGTGTTGAAACTACTAGAAACTATTTTAATTTGTTCTCAAATGTCTTAAATTTATTCAGAATTGCCGGAAACAATTTTAAATTGTTCTCAATTGTCTAAATTTTGTTCATAACTGCTTGAAACTATTTTAAATACTTCCCAAGTGTCTAAATTTTGTTCGAAATTGCTGGAAACTATTTTAATATATTCTCAAATGTCTTAAATTTATTCAGAACTGCCGGAAACTATTTTAAATTGTTCTCAACTGTCTAAATTTTGTTCAAAACTGCCGAAAACTATTTTAAATAATTCCAAAGTATTTAAATTTTGTTCAGAACTGCAAGAGACTATTTTAAATTGTTCTCAATTGTCTTAAATTTATTCAGAACTGCCAGAAACTATTTTAAATTGTTCTCAACTGTCTAAATTTTGTTCAGAACTGCCGGAAACTATTTCAAATTGTTCTCAACTGTCTAAATTTTGTTCTAAACTGCCGAAAACTATTTTAAATTAGTCTCAACTGTCTAAATTTTGTTTAGAAATGCCGGAAACTACTTTAATTTGTTCTCAACTGTCTAAATTTTGTTCAGAACTGCCGAAAACTATTTTAAATACTTCTCAACTGTCTTAAATTTATTCAGAACTGCCAAAAACTATTTTAAATACTTCTTAACTGTCTAAATTTTGTTCAGAACTGCCGGAAATTATTTTAAATTATTTACATCTATTTTGTACTTTTCGTACGTACCTTATCTCGAAACTGGTTAAAAATATTAACTTAATTCTTTCAGATTTGAACTCAGCCATGTTTCTTTGTTATATATACATAATTTTATAAATTCTAGTTGTTTGGTTTAAAAAAATATTAACCAATTTGTAAATTTTAAGCAAAATAAAATATATTTTTGTTAATAACTCATAAGCCGCTCAACGGTTATAAATAAAAATTGGTATATACATGCACAATACCTCCCTAAATAATAATTTATATCCAAAATATTTTCACCGGAAGTGGTTTTTAAATTATTGAATAATTATAGTTGATGTTATCAAAACTACTTTCCGCGGTGGTCCTGTACCTTTTATTCAATAACTCCTGAACCAATCAATAGAAATTAATAAAATTTGGTTTATATATCAAAGAAACATGGCTGAGTTCGAATTTGAAGTAATTTTGGCCGTATTTTCACCGGAAACTATTTAAAATACTTATCAACTGTCTAAAATTTATTTAGAACTACCCGAAATTATTTTAAATACTTCTCAACTGTCTGAAATTTATTTAGAATTACTGGAAACTATTTTAAATTGTTCTCAATTGTTTTAAATTTATTCAGAATTGCCGGAAACTATTTTAAATTGGTTTCAACTGTCTAAATTTTGTTCAGAACTGCCGGAAACTATTTCAAATATTTCCCAAGTGTCTAAATTTGTTCAGAACTACTGGAAACTATTTTAAATTGTTCTCAACTATCTAAAATTTATTCAGAACTGCCAGAAACTATTGTAAATTGTTCTCAACTGTTTTAAATTTATTCAGAACTGCCGGAAACTATTTTAAATTTTTCTCAACTGTCTAAAATTTATTTTGAAATGTTAGAAACTATTTTACATTGTTCTTAACTGTCTAAAATTTATTCAGAATTGCTGGAAACTATTCTAAATTGTTCCCAACTATCTAAAATTTATTCAGAACTGCCGGAAACTATTTTAAATAGTTCTCAACTGTCTAAATTTTGTTCAGAACTGCCGAAAACTATTTTTTTAGTTTATCCTTAAACGGCCTAACGGATTTTTATAAAATTTAGTATACAAGGTGCTAAAAGTATAAGGATTAATAATTTCTTACTATCGACACAATACCTCCCGCCAATTTTTGTTGACGAAGCTGAAAAGTTGTACATACCTCAAAAATTATTAAAATGTATAAAAATACTAATATCACTGCAGCGTATATGGTTCCATTATGTGTATCTATTGGTGTTATGTTATAATTTATGGAAACAGGAAACATAGTGTTTAAATTGGTCCTTAATTTAACTTTAAGGACGATTTTACCAAATTCTTCTTCAGTCATATTCAAAATAAAAGTATTCTTTCTTTTAACTTCAGGGACAATACCTATTAGTTCCTCAGAGACTAAAGGGACGTACCAAACATCTGAAATATTCTGAAAATATGAATAAAGGGTGAGAAATTATTTTGAAATTTATATATCGACACTGAAAAACGGGACAGTCAAAATAACTTTTTTATTTATAATTATTTTTTAATTTTTTTGATATATTTGTAAACTAGGATTAGAGGCCTACAAATCATGGTATTTGCTATAATGGTAGCACTTCCGGTTTAACCGGAAGTTACAGTAATTTTCATATTTCAAATGAGACATCCTATATATTTTTATATGTATGCCCCTAAGCCCAGTTTACAAATGTATAAATGTATAAAAAAATTTAAAAAAATAATATGTATATATATACAGGGTGTAACACGTACACCGACCACTGCCATTATTACCTTTATTATTATAGTTACAAAAAAATACTATAGAACAAAGTTGTAGGGGACCAAGGGGGACATTCTTTCAGAGAAGAAAATATTTTTTTAAACCAGTGGTTCTTAAGTTACAACACAAAGTTATATTTTTTCAAATGGGATTCTACAATTTTTTTATGTCTATTCGATAGCATATTTTTTTCTGAATTCAACCATGTATTAGTTTTATATCCTTACATAATAAAAATATAGAAAAAAATGCGATTGAAATTTTAATAAATTTTTATTTTTAATATTATTGTCCAGTAGGCTATGGATGAAAAACAATAACAAAAGAACAAAATATAGCTGCTGTCAAATAATAATTGGCGTACTAATTGTTGTAAATTGTTATTCTTTGTGTTTTGAGATTATTTTGTGACAATATGGCTGATGTTTATACAAATGAAGATTTGTATCGTTTATTATTAATTTATGGTGAGTGTAATGAAAATGCCATACATTTATAAGGAGTAATTAACAATTATTAATTTTCAATTTAAATTTGTCACTCTTGTTTCTCATCCATGGCCTACTGTACAATAATATTAAAAATAAAAATTTATTTAAATTTCAATCGCATTTTTTTCAATATTTTTATTATGTAAGGATATAAAACTAATACATGGTTAAATTCAGAAAAAAATATGCTATCGAATAGGCATAAAAAATATGTAGAATCCCATTTGAAAAAATATAACTTTGTGCTGTAAGTTGAGAACCACTGTTTTAAAAAAATTTTTTCTTCTCTGAAAGAATGTCCCCTTTGGTCCCTTACAACTTTGTTCTATATTATTTTTTTGTAACTATAATAATAAAGGTAATAATGGCGGTGGTCGGTGTACGTGTTACACCCTGTATAGTATACAGGGTGTTAAAAAATAAGTGTCTCAAATTATGAGGGCATATAGTACTGACAAAAATGAGTAAAAAAAATTTAATCAACATGGATCCGATCTTCAACTGTTTTCGAGAAAGAGCCCATTTTGTTTTAGAATCAAAGAAAAACAGACTAAGATAGTGGTCGAACAAAATTTTGTCTATGCCAGTAAATAGACTATAAAAAAACAATAACATATTATATGAAACATTTTTTTCACTTTCTAATAGTTACGAAGTTATTTGAAAACTAAATATGGGCCAAAGATGCCAGCCATTCTGCTATAGGCGACTTTTTTGATTTTTTGTGAAAAACAAAAATACATCTAAGGTGACCTCTGAAAGGTAAACAAAATGTCACATCAAAGTCGTAACTCTTACAGTTTTCGAGATAGCAGAAGTAAACACCGAAAAAACTCATTTTTCATTGTCTTTTATCTCGAAAACAGTTGAAGATCGGACCTATGTTGATTCAACTTTTTTTACTCGTTTTGGTCAGTACTACATGCCCTCATAATTTGGGACACTAATTTTTTAACACCCTGTATATTTGGAATAATACTTACTTTAACATATAATATGTCATCCATTTGTAATTCAGATATATTTTTTGGAAATCTTTTAATTTTGACTTCTTGTAAATATACAGCCATATAATTTTGGGACATGTTACCATAATATTTTGGTAACAATGCACCTTCTACTAAAAGACTAACTTGTTTTTGCAATGGATATTCAGAAATCAAGTATCCTAAAAATGTTAATTATGTTATATCTCAAAAACAGTTGAATATAGGAGTGTAATTCGTTCAGATTTGAACTCAGCCATGTTTCTTTGATATATATACATAATTTTATACATTTTAGTTGGTTAGTTCGAAAGTTATTAAAAAAATTGTAAATTTTGAACGAAAAAAATTTACATTTTTCTTAATAACTCATAAACCACTCAACTGTTATTAATAAAAATTGGTATACACATGCACAATACGTCCCTAAATAATATTTCCTTAACGATATATTTCCACCGGAAGTAGTTTCCGAATTATTTAATAATTACACTTGATGTTATCAAAACTACTTTCCGCAATATTAGTAAACATTTTATTCGATATCTATGGAACCCCTCGACCGTTATTAATAAAATTTGGTATCGGGGTAAAAAAAAACATGGCGGAATCCAAATTTGAAAAAAAAATTATTCAGAATTGCCGGAAACTATGCTGCATTAATGTTAACTTCTTAAATTTATTTTGAAGGGTCGGAAACTATTTTAACTTATTCTCAAATATCTTAAATTTATTTAGAATTGTCAAAAACTATATTAATTTGTACTCAAATGTCTTAAATTTATTTAGAATTGCCGAAAACTTCTCAACTGTCCAAAATTGGTTCAGAATTATCTAAAAATGTTTTAAATACTTCTCAACTGTCTAAAATTTATTCAGAATTGTCTAAAAATGTTTTAAATTGTTCTCAACTGTCTCAAATTTATTCAGAATTGTTTAAAAGTGTTTTAAATACTTCTCAACTGTCTAAAATTTATTCAGAATTGTCTAAAAATGTTTTAAATTGTTCTCAACTGTCTAAATTTTGTTCAGAACTGCCGGAAACTATTTTAAATACTTCCCAAGTGTCAAATATTTTTTCAGAACTGCAGAAAACTATTTTAATTTGTTCACAAATGTCTTAAGTTATTTAGAATTCTGTAAAACTGTTTTAAATTGTTCTTAACTGTCTTAACACTTATTCAGAAATGTCTAAAACTATTTTAAATACTTCTTAACTGGTCAAAATTTAGTCAAAATTGCCCAAACTGCTTTAAATTTATTCTGAATTGCGTGAAACTATCTTAAACAAAATCATAAATGTAAGTCCAATGTTTTTCTTCAAGTTTATCATTAAATATCTTTTGAACCACTCTTGTGTTAATAATAGTTTTAGGTATAAATATATTTTCAATCTTCCTGAATCGATTGGCGCAAAGTTCAACCCGATATCTCTAACAGTTTCCGAGATATTTTCAAATTTACAAAAAATGAGCAAAAAAACATACCGGAAAGTAGTTTTGATAACATCAACTGTAATTATTCAATAATTTAAAAACTACTTCCGGTGGAAATATTTTGGATATAAATTATTATTTAGGGAGGTATTGTGCCTGTGTATACCAATTTTTATTTATAACTGTTGAGTGGCTTATGAGTAATTAACAAAAATATAATTTTTTTGTTCAATATTTAAAATTTTAGATATTAAAACAATTTTAGATAATTCTAAATAATTTTAGACAGTTAGAAAGTATTTTAAACAGTTTTAGAGAGTTCTGAATAAATTTTAGACAGTTGGGAATAAATTATGACAGTTTTAGACAATTTTAGACAGTTGGGAAGTAATTAAAACAGTTTTGGACAATTCTGAATAAATTTAAGACAGTTGAGAAAGTATTTAAAATAATTTCCGGCAAAGATACAGTCAAAACTCCTTTAAATTCGAACTCAGCCATGTTTCTTTGATATATAAACCAAATTTTATTAATTTATATTGATTGATTCAGGAGTTATTGAATAAAAGGTACAGGACCACCGCGGAAAGTAGTTTTGATAACATCAACTATAATTATTCAATAATTCAAAAACCACTTCCGGTGGAAACATTTTGGATATAAATTATTATTTAGGGAGGTATTGTGCATGTGTACACTAATTTTTATTTATAACTGTTGAGTGGCTTATGAGTTATTAACAAAAATATATTTTGTTTCGTTCAAATTTTACAAATTGGTTAATAATTTTCAAACCAATCAACTAAAATTTATAAAATTATGTATATATATGAAAGAAACATGGCTGAGTTCAAATCTGAAAGAATTAAGCCGATATTTTTAACAGTTTCAGAGATATAGGCTGTAAGAAGTATGCGTACCTCTAGTTGTTTTGGCTGGAATAGTAATTTGATGCATTGCTAAAATTTTTTCGTTTTTCGACATTAAGACAATACTACATAATAACCAACAAATAAGTAAAATTACTATTTTTATTCTTTTCGCCCAAGAGGGGTAAATGTAATTTTCGTTTATTATAGATTGAGGTGCTCTGAAATTAAAATAAATTTATTTAGGGTGCTTTGGAATATTAAATAATATTATTATTTACTTTTTTTGATTTTTCTTGTCTTCTAAAAACACTTCATCAGCTAAATCTATCATAATTTTCGGTGGCGTATACACAGGAGAATTTTCTATTTGATTTTTAAAATCCGCAAAGTCCGGATCTGACTTTATTACTTCAGGTAATTTATTCCAAAACGAACATACTGGACTTCTAGAACAATTTTGGGAAAAAAATTGAAAAAATCGATTGATAATTTTGTAAAAACTTACAGTGTATGCTCTGGGATTTTTTCTGAACTTGTTTTAATATCCATTTTAAACCCACAACTAATAAAACTTGCATATTCATGATTTTGAATAAAATAATTAATAAATAATATTGCCAACGACCTCTCTTAACGTTAAGTTCGAACTAAAATAGTTGCGTCCCAGTTTTGAGAAGATGTCTTTATTAATAATCAATAAAACACAGTTTTAAATGTTTTAAAAGTATATTTAAACAGTTTTAAATACATAATACTGTTTATAAAAATATATACATGTGAAATAATATATTTAAATAATACATACATCGTTTAAGAATCTCTAAACAGCTAGAAAACATATTGAGACGTACTTGTCAAATGTATTGATCTATAAAATTGTTAAAACAAAGTATATTAACAAATATACATAATATTTATTGTAATAATTGTGATTTCCGTGTAACACACGACTTATTTCATGTAAGTTTATATAATTTAATAGTATTTAAGCATTTTTCAGTAAAGTTATTTGTTTTAACCTAAAAATATTCTTTAGTTTTTGCAGTTTTTGTTTGATAAACAAATAATTATTGTTTTTCATAGGTTCTATTTGTTTTAATAACAAATTCCAATGAATTTAACAACAATTTGAATGTTGGAAATGTTTTAATAATATTTAAATTGTCTTGAAATTATATTTAAATCGATATATATGCGTTTATATTCAATAAAACTAAAGGAAAACTGTCTTAAATTCATTCAGAAATGTTTTAAATTGTATTAAACACTTCTCGCCTGTCTTAAATTTGTTCAGAGTTGTCTAAAACTGTTTTAAATACTTCCCAATTGTCTAAAATGATTCAGAACTGTTTTAAATACTTCCCAACTGTCTAAAATTATTCAGAATTATCTAAAACTGTTTTAAATATTTGTCAGCGGTCTTAAAATTATTCATAATTGTCTAAAACTGTTTTAAATACTTATAAACTGTCTAAAATTTATTCAGAATGACCTAAAACTGTTTTAAATGCTTCCTAACTGTTTGAATTATATTTTAAATTGTCTGAAATTGTTTTAAATAATTTCCAAATGTCTGAAATTATTCAGAATTACCTAAAACTGTTCCCAACTGTCTTAAATATATTTAAAATTCTTTAAAAATGTTTTAAATACTTCCCAACTTTTAAACCGCTCAAGAGTTGTGAATGAAAATTGGTATACACATGCACAATACCTCCCTAAATAATAATTTATATTCAAAATATTTTCACCGGAAGTGGTTTTTAAATTATTGAACTTTTTATAGTTGATGTTATCAAAACTACTTTCCGCGATGTTCCTGTACATTTTATTCAATAACTCTTGAACCAAACAATAAAAATTAATAAAATTTGGTTTATATATTAAAGAAACATGGCTGAGTTCGAATTTGAAGGAATTTTGGCCGTATCTTTGCCGGAAACTATTTTAAATGATTGTCAACTGTCTGAAATTTATTCGGAAATGCCGGAAACTATTTTAAATAGTTCTCAACTGTCTTAAATTTATTCAGAATTGTCCAAAACTGTGTTCATTTATTCCCAACTCTCTAAAACTATTTTAAATAATTTCCAATTGTGTAAAAAATATTCAGATTTGTCCAAAAGTGTTTTAATTTATTCCCAAGTGTTTAAAATTTATTCAGAACAGTCTGAAACTGTTTTAAAAACTTTCCAACTGTCTAAAATTATTTAAAATTGTCTAAAATTGTTTTAAATACTTTCCAACTGTCTTAAATATATTTAAAATGTCTGAAACTGTTTTAAATTCTTGTCAGATGTTTAAAATTTGTTCAAAATAGTCCCAAACAGTTTTAAAAATTTCGCAATTGTCTAAAATTATTGAGAACTTTTTTTAAATACTTTCCAACTGTCTAAAATTATTCAGAATTGTCCAAAACTCTTCTCAATACTTTCGAACTGTCTTAAATATATTTAAAATTGTTTGAAACTGTTTTAAATGCACGTCAACTGTTTAGAATGTATACAGAATTGACTAAAACTGTTTTAAATACTTCTCAATTGTTTTAAATTTATTCAGAAATGCCTAAAATTGTTCTAAATACTTCTGAACTGTCTAATTTTTTTTCAGAATTACCGGATACTATTTTAAATTGTTTTTAATTGTCGTATGTTTATTCAGAATTGTCTAAAACTGTTTTAAATTCTTCCCAACTGTCTAAAATTGTTTAAAATTGTCCAAAACTGTTTTAATTATTTCCCAACTGTCTTAAATTATTTAGAATTGTCTAAAACTGTTTTAAATACTTCTCAACTGTCTTTAATCTATTTAAAATTGTCTAAAACTGTTTTAAATACTTCCCAACTGTCTTAAATTTATTATTTAGTACTTTTTTTTTTAGCGAAAAATGAGTCTTATCGCAGAACAAGAGACAAAAATTAAGGAAAGTTTGTTTGAATTTTTAAATAAATATATTCCAAACGCTGATGTATCACTAATTGACGATATAGTTCTGTCTTACGTCATATCCGTGTTAGAGGATGCGAGTTCCGACGTCATGTTCGATGTCGAAGGTAAGTAATTGTTTAAAATTGTTTGAAATACTTCTCAATTGTTTAAAACTATTTTAAATACTTCCCAACTGTCTAAAATTATTAAAAATTGTTTATAACTGTTTAAAATTTATTCAGAATTCTCTAAAACTGTTTTAAATACTTCCCAACTATCTAAAATTATTTATAATTGTTTTAAATACTTTTGAACTGTCTAAAATTTATTCAGAATTGCCGGATTTTTAAAAAATTTATTCTTAACTATAAAATTTGTTCAGATTTGCCGGAAACTATTTCAATTTGTTGCCAAATGTCTTAAAATTTTCTCAACTATCTAAAATTTATTTAGAATTGCCGGAAACTATTTTAAATATTTTTCAGCTATCTAAAATTGATTCAAAATTGCTGGAAACTATTTTAAATACTCCTCAACTGTCTAGATTTTGTTCAGAACTGCCGGAAACTATTTTAAATTGATGTCAACTGTCTAATACATTCAAAATTAACGGAAACTATTTTAAATACTTCCCAATTGTCTAAAACTGTTTTAAATTGTTCTCAACTGTCCTAAATTTATTCAGAATTGTCTAAAAATGTTTTAAATTTTTTTCAACTGTCTTAAATTTATTCAGAATTGTCTAAAAATGTATTAAATTATTCCCAACTGTCTCAAATTTATTCAGAATTGTCTAAAAATGTATTAAATTATTCCCAACTGTCTCAAATTTATTCAGAATTGTCTAAAAATGTATTAAATTATTCCCAACTGTCTCAAATTTATTCAGAATTGTCTAAAAATGTATTAAATTATTCCCAACTGTCTCAAATTTATTCAGAATTGTCTAAAAATGTATTAAATTATTCCCAACTGTCTCAAATTTATTCAGAATTGTCTAAAAATGTATTAAATTATTCCCAACTGTCTCAAATTTATTCAGAATTGTCTAAAAATATTTTAAATTGTTCTCAACTGTTTTAGGTTTATTCAGAATTGTCTAAAAATGTTTTAAATTGTTTTCAACTGTCTAAAATTTATTCAGAACTGTCTAAATTGTTTTTAAAGGTCTCAAATTTGTTCCAAACTGCCTAAAAATGTTTAAATTGTTCTCAACTGTTTCAAATTTATTCAGAATTGTCTAAAAATATTTTAAATTGTTCTCAACTGTTTTAGGTTTATTTAGAATTGTTCAAAACTGATTTAATTTATTCTGAACTGTTTAAAATTTATTCAGAATTCTCTAAAACTGTTTTAAATAATTTCCAATTGTCTAAAATTATTCAGAATTGGCTAAAACTAGTAAAATAATATTCTAGGGACATTGAAACTTGTTTATTAAAAACTCACCACCGATTTTTTTGACCAAAGACAATCCCTTCCTTACCTAAATGTGACGGAAGGTAAAAATTAACTTTTTCTTACAGGTTTTTGCGAAATGATGTCCCAATATTTCCCAGACTTTGAAAATATACACCAGGCTACAGTTTGCGAATGGATTTTTGATTTAGAATCAAAATTACGCCGACAGGATAGTAAAAATGACAAAACTATTTCTTTGTTGGAATTGTCGTTACCTGAGATTTTACCGAGAGTTAAACCCAGGTTAGTTTTTTATTAACTGTTATGAGCTTCAAATAAAATATCATGATTTTTATAATTAATGTTTCTAGCTGTAGAATAAATGTTTTTAAATTTTTTTTCGACTTACATTAGCTTTAAGGAGCAAGTATTTAGTTTGTTATTATTCAGAAATAACCCAAAAAATCTACCCTCAACCTTTAAATGGGTAGAAATTCACCACCCAAAACTGGGTAGAGATAACAAATTTCCGATTTCACCATTCAATTCTACGTAGTTTCTTCCATAAGTATACCAATTTTCATAACTTTTCGTTGAATAGTTTTCAAATAAACAAACTTTGAATTCATCGCAAATTTTATGAAATTTATGTCGGCAAGCGACGCGTCAGTCGCCGACAAAAAATCAGGAAATTTACGGTGAAGTTATTTCCTAATCTTTTGTATGTATCTCGAATCCTGTTAAAAATATCGGCTTAATTCTTTCAGATTTGAACTCAGCCATGTTTCTTTGTTATATATATACATAATTTTATAAATTTTTGTTGCTTGGTTTAAAAATTATTAACAAATTTGTAAATTTAGAACGAAAAAAATTATATTTTTGTTCATAACTCATAAGCCGCTCAACAGTTATAAATGAAAATTGGTATACACATGCACAATACCTCCCTAAATAATAATTTATATACAATATATTTCCACCGGAAGTGGTTTTGAAATTATTGAATAATAACAGTTGATGTTATCAAAACTACTTTCCGCGGTGGTCCTATACTTTTTATTCAATAACTTCTGAACCAATCGTCCGAATTTAATAAAATTTGGTTTATATATCAAAGAAACATGGCTGAGTTTGAATTTGAAGGAATTTTGGCCGTATCTTTGTCGGAAACAAACTCACCATCGGATTTTTTGACCGAAAACATTACCTCCCTTAACTACGGTATTTTGATAGATCGCACAACAATTCCGAAAGCAGTCTGCCAGAAAATCCGAAGAGAACTCACCAAATTTCTGAAACTAGTGATGGTGGTAGCACTGATTCTTCTTGTTGCGACTTTTTCCTGGAAGAAGTGGACATTCTCCATGAAATGTTTCCAGACGTTGGTTCCATGGAGGTAAGTATAATGTTATTTTTATGGAAAATTTATACAAAAATGAATCAAATTTGTTCAGAATTGCCGGGAACTACTTTAAATTATTCTCAACTGTCTAAAATTTATTCAGAATTACCAGAAACTATTTTAAATTGTTCCTGTTTGTCCGAAATTTGTTCAGAATTGCTGGAAACTGTATTAAATTTATTCAGAATTGCCGAAAATTATTTTAATTTATTCTCAAATGTCTATATTCTGTTCATAACTGTTGAAAAGTATTTTAAATACTTCTCAACTGTTTTTCACGTTCTCAAATGTTTTAAATTTATTCAGAATTGCCGGAAACTATTTGAAATACTTCCCATGTATCTGAGTTTTGTTTAGAACTGCCGGAAACTATTTTAAATATTTCTCAACTGTTTAAATTTATTTAGAATTGCCGAAAACTATTTGAAATTGTTCTTAACTGTCTAAAATTTATTCAGAACTGACGGAAACTATTTTAATTTGTTCTCGAATGTCTAAATTTTGTTTAGAACTTCCGGAAACTATTTTAAATTGTTCCCAACTGTCTAAAATTTATTCAGAATTACCAGAAACTATTTAAATTGTTCTCAACTGTTTAAAATTTATTCAGAACTGCTGGAAACTATTTTAAGTATTCTCAACTGTCTAAATTTTGTTCAGAACTGCCAGAAATGATTTTAAATACTTCTCAACTGTCTAAATTTTGTACAAAACTGATAGAAACTATTTTAAATACTTCCCAACTGTCTAAATTTTGTTCAGAACTGCCAGAAATGATTTTAAATGCTTCTGAACGATCTAAATTTTGTTTAGAACTGCCGGAAACTATTTTAAATAAAAAATGATTAAAGATAGGGCAATAATTTGTGCAGATTTGAACTCAGCCATGTTTCTTTGATATGTGTTCATAGTTTTATAAATTTTAGTTGATTGGTTTAAAAATTATTTAAAAAATTGTAAATTTTGAACGACAAAAATTATATTTTTGTTAATAACTCATAAGCCACTCAACAGTTATAAATGAAAATTGGTATACAGATGCACAATACCTCCCTAAATAATAATTTATAAACAATATATTTCCACCGGAAGTGGTTTTTTAATTATTGAACAAATTGTAGTTAATGTTATCAAAACTACTTTCCGCGACAATCTTGTACTTTTTATTCAATAACTCCTGAACCAATCAATATAGATTAATAAAATTTGGTTTATATATCAAAGAAACATGGCTGAGTTCAAATTTGTAAGAATTTTAAGCGTATCTTTGCCGGAAACTATTTTAATTTGTCCCCAACTGTCTAAAATTTTTTCAGAATTGACAGTATCTATTTTAACTTGCTCGCAACTGTCTAAAACGTATTCAAAACTGCCAGAAACTATTTTAAATATTTCTCAAATGTCTAAATTTTGTTCAGAACTACCGGAAACTATTTTATATACTTCACAACTGTCTAAATTTTGTTTAGAACTGCCGGAAACTATTTTAATTATTTTTCAACTGTCTAAATTTTGTTTAGAATTACCGAAAACTATTTAAAATGTTCTTAACTGTCTAAAATTTATTCAGAACTGCCAGAAACTATTTTAAATACTTCCCAAATGTCTAAATTTTGTTCAGAATTGCCAAAAACTATTTTAAATTCTTCTTAACTGTCTGAAATTTATTCAGAACTGCCAGAAACTATTTTAAATTGTTCCCAACTGTCTAAAATTTATTCAGAATTACCAGAAACTATTTAAATTGTTCTCAACTGTTTAAAATTTATTCAGAACTGCCAGAAACTATTTTAAATATTTTCCAAGTGTCTAACTTTTGTTTAGAACTACCGGAAACTATTTGAAATATTTCTCAACTGTCTAAGATTTATTTAGAATTGCAGAAAACTATTTTAAATTATTTTTAACTGTTTAAAATTTATTCAGAACTGCCAGAAACTATTTTAATTTATTCTTAACTGTCTAAATTTTGTTGAGAATTGCCGGAAACTATTGTAAATACTTTTCAAATGTCTAAATTTTATTCAGAACTGCCGGAAACTATTTTAAATACTTCCCAAGTGTCTAAATTTTGTTTAGAATTGCCTGCCGAAAATATTTGAAATTGTTCTTAACTGTCTAAAATTTATTCAGAACTGCCAGAAACTATTTTAATTTGTTCCCGACTGTCTAAAATTTATTCAGAATTGCCGGAAACTATTTTATTTTGTGCTCAAATGTCTAAAATTTATTCAGAACTGCAGGAAACTATTTTAATTTGTTCCCAACTGTCTAAAACTTATTCAAAACTGCCGTGAACTATTTTAAACTATTCCCAAATATCTACAATTCATTCAAAATATAATATAAACATTTCTTTTTAGGTTAAGCATTGTCTTACGATCGCTAATGGTGACATAGACCGAGCTACACAGATATTATTACATCGTCAAGAAAACGGTTTGTGTATTGGTCAAAACGGTAGCTTAAACTTGACTTTAACTAATAAAGCGCCTTTAATTAACGACAATGAGTTAAAGAATAGAATAATTGAACGATATTCTTACGTAGATAAAGATGCAGAAAATAAGGAACATCGCCCTTTGGCTCCGAAAACTGAGCCCAAAAAACTTGTCAGATATCGGGATAATAAAATTGTTTCTTTGAAAGGTGAACGTTTTACTGAAGTTAAAAAAGGAGACGACGAAGAAATTAATCTTAAAAAACCAAAAAAACTTAATCCGTAACCATGACTTAAAAGTTTTAAAACTTTAAATAACTTTAAAATCGTCATATTTATAATTAATGTCTCTAGGTGTAGTATACATGTTTTTAAATTTTTTTTCGACTTACATTAGCTTTAAGGAGCAAGTATTTAGTTTGTTATTATTCAGAAATAACCCAAAACATCTACACTCAATCCTTAAATGGGTAGATGTTCACCACCCAAAACTGGGTAGAGGTAGCAAATTTCCGACTTCACCATTCAATTCTACGTAGTTTCTTCCATAAGTATACCAATTTTTATAATTTTTCGTTGAATAGTTTTCAAATAAACAAACTTTGAATTCATCGCAAATTTTATGAAATTTATGTCGGCAAGCGACGCGTCACTTGCCGACAAAAAAATCAGGAAATTTACGGTCCTAATCATTTGTACATATCTCGAATCCAGTTGCAAATATCGATTTAATTCTTTCAGATTTGAACTCAGCCATGTTTTTTTGTAATATATACATAATTTTATAAATTTTAGTTGGTTGGTTTAAAAATTATTTAAAAATTTGTAAATTTTGAACTAAAATTTTTATATTTTTGTTAATAACTCATAAGCCGCTCAACAGTTATAAATGAAAATTGGTATACACATGCACAATACCTCCCTATATAATAATTTATATCCAAAATATTTCCACCGGAAGTGGTTTTTAAATTATTGAACAATTATAGTTGATGTTATCAAAACTACTTTCCGCGGTGGTCCTGTACCTTTTATTCAATAACTCCTGAACCAATCAATAGAAATTAATAAAATTTGGTTTATATATCAAAGAAACATGGCTGAGTTCAAATTTGAATGAGTTTTGACTGTATCTTTTCCGGAAACTATTTTAAATACTTGCCAACTGTCTAAAATTTATTCAGAACTGCCGGATATTTATCAACAGTCTAATATTGGGATGAACTTTGCGCCAAACTATATTTTAAATTCTTCTTAACTCTGGAGAATTGCCTAAAACTGTCTTAATTTATTCCCAACTGTCTAAATTATTTCAGAATTGTCCAAAACTGTTTTAAATAATTTCCAACTATCTATTGAGAGTTGCCTAAAATTGTTTTAATTTATTCTCAACTGTCTAAAATTATATAGAATTGTCTAAAACTGTTTCATTTAATTCCCAACTGTCTAAAATTTATTCAGAACCCTCTAAATCTGTTTTAAATAATTCTCAACTGTCTAAAATTATTCAGAATTGCCTAAAACTGTCTTAATTTATTCCCAACTGTCTAAAATTGTTTAAAATTATTTGAAACTGTCTTAAATTTATTCAGAATTGTTCAAAACTGTTTTAAATACTTCCCAATTGTCTAAAATTATTTAGAATTGTCTAAAACTGTTTTAGATACTTCCCAAACTGTCTAAAATTATTTAGAATTATTTAAAATTGTATTAAATATTTCCCAGCTGTCTCAAATTATTCAGAATTGGCTAAAACTGTTTTAATTTATTCCCAACTGTCTAAAATTGTTTAGAATTATTTAAAACTGTTTTAAATATTTCTCAACTGTATTAAATTTATTCAAAATTGTTCAAAACTGTTTTAATTTATTCTCAAATGTCTAAAATTTGTTCAGAATTCTCTAAAATTGTTTTAATTTATTCCCAACAGTTTAAAATTGTTTAGAATTGTTTAAAACTGTTTTAAATATTTCCCAACTGTCTAAAATTATTCAGAATTGTTCCAAACTGTTTTAATTTATTCCTAAATTTCTAAAATTTATACAGAACTCTCTAAAATTATTTTAAATATTTCCCAACTGTCGAAAAAAATTATATTTTTGTTAATAACTCATAAGCCACTCAACAGTTATAAATAAAAATTGGTATACACATGCACAATACCTCCCTAAATAATAATTTATATCCAAAATATTTCCACCGGAAGTGGTTTTTAAATTATTGAAGAATTATAGTTGATGTTATCAAAACTACTTTCCGCGGTGGTCCTGTACCTTTTATTCAATAACTCCTGAACCAAACAATATAAATTAATAAAATTTGGTTTATATATCAAAGAAACATGGCTGAGTTCAAATCTGACCGTATTTTTGCCGGAAACTATGTTAAATACTTGCCAACTGTCTAAATTTTGTTCAAAACTGCCGGAAACTATTTTAAATACTTCCCAACTATTTAATTTTTGTTCAAATCTGCCGGAAACTATTGTAAATAATTCTCAGCAGTCTAAAATTTGTTTAGAATTGTCCAAAACTGTTTTAAATAATTCCCAACTATCTAAAATTATTTAGAATTGCCTAAAACTGTTTTAATTTATTCCCAACTGTCTAAAATTTATTCAAAACTTTCTAAAACTGTTTTAAATATTTTCCAACTGTCTTAAATTATTCAGAATTGTTCAAAACTTTTTTAAATAATTCCCAACTATCTAAAATTATTTAGAATTGCCTAAAACTGTTTTAATTTATTCCCAACTGTCTACAATTTATTCAAAACTTTCTAAAACTGTTTTAAATACTTTCTAACTGTCTAAAATTATTCAGAATTGTCCAAAACTGTTTTAAATTCTTCCCAACTGTCTTTTTTTATTTGATAACTCTTTAAAATTAAACCAAACCTTTTAAAAATCATGAAATGTTACAAAAAAAATGTTTTTGGATAATAAGTTCTAGACAATATCTAAATACTTGCTCCTAAATATTAATATATACACTCCGTTTTAGCGAAAAAGGTCTGTCTTTAATGATGTTGGACTATATAAATATATCTAGTCAATTCATCCGAATGAATAATGAAATGAAAAGTTAATATTTTCATTTCGATTCAATGGTTAATTCTGATTGGTCGATGGCCGTATGTACTTGTGTGTGTAAATGGGAAAAAAAAAATTACATATATTAAATCTAACTGAAATATATACTCTATATTGTACAATTCGGTTGTGAGAGAAGAAATAATTCGTTTATTTCAATGCGTAATATTTATTTTTATTCTTATGGTTATTTTTTACAACATAATTTTTAAGTGTAAAGTTCAGTATTGTAGATTGTAAAGTTCCTTTTGTATTTAATATACTCCTTTTAAGTTAATAACTGTTTTTCCGTTAAACTATGAATATTATTATTATTAATTAAAAAAAAAGTGATATTATATGTTAAATATGTGAATATAATATATTAAAAAAAAAAAATATGTATTTTATTTAATACCTGTCGCAATTTTGACAATAATTCAGAAATTATTATAGATAGGGCTGTAATTAGCAGGAAACTATTTGAAATTGTTCTCAAATGTGTAAAACTTATTCAGAATTGTTGAAAACTATTTTCATTTGTCTGTAACTGTCTTAATTTTATTTAGAATTGTCTGAAACTGTTTTAAATAATTCTCAATTGTCTTAAATTTATTCAGAATTGTCCAAAACTGTTTTAAATACTTCCCAACTATTTTAAATTTATTCAGAATTGTCTAAACTGTTTTAAATATTTCTCAACTGTCTTAAATTTCTTCAGAATTGTCCAAAACTGTTTCAAATACATTCCAACTGTCATAAATTGTCTAAAACTGTTCTACATACTTCCCAACTCTCTTAAATGTATTCAGAATTGCCTAATACTGTTCTAGATACTTTCCAACTATTTCAGAACTTTATTCAGAATTGCCTAAAACTATTTTAAATAATTCTCAACTATCCAAAATGTATTAAAAATTGCTGAAAATTGTTCTAAATACTTCTCAACTGTCTAAAATATATTCAGAATTGTCTAAAGCAATTTTAAATACTTTTCAAATATCCAAAATTAATTCAGAATTGTCTAAAACTGTTTTAAATACTTCTCAACTGTCTAAAATTGATTGAGAGTTGTCTGAAACTATTTTAAGTACTTCCCAACTGTCTCTAATTTATTCAGATTCAGAAGTATCTTAAACTATATTAAATACTTGTCAACTATCATAAAGTTATTCAGAATTGTCTAAAGCAGTTTTATATACTTCTCAAATATCTAAAATTAATTCAGAATTGCCTAAAACTATTTTAAATATTTCTCAACAATCTTAAATTTATTCAGAATTATCTAAAACTGTTTTAAATACTTCCTAACTATATTAAATTTATTCAGAATTGTCCAAAACTGTTTTAAATACTTCCCAATTATTTTAAATTATTCAGAATTGTTCAAAACTGTTTTAAATACTTCCTAACTGTCTAAAATTATTCAAAATTGTCTGAAACTGTTTTAAATACTTCCCAAATGTTTTAAATTTATTCAGAATTGTCTGAAACTGTTTTATATTATTTTTAACTGTTTAAAATTATTCAGAATTGTTTAAAACTGTTTTAAATACTTTCCAACTGTCTAAAATTATTCAGAATTGTCTAAAACTGTTTGAAATACTTCCCAACTGTCTTAAATTTATTCAGAATTGTCTAAAACTATTTTAAATACTTCCCAACTGTCTAAAATTTATTCAGAATTGTCTAAAACTGTTTTAATTTATTCTCAACTGTGTTAAATTTACTCAAAATTGCCAGAAACTAGTTTAAATAACTTGCAACTGTCTAAAATTTATTCAGAATTGCCGGAAACAATTTTAAATACTTGTCAACTGTCTAAATTTTATTCAGAAATGCCAGAAACTATTTGAAATACTTCTCAACTGTCTAAATTTTGTTCTGAGCTGCCGGAAACTATTTTAAATTGTTCTTAAATGTCTAAAATTTATTCAGAACTGTCAAAAACTGTTTGAAATACTTTTCAACTGTCTAAATTTTGTTGTGACCTGCCGGAAACTTTTTTAAATACTTCTCAACTGTCTAAAATTTATTCAGAACTGCCGGAAACTATTTTAAATGTCTAAAATCTCAAAACGGGTTAAAAGTATCAGCTTAATTCTTTTAGATTTGAACTCAGCCATGTTTCTTTGTTATATATACATAATTTTATAAATTTTAGTTAATTGGTTTAAAAATGATTAACAAATTTGTAAATTTTGAACGAAAAAAATTATATTTTTGTTAATAACTCATAAACCACTCAACAGTTATAAATGAAAATTGGTATACACATGCACAATACCTCTCTAAATAATAATTTATATCCAAAATATTTTCACCGGAAGTGGTTTTTAAATTATTGAACAATTATTGTTGATGTTATCAAAACTACTTTCCGCGGTGGTCCTGTACCTTTTATTCAATAACTCCTGAACCAATCAATATAAATTAATAAAATTTGGTTTATATACCAAAGAAACATGGCTGAGTTCGAATTTGAAGGAATTTTGACCGTATCTTTGCCGGAAACTATTTTAAATACTTGTTAACTGTATAAATTTTGTTCAGAACTGCCGGAAACTATTTTAAATTGTTCTCAACTGTCTAAAATTTATTCAGAGCTGCCCGAAATTATTTTAAATACTTCTCAGCTTTCTAAATTTTGTTCTGTAGCAATGGAAACTACTTTAACTTTTCTGTAACTTGCTAAAATTTATTCAGAATTGCTGGAAACTATATTAAATTGTATACAACTACCCAAAACTTATTCAGGAATACTGGGGACTATTTTAAATTGTTGCTAAATGTTTCAAATTTATTCAGAATTGCCGGAAACTATTTGAAATTGTAACTATAGAAACTAGATTTTATAAATAATAATGGCTGAGCCATCTTACAGGAAATTAGTGAACTATTACGTGAATCATAGAAGGTGTGGTGTAAAATTAAACGTACAATACAAAATGGCAGCTAGAACCAGTGTTTGTTTTGCATTTTTGTGTATTTTATTTAAATATGGTAAGTAATTTCAACAAAGTTATCAATTTTTGTTAAAAAATGATCGTAGTAAGCCTTGGTTTTGGATGTGTAGTGTTTTGTTTCATCCAAATCCACAAACAAATGAATGTGTAACAAGCTATCTTCGTTTGTTTTGGTAGGCAACTGTTTTCAACGTTCAAAATTTAGTATTTAATTTATAAATATTTTAAATACTTCCCAATTGTTTAAAATTATTTAGAATTGTCTTAAAACTGATTTAATTTATTTCCAACTGTCTAAAATTTCTTCAGAATTGTCTAAAACTATTTTAAATATTTCACAACTGTCTTAAATTTATTTAGTTTTGTCCAAAACTGTTTTAAATCCTTTTCAAAGCTTTAGTTATGCGTGTGTAGTGTTTTGTTTTATCCAAATCCCCAAACAAAAGAAAGTGCAACAAGCTATCTTCATTTGTTTTGGTAGGCAACTTTCTAACGTTCAAAATTTAGTAATTAATTTAAAACTATTTTAAATACTTCCCAACTATTTTAAATTATTTAGAATTGTCTAAAACTGTTTTAATTTATTCTCAACTGTCTAAAATTTGTTCAGAATTTTCTAAAACTATTTCTCAACTGTTTAAAATATTTAATTTTGCCTAAAACTATTAAAATACTTCCCAAAGCTTTAGTTATTGTTAAAAAATGGTCAAGCCTTGGTTTTGGATGTGTAGTGTTTTGTTTTATCCCAATCCATAAACAAATGAATGTGCAATAAGAAGCATCTTCGTTTGTTTTGGTAGTCAACTGTTTCTAACGTTCTAAATTTAGTAATTAATTTAAAACTATTTTAAATACTTCCCAACTGTTTAAAATTATTTAGAATTGTCTAAAACTGTTTTAGTTTATTCCTAACTGTCTAAAATTTATTATGAATTGTTTAAAAATATTTCAAATATTTCTCAATTGTCTAAAATTATTTAATTTTACATAAAACTGTTTTAAATACTTTCCAAAGCTTTAGTTATTGTTATTATTACAAAATGATCATAGTAAGCCTTGGTTTTGGATGTGTAGTGTTTTGTTTTATCCAAATCCATAAATATGAATGTGCAACAAGCTATCTTCATTTGTTTTGGTATGCAACTGTTTTTAACGTTCAAAACTTAATAATCAATTTATAACTATTTTAAATATGTCCCAACTGTTTAAAATTATTTAGAATTATCTAAAACTGATTTAATTTATTCCCAACTGTTTGAAATTATTTAGATTTGTCTGAAACTGTTTTAATTTATTCCCAACTGTCTAAAATTTATTCAGAATTGTCTAAAAATATTTTAAATATTTCTCAACTGTCTCAAATTATTTAGTTTTGTTCAAGACTGTTTTAAATACTTCCCAAAGCTTTAGTTATAGGTGTGTAGTGTTTTGTTTTATCCAAATCCATAAACAAATGAATGTGCAACAAGCTATCTTCGTTTGTTTTGATAGGCAACTGTTTTTAACGTTCAAAATTTAGTAATTAATTTATAACTTTTGATTTGCTTTATTTAAATTTATAAAATTAAGTATATATATGTTTTAAAGCTTGCCAAATCTATTGGTGCAAAAATTATACCGATATCTCTAACAGTTTTAGAGATATTAACTGATTTATGAGAGTATAATTTGGATGATATTTGAGATAGAGTGCCATGCTTTATGTTTTGTTTAATTATTCATAAACTACTTGATGGATTTTGATAAAAATTTGTATATATATATATAAAAAGGTATGAAGATTGTGTTTTTTGAGGACTCAATGGTGTATCGCCTCTTATTTTTTTGTAAATTCATTTTTCGTTCATAGGTTACGCTCAACGTTCGCCCACAATTTCCTACATTTCCCAGGAACAAATCAAAGATATTGGTGGTACAGTTGAACTAGACTGTTCAGTACAATATGCCCAAGACTATCCAGTTTTATGGGTTAAATTTGACAGACAGAGACAGTCAGAACAACTGCCAATATCGACTGGATCTAGTCTGATTATTCGCGATTCGAGATTTAGTTTACGTTACGATACAGCGAGTTCGACATATACGCTACAAATTAAAGACATTCAAGAAACAGACGCAGGGTTTTATCAGTGCCAAGTGATAATATCTTTGAGTAATAAAATATCGGCGGAAGTTGAATTACAGGTTAGGAGACCGCCGATTATTAGTGACAATAGTACGAGGAGTTTGGTAGTTTCGGAAGGACAAGGTGAGTTATTTTTGTTAATAACTTTTAAACCGCTCAACAGTTATGAATGAAAATTGGTATACACATGCACAATACCTCCCTAAATACTAATTTATATGCAAAATATTTCCACCGGAAGTGGTTTTTAAGTTATTGAATAATTATAGTTGATGTTATCAAAACTACTTTCCGCGACAATCTTGTACGTTTTATTCAATAACTCTTGAACCAAACAATAGAAATTAATAAAATTTGGTTTATATATTAAAGAAACATGGCTGAGTTCAAATCTGTAGGAATTTTGAGCGTATCTCTAATATTTTACGAGATATAAGTCCTTAATTATCAAATTTTTCAGCCATTCAAATGGAATGTTACGCTGGAGGATTCCCGAGTCCGCGAATTTCTTGGAGGCGAGAAAACAACGCCATTTTGCCAACAGGGGGCAGTATATATAGGGGGAACATTATAAAAATTAATCATATTCGAAAAGAGGACCGAGGGACTTATTATTGCGTTGCTGAAAATGGCGTCGGTAGAGGAGCAAGACGTAAGTATTATTTTAGTTTCCACAACTGTTTGAAGTGCCGGAAACTATTTTAAAATTTAAATTGTTCTTAATTGTATTTAAGTATATTCAGAATTGTCTAAATCTGTTTTAAATACTTCCCAACTGTCTTAAATTTATTCAGAATTGTCTAAAACTGTTTTAAATATTTCCCAGCTGTCTAAAATTATTTATAATTGTTTAAAATTGTTTGAAATACTTTTGAACTGTCTAAAATTTATTCAGAACTGCCGAATTTTTTAAAATTTATTCTTAACTATAAATTTTGTTCAGATTTGCCGGAAACTATTTCAATTTGTTGCCAAATGTCTTAAAATTTTCTCAACTATCTAAAATTTATTTAGAATTTCCGAAAACTATTTTAAATATTTTTCAGCTATCTAAAATTGATTCAGAATTGCTAGAAACTATTTTAAATACTTCTCAACTGTCTAGATTTTGTTCAGAACTGCCGGAAACTATTTTAAAATTATCTCAACTGTCTAATACATTCAAAATTAACGGAAACTATTTTAAATACTTCCCAATTGTCTAAAAATGTTTTAAATTGTTCTCAACTGTCCTAAATTTATTCAGAATTGTCTAAAAATGTTTTAAATTATTTTCAACTGTCTTAAATTTATTCAGAATTGTCTAAAAATGTATTAAATTATTCCCAACTGTCTCAAATTTATTCAGAATTGTCTAAAAATATTTTAAATTGTTCTCAACTGTTTTAGGTTTATTCAGAATTGTCTAAAACTGTTTTAAATACTTCTCAACTGTCTAAAATTATTTAAAATTATCTAAAACTGTTTTAAATACTTCCCAACTGTCTAAAATTAATTTGGAATTGTCTAAAACTGTTTCAAATAACTCCCAAATGTCTGATATTATTTAGAATTTCCAAAGTTGTTTTAAAAATTTCCCAACTCTCTGAAATTATTTAAAATTATCTAAAACTGTTTTAAATACTTCTTAACAGTCTAAAATTTATTTAAAATTATCTAAAACTGTTTTAAATACTTCTTAACAGTCTAAAATTTATTTAAAATTGTCTAAAACTGTTTTAAATACTTCTCAGCTGTTTTAAATATATTCAGAATTGTCTAAAACTGTTCTAAATACTTCTGAACTGTCTAAAATTTATTCAGAATTACCAGAAACTATTTTAATTTGTTCTCAACCGTCTAAAATTTATTCAGAACTGCCGGAAACTATTTTAAATTGTTCTCAACTGTCTAAAACTTATTCAGAACTGCCGGAAACTATTTAAATTTGTTTTCAATTCATTGAACTCCTAGTAAATATTTCAAAATCACAATACCCATTTTCATTTTAGGAAATATTGCGGTTGAAGTTGAATTCCAACCGGTTATAACGGTCCCGCGTCCAAGATTGGGGCAGGCCCTTCAATTCGACATGGATTTAGAATGTCACGTTGAAGCATATCCACCTCCTGCTATTTCTTGGGTTAAAGACGAAGTCGTTTTATCAAATAATCAACATTACAGGTAAGTTGATTTCGAGATAAAAAATCTTTATTTTACATTTATAAATATATCATACACAAAATAAATTTCACAAATATTGACAGAACTAATTGAAAAACTTATCAAAAATTAAAATAGTACTCGCATCTTTACACAAAGTCTTTTCAGAGCCGTATCCTGAAACACAATGTAGCAAAACAATAGTAGGTACTTCTAATATTTATGTATGATTGAAAGTATTTTTACAAACCTTAATTTTATTAGATTCAAATACATATATTATTACTACATTCTCTTTAACACGTTTTCATTATTAATTTTAAGGTGATTGCTTCCTGACAGTGACATTTGTTCAAATATGTCCTAATTGTTATTAAAATATTATGTTTTTGTTTAAATTATATTTTTAATTCATATTTAAAGTAAATAACTTTATTTACTAAATGCTATTATCGTAGAATTGAAGATTGTACCATTGTATTCAATTTTAATTAGTAAACGTTGCTAAAAAATTATATTCAATGAATTTTCTAAAAGAAAAGCTGTTAAAAGCTTGTATAAATGATACTTCCGGTTGTCCGATATACACTAAAAACTAATGAGCTCTTCCCACATTAGTATAGAATGGGTATACAAAATTTCAAATTTTTTTGCTTGATAGTATTTGAGTAATCGTGTTCACACGATCCATACACACACACACACACACACACACACACACACACACACATAAACACAAACAATATTGTAAAAATGTTAAAATCAGATTCTGGGGACATCAAAACGTACTTATTCATATGGAACGCCGTTTTAATATTTATTCTATATTTAAAGATATGTTAAATTATATAAAGACGTCATTAAATGAAATAAAGACGTCTTTAATTCATTTTTAGATGTTCTTATAATATTTTTTGATATCAAAAATTCTTTTTTAGATATCAAGAATTGAATTAAAGATATCAAGAATTAAATTAAGAATATCAAAAATTGAATTAAAGATATCAAAAATTGAATTTTGGATATCAAGAATTGAATTATGGATATCACATCTCCATAAATAACATGTCCAAAATTCGAATTTTTGACGTCCTATATTCGAATTCTGGACATGTTATTTATGGAGATGTGATATCCATAATTCAATTCTTGATATCCAAAATTAATTTAAGATGTCAAAAATTCAAATTCTTGATATCAAGAATTCATTTAAGGATATCAAGAATTGAATTAAGGATATCAAAAATGGAATTAAAGATATCAAAAATTCAAATACAGATATCCAAAATTGAATTCTGGACATTTTATTTATGGAGATGTGATATCCATAATTCAATTCTTGATATCCAAAATTAATTTAAGATGTCAAAAATTCAAATTCTTGATATCAAGAATTCATTTAAGGATATCAAGAATTGAATTAAGGATATCAAAAATGGAATTAAAGATATCAAAAATTCAAATACAGATATCCAAAATTGAATTCTGGACATTTTATTTATGGAGATGTGATATCCATAATTCAATTCTTGATATCCAAAATTAATTTAAGATGTCAAAAATTCAAATTCTTGATATCAAGAATTCATTTAAGGATATCAAGAATTGAATTAAGGATATCAAAAATGGAATTAAAGATATCAAAAATTCAAATACAGATATCCAAAATTGAATTCTGGACATTTTATTTATGGAGATGTGATATCCATAATTCAATTCTTGATATCCAAAATTAATTTAAGATGTCAAAAATTCAAATTCTTGATATCAAGAATTCATTCAAGAATTGAATTAAGGATATCAAAAATGGAATTAAAGATATCAAAAATTCAAATACAGATATCCAAAATTGAATTCTGGACATTTTATTTATGGAGATGTGATATCCATAATTCAATTCTTGATATCCAAAATTAATTTAAGATGTCAAAAATTCAAATTCTTGATATCAAGAATTCATTTAAGGATATCAAGAATTGAATTAAGGATATCAAAAATGGAATTAAAGATATCAAAAATTCAAATACAGATATCCAAAATTGAATTCTGGACATGTTAAATTTACTTTTTGATGTCTAAAATTTAATTTTTGATATCTATAAATGTATTTTTGATATCCTTTATTCAATTCCGGATATCTAATATTCAATTTTTGACATCCTAAATTATTTGAGGATGTCTGAAATTAATTTTCGACGTCCTTAATTATTTAAAGATGTCCATAATTCAATTTTTGATGTCTTTAAATAATTAAGGATATCTGAAATTAAATTTTTGACGTCTTTAAATAATTAAAGATGTCTTTAAATGTAGAATAAATAGTAAAACGGCGTTCCATATATTCACTAAAATCCTATATACTATCAGGGAATACTCGGCGTAGCCGAGTTTTTGCTAGTCTTTATACTATTTTTAGAACGATCCCTATACCACCCTTACCGAGGGTAGCGGGAGGTAAAAATGTTAAAATCGGATTCTAGGGACCTTAAATCGTGCTTATCCACTAAAATCTGGATATGCGAATATTAGAATGAATCCAATACCTCTCTTAGCGAGATTTAAAAACTTATTTTTTACTGATCTGAACAACTTATAATGCTTAAAACTGTTTTAAATACTTCTCAATTGTCTAAATTTATTCAGAATTGTCTAAAACTATTTTAAATACTTCCCAATTGTCTGAATTTATTCAGAATTGTGTGAAACTATTTTAAATACTTCCCAACTGTCTAAAACTATTTTATTATTCACAACTATTTTGTATGTATCTCGAAACTGGTTAAAAATATCGGTTTAATATTTTCAAATTTGAACTCAGCCATGTTTCTTTGTTATATATACATAATTTTATAAATTTTGGTTGATTGATTTAAAAATTAACAAATTTGTAAATTATGAACGAAAAAAATGTACATTTTTGTTAATAACTCATAAACCACTCAACAGTTATTAATGAAAATTGGAATACACATGCACAATACCTCCCTAAATAATAATTTATATCCAAAATATGTTCACCGGAAGTGGTTTTTAAATTATTGAATAATTCTAGTTGATGTTATCAAAACTACTTTCCGCGGTGGTCCTGTACCTTTTATTCAATAACTCCTGAACTAATCGTCCAAATTTAATAAAATTTAGTTTGTGTATCAAAAAAACATGGCTGAGTATGAATTTGTACCGTATCTTTTCCGGAAACTATGTTAAATACTTGTCAACTGTATAAATTTTGTTCAGAATTGCTGGAAACTATATTAAATTGTTCTCAACTGTTTAAAATTTATTTAGAACTGCCCGAAATTATTTTAAATATTTCTCAGCAGTCTAAATTTTGTTCTAAACTATTGGAAATTATCTTAAGTTGTTTAGAATTGTCTAAAACTATTTCATATACTTCCCAACTGTTTTAAATTATTCACAATTGTCTAAAACTTTTTTAAATGCTTTCCAACTGTCTAAAATTTGTTCAGAATTGTCTAAAACTGCTTTAAATACTTCCCAACTATCTAAAATTATTCAGAATTGTCTAAAACTTATATTAAAACTGAACTATTTTTTGTCGTTTTTTAAGGATATCACATTTTGCTACAGCCGATGAATTTACAGACACTACAATAAGGGTTATTACTATTGAAAAAAGACAGTACGGCACTTATATCTGCAAAGCGGCAAACAAATTTGGTATAGCTGAAGCCCGCGTGGAACTATTCGGTAAGTTATATTTTTAGGTTAAAGCATTTTGATAAATGTGTAGATTTTTATTTAAAATGATGAGATTGAGGAGCGTCTTAGCCAATAATGCCAGAGAATTTTAAAATGCTACATATATCTGATATTTTTCAATGTTTATTTATGTTATATTTAATTTTTTGCTTGTTTGTGATTGGTTTATTTTTATCCAATTAGAAAGCGTTATTCCTGTATGCCCCCCTGCCTGTGGTACTATAAGATATGGAAGTGGGGCGCAGGCTCTGAATGGGGCCACCGCAATGGTTTTTGGATTGATAGTGGCCGTTATTTTAAGGTAAGTACCGCTCGAAACTTTTTTATTTTGTCTTAAATTTATTTAGAATTGCTAGAAACTGTTTTAAATACTTTCCAACTGTTTTGAATTTATTCAGAATTGTCTAAAACTGTTTTTAATACTTCCCAATTGTCTTATATTTATTCAGAATTGCCGGAAACTATTTTAACTTGTTCTCAACTGTCTAAAATTTATTCATAAATGCCTAAAATTGTTTTATAAATACTTCCCAACTGTCTAAAATTATTTAGAATTGTCTAAAGTTGTTGAAAATAATTCTCAAATGTCTTAAATTTACTCAAAAATGTCTAAAACTGTTTTAAATACTTCCCAACTGTCTAAATTTTGTTCAGAACTGTCTAAAACTGTTTCATATACTTCCTAACTGTCTTACATTTATTCATAACTATCAGAAACTATTTTAAATTGTTCTCAACTCTATTAAATTTATTCAGAAATACCTAAAATTGTTTTAAATACTTCCCAATTGTCTAAAATTATTCAGAATTATCTAAAACTATTTTAAATACGTCCCAACTGCCTAAAATTTGTTCAGAACTGTCTAAAACTATTTCAAATACTTCCCAACGCTCTTAAATTTATTCAAAACTCTCGGAAACTATTTTAAATTGTTTTTAACTGTCTTAAATTTATTCAGAAATGCTTAAAGCTGTTTTAAATACTTCCCAATTGTCTAAAACTGTTTTAAATACTTCTCAACTGTCTAAAATTTATTCAGAATTGTCTAAAACTGTTTTAAATACTTCCCAACTGTCTAAAATTTATTCAGAATTGTCTAAAACTATTCTAAATACTTCGGAATTGTCCAAAATGTATTGAGAATTCTCTAAAACTGTTTCAAATACTTCCATTTTAAATTGTTCTCAACTGTCTAAAATTTATTAAGAATTGCGAGAAACTATTTTAAATTATTCACAACTATTTTGTACTTTTTGTATGTATCTCGAAACTGGTTAAAAATATCGACTTAATTTTTTCAAATTTGAATTCAGCCATGTTTCTTTGTTATATATACATAATTTCATAAATTCTAGTTGATTTGGTTTAAAAATTATTAACAAATTTGTACATTATGAACGAAAAAAATGTACATTTTTGTTAATAACTCATAAACCACTCAACAGTTATTAATGAAAATTGGTGTATACATGCACAATACCTCCCTAAATAATAATTTATATCCAAAATATTTTCACCGGAAGTGGTTTTTAAATTATTGAATAATTACAGTTGATGTTATCAAAACTACTTTCCGCGGTGGTCCTGTACTTTTTATTCAATAACTGCTGAACTAATCGTTCAAATTTAATAAAATTTAGTTTGTATATTAAAAAAACATGGCTGAGTTCGAATTTGAAGGAATTTTGACCGTATCTTTATCGGAAACTATGTTAAATACTTGTCAACTGTATAAATTTTGTTCAGAATTACTGGAAACTATTTTAAATTGTTTTCAACTGTTTAAAATTTATTTAGAACTGCTCGAAATTATTTTAAATATTTCTCAGCAGTCTAAATTTTGTTTTGAACTATTGGAAATTATCTTAAGTTGTTTAGAATTGTCTAAAACTATTTCATATACTTCCCAACTGTTTTAAATTATTCAAAATTGTCTAAAACTTTTTTAAATACTTTCCAACTGTCTTAAATTTATTTAGATTTATCCAAAATTGTTATAAATATTTCCCAACTGTCTAAAATTACTTAAAAATGTCTAAAAATATTTTAAATACTTCCCAACTGTTTTAAATTTATTAAGAATTTCCTAAAACTATTTCAAATACTTCCCAACTGTCTAAATTTATGTAGAACTGCCGAAAATTATTTTAAATTACTCTGAACTGTCAAAAATTTATTCATAATTGCCGGAAACTATTTCAAATACTTCCCAACTGACTTAAATTATATTTAAATTGTCTAAAACTGTCTAAAATTTATTCAGAATTGCCTAAAACTGTTTTAAATACTTCCCAATTTTGTTAGTCATAAAAATAACTATTTTTCTTTTTTCCAGAAATTTCTACACCAAATATTAACTACCCTGGGTTAATTTGGATATCTTCGTCTCCAAAAAAATCAGAAAAACTGGAAATCCTCTCGATTTGTGTATTGATTTGCGTAATTTTTTTTCAGATCTTTTGTAAGTAACGCAGAAATCTCATTTTTAAACCATTCCGTTTTTAAGATATTTTAATGTAGTTAGTAGCATTTTTAGTATAGACATCGACTTTATATCAACTTTTGACCAAGTTTAAATATAAATATATCATGAAAATAGTTTAATGTTGATATAAATCGACTTTAATATCTTAGGGTAGGTTTTATATTTTAATATTGTGTACAAAATATTTAAAACTTTTAGACTTAACAATTTGATATTTGTAAATTCGTCCATTTTTTACAAAATAAAACGTTTTTTTACATTTAGTTGCCATTTATATTTGTAGTTATCAAGAAGACATATTTGGTACGTATATAATAGCATATATATTCACCACCCAAAACTGGGTAGAGATAGAATATTTCTGACTTCACCATTCAATTCTACATAGTTTCTTACATAAATATACTAATTTTCATAATTTTTCGTTGAATAGTTTTCAAATAAACATCATTTGAATTCATCGCAAATTCGTTAAATTTTTGGCGGCAAGCGACGCGTCACTCGCGCACAAAAAAACAGAAAATTTGCGGTGAAGTTATTTGCTATATCCTTTGTATATATCTCGAATCCAGTTATTGAAATTCATGTAGAATGTGTAAAATTAAGTATTGAATCTTATTTTGTAATTAAAACAAGCTTAATTATCCTGAAAATATTAATTTGAATTGTAAAATAGCGGTCGAATGTACTACTATTCAACCTGAATAACATTGGCTATGACAGCGCTAAAATTTTCGAACTAATTATCGACCGAGTTTAAACATATTATTTATATTCAAATATTATTTAAAATAATTTTAAATGAATTATTTACCTTAAATGTTATATTAAAGTTGATATCAATTTTTTATTTTAAAGAGCGGTGCGTTATAAATTATTGTTAATGCTACAAATACAAACATAAAATGTTTTTTTATATAATATTTATGCGTGTTTTCTACTATTTTATGCATATTTATTACAAAGAAACAAATTATAATGAATAATTATGACTATTAGAATGTATCACAATATTTTTATTTTGTTATCGTTCCATTACACAAAATAGGTTTATAGCTGTCAAGATAACCAAAAATATTGGTCTCTACACATTTATAATAAAGGTTGTTGAACAATAATTTAATCATTTTAACAATGTCTGAGTGTACAAAACCATCTACCCCACTTGATATTTTAGGTGATGGTCGCTGGTTAAGTATGGTAAATATAATAATAAATAAAATTTTAACCATATTTATAGCCGGTTATGTTATTTAGGTCTGTCTAAATTTTGCTCTGAACTGCCGGAAATTATTTTAATTTGTTCTCAATAGTTTAAAATTTATTTAAAGTTGCTGGAAACTATTTTAAATTGTTCTCAAATGTCTAAATTTTGTTCTAAACTGCTGGAAACTTTTAAATAGCTTGCAATTGTCTAAAATTTATTCAGAATTGTTGAAAACTGCCTAAAATTGATTTAGAATTGCCGGAAACTATTTGAAATTCTTCTCAGCTGTCTAAATTTTTTTCTGAACTGCCTGAAACTATTTTAAGTATTTCTTAACTGTCTAAATTTTATTCTGAACTGCCGGAAACTATTTTCAATACTTCTCTACTTTAAATTTATTCAGAACTATCGAAAACTGTCTTAATTTGTTTTAAAATGTCTTAAATTTATTCAGAAATGCCTTAATTGTCTAAAATTGTTTCAAATACTTCTATTTTAAATTGTTCTCAACTGTCTAAAAATTATTAAGAACTATTTTGTACTTTTCGTATGTATCTCGAAACTGGTTAAAAATATCGGCTTAATTTTTTCAGATTTGAACTCAGCCATGTTTCTTTGTAATATATACATAATTTTATAAATTTTAGTTGGTTGGATTAAAAATTATTTAAAAATTTGTAAATTTTGAACTAAAAAATTTATATTTTTGTTAATAACTCATAAGCCGCTCAACAGTTATAAATGAAAATTGGTATACACATGCACAATACATCCCTAAATAATAATTTATGTCCAAAATATTTCCACCGGAAGTGGTTTTTAAATTATTGAACATTTATAGTTGATGTTATCAAAACTACTTTCCGCGGTGGTTCTGTACCTTTTATTCAATAATTCCTGAACTAATAGAGGGATATTAATAAAATTTGATTTATATATCAAAGAAACATGGCTGAGTTCGAATTTGAAGGAGTTTTGAATGTATCTTTGCCGGGAACTATTTTAGACAAGCGTTAATTGTCTAAAAAATTTCAGAATTGCTGGAAACTATTTTAAATAATTCTCAACTGTCTAAATTTTATTTAGAACTGCCAGAAACTATTTTAAATACTTCTCAACTGTCTAAAATTTATTTAGAACTGCCGGAAACTATTTTAAATAGTTCTCAACTGTCTAAATTTTATTCAGAACTGCCGGAAACTATTTTAAATACGTCTCAACTGTCTAAAATTTATTCAGAACTACCAGAAACTATTTTAAATAGTTCTCAACTGTCTAAATTTTATTCAGTACTGCCAGAAACTATTTTAAATATTTCTCATTGGTCTAAAATTTATTCAGAATTGCTGAAAACTATTTTAAATACTTCTCAACTGTCTAAAATTTATTTAGAACTGCCGGAAACTATTTTAAATAGTTCTCAACTGTCTAAATTTTATTCAGAACTGCCGGAAACTATTTTAAATACGTCTCAACTGTCTAAAATTTATTCAGAACTGCCAGAAACTATTTTAAATAGTTCTCAACTGTCTAAATTTTATTCAGTACTGCCAGAAACTATTTTAAATATTTCTCATTGGTCTAAAATTTATTCAGAATTGCTGAAAACTATTTTAAATACTTCTCAACTGTCTAAATTTTGTTCAGAACTGCTGGAAACTATTTTAAATACTTCTCAACTGTCTAAAATTTATTGAGAATTGCCAGAAACTATTTTAAATAGTTCTCAACTGTCTAAATTTTATTCAGTACTGCCAGAAACTATTTTAAATATTTCTCATTGGTCTAAAATTTATTCAGAATTGCTGAAAACTATTTTAAATACTTCTCAACTGTCTAAATTTTATTCAGTACTGCCAGAAACTATTTTAAATATTTCTCATTGGTCTAAAATTTATTCAGAATTGCTGAAAACTATTTTAAATACTTCTCAACTGTCTAAATTTTATTCAGTACTGCCAGAAACTATTTTAAATACTTCTCAACTGTCTAAAATTTATTGAGAATTGCCAGAAACTATTTTAAATAGTTCTCAACTGTCTAAATTTTATTCAGTACTGCCAGAAACTATTTTAAATATTTCTCATTGGTCTAAAATTTATTCAGAATTGCTGAAAACTATTTTAAATACTTCTCAACTGTCTAAATTTTATTCAGTACTGCCAGAAACTATTTTAAATATTTCTCATTGGTCTAAAATTTATTCAGAATTGCTGAAAACTATTTTAAATACTTCTCAACTGTCTAAATTTTATTCAGTACTGCCAGAAACTATTTTAAATACTTCTCAACTGTCTAAAATTTATTGAGAATTGCCAGAAACTATTTTAAATAGTTCTCAACTGTCTAAATTTTATTCAGTACTGCCAGAAACTATTTTAAATACTTCTCAACTGTCTAAAATTTATTCAGAATTGCTGAAAACTATTTTAAATACTTCTCAACTATCTAAATTTTATTCAGAACTGCTGGAAACTATTTTAACTACTTCTCAACTGTCTAAATTTTATTCAGAACTGCCAGAAACTATTTTAAATACTTCTCAACTGTCTAAAATTCATTTAGAACTGCCGGAAACTATTTTAAATACTTTTCAACTGTCTAAATTTTATTCAGAACTGCCGGAAACTATTTTAAATATTTCTCAACTGTCTAAATTTTATTGAGAACTTTCGGAAACTATTTGAAATAGTTCTCAACTGTCTAAATTTTGTTCAAAAATACTGGAAACTATTTTAAATACTTTAATTCGTTCACAGCTATCTTAAATTTATTCAGAACTGCCAGAAACTATTTCAATTTTGACCGTATCTTTACCAGAAACTATTTTAAATTGTTCATTTATTATTTTTCAGCATAATCGATACATTTCTGAAACCAAAAATCATGAACCGGATGTAATTTTCATTGGCGATTCCATAATACAAGGCCTACAATTTAGTACTTTGTGGAATGAAAAAATAAATCCACTCCATTGTTTAAATTTTGGGATAGGGGGTGATAAAGTTCAACATGTTTTATGGAGATTGCTCAACGGGGAAATTGACTTTAATATAAATATAAAAGCTATTGTTTTATTTGTCGGAACAAATAATTTAGAAAATACGCCTTCTGAGATATTTGAGGGTATTTTGGAATGTATTAGAGTTATTAAAAATAAATTAGGAGATATACATATTCTTCTTCCTGTAAGTAAATATTATAGTACATTATCAAAAAAGACCTTTTCTTTACAAAAAAAAGAAATCTGTTGTGGCCAGCACAGTACCTCTCGCCATTTTCATATTAGGTACACCCAAAAAATTCTAATTATTTTTTATTCTATTCTAATCTTCTAAATGTTCGAGATTCTTCCAAAAACTATTTTATATTGTTCTCAACTGTTTAAGTTTAATTAAGAACAGCCGGAAACTATTTTATATTGCATAACTGTCTGAAATTTATTTAGATTTGCCGGAAACTATTTTAAATACTTCTCAACTGTCTAAAATTTATTTAGAACTGCTGGAAACTATTTTAAATACTTTTCAACTGTCTGAAATTTATTTAGAATTGCCAGAAACTATTTTAAATAGTTCTCAACTGTCGAAATATTATTCAAAACTACCGGAAACTATTTTAAATACGTCTCAACTGTCTAAAATTTATTCAGAACTGTCAGAAACTATTTGAAATATTTCTCAACTGTCTAAATTTTGTTCAGAACTGCCGGAAACTATTTTAAATACGTCTCAACTGTCTAAATTTTGTTCAGAACTGCCAGAAACTATTTGAAATAGTTCTCAACTGTCTAAATTTTAGTCAGAACTGCCACAAACTATTTAAATACTTCTCAATTGCCTAAATTTTGTTCAGAACTGCCAGAAACTATTTTAAATACTTCTCAACTGTCTGAAATTTATTTAGAATTGCCAGAAATTATATTAAATAGTTCTCAACTGTCTAAATTTTAGTCAGAACTGCCAGAAACTATTTGAAATAGTTCTCAACTGTCTAAAATTTATTCAGAACTGCCGGAAACTATTTTAAATACTTCTCAACTGTCTAAATTTTGTTCAGAACTGCCGGAAACTATTTTAAATACGTCTCAACTGTCTAAATTTTAGTCAGAACTGTCAGAAACTATTTTAAATACTTCTCTACGGCCTAAATTTTGTTCAGAACTGCCAGAAACTATTTGAAATAGTTCTCAACTGTCTAAATTTTATTCAAAACTGCCGGAAACAATTTAAAATACGTCTCAACTGTCTAAAATTTATTTAGAACTGCCAGATACTATTTGAAATAGTTCTCTACTGTCTAAATTTTATTCAGAACTGCCGGAAACTATTTTAAATAAGTCTCAACTGTCTAAATTTTAGTCAGAATTGCCAGAAACTATTTTAAATACTTTTCAACTGTCTAAATTTTATTCAGAACTGCCGGAAACTTTTTTAAATACGTCTCAACTGTCTAAATTTTGTTCAGAACTGCCGGAAACTATTTTAAATAGTTCTCAACTGTCTAAATTTTATTCAGAACTGCCGGAAACAATTTAAAATACGTCTCAACTGTCTAAAATTTATTTAGAACTGCCAGATACTATTTGAAATAGTTCTCTACTGTCTAAATTTTATTCAGAACTGCCGGAAACTATTTTAAATACTTCTCAACTGTCTAAAATTTCTTTAGATTTGCCAGAAACTATTTGAAATAGGTCTCAACTGTCTGAAATTTATTTAGAACTGCCGGAAACTATTTTAAATACGTCTCAACTGTCTAAAATTTATTCAGAATTGTCAGAAACTATTTAAAATAGTTCTCAACTGTCTAAATTTTAGTCAGAACTACTGGAAACTATTTAAATACTTTTCAATTGCCTAAATTTTGTTCAGAACTGCCAGAAACTATTTGAAATAGTTCTCAACTGTCTAAATTTTATTCAGAACTGCCGGAAACTATTTTAAATACGTCTCAACTGTTTAAATTTTAGTCAGAACTGCTGGAAACTATTTTAAATACTTCTCAACTGTCTAAAATTTATTTAGAACTGCTGGAAACTATTTAAAATAGTTCTCAGCCATGTTTTTTTGTTATATTTACATATTTTTATAAATTCTTGTTGTTTGGTTCAAAAATTATTAAAAATAATTCTAAATTTTGAACAAAACAATATATATTTTTGTTAATAACTCATAAGCCACTCAACAGTTATAAATAAAAATTAGTATACACATGCATAATACCTTCCTAAATAATAATTTATATTCAAAATATTTTCACCGGAAGTGGTTTTTAAATTATTGAACTTTTTATAGTTGGTGTTATCAAAACTACTTTCCGCGGTGGTCCTGTACATTTTATTCAATAACTCTTGAACCAAACAATAGAAATTAATCAAATTTGGTTTATGTATCAAAGAAACATGGCTGAGTTCGAATTTGAAGGAATTTTGACCGTATCTTTGCCGGAAACTGTTTTAAATGATTGTCAACTGTCTGAAATTTATTCAGAAATGCCGAAAACTATTTTAAATACTTCTCAACTGTCTTAAATTTATTCAGAATTGTCCAAAACTGTCTTGATTTATTCCCAACTGTTTAAAATTTATTCAGAATTGTCTAAAACAGTATCAGTGTCAACTAAACACATATATTTCATCATATACCCTTCAGAAAAACCGCCAATCTCATCAATGGATTGGAAGAATCTCGAACATTTAGAAAAAAAGATACAATAGATTGAAAAGTATCGTACGGAGACTTTTTGTATAACTGTATATTAAAATCATTTCTACCCATTTTTTGTAAGACAAATGTCTTTTTTGGGCCCCAATGACTGGACTTAGTCTAAAATATGTCTTTTTTCTAGACACTTTTGCCAAGAGGGCAGTACCCGAATCCGCTCAGAGAAAAAAATTCCGAAGTCAACAAATTATTAATTGATAATTTTTGCAATAATCCTAATTTGGAATTTAATTATTTACATGTAATTCCGATACATAATAATATTATTCAGTCAGATGATACAATATCACATTATATATTATACGATTACTTACATCTGACGGATAATGGATACACTAAAACATTTTTTCCTGTTTATGAAAAACTATGTGAAATTTTGAAGGTTAAAAAATGATTGTACAATTGTATTTTTTGTAATAGTGGTATTAAATAAATAAATAAATATTTTTCTAATTCATGTTAAAAATAGCGTTTTCAGATTTTAGTGAATAAGCACGTTTTAAGGTCCCTAGAATCCGATTATAACATTTTTACGGTAATGTCTGTGTGTATGTGTGTGTGTGTGTGTGTGTGTGTGTGTGTGTGTGTGTGTGTGTGGATGGTTCCTCAAAAACTATAATACATAAGTCTTTTTTAACTTATTCACAACTATCGAAACTATTTTAATTTGTTCTCAAAAGTTTTACTTCATAAATGTCTGAAATTTATTTAAAATTGCTGAAAACTATGTTAAATAGTTCTCAACTGTCTAAAATTATTCACAATTGTATAAAACTGTTTTAATTTATTACTAACTGTCTTAAATTTATTCAAAATTGTTTTAAATACTTCCCAACTGTCTAAAATTATTCACAATTATCTAAAATTGTTTTAATTTATTCCCAACTGTCTTAAATTTATTCAAAGTTGTTCAAAACTGTTTCAATTTATTCCCAACTGTCTAAAATTTATTCAAAATTGTTTAAAACTGTTTTAAATACTTCCCAACTGTCTAAAATTATTCACAATTGTCTAAAACTGTTTTAAATACTTCCCAACTGTCTAAAATTATTCAGAATTGCCTAAAACTGTTTTAAATACTACTTAACTGTCTAAAAATGATTCAGAAATGCCTAAAACTGTCTTAATTTATTCTTAACTCTCTAAATTTTATTCAGAACTGCCGAAAATTATTTTAAATACTTCTCAACTGTCTAAATTTTGTTTAGAACTGCCGAAAATTACTCTAAATACTTCTGAACTGTCTAAAATTTATTTAAAACTGCCGGAAACTATTTGAAATAGTTCTCAACTGTCTAAATTTTATTCAGAATTGCCGAAAATTATTTTAAGTATTTCTCAACTGTCTAAAATTATTCGCAATTGTCTAAAACTGTTTTAATTTATTACTAACTGTCTTAAATTTATTCAAAATTGTTTTAAATACTTCCCAACTGTCTAAAATTATTCAGAATTGCCTAAAACTGTCTTAATTTATTTCTAACTGTCTAAATTTTATTCAGAATTGCCGAAAATTATTTTAAATACTTCTCAACTGTCTAAATTTTGTTTAGAACTGCCGGAAATTACTTTAAATACTTCTCAACTGTCTAAAATTTATTTAAAACTACCGGAAACTATTTGAAAGAGTTCTCAACTGTCTAAATTTGTTCGGAACTGCCGAAAATTATTTTAAATAGTTCTCAACTGTCTAAATTTTGTTCAGAACTGCCGGAAATTACTCTAAATACTTCTGAACTGTCTAAAATGTATTTAAAACTGTATGTATCTCGAAACTGGTCAAAAATATCGGCTTAATTCTTTCAGATTTGAACTCAGCCATGTTTCTTTGTTATATATACGTAATTTTATAAATTTTAGTTGATTGATTGAAAAATTATTAACAAATTTGTAAATTTTGAACGAAAAAAATTATATTTTTGTAAATAACTCATAAACCACTCAACAGTTATAAATGAAAATTAGTATACACATGCACAATACCTCCCTAAATAATAATTTATGTCCAAAATATTTCCACCGGAAGTGGTTTTTAAATTATTGAACAAATTGTAGTTGATGTTATCAAAACTACTTTCCGCGGTGGTCCTGTACCTTTTATTCAATAACTCCTGAACCAATTGTCCGAATTTAATAAAATTTGGTTTATATATCAAAGAAATATGGCTGAGAAGGATCCAATGGCGCTATATATCGTATCTCAACCCATTTTTGGGTAGCAAAAATCTACCCATTAATTGGCGGGAGGTACGGTTTTAATTTTATAAAAAATCGATTCCATGGGTTAAAATATATATGTATACCAAATTTGATTAAAATATTTAAACAAATGGCCATTTAATTAATACATTCTTAAATATCGTTGAACCCAAAAAAAATATGATTTTCACAATTTTAAATCGTTTTTTACTGTGCTTAAACCACTAGTACAATAATTCTGAAAATTGGTAGACTTATATTAAAAAATACGTAGAATTTAATGGTGAAGTCGACAGGTTTGTATCTCGACCCAGTTTTGGGTAACAAATATCTACCCATTTAAGGGTTAAAGGTACGATTCTAATTTTATCAAAAATCGATTCCTCGTATCAAAATATATATGTGTACCAATTTTTGTTAATATTCCCCAAAGGATATACTAAATATTTGAACTTGTATTTGCCCTAAATTTTCGAAATATTGTCGGCGTCCGACGCGTCACTTGCGCACAAAAAATTCAAAGATTTGCGGTAAATGCAAAGTGTGTTTATTTGGAATTCCTTCAACAAAAAAATTTGAAAATTGCTATACTTATATAAGAATATACGTAGAATCTGCTGGTGAAGTCGAAAATTGTTTATCTCTTCCCTGTTCTGGGTGGTGAATATCTACCCATTTAAGGGTTGAGGGTACGACTTGAATTTTACGAAAAGTCAATTCTTTGGGTCATAATATACATATTTGCTAATTTTTGTTAAAATATTACAACAGATAATTTGGTAATATCAAAACAAAATTCTCAGAGGTCATTGACCCTAAATGTGTAGCATTCAGAATCTTGTATTACTGTAATTATATCAATAGTACAATAATTCTGAAAATTGGTATACATGTACAGAAAATATGTAGATTATAATGGTGAAGCCGACGTGTATATATCTCTACCCAGTTTTGGGTAGTAAACATCTACCTATTTAAGGGTTGAAGATAGACATACATATGTATTTTAAATAAATTAATAAATAAAATATAGTTTGATACACGATTTTATGTTTATTATAACTAAAATAAGCTTTTCTTTGTCAATTTTATTTGAAGTTTTTTATATCTGCAGCAAGATGTCTCCACGTGTATTACAGCAAATCTGACCTTCAAGAAATCCAGGCCTGTAATTAAAAATTGTTGTTTACAGAAAATGTATAACAGTTTTTTGGGCCAAAATTTATATGTATTTCAACAAAGATAAGACAATAGTTTATAAAAAATACAAAATAAATGATCAAACTTGTTTGTTTAAGAATATATACCGAAATATTGGCTAGCAGAAAATTTCCTGAATACGTCTTATGTGATAGCAACAAATTATTTATGGAATGCAAAATATGACTGGCGCTGGCGCTTAAATACCATAAAATGTACATTGGAAATACTTCAAAATTTGACCACATACAATAATTTTGCAATTAAATATTGTTATTATATGTAATTTAGAGGTTAAATAAATATAATACTGTACATATTATGCATTTTTTTTTATAATAAATAACATATTTGGTTATATACAATATGAGTGTATAGAATAAAAATATTTCATTGTTTTATATACTATTATTATAAGTACAGCCCTGGCGAATTTTTAAATGTAATTGCATAATTGGAAATAAAATCATTTTCTGCTAAACGGTTCACTTGAGAACAAAATTTATTTGAAAAAAGTTTCTCAAAATTAAGTTCTAGGTGGGGTTAGTATGAAACTTTTTTTGAAATTCTCACATTTTTGAAAACAGGATCTTTGAGTAATTTTAATTTAAAAGAAAATTTTTGGAAAAAAACTTTTTTGTTTATTATTACTAATTAACCAAATTTTGGGTACATATATAACTCGAGCCGTAGATTCCAAAAATCGATAAGCCAATTTTCTAACACTACCCATTTTTGGGTAAAGGGCAGTCACCCTAAAAATTGGCAGACCTACGAAGTCGACTTATCGATTTTTGGAATCTACGGATCGAGTTGCATAGAATCCCAAAATTTGGTTGAGAAATTTTTATAAGTACAGCCCTGGCGAATTTTTAAATGTAATTGCATAATTGGAAATAAAATCATTTTCGGCTAAACGGTTCACTTGAGAACAAAATTTATTTGAAAAAAGTTTCTCAGAATTAAGTTCTAGGTGGGGTTAGTTTGAAACTTTTTTTGAAATTCTCACATTTTTGAAAACAGGATGTTTGAGTAATTTTAATTTAAAAGAAAATTTTTGGAAAAAAACTTTTTTGTTTATTATTACTAATTAACCAAATTTTGGGTACATATATAACTCGAGCCGTAGATTCCAAAAATCGATAAGCCAATTTTCTAACACTACCCATTTTTGGGTAAAGGGCAGTCACCCTAAAAATTGGTGGACCTACGAAATCGACTTATCGATTTTTGGAATCTACGGATCGAGTTGCATACAATCCCAAAATTTGGTTGAGAAATTTTTATAAGTACAGCCCTGGCGAATTTTTAAATGTAATTGCATAATTGGAAATAAAATCATTTTCGGCTAATCGGTTCACTTGAGAACAAAATTTATTTGAAAAAAGTTTCTCAGAATTAAGTTCTAGGTGGGGTTAGTTTGAAACTTTTTTTGAAATTCTCACATTTTTGAAAACAGGATCTTTGAGTAATTTTAATTTAAAAGAAAATTTTTGGAAAAAAACTTTTTTGTTTATTATTACTAAATAACCAAATTTTGGGTACATATATAGCTCAAGCCGTAGATTCCAAAAATCGATAAGCCATCTTTCTAACACCACCCATTTTTGGGTAAAGGACAGTCACCCTAAAAATTGGCAGACCTACGAAGTCGACCTATCGATTTTTGGAATCTACGGGTCGAGTTGCATAGAATTCCAAAATTTGGTTGAGAAATTTTTATAAGTACAGCCCTGGCGAATTTTTAAATGTAATTGCATAATAGGAAATAAAATCATTTTCGGCTAAACGGTTCACTTGAGAACAAAATTTATTTGAAAAAAGTTTCTCAGAATTAAGTTCTAGGTGGGGTTAGTTTGAAACTTTTTTTGAAATTCTCACATTTTTGAAAACAGGATCTTGGAGTAATTTTAATTTAAAAGAAAATTTTTGGAAAAAAACTTTTTTGTTTATTATTACTAAATAACCAAATTTTGGGTACATATATAACTCGAGCCGTAGATTCCAAAAATCGATAAGCCATCTTTCCAACACTACCCATTTTTGGGTAAAGGGCAGTCACCCTAAAAATTGGTGGACCTACGAAGTCGACTTATCGATTTTTGGAATCTACGGATCGAGTTGCATATAATCCCAAAATTTGGTTGAGAAATTTTTATAAGTACAGCCCTGGCGAATTTTTAAATGTAATTGCATAATTGGAAATAAAATCATTTTCGGCTAAACGGTTCACTTGAGAACAAAATTTATTTGAAAAAAGTTTCTCAGAATTAAGTTCTAGGTGGGGTTAGTTTGAAACTTTTTTTGAAATTCTCACATTTTTGAAAACAGGATGTTTGAGTAATTTTAATTTAAAAGAAAATTTTTGGAAAAAAACTTTTTTGTTTATTATTACTAAATAACCAAATTTTGGGTACATATATAACTCGAACCGTAGATTCCAAAAATCGATAAGCCATCTTTCCAACACTACCCATTTTTGGGTAAAGGGCAGTCACCCTAAAAATTGGTGGACCTACGAAGTCGACTTATCGATTTTTGGAATCTACGGATCGAGTTGCATATAATCCCAAAATTTGGTTGAGAAATTTTTATAAGTACAGCCCTGGCGAATTTTTAAATGTAATTGCATAATTGGAAATAAAATCATTTTCGGCTAAACGGTTCACTTGAGAACAAAATTTATTTGAAAAAAGTTTCTCAGAATTAAGTTCTAGGTGGGGTTAGTTTGAAACTTTTTTTGAAATTCTCACATTTTTGAAAACAGGATCTTTGAGTAATTTTAATTTAAAAGAAAATTTTTGGAAAAAAACTTTTTTGTTTATTATTACTAAATAACCAAATTTTGGGTACATATATAGCTCAAGCCGTAGATTCCAAAAATCGATAAGCCATCTTTCTAACACCACCCATTTTTGGGTAAAGGACAGTCACCCTAAAAATTGGCAGACCTACGAAGTCGACCTATCGATTTTTGGAATCTACGGGTCGAGTTGCATAGAATTCCAAAATTTGGTTGAGAAATTTTTATAAGTACAGCCCTGGCGAATTTTTAAATGTAATTGCATAATAGGAAATAAAATCATTTTCGGCTAAACGGTTCACTTGAGAACAAAATTTATTTGAAAAAAGTTTCTCAGAATTAAGTTCTAGGTGGGGTTAGTTTGAAACTTTTTTTGAAATTCTCACATTTTTGAAAACAGGATCTTGGAGTAATTTTAATTTAAAAGAAAATTTTTGGAAAAAAACTTTTTTGTTTATTATTACTAAATAACCAAATTTTGGGTACATATATAACTCGAGCCGTAGATTCCAAAAATCGATAAGCCATCTTTCCAACACTACCCATTTTTGGGTAAAGGGCAGTCACCCTAAAAATTGGTGGACCTACGAAGTCGACTTATCGATTTTTGGAATCTACGGATCGAGTTGCATATAATCCCAAAATTTGGTTGAGAAATTTTTATAAGTACAGCCCTGGCGAATTTTTAAATGTAATTGCATAATTGGAAATAAAATCATTTTCGGCTAAACGGTTCACTTGAGAACAAAATTTATTTGAAAAAAGTTTCTCAGAATTAAGTTCTAGGTGGGGTTAGTTTGAAACTTTTTTTGAAATTCTCACATTTTTGAAAACAGGATCTTTGAGTAATTTTAATTTAAAAGAAAATTTTTGGAAAAAAACTTTTTTGTTTATTATTACTAAATAACCAAATTTTGGGTACATATATAGCTCAAGCCGTAGATTCCAAAAATCGATAAGCCATCTTTCTAACACCACCCATTTTTGGGTAAAGGACAGTCACCCTAAACATTGGCAGACCTACGAAGTCGACCTATCGATTTTTGGAATCTACGGGTCGAGTTGCATAGAATCCCAAAATTTGGTTGAGAAATTTTTATAAGTACAGCCCTGGCGAATTTTTAAATGTAATTGCATAATAGGAAATAAAATCATTTTCGGCTAAACGGTTCACTTGAGAACAAAATTTATTTGAAAAAAGTTTCTCAGAATTAAGTTCTAGGTGGGGTTAGTTTGAAACATTTTTTGAAATTCTCACATTTTTGAAAACAGGATCTTTGAGTAATTTTAATTTAAAAGAAAATTTTTGGAAAAAAACTTTTTTGTTTATTATTACTAAATAACCAAATTTTGGGTACATATATAACTCGAGCCGTAGATTCCAAAAATCGATAAGCCATCTTTCCAACACTACCCATTTTTGGGTAAAGGGCAGTCACCCTAAAAATTGGTGGACCTACGAAGTCGACTTATCGATTTTTGGAATCTACGGATCGAGTTGCATATAATCCCAAAATTTGGTTGAGAAATTTTTATAAGTACAGCCCTGGCGAATTTTTAAATGTAATTGCATAATTGGAAATAAAATCATTTTCGGCTAAACGGTTCACTTGAGAACAAAATTTATTTGAAAAAAGTTTCTCAGAATTAAGTTCTAGGTGGGGTTAGTTTGAAACTTTTTTTGAAATTCTCACATTTTTGAAAACAGGATCTTTGAGTAATTTTAATTTAAAAGAAAATTTTTGGAAAAAAACTTTTTTGTTTATTATTACTAAATAACCAAATTTTGGGTACATATATAGCTCAAGCCGTAGATTCCAAAAATCGATAAGCCATCTTTCTAACACCACCCATTTTTGGGTAAAGGACAGTCACCCTAAAAATTGGCAGACCTACGAAGTCGACCTATCGATTTTTGGAATCTACGGGTCAATTTGCATAGAATCCCAAATTTTGGTTGAGAAATTTTTATAAGTACAGCCCTGGCGAATTTTTAAATGTAATTGCATAATTGGAAATAAAATCATTTTCGGCTAAACGGTTCACTTGAGAACAAAATTTATTTGAAAAAAGTTTCTCAGAATTAAGTTCTAGGTGGGGTTAGTTTGAAACTTTTTTTGAAATTCTCACATTTTTGAAAACAGGATCTTTGAGTAATTTTAATTTAAAAGAAAATTTTTGGAAAAAAACTTTTTTGTTTATTATTACTAATTAACCAAATTTTGGGTACATATATAACTCGAGCCGTAGATTCCAAAAATCGATAAGCCATCTTTCCAACACTACCCATTTTTGGGTAAAGGGCAGTCACCCTAAAAATTGGTGGACCTACGAAGTCGACTTATCGATTTTTGGAATCTACGGATCGAGTTGCATATAATCCCAAAATTTGGTTGAGAAATTTTTATAAGTACAGCCCTGGCGAATTTTTAAATGTAATTGCATAATAGGAAATAAAATCATTTTCGGCTAAACGGTTCACTTGAGAACAAAATTTATTTGAAAAAAGTTTCTCAGAATTAAGTTCTAGGTGGGGTTAGTTTGAAACTTTTTTTGAAATTCTCACATTTTTGAAAACAGGATCTTGGAGTAATTTTAATTTAAAAGAAAATTTTTGGAAAAAAACTTTTTTGTTTATTATTACTAAATAACCAAATTTTGGGTACATATATAACTCGAGCCGTAGATTCCAAAAATCGATAAGCCATCTTTCCAACACTACCCATTTTTGGGTAAAGGGCAGTCACCCTAAAAATTGGTGGACCTACGAAGTCGACTTATCGATTTTTGGAATCTACGGATCGAGTTGCATATAATCCCAAAATTTGGTTGAGAAATTTTTATAAGTACAGCCCTGGCGAATTTTTAAATGTAATTGCATAATTGGAAATAAAATCATTTTCGGCTAAACGGTTCACTTGAGAACAAAATTTATTTGAAAAAAGTTTCTCAGAATTAAGTTCTAGGTGGGGTTAGTTTGAAACTTTTTTTGAAATTCTCACATTTTTGAAAACAGGATCTTTGAGTAATTTTAATTTAAAAGAAAATTTTTGGAAAAAAACTTTTTTGTTTATTATTACTAAATAACCAAATTTTGGGTACATATATAGCTCAAGCCGTAGATTCCAAAAATCGATAAGCCATCTTTCTAACACCACCCATTTTTGGGTAAAGGACAGTCACCCTAAAAATTGGCAGACCTACGAAGTCGACCTATCGATTTTTGGAATCTACGGGTCGATTTGCATAGAATCCCAAAATTTGGTTGAGAAATTTTTATAAGTACAGCCCTGGCGAATTTTTAAATGTAATTGCATAATTGGAAATAAAATAATTTTCGGCTAAACGGTTCACTTGAGAACAAAATTTATTTGAAAAAAGTTTCTCAGAATTAAGTTCTAGGTGGGGTTAGTTTGAAACTTTTTTTGAAATTCTCACATTTTTGAAAACAGGATCTTTGAGTAATTTTAATTTAAAAGAAAATTTTTGGAAAAAAACTTTTTTGTTTATTATTACTAATTAACCAAATTTTGGGTACATATATAACTCGAGCCGTAGATTCCAAAAATCGATAAGCCATCTTTCCAACACTACCCATTTTTGGGTAAAGGGCAGTCACCCTAAAAATTGGTGGACCTACGAAGTCGACTTATCGATTTTTGGAATCTACGGATCGAGTTGCATATAATCCCAAAATTTGGTTGAGAAATTTTTATAAGTACAGCCCTGGCGAATTTTTAAATGTAATTGCATAATAGGAAATAAAATCATTTTCGGCTAAACGGTTCACTTGAGAACAAAATTTATTTGAAAAAAGTTTCTCAGAATTAAGTTCTAGGTGGGGTTAGTTTGAAACTTTTTTTGAAATTCTCACATTTTTGAAAACAGGATCTTGGAGTAATTTTAATTTAAAAGAAAATTTTTGGAAAAAAACTTTTTTGTTTATTATTACTAAATAACCAAATTTTGGGTACATATATAACTCGAGCCGTAGATTCCAAAAATCGATAAGCCATCTTTCCAACACTACCCATTTTTGGGTAAAGGGCAGTCACCCTAAAAATTGGTGGACCTACGAAGTCGACTTATCGATTTTTGGAATCTACGGATCGAGTTGCATATAATCCCAAAATTTGGTTGAGAAATTTTTATAAGTACAGCCCTGGCGAATTTTTAAATGTAATTGCATAATTGGAAATAAAATCATTTTCGGCTAAACGGTTCACTTGAGAACAAAATTTATTTGAAAAAAGTTTCTCAGAATTAAGTTCTAGGTGGGGTTAGTTTGAAACTTTTTTTGAAATTCTCACATTTTTGAAAACAGGATCTTTGAGTAATTTTAATTTAAAAGAAAATTTTTGGAAAAAAACTTTTTTGTTTATTATTACTAAATAACCAAATTTTGGGTACATATATAGCTCAAGCCGTAGATTCCAAAAATCGATAAGCCATCTTTCTAACACCACCCATTTTTGGGTAAAGGACAGTCACCCTAAAAATTGGCAGACCTACGAAGTCGACCTATCGATTTTTGGAATCTACGGGTCGATTTGCATAGAATCCCAAAATTTGGTTGAGAAATTTTTATAAGTACAGCCCTGGCGAATTTTTAAATGTAATTGCATAATTGGAAATAAAATCATTTTCGGCTAAACGGTTCACTTGAGAACAAAATTTATTTGAAAAAAGTTTCTCAGAATTAAGTTCTAGGTGGGGTTAGTTTGAAACTTTTTTTGAAATTCTCACATTTTTGAAAACAGGATCTTGGAGTAATTTTAATTTAAAAGAAAATTTTTGGAAAAAAACTTTTTTGTTTATTATTACTAATTAACCAAATTTTGGGTACATATATAACTCGAGCCGTAGATTCCAAAAATCGATAAGCCATCTTTCCAACACTACCCATTTTTGGGTAAAGGGCAGTCACCCTAAAAATTGGTGGACCTACGAAGTCGACTTATCAATTTTTGGAATCTACGGATCGAGTTGCATATAATCCCAAAATTTGGTTGAGAAATTTTTATAAGTACAGCCCTGGCGAATTTTTAAATGTAATTGCATAATTGGAAATAAAATCATTTTCGGCTAAACGGTTCACTTGAGAACAAAATTTATTTGAAAAAAGTTTCTCAGAATTAAGTTCTAGGTGGGGTTAGTTTGAAACTTTTTTTGAAATTCTCACATTTTTGAAAACAGGATCTTTGAGTAATTTTAATTTAAAAGAAAATTTTTGGAAAAAAACTTTTTTGTTTATTATTACTAAATAACCAAATTTTGGGTACATATATAGCTCAAGCCGTAGATTCCAAAAATCGATAAGCCATCTTTCTAACACCACCCATTTTTGGGTAAAGGACAGTCACCCTAAAAATTGGCAGACCTACGAAGTCGACCTATCGATTTTTGGAATCTACGGGTCGAGTTGCATAGAATCCCAAAATTTGGTTGAGAAATTTTTATAAGTACAGCCCTGGCGAATTTTTAAATGTAATTGCATAATAGGAAATAAAATCATTTTCGGCTAAACGGTTCACTTGAGAACAAAATTTATTTGAAAAAAGTTTCTCAGAATTAAGTTCTAGGTGGGGTTAGTTTGAAACTTTTTTTGAAATTCTCACATTTTTGAAAACAGGATCTTTGAGTAATTTTAATTTAAAAGAAAATTTTTGGAAAAAAACTTTTTTGTTTATTATTACTAATTAACCAAATTTTGGGTACATATATAACTCGAGCCGTAGATTCCAAAAATCGATAAGCCATCTTTCCAACACTACCCATTTTTGGGTAAAGGGCAGTCACCCTAAAAATTGGTGTACCTACGAAGTCGACTTATCGATTTTTGGAATCTACGGATCGAGTTGCATATAATCCCAAAATTTGGTTGAGAAATTTTTATAAGTACAGCCCTGGCGAATTTTTAAATGTAATTGCATAATTGGAAATAAAATCATTTTCGGCTAAACGGTTCACTTGAGAACAAAATTTATTTGAAAAAAGTTTCTCAGAATTAAGTTCTAGGTGGGGTTAGTTTGAAACTTTTTTTGAAATTCTCACATTTTTGAAAACAGGATCTTGGAGTAATTTTAATTTAAAAGAAAATTTTTGGAAAAAAACTTTTTTGTTTATTATTACTAAATAACTAAATTTTGGGTACATATATAACTCGAGCCGTAGATTCCAAAAATCGATAAGCCATCTTTCCAACACTACCCATTTTTGGGTAAAGGGCAGTCACCCTAAAAATTGGTGGACCTACGAAGTCGACTTATCGATTTTTGGAATCTACGGATCGAGTTGCATATAATCCCAAAATTTGGTTGAGAAATTTTTATAAGTACAGCCCTGGCGAATTTTTAAATGTAATTGCATAATTGGAAATAAAATCATTTTCGGCTAAACGGTTCACTTGAGAACAAAATTTATTTGAAAAAAGTTTCTCAGAATTAAGTTCTAGGTGGGGTTAGTTTGAAACTTTTTTTGAAATTCTCACATTTTTGAAAACAGAATCTTGGAGTAATTTTAATTTAAAAGAATATTTTTGGAAAAAAACTTTTTTGTTTATTATTACTAAATAACCAAATTTTGGGTACATATATAACTCGAGCCGTGGATTCCAAAAATTGATAAGCCATCTTTCCAACACTACCCATTTTTGGGTAAAGGGCAGTCACCCTAAAAATTGGTGGACCTACGAAGTCGACTTATCGATTTTTGGAATCTACGGATCGAGTTGCATATAATCCCAAAATTTGGTTGAGAAATTTTTATAAGTACAGCCCTGGCGAATTTTTAAATGTAATTGCATAATTGGAAATAAAATCATTTTCGGCTAAACGGTTCACTTGAGAACAAAATTTATTTGAAAAAAGTTTCTCAGAATTAAGTTCTAGGTGGGGTTAGTTTGAAACTTTTTTTGAAATTCTCACATTTTTGAAAACAGGATCTTGGAGTAATTTTAATTTAAAAGAAAATTTTTGGAAAAAAACTTTTTTGTTTATTATTACTAAATAACCAAATTTTGGGTACATATATAACTCGAGCCGTAGATTCCAAAAATCGATAAGCCATCTTTCCAACACTACCCATTTTTGGGTAAAGGGCAGTCACCCTAAAAATTGGTGGACCTACGAAGTCGACTTATCGATTTTTGGAATCTACGGATCGAGTTGCATATAATCCCAAAATTTGGTTGAGAAATTTTTATAAGTACAGCCCTGGCGAATTTTTAAATGTAATTGCATAATTGGAAATAAAATCATTTTCGGCTAAACGGTTCACTTGAGAACAAAATTTATTTGAAAAAAGTTTCTCAGAATTAAGTTCTAGGTGGGGTTAGTTTGAAACTTTTTTTGAAATTCTCACATTTTTGAAAACAGGATCTTGGAGTAATTTTAATTTAAAAGAAAATTTTTGGAAAAAAACTTTTTTGTTTATTATTACTAATTAACTAAATTTCGGGTACATATATAACTCGAGCCGTAGATTCCAAAAATCGATAAGCCATCTTTCCAACACTACCCATTTTTGGGTAAAGGGCAGTCACCCTAAAAATTGGTGGACCTACGAAGTCGACTTATCGATTTTTGGAATCTACGGATCGAGTTGCATATAATCCCAAAATTTGGTTGAGAAATTTTTATAAGTACAGCCCTGGCGAATTTTTAAATGTAATTGCATAATTGGAAATAAAATCATTTTCGGCTAAACGGTTCACTTGAGAACAAAATTTATTTGAAAAAAGTTTCTCAGAATTAAGTTCTAGGTGGGGTTAGTTTGAAACTTTTTTTGAAATTCTCACATTTTTGAAAACAGGATCTTTGAGTAATTTTAATTTAAAAGAAAATTTTTGGAAAAAAACTTTTTTGTTTATTATTACTAATTAACCAAATTTTGGGTACATATATAACTCGAGCCGTAGATTCCAAAAATCGATAAGCCATCTTTCCAACACTACCCATTTTTGGGTAAAGGGCAGTCACCCTAAAAATTGGTGGACCTACGAAGTCGACTTATCGATTTTTGGAATCTACGGATCGAGTTGCATATAATCCCAAAATTTGGTTGAGAAATTTTTATAAGTACAGCCCTGGCGAATTTTTAAATGTAATTGCATAATTGGAAATAAAATCATTTTCGGCTAAACGGTTCACTTGAGAACAAAATTTATTTGAAAAAAGTTTCTCAGAATTAAGTTCTAGGTGGGGTTAGTTTGAAACTTTTTTTGAAATTCTCACATTTTTGAAAACAGGATCTTTGAGTAATTTTAATTTAAAAGAAAATTTTTGGAAAAAAACTTTTTTGTTTATTATTACTAATTAACCAAATTTTGGGTACATATATAACTCGAGCCGTAGATTCCAAAAATCGATAAGCCAATTTTCTAACACTACCCATTTTTGGGTAAAAGACAGTCACCCTAAAAATTGGTGGACCTACGAAGTCGACTTATCGATTTTTGGAATCTACGGATCGAGTTGCATACAATCCCAAAATTTGGTTGAGAAATTTTTATAAGTACAGCCCTGGCGAATTTTTAAATGTAATTGCATAATTGGAAATAAAATCATTTTTGGCTAAACGGTTCACTTGAGAACAAAATTTATTTGAAAAAAGTTTTTCAGAATTAAGTTCTAGGTGGGGTTAGTTTAAAACTTTTTTTGAAATTCTCACATTTTTGAAAACAGGATCTTTGAGTAATTTTAATTTAAAAGAAAATTTTTGGAAAAAAACTTTTTTGTTTATTATTACTAATTAACCAAATTTTGGGTACATATATAACTCGAGCCGTAGATTCCAAAAATCAATAAGCCAATTTTCTAACACTACCCATTTTTGGGTAAAGGGCAGTCACCCTAAAAATTGGTGGACCTACGAAGTCGACTTATCGATTTTTGGAATCTACGGATCAAGTTGCATAGAATCCCAAAATTTGGTTGAGAAATTTTTATAAGTACAGCCCTGGCGAATTTTTAAATGTAATTGCATAATTGGAAATAAAATCATTTTCGGCTAAACGGTTCACTTGAGAACAAAATTTATTTGAAAAAAGTTTCTCAGAATTAAGTTCTAGGTGGGGTTAGTTTGAAACTTTTTTTGAAATTCTTACATTTTTGAAAACAGGATCTTTGAGTAATTTTAATTTAAAAGAAATTTTTTGGAAAAAAACTTTTTTGTTTATTATTAATAATTAACCAAATTTTGGGTACATATATAACTCGAGCCGTAGATTCCAAAAATCGATAAGCCAATTTTCTAACACTACCCATTTTTGGGTAAAAGACAGTCACCCTAAAAATTGGTGGACCTACGAAGTCGACTTATCGATTTTTGGAATCTACGGATCAAGTTGCATAGAATCCCAAAATTTGGTTGAGAAATTTTTATAAGTACAGCCCTGGCGAATTTTTAAATGTAATTGCATAATTGGAAATAAAATCATTTTTGGCTAAACGGTTCACTTGAGAACAAAATTTATTTGAAAAAAGTTTCTCAGAATTAAGTTCTAGGTGGGGTTAGTTTGAAACTTTTTTTGAAATTCTCACATTTTTGAAAACAGGATCTTTGAGTAATTTTAATTTAAAAGAAAATTTTTGGAAAAAAACTTTTTTGTTTATTATTACTAATTCACCAAATTTTGGGTACATATATAACTCGAGCCGTAGATTCCAAAAATCGATAAGCCAATTTTCTAACACTACCCATTTTTGGGTAAAGGGCAGTCACCCTAAAAATTGGTGGACCTACGAAGTCGACTTATCGATTTTTGGAATCTACGGATCAAGTTGCATAGAATCCCAAAATTTGGTTGAGAAATTTTTATAAGTACAGCCCTGGCGAATTTTTAAATGTAATTGCATAATTGGAAATAAAATCATTTTTGGCTAAACGGTTCACTTGAGAACAAAATTTATTTGAAAAAAGTTTCTCAGAATTAAGTTCTAGGTGGGGTTAGTTTGAAACTTTTTTTGAAATTCTCACATTTTTGAAAACAGGATCTTTGAGTAATTTTAATTTAAAAGAAAATTTTTGGAAAAAAACTTTTTTGTTTATTATTACTAATTAACCAAATTTTGGGTACATATATAACTCGAGCCGTAGATTCCAAAAATCGATAAGCCATCTTTCTAACACCACCCATTTTTGGGTAAAGGGCAGTCACCCTAAAAATTGGTGGACCTACGAAGTCGACTTATCGATTTTTGGAATCTACGAATCGAATTGCATACAATTTCAAAATTTGGTTGAGAAATTTTTATAAGTACAGCCCTGGCGAATTTTTAAATGTAATTGCATAATTGGAAATAAAATCATTTTTGGCTAAACGGTTCACTTGAGAACAAAATTTATTTGAAAAAAGTTTCTCAGAATTAAGTTCTAGGTGGGGTTAGTTTGAAACTTTTTTTGAAATTCTCACATTTTTGAAAACAGGATCTTTGAGTAATTTTAATTTAAAAGAAAATTTTTGGAAAAAAACTTTTTTGTTTATTATTACTAATTAACGAAATTTTGGGTACATATATAACTCGAGCCGTAGATTCCAAAAATCGATAAGCCAATTTTCTAACACTACCCATTTTTGGGTAAAGGGCAGTCACCCTAAAAATTGGCAGACCTACGAAGTTGACTTGTCGATTTTTAGAATCTACGGGTCGAGTTGCATATAATCCCGAAATTTGGTTGAGAAATTTTTATAAGTCCAACCATTGTTTATAATTATTGTCAATAGGTGGCTATACCAATATTATATTGGAATTATTGATTCATAAATTATTAAATAACGGCTTTATTTCTCATTTTTTAAAAAAGTTTATTTGAAGATAGTTTTTTAGAATTAAAAGTTACATAATACTATGTTTTTATATTTACATAAAATTAAATTTTATTATCACATATTCAGATTTTAGTGGATAAGCACCTTTTCGGGTCCCTATAATTCGATTATAACATTTTTACGATGATGTCCGTGTGTGTGTATGTGTGTGTGTGTGTGTGTGTGTGTTTATATATATTATTATTAAATAGTGACAAAAATATATTTGTCGTAGTTAATAATATGACTAATTATGATTCGAAGAATGTAATATCTTTTGATTAAGCGATAAACAAAATAAATATAGATAAGTTATCATTTGTTATCTCGTTCAATGCGTTCCAACTAAGACTAATGTATGACTAGTTAGTGTATCAGGTATAAATATTTTTGTTTAAAACAATTGAATTTTCTTAAAACGACAATAAATTTAGTATAGAAAACTATTTTTAAGGTAAGTTAAATAATTCACTATTTATAAGTGTGATATATACCTATTTTTGTAATAAGTTGCGAAATTATAGTGTTTTAGGCACGCGATGTGAAATTTAAACGCACGAGCGTAAGCGAGTAACACAACACATTATTTCGCAAGATTTTTTATAATAAACTATTAAAAAATTGTTATTTTTCAGGGTTACAATGAAGACTTTATATTTTATTTATATAATATCGCTTATAATAAAATTCGCTATAAGCATATCTATTCAACCATCTTTATTTTGCACTAGTATTTGTTCTTGTGACACAGAAAAATTTATAGTAACTTGTAATAATGCGAAATTTGAAAAACTTATAAATGCTTCGGAATACTGGCAAGATACGACTACCAATGAATCATATCCATTTTACAAAGTGTCTATTATAAATTCTGGGATTGGTACATTGTCAAAATTTCCAAATAGTAGTCTCAAAATTTTGGATTTGTCCAAAAACAGAATACAAGTTATTGATGATGCAACTTTTCAAAATCTGCAAAATATGACGGAGTTAAATTTGTCCGATAATGTTTTGACTAGTGAATTACTTACTCCAGATATTTTCAAGGTAACTTACTAATCAGTAAGGGGTGATGATTAAAATTTGAGACTATTTTGAATGCATATATGTCTGAATGTGTTTCCAACTGTCTAAAATTTATTCAGAATTGTCTAAAACTGTTTTGAATACTTCCCAATTGTCTGAAATAATTCTGAATTGTCTGAAATTGTTTTAAATACCTTCCAACTGTCTAAAATTATTCAGAATTGTCTAAAACTATTTTAAATACTTCCCAACTGTCTAAAATTATTCATAATTGTCTAAGACTGTTTTAATTTAATTCCAACTGTCTTAAATTTATTCAGAATTGTCCAAAACTAGTTGAAATACTTCTCAATTGTTTAAAATTATTCAGAATTGTCTGAAACTAATTTAAATACTTCCCAACTGTCTTAAATTTATTGAGAATTGCCTAAAACTGTTTTAAATACTTCCCATCTATCTAAAATTATTCACAATTGTCTAAAACTGTTTTAATTTATTACTAACTGTCTTAAATTTATTCAAAATTGATCAAAACTGTTTTAACTATTTCCCGATTGTCTAAAATTATTCATAATTGTCTAAAACTGTTTTAAATACTATCCAACTATCTAAAATGATTCAGAATTGTCTAAAAAATGTATCAAATACGTCCCAACTGTCTTAAAGTTATTGAGAATTCTCTAAAATTGTTCTAATTACTTTCCAACTGTCTCAAATTTATTCACAATTGTCTAAAACTGTTTTAAATATTATCCAACTATCTAAAATGATTCAGAATTGTCTAAAAAATGTATCAAATACGTCCCAACTGTCTTAAAGTTATTGAGAATTCTCTAAAATTGTTCTAATTACTTTCCAACTGTCTCAAATTTATTCAGAATTGTCTAATACTGTCTGAAATATTTCCTAAATGTCTTAAATTTATTCAGAATGTTCTAAAATTGTTTAAATATTTTCAACTGTCTTAAATTTATTCAGAATTGCTTAAAACTGTTTTAAATACTTCCCAACTATCTTAAATTTATTCAGAATTATCTAAAACTGTTGTAAATAGTTCCCAACTGTTTTAAATTTATTTAGAATTGCTTAAAACAGTTTTAAATACTTTCCAACTGTATTAAATTTATTTAGAATTGCTTAAAACAGTTTTAAATACTTTCCAACTGTATTAAATTTATTCAGAATTGTTTAAAACTGTTTTAAATACTTCCCAACTGTCTAAAATTATTCAGAATTGTCTAAAACTGTTCTAAATGCTTCCTAACTGTCTTAAATTTATTTAGAATTGTTTAACACTATTTTAAATACTTTCCAACTGTCTAAAATTATTTAAAATTGTCCAAAACTGTTTTAAATCTTTCCCAACTGTCTTAAATTTATTCAGAATTGCCTAAAACTGTTTTAATTTATTCTTTACAGTCTAAAACTATTCAGAATTGTCTAAAAAGTGTTTCAAATACTTTCCAACTGTCTTAAATTTATTTAGAATTGTCTAAAACTGTTTAAAATACTTCCCAACTGTCTAAAGTTATTTAGAATTGTCCAAAACTGTTTTAAATTATTTCCAACAGTCTAAAACTATTCAGAATTGTCTAAAAAGTGTTTCATATACTTTCCAACTATCTTAAACTGTTTTAATTTATTCCTAACTGTCTTAAATTTATTAGAATTGTTTAAAACTGTTTTAATTTATTCCAAATTGTCTAAAATGATTCAGAATTGCCTAAAACTGTTTGAAATACTTCCCAACTGGTCTAAAATTATTCAGAATTGTCTGAAACTGTTTTTAAATACTTCCCAACTGTCCAAAATTATTCAAAATTGTCGAAAATTGTTTTAAATACTTCCCAACTGTCTTAAATTTATGAAGAATTGTCCAAAACTGTTTTAAATAGTTCTCAACTGTCTTAAATTTATTCAGAATTGTCCAAAACTGTTTTAAATAGTTCTCAACTGTCTTAAATTTATTCAGAATTGTCCAAAATTGTTTTAAATACTTCCCAACTGTCTTAAATTTATGAAAAATTGTTTAAAGCTGTTTTAAATACTTCCCAACTATCTTAAATTTATTTAAAATTGTCTAAAACTGTTTTAAATACTTCCCAACTGTCTAAAATTATATAAAATTATCTAAAACTGTTTTAAATACTTCTTAACTGTCTAAAATTTATTCAAATTTGTTTAAAACTGTTTTAAATACTTCCCAACTGTCTAAAATTATTCAGAATTGTCTAAAACTATTTTAATTTTTTCCCAACTATCTAAAATTTATTCAGAATTGTTTAAAACTGTTTTAAATACTTCCCAACTGTCTAAAATTATTCAGAATTGTCCAAAACTTTTTTAAATATTTCCATTTTTTTCTTTTTTTTTAATTTGCGACTCATTTCGATACATTTTTGATAACAAATTTACAAAACTCAAACCATGATTGATAAAAAGTAACATTACTGTTTCTTACGCGTGATAGATTTAGTCTTGAAAAAAGTATAGTCTCAAATTTTATACATCAGTCCTTATTGCTAAAACTGTTTAAAAATCTTTGTGTTTCTTTTTTAGGGATTGTATGCATCTGATGGATATTTGCCTTTAAAATCGTTGAGGGTTTTAAATTTAGCAAATAACGAATTGCACACCTTACACCAAGACTTGTTCGAACATGTTATGAATTTGGAAATTTTGAATTTACATGGAAATCCATTAAGAGTTCTAGATACACAAACAGTTATTTCTATAAGCGGTTTAATGTATCTGAGGGTAAATATTAGTCAAAATACAAAGCCCTGCAATGTTGCCAAATGGGGGATTCCAGCTCAATCGAATTAAAAGAAAATAGTAAAAAAATACGAATGTATATGCTGAATAACGAATATTAATAAAAAAATGAAATGGTATAATTGAGATATTTCGGAAATAAGGGGTTTTTTGTTATAGCGCTTCGACACTAATATGAAATCAATATATAATATTTTGATTGGCGACCGAAAGACCGCCTATACATGCATAACAAATAGCGTGTTAGGAGGTGGGGGTTACTACCAATGGAAGTTAAGAAATTCAAATTCGAAAGGAGGGGCTAACATTCCTGTACTGCAGTTTTCAAACAGTTTTTATTTTAACATAAATTTCTTGCATTAAACTTAATAATTTAAATACACCTGTAATTATAAAGTATGTAGACTTATACAGTGTTATAATATTCATTTATTTTATGTAAATATAACTTAAAATAGCATATATTTCAAGAACATTTAGGTCCATGATGAAAACAGTTTGATATAAAAACACATAGATGTGACGTCACGTCAATCTTTTCAAAATTCGGGAGACTATAACTCGCTTATTAATAGTAATTTTTTCACCGGATTTTCATCAATTGTCTTAGTAATATTTTCAGATGAAATTATAAAAAAAAAAAAATGGTGGAATCCCCCTTTTACTACCGCTTGCTTGTACCATAGTAACCTATAAACAAACAAATGAAGGCTCATAAGTGAGCGAAATAAACGAAACGTCAGATATAAAAACAAATGCAGCCTACTTTGTTTTTGTGAATATTAACAAATAAATAACGTAATTATTCATGTCAAAATGATTGTTATTATCAATAAAAAAAATTCAAAAAGTATTTATGTGCTAGTAGTGAAAAAAATAGTATATATACCACGGTTGAGAAGATCATTATTGACCCAGCGCCAAGATTGTAACCCGAGGGCGAAGACCGAGGGATACAAGGCGTATAATATACTATTAATCTAAAACGAAAGGCATTATGTTATGTTATTATATATAAAAAAATTAAATTTTATTAATTTAAACAGCCATTTTTCCAAAAATAGATTTTAAGTATTGTCGTACAGAGACTTTTTTATATGACTATACCACGTACTGAAATCTATTGAAATTTATATTTTTTTGTTGTAGGAATTAGATTTAAGTTATACCTTTTTGAAGAAAATACCGGATAATATTTTCCATACCCCTAAAAATTTGGAGAAACTTGATTTAAGTGGTAATTTATTAAATTTTGTTCCGACAGAACAACTAGGTGATGCAAGAAATTTGAGATTTTTGTCATTAAATGAAAATCCAATTCAAAACATTACACGAGAAAGGTATGTATGGAGTTATTTTTTGAATTATTGCCCCAAAAGTCAATATACCCCATATTTAGATAAAAACTTCAAAATTTTCAAAAATCTAATTTTTATGTATCTAGATACTTCTCAATGCGCTGATTCCAAATTTTGAAACCGCAGGTCGATATCTCTTTTCGTTCTCGAGATATTTAGATTCAAAGTTTTGCTCAAAACTGCCCATTTTTGGGTATTAACCCAAAAATGGGTCGAGATATGAATTTGGCGACATCACCATTCGATTCTACGGACAAAAATACATAATTATAGCAATTTTCATAATTATTGTCCGACCGGTTCATTTTTTATGAATAAAAGTTTGAAAATGGCCAAAATCTGAAAAAATCCTAAGGGGTACCCCTTACGATTTTTGCGATTTTTGGTCATTTTCAGTTATTTTGCTTTAGAGATTGTATGCGGTGTTCAAAAATTATGAAAATTGGTGTACTTATGTAATTTTGCCCGTAGAATCGAATGGTGATGTCGCCAAATTCATATCTCGACCCATTTTTGGGTTAATACCCAAAAATGGGCAGTTTTGAGCAAAACTTTGAATCTAAATATCTCGAGAACGAAAAGAGATATCGACCTGCGGTTTCAAAATCTGGAATCAGCGCATTGAGAAGTATCTAGATACATAAAGATTAGATTTTTGAAAATTTTGAAGTTTTTATGTAAATATGGGGTATATTGACTTTTGGGGCAATAATTCAAAAGTAGGTAGAGATATAAACTTGGCAGTAACTGTCCAAAATTTATTCAGAATTGCCGGAAACTATTTTAAATTGTTCTCAACTGTCTAAAATTTATTCAGAATAGCCGGAAACTATTTTAAATTGTTTCCAACTGTCTAAAATTTATTCAGAATTGCCGGAAATTATTTTAAATTGTTCCCAACTGTCTAAAATTTATTCAGAATTGCCGGAAACTATTTTAAATAAGTCTCAACTGTCTAAATTTTGTTTAAAACTGCTGGAAACTATTTTACATTGTTCCCAACTGTCTAAAATTTATTCAGAATTTCCTGAAACTATTTTAAATATTTCTTAACTGTATAAATTTTGTTTAGAATTGCCGGAAACTATTTTAAATTGTTCTCAACTGGCTAAGATTTATTCAGAACTGCCGGAAACTATTTTAAATTGTTCTCAACTGTCTAAAATTTATTCAGAATTGCCTGAAACTATTTTAAATAAGTCTCAACTGTCTAAATTTTGTTTAGAACTGCCGGAAACTATTTTAAATTGTTCTCAACTGTCTTAATTTTGTTTAGAATTGCCGGAAAATTTTGAAAATTTTGAAGTTTTTATCTAAATATGCGATATATTGACTTTTGGGGCAATAATTCATATCTCTAAATGTATAGAAGATATAATAAAAATATTCAATGTATTGGATAGAGAATCCTGTAATCTAAAATCTAAAATCTGAATATGCGAATTTTGGCATAATTTCAATACCTCTCTTAGCGAGAGGTAAAATTAACAATAATAATTTGTTGTTATATTTTAGGGGATTCCCACGACTTGAAAAATTAAAAATTTTACATTTGAGTTACATGGACGAATTAGCGTATATACAGGACGACTCTCTGGCTGGTATTTGGAGTATAGAAGAATTATATATTAGTAATAATGCTAAATTATATAAAATTGGAGATTTTGCGTTACGGCGTATCGATAATGAAATTCCTATATGGCCAAAAGTCACAAAAGTGAGTAATTTGACTTCTCTATCTCATTTTGTCATATTTCTGTCCGAAAAGTATCCGACTTTTCTTCATATCTTCGCGCCTGACAATTTTAGCGCCCTCTACCGGGTACGAGTGTCAACTGTAAAGCTTCACGAATTCCCTAGATGTCGCAGTTTTGATCGTATCGCCTTAGTTTACGTGCAGCATGCGTTTGTTTACAAAGTGTTTTGTACGTTTGTCTCATTTTGCTATTGTAAAAAATGACGGAAAGATCGGAACAACGAATTTGCATTAAATTTTGCTTAAAACTCGAAAAGAGTTGTGTGGAGACCATCGAAATGATGAAGACGGCATTTGGGGACGAGTGTATGAGCAAAACACTAATAAAAGACTGGTATAAACGGTTCAAAGATGGCCGCACATCTGTTGATAGTAACCCACGTTCTGCGCGGCCTTCGACGACAAAAACACCGGATAATATCGAACGTGTGCAACTTGTGATCAATGAAAATCGTCGATTGACTGTGGAAGAACTAAAATATGATCTGGGAATACCGAAAACTAGTGTTTGGAAGATTTTAACTGAAAATTTGCAAATGGTTCGTGTGTGTGCGAAATTCATTCCGAAATTGCTAACGATGGAGCAGAAAAACCTTCGCCTTGAAATCGCTCAGGACAATTTGGAAATGTTCAATAATGATCGACTTTTGGCCGTTCCCAAGATTAAAAATGTCGCTCAAAGGACACCGATTCGACGACAAAGAAACAGTCGAAACTAATACGACGAACGCTCTAAAGGCAATACCAAAAAACGAGTTCCAGGACTGCTTCCAAAAGTAGAAAGGCCGTTGGAAGCGTATTCTTCAATCAAATGGGGACTACTTCGAAGGATCTTGAAATCGCTCAGGACAATTTGGAAATGGCCAATAATGATCGACTTTTGGCTACTCCCAAGATTAAAAATGTCGCTCAAAGGAAACCGATTCGACGACAAAGAAACAGTCGAAACTAACGACGAATGCTCTAAAGGCAATACCAAAAAATGAGTTCCAAGACTGCTTCCAAAAGTAGAAAGGCCGTTGGAAGCGTATTCTTCAATCAAATGGGGACTACTTCGAAGGATGCCACCAGCCCGATGACGCAGAATAACAGCGTGGAACTATAAAGGAAGGTCGGATACTTTTCGGACAGACCTCGTATACATCACCAATGACATTTGACAATTACTTGACAGTCAAAACTTATTGGGATTTTTACACTCATGTCATTGTGCGAGAGAGAAAACTCTTCAAGCCACTCGAAAACAGAAACTTTCTCGTGTAAACAGACTTTACTGTTATTTTTTTTTCAGCTACACTTAAACAATAATCATCTATCAACAATTCCAAATTCTTTTCTGGCCCATTGGGAATTGTTAACAGATCTAAACATAAACGATAATTATTTTATTTGTGACTGTGCTACTCAATGGATGGTGAATACTTTGGTTCCTATTATCAATAAAGTTAAAGAAAATGGAACAGCTACTCGATTACATTGTGCCGCTCCTACGGAATTAGAAAACACAAATATGGTAGAAATTTACGAAAAAAATGAGACGTTAAGATGTTCGGATACAAATGGCGGACGACCCGAACGTGATGCCGGTATACTGATTGGAATTTTGATAGGTAAAACTTGCTTCTTATTCTTGTTATCCCTCATTTTCAGCTACAGGCCCATAAACCATAACAAAAAAGAATCTGTTGTGGCCAGCACAAGACCTCTCGCCATATTAGGCTATATAAGTATTGTATTGCACTTCGCTTTCGAACCGTCGTTTTATAACAAAATATTACAGAACTTTACCCAAATATTGTTTTTTATTGTATTTAACATGTCTTCTGCACACATATAATTCTAATTACATCTATTTTTCATTGTATGAGGAAGTTCCTAATTGTCAGAGATTTTTCCAATTCATTAACCAGATTGGCGGTATTTCTGATGGATATATGCATTTTACCACAATTTTACCTATAATTTCAAATATTTAATTAATAAAACAATAAGAAAGATTAAATATACTTCCCAGAAAAAGCTATCAGAATGGCACTAAAAATGTTGATATTTGACAATGACATGTGTCATGTTATAAACATTGGAATTTGTCAACTGGTTTCTTTAGTGCCTTGGCCTCTGCGATTAGTTTACTCTATAAATTATAGTGTCTTTATCTCTAAATCTATACAAGATATAATAAAAATTTTAAGTGTATTAGATGGAGAATTTTATGTTCTTCAATATTTAATAAAAAAAACTCCCAAAAAATTATATTTAGAAGAATTTTTCTAAGAAACGACTACTTCCGGTTGTTCAATTGTTACCAAAACCTTTTTAGCTCTTCCCAGGAATGTCAGATTGAGGAAACTGCAGTTAAATATTTTTTAAGTCTTATAGTTTTTGAGGAATTGTGTCTACAACATCCAGACATACAAACACACACACACATACACACATCTACACACACATACACACACACATACAGACATCATTTTAAAAATGTTATAATCGGATTCTAGTGATCTTGAAACGTGCTTATTCAATAAAATTTGGATATGCGAATTTTAGCATGAATCCAGATTTTAATGAATAAGCACGTTTCAAGATCACTAGAATCCGATTTTAACATTTTTACAATGATGTCTGTGTGTGTGTGGATGTGTGTATGTGTGTGTATGTGTGTGTGTGTGTTTGTGTGTGTGTGTGTGTATGGCTGGATGTTGGACGGACGATTCCTCAAAAACTATAAGACAGGAGACCTGTTTAACTATGAATTCCTCAATCTGACATTCCTGGGAAGAGCTGAAAAGGTTTTGGTAACAATTGAACAACCGGAGGTAGTAGTTTTTAAAAGAAATTCTTCCAAATATTAATTTTTGAAAATTTTTGATATTACTAATTTTGAAGAACAAAATTCTACACCTGATACATTTAAAATTTTTATTATATCTTCTATAAATTTAGAGATAAAGACGCTGTAATATAGAAAAACGGGATGTAATAAGTCGAGTAGGCTAAACTACACTAAGGAAACCAGTTGACAAATTCAAATTTTTATAACATAATTTGTAAATGACAGATGGCAGTGTCAAAAATCAATAGTTTTAGTTACATTCTGAAAGCTTTTTCTGGGAAGTACATTTAATCTTTCATTTATAATATGTATGTTTTTTTTTTCAGGATTATTATTAGGTATCCCTATGGTACTAGGAATTTTGTTTTGCTACAAAAGGAACTTTTTTGGGTTCTTCAATAATGGCCCGGCGTCATTTTCAAGAAAATTCTACAACCCAGCTACTATGGACGACGAATTTGCATAATATTTTGTTTAAGATTTTTTTATTTTAAAATAAATAAAATATTGAATATAGATACGAGCCCAAACTCATAATAATTCGTAAATGAATAAAAATTTCTACAAAATTCTTTCTACTATTTTCAAAATAGACTTAAAACTTTAAAAAAACTGTAGGCAAAATGACTGGTGATAATAGTTCGACCGGTATTTTAAGGGTCATCTTATAGTCCAGATTTAGCTTCTTCCGAGACCCTTTACTTTTGGTATAATGAAAAACAACTTCGTAAAAACCAGTGCGTACAATAAAATTTATCTAGCAAGATATATGGGACAATACTCACAAGAAAATGTGAATAAAAAATTTTACAATAGAAATTTATCATCATTTTCTACAATTGTTGTTTAGGCTCATGTGTTAATATAAATAATTTTGTAATATTTTTAAATAAATATTATTTAAATTCATTTATAATCATTAAGTTTATAACAATATGTACCTATTTAATAAATAAATTTAAAAAAGAAAATATAAATGTGTGGTATTAAAAATAACAGCACTTCAAAACAAAAGAAGTCTCTATCTTTTTTAAGTGACGTTTAAAAACAATTGCAAGGGGTGCTCATACACAGTTAAGTATATTTTAACAAACACCGTATAAGTGTCATACATCAGTGTCTATCAAGAATGCCGTGGAATCAATTAAAAAAAATTGCGAAATAGACCTTTAAAGCCATTGAATATAAGGGTTATATTCGTATTATATGAAAATAGGGGTTGTTCCACATAATAGACGTAGAATTTTAGCCCTTAAAACGTAAGTACATACGGTCCATTTTTGTTTATTTTGAGAGATAAAAGATTGTTAAGGATATAGACTTTTCAGAGTGAAGATATCCTAAAAAATCTGTTGTGGCCAGCACAAGACCTTCCGTTAATTTGATGTATTTTGTACAAATCCCATACCAAAAGTTCATTGGAAAAGATTCTATATATCCAGTAAAAATGCGTACACTTACGTAACATTCTCTTTACAATCAAATAATATTACTACCACGTTTATATCTCTACCCATTTTTGAATTATTGCCCCAAAAGTCAATATACCCCCCATTTAGATAAAAACTTCAAAATTTTCAAAAATCTAATTTTTATGTATCTAGATACTTCTCAATGCGCTGATTCCAAATTTTGAAACCGCAGGTCGATATTTCGTTTCGTTCTCGAGATATTTAGATTCAAAGTTTTGTTCAAAACTGCCCATTTTTGGGTAGTAACCCAAAAATGGGTCGAGATATGAATTTGGCGACATCACCATTCGATTCTACGGACAAAAATAAATAAGTATAGCAATTTTCATAAGTTTTGTCCTACCGGTTCATTTTTTATGAATAAAAGTTTGAAAATGGCCAAAATCTGAAAAAATCCTAAGGGGTACCCCTTAGGATTTTTGCTATTTTTGGCCATTTTCAGTTATTTTGCTTTAGAGATTGTATGCGGTGTTCAAAAATTCTGAAAATTGGTGTACTTATGTAATTTTGCCCGTAGAATCGAATGGTGTTGTCGCCAAATTCATATCTCGACCCATTTTTGGGTTAGTACCCAAAAATGGGCAGTTTTGAGCAAAACTTTGAAGCTAAATATCTCGAGAACGAAAAGAGATATCGATCTGCGGTTTCAAAATTTGGAATCAGCGCATTGAGAAGTATTTAGATACATAAAAATTAGATTTTTGAAAATTTTGAAGTTTTTATATAACTGTGGGGTATATTGACTTTTGGGGCAATAATTCAAAAATGGATAGAGATATAAACTTAGTAGTAGTAATTTTATTTGATTGTAAAGAGAATGTTGCGTAAGTGCACGCATTTTTAGAGTATTTGAACAACTGTGTGAATTTTTAGAAATAGAAGTATTGAAATAAAAATGGATAAATGCTATAAAAAAGTTCATTGGAAAAGATTCTATATAACCAATAAAATTACAACACGAACACATACTATTTTTTACAAATTCCATACCAAAAGTTCCTTTGAAAATATTCTATAAACCCAATAAAATTATAACATGAACATATGCTATGTATATTACACTTGACAAATCTTTCTTTCTTCTTCAGCTTTCTCCAATTTTATTTATATAAAATAATATTTAGGAGATTTTTTTAAGAAACTACTACTTCCGGTTGTCCAATTGTTACCAAAACCTTTTCAGCTCTTCCCAGGAATGTCAGATTGAGGAATTCATAGTTAAATTGATCTTTTAATATTATAAATATTTAATTAATAATAAAATAAGAAATATTAAGTGTACTTCCCAGAAAAAGTCTTCAGTAATGTTTTTGTTTTTTTGACACTGACATTCATCTGTTAATTAAAAACAAAATCATCTTGTTTATTATCGTGTAACAAATTCATGGCTATGAAAATAAAATTGTAACCTACAATCTGAACTGATGACTGACGAAACGTCAAATGACAAGCAGTTACAAGACACGTGATAGATACTGATTGGTTAGATTCAGAATTACAAAATCGAACTTAAACCAGAGAGAAAATTGTAAATTTTAAACCAGCCCTAATAGAAATATATCAAATTAAAAAAAATCAAAAATATAATCTTTAATTTGCGCAATATCTTTCTTAATTGGCCACCCCTATATTAGGGGTGGAAGTCACGTGCCTGAATGTAATTGTACACCCCTGTTCCAAGGGGTTGGATTTGTCAAAGCCTCCTAGATCAGAAATCCCTAATTACATCATATTACAGGAAATGTTTCTCGTAATATACGTATGTCAGTAATAATTGCTTCTTTCAAGCAATTTACAAGAAAATTGATAATAATACGGTACATTTGTAACCAAACGGGCACTTATAACTACATGGGAAAGTGCACTATAGAGGGGGACAATAATTCGATAAAGCCGTAGTGGATATACGGAGATTTAAAAGTACAGTCTAACTAAAAATTGTTGGAAACTATTTTTTGCAGTTTTCGGGGAAAAATATCCACTAAAATCTAAATATGCCTCCCGTTATTTAATTTTTACATACATACATACATAAAATCAAGCGTTTTCCACTTAGTGGGTTAGCAAAAACCCGGAAACAATAGTAATAATAAGAAAAGGGATAAGAGTAAGAGCTCAGCTGACTCACTTCACTCTTTAACAACGTTCTTCTTTCGCCTTGTCCACAATCATCATAACATTCATACAAAGAACATATTAAAGTGACCGATTTTCGGTAGCGAATAACCGCATCCGGACCACAATAATAGTTACGCAACAATCATCCTTCGCCACACATTCATATCCATTTTTATTAATTTAAATACATACTTACTTATTTACTGACGTTGCGAACTGTTCCACTGCATAAAACTATTGATTTATTTACTATTTTCTCTTTAAAATGTCAGTTACATTCATTTGAAATATGAACTGTGTAACAAAGGAATTGTGTTTATCTTAGGCTTCGGGACTAATAAAAAAAATTATTTTAAAATTTATCTGCAAAATATATAGAAAAAGTATTAATGTATTCCTGTAGAAAATTCAATAATCTCTAATTTTCATAAGACATAAAATGCGAAAAAATGGTATTTAATGGTATTTTTTGAAGAAAAACCATTATGAGCTTCAAGTAAAGTGCCATTTCCGGTTATTCGATTTACACCAAAATCTAATGGCTTCTTTTCGTACTAGAATAGGGCAGAAATACAAGGTTTCAGAATTTTCTGAATGATAGTATTTGACTTAGAGCCACTTAGAGACATCATCGTGAAAATGTTAAAATTGGATTCTAGGGACATTAAAACGTGGTTATCTCGATATGTGATTTTTAGCACGATCCCTATACCTCCCTTACCAAGGGTAGCGGGAGGTACAAATCTGTTGTGGCCAGCACAAGACCTCTCGCCATTTCCATATTAGGCTAAATAAGTATGGTATATATTTAACATTTCTGGTACGCAAAAACACATATGTTCTTTATATATTTTTATATTTTTTAATTCATTCTAAGAACAAGTTTCTTCTTACTCTTCCAATGTTCGAGATCCTTCCAATTCAGTGATAGATTGGAGGTATTTCTAAAGGGTATATGTAATATATGTATCTATAATTATAAATATTTAATTAATAGTAAAATAAGAATATTAAATGTACATCTCAACTGTCTAAAATTTATTCAGTATTAGCAGAAACTATTTTAAATACTTCCCAACTGTCTTAAATTTATTCAGAATTGCCGAAAACTGCACCGCAAATAAATGTGGATAGATACTTTTGACGGGGAGTGTACGAGCTGAATCCAATTGAACCGCATATCTCTAGAAATTGTGCCATTATCGGAAAAATTATTGAACAATATGGTTCGTTATATACAATTTGAAAGGTACAGGCAGCATCAAAAACTAATGTTATGTTGAAAATATGTTATATTGGCCTTATGATAACGTATATAACAAAAGTTTGTAGTAGATATAGAGTTAAAGAATTTTAAAGAGATAAAACACTTGAAAATTCAACCAATGGGAACAGTATTATACTGATAAAGCCCCGTTACCCCCCGCTACCAAGTAAATAAACAGTTGTTATTGTTTATAACTGTCAGTGTGATAATTAATGTGTCAAGTTGTCTTTGAAATTTATCTCACCAAATACCACACGACCTCTCAGAGATTTTCTCAGATACACATTTATTTTTAAGCACTCAAACAAACTGACATTAGGTAAAACCCCTCCTCCTTCGGAGTCGGGATTTACCATGCAGTTTGCTTTCGTGTTTGTTGCTCAACAAAAAAATTCGAGCAAAATAAAAATTTATCGATAAATCAGGATGTCTTGTGATATTACTTCTGATTAATTATCGTAAATCAGCCAGCTATGCTATCAACATGGAAACAACTGACAGTCATTTAATAAATTCATAATTAATATACATATATGAGAACCATTACATTATCTTAAGACAGCTTTTTAAAATTATATTTAAATTGAAATCATTTTGCCAGAACGTAAATTGACAGCTCAAATGACAGTTGTTATGTATGTGCTTATTTTTGTGTAAAATATTTGTCATTTGTAAACCCTTGTGTTTATGTCTTATGTTTTATTTTATTTTGAAGAGCTGTGAACACTTTCATAAGAATCTATTGTTTATGTTGTTATTTTCATGTATAATTTTATTTTTATTTTCGGAGCTGTAAATAAGGATTAATTTTTATAAATCAGTCAATTATGCTATATGGAAACATTTGACTGTACCAGTTCGGCACGACAATTGAAAATTGAAACATATATGTATAAAAGTCCATAGAATCGAATGGCGTAACGCGCGTCAATATATCTTTAACCGTTCATTAGTTATAGGCCGACAAAGCGAAAAAAACATGAGAGATTTCTAATCAAAATAAAACTTTCTATTTTGAAAACTAAAGGCCAAAGAATTTTTTAATTATTTTTCCCATAATTAGTGTGTCCGAATTAAGGGAAAATGATACTTTTTATTTAAATACAGGGTGATCGAATTTTTACTGCCCTACTGACTATTTGAAGTATCCAGTTTTTGGTTTTTCGCTTTGTCTAACTGTACCAGCAGGGGCCGGCAATTGAAAATTCGTACATATATGTACAAATGTCCGTAGAATCGAATGCCGCAAACCGCGTCAAAAAATCTTGTACCGTTCATTAGTTATAGGCCGACAAAGTGAAAAAACCATGAGAGATTTCTAATGAAAATAAAAATTTCTATTTTGGAAACTAAAGCCCAGAGATTTTTTTTATTATTTTTCCCGTATTCAGCATATCCGAATTAAGGGAAAATGATACTTTTCATTTAAATACAGGGTAATCGGATTTTTACTGGACTACTGTCTATTTGAATATCCCATTTTTAGTTTTTTGCTTTGTCTGACTGTACCAGTTGGGCACGACAATTGAAAATTGAAACACATATGTACAAAAGTCCATAGAATCGAATGGCGTAAAGCGCGTCAATGTATCTTTAACCGTTCATTAGTTATAGGTCGGCAAAGTGAAAAAATATATTCAAATAATTCTAATTGACGGATGTCAGTGTCAAACGCAATTTACAAAGCGTATGTTCGTGTTATAATTTTATTGGATTTATAGAATCTTTTCCAAGGAACTTTCGATATGGAATTTGTAGAAAATTGTACATGTTTGTATTATAATTTTACTGGATATATAGAATCTTTTCCAAGGAACTTTTAGTATGGGATTTGTACAACATACATACCGTGAGTATTTTTTAACGTGAAACATTGGGTTTGTCATATCCATAGTTACGATTCGACATTTGATTGACAGCAATGTATTTACGTGTCCCATTTAAAATGAAACATAGGGAACGAATTTGACATTTGATAAGACGTCAGTAGAGGTTAATTTTGTTTAAATAATTATACCTGATTTCCAAATTAAATTTAGTGTACCTTGTGCTCGAGTGATTTTCTAACTTGGCCAAATTTCTTACAATATTTAAATATAATACTCTGTAAAATTCATTCCCTATGTTTTCAATGAGACAGGCAAATATATTACTGTCAATCAAATGTCAAGTCGTAACTTATAGGAAAATTCAGCGGTTATCTGTCATATTGACAAGACGTCATTAGAGGTTAATTTTGTTTAAATAATTATACCTTTTTTCTAAAAATTAAATTTAGTTGCAAAAAAAATATTGTGCCCGAAATATGTTTAGTGCTCTCGAGTGGTTTTCTGACTTAGCTAAATTTCTGACTTAGCTAACATCTGTCAAATTCGTTCCCTATGTTTCATTTTAAATGGGACACGCAAATACATTGCTGTCAATCAAATGTCAAATCGTAACCATAGACATGACAAACCTAATGTTTCACGTTAAAAAATACTCACGGTATAGAATTGACGAAAGTCAATGTGCTGGCCACATCAATTTTTTTTGCGTTTCAACCCCTAATGTCACGATAAAGGTCGCTCATCTGATATAACGAAGTCGTTAAATACCACAAATATTTACAATAAAGGTCACTAAAGGTCACTTTTGTAATATGATATTATTTTAGCCATTAGGGTTTGTAATCTATAGACGACATTATAAAGAGAGTTCTACATTTTCGTGAGCAATTTTTATTATACATTTTCAATAGTTACCCCTATATTTTTAATTGGGTACTTAGAAAATCTTCTTTTACAGATCACGTAAATAAAGATCCACTGTTTTAAAAATAAGATAAGGCATGATTCTTTCATTCACTATATTCCAAATTCATATTACACAAGCACAATACCTCTCGCCATTTCCATATTAGGCTATATAAGTATATACAGAGAGTTTATTTTAAAATGCAACATTATAGTTCACCACTTCCATGGTTACTCACTATTGTCAAAAATGACATCAATGTAATATTTGTCCATTTTAAAATGCAACATTATAAATAGTATTGCAGCACAGGAGATACCTCCAAAACACATCACAAATGGTGTCAATTCTTATTACGACCGACTAGAATATTGCCTCAGAGTGATTGGGGGTATTTTTTAACATTTATTACATGAAAATTATGAATTTTTGTAAGCTATAGTTTGTTAAGATGTACAACATTCATGTTTTGATTATTTGTTAATCGTCTGAAGGCTAATTTATTGGAAATTAGTTTTGATAATACAAAACTACAAATTTTGTATGTTGCATTTTAAAATGGACAAAAATTACATTGCTGTCATTTTTTGACAATAGTCAGTAACCATGGAAGTGATTCGCTATATGTTGCATGTTAAAATAAATTCCCTGTATTGTATTAACATTTTTAGTACACACACACACACACACACACACACACACAAATTCTAATTACATCTATTATTAATATAAACGTAGTTAAATTGGTCTTTAGTGTTATACAATTTAAGAAACCGTCCCTCCAACATCCAGACACACACACACACACACACACACACACACACACACACAGAGAGACATCATTGTAAAAATGTTAAATCGGATTTCAGGGTCCTTAAATCGTGCTTATCCACTAAAATTTGGATATGTAATTTTTAGCATGAACCCAATACCTCTCTTAGCGAGAGGTAAAACTGTTAAAGTTGGATTCTAGTGACCTTAAAACGTACGTATCTACTAAAATCTGAATATGCGAATTTTAGCATGAATCCAATACCTCTCTTAGCGAAAGGTAAAAAAATATATTTAAAATAGTTTTGGACAATTCTGAATCAATTTTAAACAGTTGAGAAGTATTGAAAAGAGTTTTGGACAATTTTGAATAAAGAAACGATTACTTCCGGTTGTCCAATTGTTACCAAAACCTTTTCAGCTCTTCCCAGGAATGTCAGATTGAGGAATTTATAGTTAAACAGGTCTTATGTCTTATAGTTCTTGAGGAATCGTCCCTCCAACATCCAGACATACACACACACTCACACACACACACACACATAAACAGTCATCATTGTAGAAATGTCAAAATTGGATTCTAGTGACCTTACAACGTACGTATCCAATAAAATCTGGCTATGCGATTTTTAGCATGATCCCAATACCTCTCTTAGCGAGAGTTAAAAATTACCTTTTTAAAAAATCAATACTAAAAAATAGTCCCCATTCCAGCCCTTTAAATTAATTTCAATTAATTTACTGAATAATTACAAAGGCTCTTATTGCATTGCTGTATGTAAAAATTAGTTTACTGGGGTTAAGCCGAATGCTCAATTTTCATTGGCTGACGCTAATAGGGGTTACTAGGGATTATGCCCCGACTAAGGGGGGTTACAAATCCGCAGTTGTGATTGGTTGGCATAGCTCCGCCCTCGTTGCTATAGCAACTAATCATATATTTGCGTATTTGTTATTTTTTTTATGAGTATTATATTGTACTCGTGTTTATATAGATTTAAAACATATATTATTATAAAAATCTGTTGGGGCCAGCACAAGACCTCTCGCCATTTCCATATTAGGCTAAATAAGTATGGTATATACAGGGAATTTAATTTAACATGCAACATATGGCGAATCACTTCCATGGTTACTCACTATTGTCAAAAAATGACAGCAATGTAATATTTGTCCATTTTAAAATGCAACATACAAAATTTGTAGTTTTGTATTATCAAAACTAATTTCCAATAAATTAGCCTACATACGATTAACAAATAATCAAAACATGAATGTTGTATATTTTAACAAACTTCAGCTTACAAAAATTCATAACTTTCATGTAATAAATGTTAAAAAATACCCCCAATCACTCTGAGGCAATATTCTAGTCGGTCGTAATAAGAATTGACACCATTTGTGATGTGTTTTGGAGGTATCTCCTGTGCTGCAATACTATTTATAATGTTGCATTTTAAAATGGACAAATTTTACATTGCTGTCATTTTTGACAATAGTGAGTAACCATGGAAGTGATTAACATTTTAAAATAAACTCTCTGTATTTCTAATACACACAAAAACACATATCTTCTCTATATATTTTTATATTTTTTAATTCATTACATATAACAAAAGCATATTATAATTACTATTACATCACGACTTGTCCAAGTATGAATTTTAGATTTTCCGCATTCAAAGACAGTGTCAATTTAACGTGCGGCAACTACATCTACTTTATTAAATATTTAATTAATGATAAAATAAGAAATATTAAATGTACTTCCCAGAAAAAGTCTTCAGAATGTCTTTGGATTTTTGACATTGACATTTATATCAATCACAAATATTTTAATTTTTTAACTGGTTTCCATTGGCTGTTTGACTCATTATACAATGGATTATTTTATATATTTATAATTCTCTATATCTAAATCTATAAAAGATACCTATAATAAAAATGTTCAATGTATTGGACAGCAAATTTTATATTTTTTAATATTTGTAATAACAAAAATTTCTAAAAATAATATGCAGAAGATTTTTTTTAAAGAAACTACTATTTCCGGTTGTCCCATTGTTACCAAAACCTTTTCAGCTCTTCCCTAGAATGTCTGATACGTACACACACACATACACACACACATACATCATTACGATATGCGATTTTTAGCATGAATCCGATACCTCTCTTAGTGAGCAGTAAATAGTATTAATGCATACCTTTAGAAAATTCAATAATCTTTAATTTTTACAGTGAGATAAAATGCGAAAAAATGACATTTAATGATATTTTTTGAAGAAAAACCATTATGAGCTACAAGTAAAGTGCCATTTCCGGTTATCCGATTTACACCAAAATCTAATGGTGTCTTTCAATATTAGAATAAGGTCGAAATACAAGGTTTCAGAATTTTCTGAATGATAGTATTTGAGTTAGAGCGGAGACAAAATTCATGCACACACACACACACACACACACACACACACACACACACATACATACATACAGACATCATCGTGAAAATGTTAAAATTGTATTCTAGGATCTTAAAACGTGGTCATATGCGATTTTTAGCACGATCCCTATACCTCCCTTACCAACGGTAGCGGGAGGTAAATATCATTTATAAATAAATAAAATATAATATAACAAACATCCTTTATTTCGTTAAAAATAAAATTACCCCTTATGATGGGGTGTATATATGTTACCCCCACCACTACAGGGTTAGAAAATCCGGAGTTCCGATCTAGTCGTCATTGAAATCACACTTGTTTCCATAGCCGTCTTTGATAAAGTAATAATAACGAAAAAACCAGTGATTTTTGGTGTTTTTAGTGACTTTATACACGTTTAAAAGTAGTTTAAAGCCGGTTTTAAGTGGGGTAAAGTTAACGGAGTGTTTAAAGATAGTTTTAAGTGTAATAGTGATATAATAGTACAGTAAATATAAGAAAAATGATGTGAAATATAAAATTTTGTGATTTTAAAATTGTTTATTTGCTAAATAAAATAATTATTAGTGCGACAAATAATGTTTTGTCATAATAAATTTGTGAAAAACATTATAAAATTATTAATTTATTACTAGAAAAGTATTAAAATATACTCAAGCTAATAAATAAATCAATAAAAATATTTAAAAATGGATTCACGTACTGATATACCATCAGAAACAAATTTCACAAACAAAACATCATTTAGAATAGAAGACATTTTATATAACTCAAAAACAACTGAAAACGAAACAAAGCACTATCCAGACTACCCTTACCCGGGGCAAATAAAACCGGAAGTACCCGCCGGAAGCCACAAACCCATCTCATATCCGGACAATTCAAAATTAAGCGCGAAAAAAGATATCCCCAAAATACCTAATACAAATTATAATTATTACACGAATATAAATAATGTTGCGTGCAATTCTTCGTTTGTCACACCCGAAAATGGGTATATCCAAGTTGCTGTGGGTGCCCTGGGGGCCTATTTTGGGACGCCGTACAAAAATATGGCGGACCCTTATTTTTTAACACAAGGTAAGAGTTTGACGAAAAATCTATACAAACTGTTTTATTTAACTTACAAAAAGAAACAAATTAAAATAAATTTACTCTAAACTATAATTAAGTATCAAAATCTGATGTGGTCAGCGCATTACTTTTCGTCAATTTTATGTATTTTGTACAAATCCCATACCAAAAGTTTCTTGGAAAAGATTCTATATATCCAGTAAAATTGTAACACGAATTTTCTGCAAATTCCATCCCGAGAATTCCTTGGAAAAGGTTCTATAAATCTAATAAAATTATAACACGAACATACACTATGTAAATTACATTTAACACTGACATCTTTAACTCTATATCTATTGAATATGAAGGAAAATGTATAATCAAACCGTATAGAGAATAAGATATTCTTTCATATTGATAAACACATAAAATGTCAAAAAATGATATTTAACTGCGTTTTTTCATGAAAAACTGTTAAGAACTTTAAATAAGGGAACTTCCGGTTGACCAATTATAACCAAAATCTAATCAGCTATTTATATGGATGTAAAGAAAACGAAGAGGAATACGAAAGAATTATAATTTTTAGAATTGTAGTATTGGAGTTATCGTCGGAGAAAAATTTGTCACACACACACACATATACACACACACACACGCACACACACACATATAGATATGGACACACATACAGACATCATCGTAAAACTAGTAAAATCGTATTGTAGGGACCCTAAAACGTGCTTATTCATTAAAAACTCACCACCGAATTTTTTGACCAAAGACAATACCTTCCGTGTGCTTGTGTATAGATGTGTGTGTGTGTGTGTGTGTACGTCTGGATTAACTATGAATTCCTCATTCTGACATTCATGGGAAGAACTGAAAAGGTTTTGGTAACAATTGGTCAACCGGAAGTAGTACTTTTTTAAAAAATCTTCTAAATATTATTTTTTGAACATTTGTGTTGTTACTAATATTGAAGAACATAAAATTCTACATCTGATACATGTAAAAATTTTATTATATCTTCTATAAATTTAGAGATAAAGACACTACACTAAGGAAACCAGTTGACAAATTCAAATGTTTGTAACATAGTTTGTAAATGACAGATAAATATCAGTGTCAAAAATCAACAGTTTTAGTGACATTCTGAAAGCTTTTTCTGGGAAGTACATTTAATCTTTCATATTGTTTTATTAATTAAATATTTGAAATTATAGGTAAAATGCATATATCCATCAGAAATACCGCCAATCTGGTTAATGAATTGGAAGAATCTCTGACATTTAGAAACTTCCTCATACAATGAAACATAGATATAATTAGAATTGTATGTGTGCACAAAACATGTTAAATACAATAAAAACAATATGTGGATAAAGTTCTGTAATATTTCTTATTATAAAACGACGTTTCGAAAGCGAAGTGCAATACAATACTTATATAGCCTAATATGGAAATGGCGAGAGGTATTGTGCTGGCCACAACAGATTTTTTTTTTAGTACATGCGTTCAATTAATAGTTTGCGATTCTATTTGATACATTTCTGTTACGAACAACTTACAACACTCAAATTACGAATGATGAAACGTAATATTACTGCGTGTTTTTAAATGTTTAATAAAAACTAAAGTTTCTAATCTTTAATACTATTCTACAGGGTGTCTCACAACTCGCGCCCAAGAGCGAATGAGGAAACACTAGACTGCACTCGGATGTGTAATTTCGAAGAAAAAATCTTAAAAGATATTAGAAAAAAGACGTCTTAAAATTGACCAATCAGAGACCTACACCTTTAACGTGTATTTGCCGTAATTTTACGTTACTATAGTTTTATACAAATCAAATCTTCTTTAAAATGTGTGGCGACTGTAGTTTTCGAAAAATGTCAGTGTCAAATTAAATTTGACAAGGTGAATAAAAAAGGCAAATTCTTACCTTGTATTCAGCCGCTGATTACTTAGAAATGACAATAATATTTTCGTTTAACACATTTTACACAGCTGCTACAACACGTTGCACTGTACGATATAAATGATGATCTCGGATGACACCTTCGCTAACCTAAATTTGTTGACAGTGAAAAGTCAACTCTAAAGTGTCAAACAAATTTTGTAACTCACTAGTAATATTTTTAAAACCTAGCAACTAGTTTTATTTTGTGATATCATCACACCTGAAGATATCCTTCCGGGATTGGTGGATTAAAAAGTCTTGTAACTCCGTTATGCAAGCAGCCGCAAATTATTTTCTTCTATTTGTTGGCGACCTATTGTCGTCGGCAAGTGTCAGTTTCGTCTGGGGCTCGAGTTGTGAGACACCTGTATAATAGTGGCCCTCAAAATTATTACATGAGATATTTTTGAAAATATGGTTTAGGGGTCAAATTTTGACTACTTGAAAAACAGCTATTTTTAATAACATACTAAAAATTTATTCTCAAATTCCTAGAAATAGTGGCCGGGGAGTTTCGCGCGATAAACACTATTTTCTACAATTTTTATTAATTTGGGCTCATAGTTCAGTAGTTACATTTCTCTACCTCAGATATACAGTCCCTATGTTCTAACATAGTAACATCTTTTTTTAAAAAACTCGGAGTCTTTATAGCAGATGAAGTTCTGAACTGATCACAACAGCTTCTTTAAAAATATTTTTCCGCTGAATAGTTTAGAAGTTTAACAACAATTTAAACAACCAACCATAAGTTTGGAATCATTTCGAACCGCTCTATTTGTTTCCGGTTAGGACTACCCTTTCACCCCTTGTTTCCGGGAGGTACTTCCGGTTCAGATTTAGCCCTTGGAGCAGCACTAAAACACTGTAGAAGAAGAAAAGCGAGGACTGTATTTTCCGATCCCCAATTGGCAGGGCTAGAAAAACGTTTTGCGGCCCAAAGATATTTGTCCACGCCGGAAAGAGTGGAATTGGCTGCTGCTTTGAGTCTTTCAGAAACGCAGGTAAAAGGAATACGAATTTATAATTTAGATTTTAAAATATAAACTCATTTAAAACGATGGTTATGAACGATTTACAAATTAAGAAATTTAGATTTGTAATATAATTATTTTTTATATTTCGGCATTTAGTCTTTAGAATTTAGGTCTTCTTCACATAAGTAAAACTCCGAATGGCACACTAATAACAACCATTGGTTTGTATGGCAACACTTTAGAACAACAAAAATGAATTATACAATTCGATTCAATTTGATGCTTGAGAGTAAATGTTTGTATTATTAACATGATTTCAATATCTCTCTTAGCGAGAGGTAATAAAATAGTTGGGTCCCATATTTTGAGAACGACTGGTCGAAAAAAATATTTTCACTTTTCTTTAAATTTATCTTGTGAAATAAAAATTGTGTGACCATTTAACCATCTTTGTAGCTCATATAGTCATGTAAGTCAAAATGGAGGGAAAATTTTCAGATGGTGCATCTCGTACCAAAAAATTGGGTGAAGATACGCCCTTAAAACTATAAAATATGCAATCTGCATACTTTTTTTACCTTGTACACCAAATTTTATTCAAATCGGTTTATTAGTTCCTAAATAATTTAAAAAAAAGTAAAATATTGCACACAAGTCGAAATGGAGGGAAAAATTTGAGATGGTGCATCTGGTACCAAAAAAATGGGTGAAGATACGCCCATAAAACTATAAAATATGCAATCTGCATACTTTTCTTACCCTGTATACCAAATTTTATTCAAATCGGTTTATTAGTTCCTAAATAATTTTAAAAAATATTGCACGCAAGTCGAAATGAAGGAAAAAATTTGAGATGGTGCATCTCGTACCAAAAAATTGGGTAAAGATACGCCCTTAAAACTATAAAATATGCAATCTGCATACTTTTCTTATCCTGTATACTAAATTTTATTCAAATCGGTTTATTAGTTCCTAAATAATTTAAAAAAATGTAAAATATTGCACACAAGTCGAAATGGAGGGAAAAATTTGAGATGGTGCATCTCGTACCAAAAAATTGGGTGAAGATACGCCCTTAAAACTATAAAATATGCAATCTGCATACTTTTCTTACCCTGTATACCAAATTTTATTCAAATCGGTTTATTAGTTACTAAATAATTTAGAAAACTGTAAAATATTGCACACAAGTCGAAATGGAGCATTTTGGCATTTAGTATTTAGGATTTAGGTCTTCTTCACATAAATACAACTGCGAATGGCACTAGTGATATCCATTGGTTTGTATGGCAACACTTTAGAACAACAAAAATAAATTATACAATTCGACTCAATTTGACACTTGAGAGTAAATGTTAATATTATATTTCATAAAATAGAAGCTAAGAAGCTATTCTTTGACAGTAAATTTGACGTTTTGTACAAATTATAGCAACGAATATGATTTGTTAAATTAGTGCGCGTCAACTTCAAGGCATAGTGTGCTTCTGCAAAACCCTAAAATCTAATTCCTAAAATCTTAAATAATCACTAGATTTAGGGCATATAAATTTAGGATTTAGATTTAGACTAGTTTTTAACCAATCATGATGCATAACACTTGAAAATTCAACCAATGGGAACAGTATTACACTGATAAAAGCCCGTTACCCAGATAATTTTCCGCTACCAAGTAAATAAACAGTTGTTATTGTTTATAACTGTCAGTGTGACAATTAATGTATCAAGTTTCATTTTGTGTTGTCTACCAAATACCACACGACCTCTCAGATTTTCTGAGATAAACTTTTATTTTTAAGCACTCATTTTTTTTACTTTTAAGCAAACTAACATTAGGTAAAACTCCTCCTCCTTCGGAGTCGGGATTTATCATGCAGTTTGCTTTCGTGTTTGTTGCTAAGCAAAAAAATTCGTGCAAAATAAAAATTTATCGATAAAATCAAAAATAAAAACGAGTAGGTATATATTTATTGTATTCCAATTCTAAATTTCAAATTTCTAAATTTTCAAATCGTTCCAAAACCATCGTATGCGTTTTAAGTGGGTCTATATTTTAAAATCTAAATTATAAATAATAAATTTGTAAATTAAATTCATCATAATTTTTTAAGGTAAAAACGTGGTTTCAAAATCGAAGGATGAAACACAAGAAACAAATGAGAAAAATACATGAAGATAAGCCCAGTGCCGTCGGACCGGGAAGTTCTACAGGGGGCACAAGTTCTACAAACCCTATACCTACTAACGGGCTTGGAATTTCGACGGACAGTGTAAACATAACATCACAAACTATTGGTGAGTCCAAACATTTTTTTTTGTAATTTAAATAATTTCAGGAATGAAGGATTTCAGCTCAATCGAATTAAAGGAAAATATTAAAAAAATACGAATGTATGGCTGAATAACGAATATTAATAAAAAAATGAAATGGTATAATTGAGATATTTCGGAAATAAGGTGTTCCTGTACTGCAGTTTCCAAACAGTTTTTATTTTAACATAAATTTCTTGGGGTCCCGTGGCCGCGTGCCTGAGTGTCTGGTCGCGAACCTGGGGGAACCGGGTTCGATCCCGACAGACGCTAAATATTTCCAATTTTAAATGGCACAAAAGTGACCCCTGTGGTGCACTCTCCACGCCAGCTATGAGTGCCCGTGAGGTGACGCCTGGTAAGCGCCCACACGGTAAAATATATCGTCATCATTACCGATGTCTACATGTGTTGTAGATACTGGCACACCCAGAAATGGGTAATATGTCGTGATGATATATTTATTTTATTTATTTTTTTATAAATTTCTTGCATTAAACTTAATAATTTAAATACACCTGTAATTATAAAGTATGTAGACTTATACAGTGTTATAATATTCATTTATTTTTATGTAAATATTACTTAAAATAGCATATATTTCAAGAACATTTAGGTCCATGATGAAAACAGTTTGATATAAAAACACATAAATGTGAAGTCACGTCAATCTTTTCAAAATTCGGGAGACCGTAACTCGCTTATTAATAGGAATTTTTTCACCGGATTTTCATCAATAGTCTAACAGGCCTATTCTACTAAAAAAATATGTATCGTTATGACTCGTTACTAGGCGATAAGTCGTTATGATAACGATTTTTGCCATAACCCTATTCTGTTAATTTATTTATCGTTACGAATCGTTACATATCGTTGTTTCATATCGTTTAATAACGACAAGTTCACATGCATCGTTGAAGTCGTAATGTTAGACATATTTTGAGAACAAAAGTAAAAATGGCTGAAGAAGATATTTTGTTAATTGTAGCTGAGAAAGGGATTCTGCAAAGATGAGTATTCACATCTGTACACTAATTATATATATTATACTTTTTAGTATTAGACATTTTATTTATATTTCAGACATACATTTAAAAATTTAAATAATATTTAGTGGACGAAGGACTCCAGGCTGTTCTGCATGTTGATAAGGGTAGAAAAAAGAAAAATCCAAGGTTTTTTCTACCCTTAGATAATATTATTTAATATTTTGATATACAATATAATATAGAATATAGATGCACTATCTATGTATTTAAAAATTATATATTTGTATAGGGATGTCGGATTATATAATCGTACACTGCGTGATACATCAGATCCTTTTACCCGGTCCTACAGAATTTAAATGACTTGTAAGTCTTCTCTATATTTCTTCCAATTCTTCAGTGGACAATTTATTAATTCTTAATAAACTGTTATTTTTCAGTTCTTCAACATATATTTCATACTGTCTTTGAGTTGTCCTCGAAGCCGTTTTCTTTATATTCTTTGTCAAATTCAATTAAATAAACAAACAATGAATCGATATGTCAAATTTAAATTGAAAAACATATAAAAATTTATTCTGTCAAAATATACATGAAGTTAGATATTATCGTTATAGTCCTGATAACGATAATTTATAACGATATGATTAGTAGAATAGGTTTTTGGCATTTGTCGTTATTAAAGTCGTTTAAATGCTTAGCGACAGTCGTTCAGTAACGATATCGTTATACATTTTTTTAGTAGAATAGGCCTGTTAGTCTAATATTTTCAGATGAAAAATGGTGGAATCCCCCATTCCGCAGGTTGTAATTTCTTTTATTTTTAAAAATATTCAATGGTAATGTTCAAAAAATAGAAATTGTTTGTGCCCGTCGGAAACTGCGTTCGCTGAAATTTTATCAGCAGGATTTTTTTAAGAAAAAAAAAGACAATAATCTGACAGCTACAATCCTAATTCTCAGCTAATGAATTCTCTAGAGCCTTTTTAGAAATCGAAAACCGAATTATTTCCCAATCGGCTTATTTGGAATACAAATCTTTCTATTAGGGTAGGGTAGTTAATATCATGTTTATTCTTTGATTACTATTCTTATTTGGTCGAATTCAATATTTTAAAAATCACGGAATATAAATATAAAAGGTGTGACAACCCCTCATTTTCTTCTCTGATTATTCTGAAATTTCTCTCGCCGACGGGAGACATTTTGCGAGAATCTTATCTCTACTTTTGCCTCTGAGTGTACTAAAAGCAGCCATCTTCGATCAATTAGGAGACAGACGAAGTAATGTACCCGTAATTTCTAAGATGCTCTACCAATTACATGTCTTGTAAGTTATAAGACATTAAACTTCGACCCTTGGAAATTAGTACGCCCCTGGAAATTTCCCTACCCTTAGTTATATTTTCCTACGCAGGAAAATTGTTTTAAGAGGGGTATTAAGTCATAATTGAATTAAAACTTTAAAGAAAAATAACAAAATATTTTGAAAGTGACGTACGAAACAAAAGTTTTAAAAAAAGTTTTATTCTTTAAAGTTTGATACTAAATAAGGTATACAGGGTGTCTCTCAAACAATAGATTCCTGAGGCTAAAATAAGATGTGCTTTTGTTTTTCTAAAAATTCTCATAGGGCACCAGATAATGACGAAAAACTGAATATTGTTGATTTTTTCTTTTTCAGATAACTTCTAAACTATTAGTAATTGAGAAAAACGTTTCAAATATAAAAAATAGATATTTTTATTAACTAACCAGTGGCGTACGAAATAAATTTTTATATTCGTAAATCTTCGAGATGTAACACAAACTTATATTTTTTTAAATGGAACCCTCAAAAAAGTAATTATTTTTTTCTCTTTTCAACGATGTAAGGGTTATTATGTTTTATATTTGTTTTGTCTTCAAAATGATTATTTTTTCCTTATTTTGTATTAAATTTATAATTATTTTGAAAATATTGGTAGATTTCTATTTAGAAATACTCCTTGTATTTAAATAATTTATTCCGTTAGAAAATTTTGCTCAAAACTCGTATCAAACTAATTTTTATAATATTTTGTATCTGGTCGCCCTTGGCACATTATAGTGTAATTTGTAATTATGAGTCTAGAATGAAAATATTAAGTAATAAAGGCATAAAACAAATTATTTCGATCAAATACAATATAATTAATTTTGGGAAATAATAAGAAAGTTCAGGAAAATAAATAAAATAAATAAATAAATAAATATATCATCACGGCATATTACCCATTTCTGGGTGTGCCAGTATCTACAACACATGTAGACATCGGTAATGATGACGATATATTTTACCGTGTGGGCGCTTACCAGGCGTCACCTCACGGGCACTCATAGCTGGGGTGGAGAGTGCACCACAGGGGTCACTTTTGTGCCATTTAAAATTGGAAATATTTGGCGTCTATCGGGATCGAACCCGGTTCTCCCAGGTTCGCGACCAAATAAAGAGAAAAATTAAATTTTAGGAGCAAAGCAAATATAAAACATAATAACCCTTACATCGTTGAAAAGAGAAAAAAATAAGGTTTTTTTTTGAGACTGAAATCAGATATGGGTTCCATTAAAAAAAGTTTGTGTTATACCTCGAAAATTTAAGGATATAAAAATTTATTTCGTACGCCACTGGTTAGTTAATAAAAATATCTATCTTTTGTATTTGAAACGTTTTTCTCAATTATTAATAGTTTAGAAGTTATTTGAAAAAGAAAAAATCAACAATATTCAGTTTTTCGTCATTATCTAGTGCCCTATGAGAATTTTTGGAAAAACAAAAGCACAACTGAGATGGCCTCCCAAAGGCGCACAAAAAGTTCCATTTAACTGACATCGTATCTCTTATAGTTCTCGAGATCCCAATGGTGGCACCTCTAAATATAAATAAATAAATAAATATATCATCACGGCATATTACCCATTTCTGGGTGTGCCACTGGGACACTATATTGGGTTTCCGACAGTTATTTTTCCTTAAATAGATTCAAGTTTTCATACGGCGATTTTTTGTATATTTGAAAATATTCTTTATTTTCAGATTTGCCCATGGATTTTTCTGGAAGACAAGAAGTATTAACAAGAGAGCAACTACACCCTAAAATGGGTGGGAATGTATCAGACAATGACCTTGAAACGGAAAACAGTTCGTGTGAAAGTGATATAGATATTATTGGAGATACTACTGCTAAGCCTAATATTCCTTATTTGTACAGAGAATAATGGCTTTAATAAAATAAAATACGAAGTTTGGCAATTAAATAACAAGATTGATTGACACAAAACAAATATTTCCACCTTTTCTATAACTACATCTCGGTCCCGAATTTGGTGCCTTTTAACGCAGAATCAAAACCTTCTTGTAATATGCCCCTCAGACACCCAATCCATGTGAACAATCACTTACATTTCGAAAAAAAATGTCAGTGCACGGCCGAGACGTTAATCGTCTCCAATCTCTTTTCTTCCTTCTTTAAATCTTCTAAACTGCTCGAAAACTTGAGTACTAGATAGACCCTCATCACCATAAACATTCTTCAACAATTCGTACATTTCTGTAGCGGATTTTTTTGTTTCATATTGACACTAACATAATTCCGGCGGAGTACGAGAAAGTAGTTAACTTCAATCAAAGGCTACTGCCGAACGGTTTGCTTAATTATCTTAAAATTTTAACAGTGGATGGAGGGAAGATGACAAATTAATATGACATAGCCGGCAATGTTGCCAAATTTACAGGGAAGCCGGAAAAAATAAATCTCGTTATTTAATCGCCACACCTCGGACATGTGTATACAATTATAGTTATTTATTATACATGCAGATTAAATGAATTTTTAAGCAGCGGTATGTTTAAGCGCGCGAGCGTTTTAATCCCGCGAGTTAAACATTCTTTTTAACGGCGAGTGTAATACAACTATTTATTCAATTTTGCCTTAATAAACTTCTCGATTTGAGTGTAAGATTTTTATAAATAAAATCAGTATCTTGAAATGTCGCTAATAACTTACGGTTATCTAGTCGCTAAGTATGAGTTTTTTTATGCGTTAATTGTAACGTTCTTATTCTTCTTGTGGCGAAATGGCGGGAATACATTGAATATTTGAATTTAATTCGACAAATTTGGTTGACATTTGACATTTTAAAACCGCTAGTGAAACAAAAACTTCAATGGTTCATAAGGAAATAAACATGATTTTATATAAGGCAAAATTTAATAATTTATTAATGCTACACTCTTTTCTCAGTAAAGGGTAATATTAGATAATATAATTGAAACTTAAATGTAATAATAACAATAATAATTGTTATTTTTGTGTAAATGTACTAGTCATGTTATTATTGTATTATAATTTATTTGTAAATAAATTATTTAAAAAAAAATTGTTGCACTATAAATTTTTACCTCTCGCTAAAAAAAAGGTATTGGATTCATGCTAAAATTGCATATCCAGATTTTAGTGAATAAGCACGTTTTAAGGTCCCTAAAATCCGGTTATAACATTTTTACAATGATGTCTCTCTCTCTCTCTCTCTCTCTCTCTCTCTCTGTGTGTGTGTGTGTGTGTGTGTGTGTGTGTGTGTGTGTGTGTGTGTGTGTGTGTGTGTATGTGTGTGTTTGGATGTTGGAAGAACGATTTTGTTCTATTTTCTTTGGTAAATTGATTGATTTTTAATTGTTAACTATTTTGGATACGTGACATTTTCTAAAAGTTAAAATATCTCAAAAACAACCCCGTTTATCAATTTTTATCAAAAGTACATTTTTGTGTTTTGTTTGTAATACTTTATATTTAAAAATGAAAAAATTTTAATAGGTAAAAAAATAAGGATAAAAACCTTCATGACTTCCCCATATGAGACGCCTCTGGTTGAGATACAGAAACAGAAAACAAGTAGTATCATCGTATCAAGTTTCAAAATTTTAGTGCAACTAGTATCAGTGTTTTTAATAAAAATATGTCAGATGAGGTGAACTTTTAAAGGTCTGTAATTCTGTAACGAAAAGTTTTTGGACATACCTCCATATGGCATTTTTTGCTCAAAATTAGCTCAGGAATATGCTATTAATTTTTTTACACTAGTCCTGATACACCCTGTATAGAATAATCTGTTGTAATAAATCGCACAGGACAGACTACATCAAAGAAACCAGTCAAATTGTCAAATTCAACAAATAAATGCTAGTGTCAAAAATCAACAGTTTTATTGACATTACTGAAAGCTTTTTCTTGGAAGAACATTTAATATTTCTTATTGGCTTATTAATTAAATATTTAAAATTGTATGTAGGTATTTATATTAATATTAATAGCACATATATCCTTAAGAAATACCGCTAATCCCGTTAATGAATTGGAGCTATCTTGAACATTTTAGAAGAGTAGAACAAGATTCCTTATAAAGTGAAAGAATTATTTATGTTCAATACTTATATAACATAAAATGGAAATGGCGAGAGGTATTGTGCTGGCCACAACAGATTTTTATTTTGTCGAAACCAATGAATATTAAAATATTTGTAATATAAAAGTTCTTAAGATCTTATATCATGCGAACAATAGGATTAAACAATTTTGGACACCCCTACAGGTACAATAACACTGCGTGATATCTTTGAAGTATTGTACACCCCTATCTTTGTGTAATTCTTTATTAAAATATCCTCGAAATTAATTTAACTTATAGTGTCTGTCTCACGAAACCCGGGGATCACAATAAATAGCTTATAAACCTGTAACTATAAAAATACAAGGGTACATTTTAGTGCAGTGTACCACAAATTGTCTTAAGCTGTGTCCGTTGTTGCTTTTTGGTATTTAGTATTTAGGATTTAGGTCTTTTTTACATAAATACAACTCCGAATGGCACACTAGTAACATCCATTGGTTTGTATGGCAACAGTTTAGAACAACAAAAATGAATTATACAATTCGATTCAATTTGATGCTTGAGAGTAAATGTTTGTATTATATTGATGATTTCAATATCTCTCTTAGCGAGAGGTAATAAAAAAGTTGGGTCCCATATTTTGAGAATCACTGGTCGAAAAAAGTATTTTCACTTTATTTTAAATTTATCTTGTGAAATAAAAATTGTGTGACCATATAACCATCATTGTAGCTCATATAGTCATATAAGTCGAAATGGAGGGAAAAATTTGAGATGGTGCATCTCGTACCAAAAAATTGGGTGAAGATACGCCTTTGAAACTATAAAATATGCAATCTGCATACTTTTCTTACCCTGTATACCAAATTTTATTCAAATCGGTCCATTAGTTCCTAAATAATTTTAAAAAATGTAAAATATTGCACACAAGTCGAAATGGAGGGAAAAATTTGAGATAGTGCATCTCGTACCAAAAAAACGGGTAAAGATACGCTCTTAAAACTATAAAATATGCAATCTGCATACATTTCTTACAGGGTATACCAAATTTTATTCAAATCGGTTTATTAGTTCCTAAATAATTTAAAAAAAATTAAAATATTGCACACAAGTCGAAATGAAGGGAAAAATTTGAGATGGTGCATCTCGTACCAAAAAAATGGGTGAAGATACGCCCTTAAAACTATAAAATATGCAATCTGCATACTTTTTTTACCCTGTATACCAAATTTTATTCAAATCGGTTTATTAGTTCCTAAATAATTTTAAAAAATGTAAAATATTGCACACAAGTCGAAATGGAGGGAAAAATTTGAGATGGTGCATATCGTACCAAAAAAATGGGTGAAGATACGCCCTTGAAACTATAAAATATGCAATCTGCATACTTTTTTTACCCTGTATACCAAATTTTATTCAAATCGGTTTATTAGTTCCTAAATAATTTAAAAAAATGGAAAATATTGTTATTACAAATATTGAAGAACATAAAATTCTCCATCTAATACACTTGAAATTTTTATTATATCTTGTATAGATTTAGAGATAAAGACACTATATATAGACAATAATCTATTCGCAGAGGCTAAGGCACTAAGGAAACCACTTGACAAATTCAAAAATCAACAGTTTTAGTGACATTCTGATAGCTTTTTCTGGGAAGTATATTTAATATTTCTTATTGTTTTATTAATTAAATATTTGAAATTGTAGGTAAAATGCATATATCCATTAGAAATACCGCCAATCTGGTTAATGAATTGGAAGAATCTCTGACATTAACTTCCTCATACAATGAAAAATAGATAAAATTAGAATTATATGTGTGCAGAAGACATGTTAAATACAATAAGAAACAATATTTGGGTAAAGTTCTGTAATTTTTACCTACCGCTACCCTTGGTAAGGGAGGTATAGGGATCGTGCTAAAAATCACTTATTGAGATTTTAGTAAATGACCACGTTTTAAGGTCCCTAGAATCCAATTTTAACATTTTCACGATGATGTCTGTTTGTGTGTATGTGTGTATGTGTATGGATTTTGTCTTCGCTCTAACTCGAATACTATCATTCAGAAAATCCTGAAACCTTGTATTTCTACCCTATTTTAATACAAAAAGAAGCCATTAGATTTTGGTGTAAATCAGATAACCGGAAATGGCACTTTACCTGAAGCTCATAATGGTTTTTCTTCAAAAAATACCATTAAATGCCATTTTTTCGCATTTTATGTCTCATGAAAATTAAAGATTATTGAATTTTCCACAGGAATACATTAATACTTTTTCTATATATTTTACAGATAAATTTAAAAATAATTTTTTTATTAGTCCTTTGTTACACAGTTCATATTTCAAATGAATGTAACTGACAGTAAATGTCACTGTCAAAAAACTGATCACTTCAAATTAATAATAGTGACATTTTAAAAAGAAAATAGTAAATAAAGCAATAGTTTTCTCCAATGGAACAGTTTGCAGCGTTAGTAAATACGTAGTATGTATTTAAATTAATAAAAATTAAATAGCGGGAGGTTTTGTGTTGGCCACATCAGATTTTTTGTTATAAAACGACGGTTTGATAACGAAGTGCAATACAGTACTTATGTAACAAAATGGAAATGGCGAGAGGTATTGTGCTGGTCACAACAGATTTTTTTTTTTTAAATCATGTAACAAACGTAAATTTAAAAATGATAATAATATTATAGTAGTAGTACTGTATGTAGAGTGATTTGTCTAATATAACATTTGATTGTCAAATATTGTGAAAATCTGTACGGGTCTTGGACAAGGGTTACTAAATGTTTAGGGGTAAAATTCTACCCTTATGTATTACAAAAACATCCCTAAACTTAATATAGGGTAACCCTCTTTAATACAGTAGAAGTCTATTGTGATCGCACTAATTTTATTATCAGTGAATTCATTCTTAATTATTGTACTTTGCCACCAATAATAAACGGTAAATAAAATTAACAATGTCACGTGTTCTGTATAGCTTCATTTGATGTGTCAATTATATTACTACCTTCAATAAAAGGGCATATAAATACTTGTCATTGAGTATGAAATTAGATTATTTTTAGAATTAAGGACTTTATATAGTTTTTCGTCTAGTTAATATATTTGATAATTTCGGGCATATACTGGCTAGAGAAGTAATTCCCTATACCAATGCATAGGATGTTGTGATCGGAAGATATGTAGGCGGGGGGCTGGAAGTCATGGTGAATTGCGGACAGTGTTTTGTTGTGTTACATGTCACTACTTGTCGTTTTATTGTAACTTAACGTTATTTTTGCGTGCAGTTTGTTAATATATCTTGGAGTATATCAAATTGTAATGAAAAATACAAAGAAAGTAAGGATATTTCGTTTCATGTGTAAGTGTAACTTTTAGGTTTCTTGCTAATAATGACGTAAGAGTAACTGAAATTTATTGGAAATAAAGGTGATATACATATTTCAAATGTAGCAATTTGTCATTACTTTGTAAAAAATCTGTTGTGGCCAGCACAAGACCTCTCACCATTTCCATATTAGGCTATATAAGTATTGTACTGCACTTCGCTTTCGAACCGTCGTTTTATAACAAAATATTACAGAACTACTCAAATATTGTTTTTTATTGTATTTAACATGTCTCCTGCACACATATAATTCTAATTATATCTATTTTTCATTGTATTATGAAGTTTCTAAATGTCAAAGATTCTTCCAATTCATTAACCAGATTGGCGGTATTTCTAATGGATATATGCATTTTTACCACAATTTTACCTATAATTTCAAATATTTAATTAATAAAACGATAAGAAAAGTTAAATATACTTCCCAGAAAAAGCTATCAGAATGTCACTAAAACTGTTGAAATATGACAATGACATGTGTCATGTTATAAACATTGGAATTTGTCAACTGGTTTCCTTAGTGCCTTAGCCTCTGCGATTAGTTTACTCTATAAATTATAGTGTCTTTATCTCTAAATCTATACAAGATATAATAACATTTTTAAGTGTATTAGATGGAGAATTTTATGTTCAATTGTTACCAAAACCTTTTCAGCTCTTCCCAGGAATGTCAGATTGAAGAAACTGCAGTTAAATATTTTTTAAGTCTTATAGTTTTTGAGGAATCGTGTCTACAACATCCAGACATACATACACACACACACATACACACACACAGACATCATTTTAAAAATGTTATAATCGCATTCTAGGGACTTTAAATCGTTCTTATTCAATAAAATCTGGATATGCGAATTTTAGCATGAAACCAGTACCTCTCTTAGCGAGAGGTAAAAAGGTAGTACAAATATTAAGATAATACGCAGTCCGCAATACACCACGGCTTCTAAGAAACTACTACTTCCGGTTGTCCAATTGTTACCAAAACCTTTTCAGCTCTTCCCAGGAATTCATAGTTAAATTGGTCTTAAGTCTTATAGTTTTTGAGGAATCGTCCCTCCAACATCCAGACACACACACACACACACACAGAAACACACACACACAAACACACACACACACACACACACACACACACACACACAGAGAGACATCATGTTAAAATGGATTCTGGGGACATCAAAACGTGTTATTCACTAAAATCTCTATGAGCGATTTTTAGCACGATCCCTATACCTCCCTTACCTAGGGTAGCGGGAGGTAAAAAATGTATTTGTCGTTTCTCGCTACATTTGAGCATAATATGCCACTTGTGTTCCATCATGTTACGCCACGTCACTTTGATGTCACGTGCTATATCACAAAGCTGCATTTGCGGTATATTCAACAGCATAATTTCATAATACCGTACTATACACTGGCTTAGGGCTTAGAGTATCATAGGTACATGTAATCTCATATTCAAACAATCTATTTTGATTAACCAATTTAGAGAGAATACAGTTCCATACATAAACAAAAGGTAGGGTAGAAAAGATTTTAATACTAATTTGGAGTAACCATTCAAAAGAATTTGATCAAAATTATTGAACACAGAATCACGGAATCGATTTTTCATAAAATTAAAATTGGGATTAGAATCTACATATTTTGTTGGTATATGTGTACCAATTTTCAGATATATTGTACTATTGGTATAATTACAATAATACAAGATTCTGAATGCTACACTTTTAGGGTCAATGACCTCTGACCATTTTGTTTTGATATTACTAAATTCTCTGTTGTAATATTTGAACAAAAATTAGTAAACATGTGTACTATGACCCAAAGAATCGATTTTTACCTAAAATTAAATTCGCACCCTCAACCCTTAAATAAGTAGGTATTCACCACCCAAAAACTGGGTAGAGATAAACAATTTTAGACTAGACCATCAGATTCTACGTATATTCTTACATAAGTGTACCAATTTTCAATTTTTTTTGTTCAAGGAATTCCAAATAAACACACTTTGAATTTTACCGCAAATTCTTGAATTTTCAGTGCGCAAGCTACGCGTCAGACGCCGGTAAGATTCCTGAAATTTAGGGCAAATACAAGTTCAAATTATTAGTATATCCTTTGCAGAAAATTAACAAGAATTAGTATGCATATGTGTTTTGACACGAGGAATCCATTTTTTATAAAATTAAACCCCTATCTTCAACCTTTAAATGGGTAGATATATGCTACCCGAAACTGGGTGGAGATACAAAAATGTCGACTTCATCATTAGAATCTACATATTTTTTTGTATATGTGTACCAATTTTCAGATATATTGTACTATTGGTATAATTACAATAATACAAGATTCTGAATGCTACACTTTTAGGGTCAATGACCTCTGAAAATTTCGTTTTGATATTACTAAATTCTCTCTTGTAATATTTGAACAAAAATTAGTAAATATGTGTACTATGACCCAAATAATCGATTTTTTGTAAAATTAAATTCGCACCCTCAACCCTTAAATGGGTAGGTACTCACCACCCAAAACTGGGTAGAGATAAACAATTTTAGACTGTACCACCAGATTCTACGTATATTCTTACATAAGTGTACCAATTTTCAAATTTTTTTGTTCAAGGAATTCCAAATAAACAAACTTTGAATTTTACCGCAAATTCTTGAATTTTCAGTGCGCAAGCTACGCGTCAGACGCCGGCAAGATTCCTGAAATTTAGGGCAAATACAAGTTTAAATATTTAGTATATCCTTCGCAGAAAATTAACAAAAATTAGTATGCATATGTATTTTGACACAAGGAATCGATTTCTTATAAAATTAAACCCCTATCTTCAACCCTTAAATGGGTAAATATACGCTACCCGAAACTGGGTGGAGATACAAACCTGCCGACTTGACCATTAAATTCTACGAATTTGTTTATATAAGTTTGTCTATTTTCAGAATTATTGTACTACTTGTTTAAGCCCAGTAAAAAAAAATTAAAATGATGAAAACCGTATCATGGAAACTATTTTAATTTGTTCTCAACTATGTGCAATTTATTTAGAATTGCCGGAAACTGTTTTAAATTATTCTCAATTCTCTAAAATTTATTCAGAACTAAATATTTTCAATTTTTCAGCCTGCTTTGCTAGAATCATTTTGATTGATTTTATGATCTCAACCGATTTATTAGTTCAAATTTTTGAATACAGTTGTCAGCACATGTTAAATTCTTGTACAAAATTCTTAGCATTCTTTGTAAGATTCCAGTGCAGACGCCTTGTTTAAGGGGCACGATTTTAATGTGTCCCCAAAAGCCTATATAGTTTATATATAACAAAAAATCTGTACCGACACGTATGGAATAGCAAAATCCAAAAAATCAATAAATGCGAGCATGCGCAGTAGATCAAAATAATACTTTCATAATTATCTAATAGATGGCACAGAAGTATAAAGCTTGATTTACACATGTATCGATTTTTCGTAAAATTAAAGTCGTACCCTCAACCCTTAAATGGGTAAATATTTACCACCCAAAACTGGGTACATATAAACAATTTTAGACTATACCATCAGATTCTACGTATATTGTTACATAAGTGTACCAATTTTTTTTTTTTTTGTTGAATGAATTCCAAATAAATGCACTTTGAATTTTATCGCAAATCTTTGAATTTTTTGTGCGCAAGCTACGCGTCAGACGCCGACAAGATTCCTGAAATTTAAGGCAAATACAAGTTCAAATATTTAGTATATCCTTTAGTGAATATTATCAAAAATTGGTATACATATGTATTTTGACACGAGAAATCGATTTTTTATAAAATTAAATCCCTATCTTAAACCCTTAAATAGGTACATATATGCTGCCCAAAACTGGGTGGAGATACAAATCTGTCGACTTTACCACTAAAATCTACGTATTTTTTTATATAAGTATAGCAATTTTCAGAATTATTGTACGAATGGTTTAAGCCATAATAAGGAAACTATTTAAAATGGTTTAAATACAAATAATAAAGATAGATTAAATTTTTTATGGCAGGTGGCACCATATGTAAAATCCACCCACACAATCTTGAAATTCTTTAGTTTTTCCAGTGCAGACGCCTTCTTTAGGGGGCCTGTTTTGTTAAATGCCCCCAAACACTCATATAAATAATACATGGCAAAAACTTTGCATCGACAGGTATGGTTTGGAATGTGTAAGATTGATCGATCGAAAAATCAATAATTCTGATCATGCGCAGTAAATCAAATTATTTTTTAATGAATGGTGCGTGAGAGTAACTATATTTTAATGAGCGATGAGTGGCAGTTTTGAACAACGATTTAGTAAAAATCAATACAATCGATTATATACGGTATATTCGTATATTAAATTGAAATATTATGTAAACAATACCAAGTAATATGTGGATAACTAATATTTTATCAATTGTTAATAATAATTGTTATAACCTCAAATGATAGCTAACAACAATAAAGGATAAACAAAAGTACATAATTGGAACTGAAAACAAAAGTAATTTATTCAGTTTTTATTTTGTTACAAGGTGATATTTGGTAAGTGAACATTTGTTTAAACAATGGATATGTAAATAAATTGTATTTCAGGACATGAAACAAGTTTTTCAGTAAAATAAACCAGATTTTCAGTGAGTATTGAACTTGAAAAACCGGTTTGGGAAGAAACTGTTCATAAAAACCAGTACCGAAACCGGTTTGAATGAAACTCGTTAGCAAAACTGGTTTGCGAAACAGGTTTTCAAAACAGGTTTTCAAAACAGGTTTGCAAAACAGGTTTCCAAAACAGGTTTATAGACAACAAGGTTATTAGCTCTTACGTAGAGCTTTTGGTTCATTTTATAGATTTTTGCAAAGATGCTACAGCTTTCAATGCCTCTTAAACCAAATGGACATAGCAATATTTCATGTATTATATTACGGTATGTATATTTGTATATAATAATCAATACATAGCATTATTATTATCATTGTATAAGTTTTTTTTTATAGAATTCCAAATGAGATGGTTACAAGATCCTATTAAATGCAAACATTACAATTGTTTGGAGTTGGAGAATATTGTTGTTTAAGGGATGAAATATCGCAGGACTAAACTCCGGGAGTTATTTTTATGTAGATGAAGAATGTGGGACGAATCAAAGAAGACAAAACACAAACAGATGACGTCGAACAACAAATTAATGATAAATAACCTTTAATAAGACTAGATGGATAATGTTAGTGTTACATTAATATTTTAGTACAAGTATTTAGTATCATTTTACTCAGTGCTTCACACTGAATCTGCTGATGTATAATTTATTAACTTTTAATGAAAATTGTAACTGAAAAAAATCCAAGAATGTCAGATGAAATGTATAAGATATTAGCGATATATTATAGTTATAATTTATGAATTTTATATTTTTATACTCAGAATTTTGTGCTGAATCTTCTGATGTACAACACATTAACTTTTTGTGAAAATTTAGTGAAGAAAAATTAAAACAAAAAAATGTAGGTGCCATGTCAGTGTTATACATAATAATTTTTATTTATTTTGTATTATATGTTTATTTCTGTAAACTGTATAATTAGCATAATGTTTACAATATGTTATAGTTAACAATTATTGTATTATAATATTAATAAACAATAAAATACTTTTATTCTGTACAGTATATAACAAAATATGGTATTTTTTATAATAAAAAATGGATAATATGTACAATATTATATTTATTTCACCTCCAAATTACATATAATAACAATATTTAATTGAAAAATTATTGTATTTGGTCAAATTTTGAAGAAATTCCAATGTACATTTTATGGTATTTAAGCGCCAGCGCCAGTCATATTTTGCATTCCATAAATAGTTTGTTGCTATCACACAAGACGTATTCAGGAAATTTTCTGCTAGTCAATATTTCAGTATATATTCTTAAATAAACAAGTTTGATAATTTATTTTGTATTTTTTATAAACTATTGTCTTATCTTTGTTGAAATACATATAAATTTTGGCCCAAAAACCTGTTAAAAAAATTCTGTATATAACAATTTTTAATTACAGTCCTGGATTTCTTGAAGGTCAGATTTGCTATAATACACGTGGAGACATCTTGCAGCAGATATAACAAACGTCAAACAAAATTGTCAAAGAAAAGCATATTTTAATTATAATAAACATAAAATCGTGTATCAAACTATATTTTAATTATTAATTTATATAAAATGATAAAATTAACAGGTTTTTCATCTGTCATTTGATTAATTATATAGTTCATAAGTTTTATCATAGAGTACAGCAGCAGTATTGTTTTGGTATTAATAAATTTGAGAAAATCCATTTTTTGGCTAAACTAATAACATTTCGACTAAGTTTTTCATGAGAAAAAATATTTGTAATTAAAAATAAAAGGCAGTTTAGTTGAAACTTTTTTTTATATACGTTTTAATTTCAGAGCTAATGAATAAAAATAAAAATCATTTATTTCTCGCAAACAAAATTTTTTACAAAATAATTTTTGTAACAAACTCTATTTATTATTTAATTCTAAATATATTTTAACTTATAATTTATTTTATCTACGTATAGTTCTTGAGAAAATGTTTTATTTATTTAAACATTTATATCTCCAAAAATACAAACTATATAATTAAGATTGTTATATAAATAATTAAAATAGAATATTTTGAAAAATATTTATTTGAAACTTTTTTCAATTTGACGCCCCAGTTTCGAGATAAAAATTTCTGAATATAAATAAGATAAAATTCACAAGTCCAGCCAGTGTTTATAATTCTTGTCAATAGGTGGCTATACCAATATTTTATTGGAATTATTCATTCATAAATTATTAAATAACGGCTTTATTTCTCATTTCTAAAAAAAGTTTATTTGAAGATATTTACTCACAATTAAAAGTTACATAATACTGTATTTGTATATTGATATATATATTTTTTTAACTTTAACTACACATTGCATGTGCATGAAAACTTGAATAACTTTTGTATCCTGAGGAATATTTGAATGAAAATTGATACACATATGTATTTTTACCCGAAGAATCGATTTTTGATAAAATTAAATCCACATTTGTTACCCAAAAATGAACATAAATTCATGACCCGAAAATGGGTGGAGATGAAATTTTTTCTATATTGCCATTAGAATCTACGTACTTTCTTATATAAATAACCCAGTCTTCAATTGCTTAATTGGTCTAAGTACCATGAATAAATTAGTAAAACCGTTCTTGAGTAGCGATTCAGATACCATTGTTGATAAATGTTACAATTAAAACTGAACCATTCAAAATATTTTGTTAAAAATTACAGTGCATATATATTTTGAATCATGGAATTCATTTTTGTTAAAATTAAATCCCCATCTTCAACCCTTAAATGGTTAGGTATATAGTACCCAAAACTGGGTAGAGATACAAACCTGTCGACTTCACCATTCGAATCTACATATTTTTTTATACATGTATACCAATTTTCAGAATTATTGTACTACAGTAATATAAGGTTCTGAATCACACACCTTTAGGGTCAATGACCTCTGAAAATTTTGTTTTGATATTACTGAATTACCTGTTGCAATATTTCAACAAAAATTAGTAGACATATGTATTAAGATCCAAAGAAACGATTTTTCGTAAAATTAAAGTCGTACCCTCAACCCTTAAATAAGTAGATATTCACCACCCAAAACTGGGTAAAGATAAACAATTTCCGAATAAACCATCAGATTCTACGTATATTGTTACATATGTGTACCAATTTTCAAATTTTTTTGTTCAAGGAATTCCAAATAAACACATTTTGAATTTTACCGCAAATCTTTGAATTTTTAGTGCGCAAGCTATGCGTCGGACGCCGGCAAGAATCCTGAAATTTAGGGCAAATACAAGTTCAAATATTTAGTATATTCTTTGCAGAAAATTAACAAAAATTGATATACATATGTATTTTGACCCGAGGAATCGATTTTTGATAAAATTAAACCCCTATCTTTAACCCTTAAATAAATAGATACATGCTACCCAAAACTGGGTGGAGAAACAAACCTGTCGACTTGATCATTAAATTCTACGTATTTTTTAATACAAGTACACCAATTTTCAGAATTATTGTACCAGTTGTTTAAGCCTAGTAAAAAAGATTTCTGAAACCCGTATTTTTTAACATGAGCATGAAAACGAATAACTTTTGTGTTCTTAAGAATATTCAAGTAAAAATTAGTACACATATGTATTTTGGACTGAGGAATCGATTTTTGTTAAAATTAAACCCATATCCTTTACACAAAAATGGGTGTATATTTACCACCCGAAAATGGGTGGAGCTGGATTTTTTTCTGTAGCACTATTAGATTCTACGAACTTTCTTAGATAAACAACCCAGTTTTCAAAATTTTTGCTTAATTGGTCTAAGTACCATAAATCAATTAGTAAAACCATTTTTGAGCAGCGATATAATATGTAGATAACATTGTTTGATAAATGCTACAATTAAAATTGGATCACTCAAAAGAATTTAATAAAAATCATTGTATATATGAATTTTAACCCAAGAAATCAATTTTTAATAAAATTAAACCTCTATCTTCAACCCTTAAATAGGTAGATATATGCTACCCAAAACTGGGTAGAGATACATACACGTCGGCTTCAACATTCGAATCTACATATTTTTTTGTACATATATACCATTTTTCAGAATTATTGTACTATTAGTATAATTACAGTAATATAAGATTCCGAATCCTACACCTTTAGGGTTAATGACCTTTGAAAATTTTGTTTTGATATTTCTAAATTATCTGTTGCAATATTTAAAAAAAAAAATAGTAAACATGTGTATTATGACCCAAAGAATCGATTTTTTGTAAAATTAAAGTCGTACCCTCAACCCTTAAATGAGTAGATATTCACCACCCAAAACTGGGTAAAGGTAAACAATTTTCGACTTTACCATCAGATTCTAAGTATATTCTTACATAAATGTACCAATTTTCAAATTTTTTTGTTGAAGGAATTCCAAATAAACACACTTTGAATTTTACCGCAAATCTTTGAATTTTTAGTGCGCAAGCTACGCGTCGGACGCCGATAAGATTCCTGAAATTTAGGGCAAATACAAGTTTAAATATTTAGTATATCCTTTGCAGAAAATTAACAAAAATTAGTATACGCATATATTTTGACCCGAGGAATCGTTTTTTGATAAAATTAGAATCGTATCTTCAACCCTTAAATGGGTAGATATTTACTACCCAAAACTGGGTATAGATACAAACTTGTCGACTTTATCATTAAATTCTACGTATTTTTTTAATACAAGTTTGCAAATTTTCAGAATTATTGTTTGAGTGGTTTAATCCTAGTAAAAAACGACTTAAAACCGTAATTTTTTTGGGGTCAATGACCTTTAAGAATTTTTTAATTAAATGGCTATTTGTTTAAATATTTTAATGAAATTTGGTATACATATGTATTTTGAATGGTCCATTTTTTAATGTAACATTTATCAACAATAGTATTTATATCGCTATTCCAAAATGGTTTTACAATTTTTTTTGTGCTACTTACAAACTTCAAATGCGGGTACTTCCGGTTCTCCAATTATAACCAAAATCATATCAGCTGTTCATATGGATGTAAAGAAGAGGAATACGAAAGAATTATGATTTTTAGAATTGTAATGTTGGTGTTATCGTCAGAGAAATTTTGACACGCACACACAGACGCACAGACAAACACACATAAAGACATCATCGTAAAACTAGTAAAATCGTATTCTAGGGATCCTAAAACGTGTTTATTCTTCTTGGGTCTTCTTCATTACGAATAGTCTCAAAGATAAACCATGCATTTGCATTTTTATCAGAGTTCTTGATAGAAAAATAACTCATCATTTAAAATGAAACATTTTTCAGCAACGTAATAATGGTTAATGTACAACAAATTATATATTTGTAGAATGTGTTATAATATAAATTGATAAGAAAATAAGTTTATGTTTATTGTTCAAGAAATATATGATATTCTTCCAAAAGAAAAATGATTAAACATAAGATTCTGGAATCATTTTATCAGATTTTGTACATATCTTAAACAGTATTTTGCGTACATATTTTTATTTATATATCAATAAAAGTTAATATACAACAATTTACAAGTATTTGAGACTATTTAACAACAATATATAGTTCCAAATATTTTATATTTTTAAAGATATATACTTTGAAACAGTCATCTTGGAATCAGCTGTTTTTGCAATAACATATAGAATGAAAATATTACATTTATGTAACAATTAGGGCAATATTGTAATTGAAAATATGTGAAACAATGTTTGAATATTGATTTTTTACTAATAAATTATAGAAATATTTAATGAAATAGTTCAATATGTGCCCCTATTCCCGGAGCCAAATCTACAATGAAAACATTGCAAATTTTGACAATTTATAAATAAATATTGAAAAATTGTTTGTAGAATATTATAATATGAATAATAAGCATCATTTTTTGATAAAAATATATTTCAAAGTTATTAAAACAAATACATAAATACTTGGTAAAGGTATTATGTAACTCTGGCATAATACAACAATTTATTATTAATTACAGTAAAAGCAAGCATGGAATATTAAAATAGGATTAATAAAGATCATTTTTATTCAAAAACATATTACAATAATGTTTAAACAAAGCCAATATCTACAATCAACAATTAACAATTTTCTGGGTTAACACCTGACAGTTCCAACTTCAAGTCGTTGAATTTTCACCGATTTCTCGGAAATATGAAAATCTACAAATGTTTTAAGTACTTTTTCATGAATGGCATATAAAGTGGCATGTTTTTATAAAGATTATTTATCATTTAATGATAATTGATAATTCCAAATCATCCATCATCAATCTGACGTTGGGTATCTTCTATCTCTCTTCAACACACGTCCTCTTATGTAAATTGCGCGAGCGACTCCATGATTCAGTCTAGATTCAGCTCACGGTGTGTCCACGTCGCGCTGCTCCGCGAAGGCGCCATCTAGTTTCACGTTGTGGTAATTTTGCACAAGATTCCAAGTTATTTCGTGTTCATTGAACGTAACTGGGTATTTATCAACACAAATAATTATTTAAATAGTGTTTACGATATTTTAATGACATTTTATAATGAAATTGAGAAAGTGTACGAGTGTTTGTGTTGTTGAATAACATTTGGTGAAATAAGTGATCAAATTTAAGAACATTTATTGATGTTTACGAACAATGCCAAGCCGATAATAGTTGCTGAGAACTTTGTTGCAATTTTAACACGCTGTTTGCTGCCAGTTTTATTTGCTGTTCGTTTTACACTGGTCCTGGATTAACCTCAAAAGGTAAGTGAAATTATTATTTTTTTCATATTTATAATTCGTTTGTTTATACATAAATACCCGGTTTAATTTAATTTTATTTAGTTAATATATGATTTAGGTAATAACTAATATAAATTATCGCCAATTTTTATTAATATTAGACATTTTGTCGTTCTAATGACATTTAGCAAGGTATGTTTTCTAAAATTGTTATGTAGAATCTAGAATGGAATTAATACTTTGTTTTACAAACAAATTTAACTTTGCAGTGTAGGCATAGAGTCTGTGATACTCCAGCGATTTTAATTGTTCGATTATATCCATAATTAATAATATAAATTATATTAAGTAACTTTAATAATTACTTTTTGGCGTCTGTGACTATGCAAGTGAAATTTTGTTAATTTTTTAAATCTTTATCTACTTGAAAGCATTTGGAACATTGATTTTTACAACTTATCTTTAGTTTAATATACAATTATCGTAGTTTTAAAAATCATGAATAATTTATTCGCCCTTGTATCAAGCAATCTTAAGTGCATCACACGATCAAGTTTTTCTTTTCAAGTGACTTGAAAAGTTTTCTCTCTCGCACAATGGCATGAGTGCAAGAGAGACAAACGAATAGACTTTTAAAGAAAAACTGGAAAATACGCTACTTTCTCTTAAAAGTCCCTATAAGTATGGACCTTTGTGCATATGTGTATGAATTTTCAATTGTCGTTCCCATCTGGTACAGTTAGGCAAAGCAAAAAACATGGAAACTTCATATAGTCTGTAGTACAGTAAAAATCCAATCACCCTGTATTTAAATGAAAAGTATTATTTTCCCCTAATTCGGTCATACTTATTACGGAAAAAATAACGAAAAAATTCTCTGTTTAATTTGATTAAAAATCTCTCACGTTTTTTTTACTTTGCCGGTCTATAACTAATGAACAGTAAATGATACATTAATAATCTATTTTATATTTTACGAAAACTAATATAACATTTCGGGGCTATTTTAACAACATTTCTCTTTATTTCAGCATTTTTCGAACATATAGTTCCCGCCGGAGCGATACACACGCGTCACACTGCAACACTCCCATATCCCACGCGCGGCATCTTCATACATGTTCTCGAAGAGAAAATTACCAACATGTTTTTAGTACTACAAATTCATGATTTTGTGTTGGAAAAACTAGGAAAAGCTGAGAAAAATTACGCGGAAAAGTGAAATAAAGTGTTTTTTAAACGTTTGTGATAAGAATTTTGTGGGAATCGATTGTTTAGTGCAAGAAAACAACCAAAATTTGATGGCGTCCCTTTGATATGTAAGTAGAATTTTAGTTATTTTGTTACAATACTTGCTTGAAAGAATTGGAAATATTGTTTTTGATAATTTATCTGTAGTTTAATACACATTATTTAGTTTTAATTAATAACAATCGTAAGTTTAATCAATGTTTCAACTATATTAATAGTTATTTTTGTTGGAAATATGTTTTTTCTTATAAAAATTACATGGTAATTTTTTTCACAAGTTCAAGCTTTAATTACAACTTTAATAATTATTATCTAACAATATTCTGTCCCATACATACAAATATCATTCGAAATAATAATTTTATTGTATGTTACAATGAATTATTTTCTTTTCAGTAGAAATCATTGAATCTGAGCTTTGTGTATTTGTATTATAAATTAAAAACCTCATAGGTATTTCTGTAACTAAATTTGTTATCATTTTTATTGATATAAAATTTTACGTTCGAATGTTCATGAATAATTGCATTTTATAGTTCATCCCGTATTTTATTTTTATTTTGTAAATAAATTTTCTATCTGCATTGAATTAACAAAATCAAGCATAATTACGGTCGGTATTCCAAATTAAACTCGTTTGTGTTCGTCTGCAATGTTCTTACTTGTAACTTGTATAGCTACCGTCTTCAAGCAAATATCTATTTTATTTTGCTGCTAAAAATGCATTTATTGTTGATATATTATTGTTTTAATAGTGAAATATTGTTAACTACTGTTGCAAATTAATAACAATCGTAAGTTTAAATAACATCCCAGCTTTATTAATGGTTATGTAAGTTGATAATATGTTTGTATGAGAATAAAATGTTTCATAATTATAGTTAAGCTTTGTGTACAATTTTATAAATTATTAAATATTTCATAGCAAACATATTGGTAACAAACTAAAATTTGAATAATAACATTCAATAGCAAACAACAATTTAATTTTTTTTTTGTCAATTTGCAGGTAAATAGAAATTGTCGAGTTCCCGAGTAATTGAAAACGAGTGTGCAGAGATACCGAGCAGTTGAGTACGAGATTGCAGAGATGCCGAGTAGCTGAGACCTTCTAATGTAAGTCATGCTAAATTAATTCAATTTTCTCTTTTGATAATAAATAAATAAATCATCACTGTTTGAATATTTCACAATTTGTGGGTGTGTCAATCAACACAGTTATCAGTAATGATGATAATATTAGGGGCAATGATCTCATAAAGGCGTAAGTACCATTTTAACAATAGGGTATTTTTAATTTCCACTTAATCCGACTACGTTGGTTACAGGAAAAATAATTAAATATTCTCAGGGCTTTAGTTTCTAAAATAGAAATTTTTATTTTGATTAGAAATCTCCCATAGTTTTTTCATTTTGCCGGGCTATAACTAATGAACGGTTCAAGATACATTGACGCGCTTTACGGCATGGACTTTTGTACATATGTGTTTCAATTTTCAATTGTCGTGCTCATCTGGTACAGTCAGACAAAGCGAAAACCAAAAAATGAGATCTTCAAATAGACAGTAGTCTATTAAAAATTCGATCACACTGTATTTAAATGAAAAGTATCATTTTCTCCTAATTCGGTCATACTGATTACGGGAAAAATAACGAAAAAATTCTCTTGGCTTTAGTTTCCAAAATAGAAATTTTTATTTTGATTAAAAATCTCTCACGTTTTTTTCACTTTGCCGGTCTATAACTAATTAACGGTAAAAGATACATTAACGGGGTTTGCCCCATTCGTTTCTACGAACTTTTGTGCATATGTGTATGAATTTTCAATTGTCGTTTCCAGCTGGTACAGTCAGACAAAGCGAAAAACCAAAAAATGAGATCTTCAAATAGACAGTAGTCTATTAAAAATTCGATCACCCTGTATTTAAAAGAAAAGTATTTTCCCTTAAAACAGTTACCCATTTTTTGGTAATAACCCTAAAACGGATGGAAATACATACTTGGCGATATCACAAATCGATTCTGTGAATATAGCTTCATAATTATACGAATTTTCAGAGTTATTAAGCATATAAAACAATTTTTAGAAAGAAAATAATGAAAAAAAAATCAATTCAAAAATTGACTTTTTAGGGTTTTTGTATTAAAATATCGGTCGAAGAATTATATGTCCCACAATTATTTTATAGTTTTAAGTCTATAGTTAAAGAATTTCGTAGGAATTTTTAATCATTTGTCCAAAGTTTATGATTTGTTGAAAAAGTAATCCCATCGAATTTTATACACATCAGACAAAATAAGACATGTTTCTTTAAAACGCATGAAACACATAAATAAATTCAAAATTGATATTAAAATAATTAAATATTAAATAATTCCACGATAAATTTTATATTTTGCATAATTTATTTCCAAATAAATGCAACTTGTATCACGTAGTACTTGATATTCCTACGCGTACGCGGCCACATAACAAGTTCACAACTACATGTTAGAACAAAATGGCGAGGTGACGCCAACTTGCATTTTGCTGTGATAAAACGTTTATTTTCCTCGTTAAATCTCAAGACACACAAGAAAAATTATGTAGAAAAGTTTTATAAAGTGAGTATTCATCATTTGAGATAATAATTGTTACCGGGGTCGACTATTTGTGTAAGAAAATTACGTAAATATGAAAACAGCTCTTGGTACATGTTGTACAAAGGGACCAGTTTGCATTTTAGTGTAGTGGATATTTATTTTCTTCGTTAAAACTTTGGAAACGTATGAAAAATCATGTACAAAAGTGAGATAAAGTGTTGGTTGAACGTTTGAGACAATATTTGTTACTGAAGGCGATATATTTGTACGAGAAAATTACTGGCGAATTACAATGTTGGAATCGTGAGTACAACTTTATTTATGTATGGAAATATACTGCAAAGTGTTATTTTTCTTTATATTTTACATGATTTTATATGTACTTTGAAGTGTTCTCATAATAATGTGCATACAAGTTTAGCGTGGGTTTGTTTGGAAAATGGCGTATTTTGTGCACATAATGTAAAAATATCTAGTCGTTAAAATATGATGTATTTGGTATTTCATATTGTTGCAAATTAATAATAATAGTAAGTTTAAACAATGTTTCAACTATATTAATTTAAAGTTTCGGCAGTTGAGAACAATTTAAAATAGTTTCTGGCAATTCTTAATAAATTTTATTGGTATGTAATTTTACGTTCGAATATTCATGAATAATTGCATTTTAAAGTACATCTCTTATTTTGTATTATTTTTATTTTGTAAAATTTTCTATTATTTCTATTTTTATGTTTTTGTCAATTTGCAGGTGAATGTAAATTGCCGAGTTCCCGAGTAAATGGAAACGAGTTTGCAGAAATGCCGAGCAGTTGAGTACGAGATTGCAGAGATGCCGGGTAGCTGAGATCTTCTAATGTAAGTCATGCTAAACAAATTCATTTTTCTTTTTTGATAATAAATAAATCATCACAGTTCGAATATTTCACAATTTGTGCGTGTATTAATTTACATAGTTATCAGTAATGATATAATAAAGACGTAAGTGCCATTTTAACAATGGGGTATTTTTAATATTCTCTTAATCTGACCATGCTGATTAGGGGAAAAATAATTAAAAAATTCTGTGGCCTTTAGTTTCCAAAATAGATATATTTAGTTTGATTAGAAATCTTTTATGGTGTTTTCACTTTGTCGGCCTATAACTAATGAACGGTAAAAGAATTATTAACGCGGTATACGCCATTCGATTCTATGGACATTTTTACATATATGTACGAATTTTCAATTGTCGTGCCCCTCTGGTACAGTCAGACAAAGCGAAAAACCAAAAAATGGATACTTCAAATAGTCAGTAGGGCAGTAAAAATTCGATCACCCTGTATTTAAATAAAAAGTATCATTTTCCTTTAACTCCGACACACTTATTATGGGAAAAATAATTAAAAAATTCTTTGGCCTTTAGTTTTCAAAATAGAAAGTTTTATTTTGATTAGAAATCTCTCATGTTTTTTTCACTTTGTCGGCCTATAACTATTAAACTGTACAAGATTTTTTGACGCGGTTTGCGGCATTCGATTCTACGGACATTTGTACATATACGTACGAATTTACAGTTGCCGGGCCCCGCTGGTACAGTTAGACAAAGCGAAAAACCAAACAATGGATATTTCCAATAGTCAGTAGGGCAGTAAAAATTCGATCACCCTGTATTTAAATAAAAAGTATCATCTTCCTTTAATTCCGACACACTTATTATGGGAAAAATTATGAAAAAATTCTTTGGCCTTTAGTTTTCAAAATAGAAAGTTTTATTTTGATTCGAAATCTCTCATGTTTTTTTTCACTTTGTCGGCCTATAACTATTAAACGGTACAATATTTTTTAACGCGGTTTGCGGCATTCGATTCTACGGACATTTGTACATATATGTACGAATTTTCAATTGCCGGGCCTTGCTGTTACAGTTAGACAAAGCGAAAAACCAAAAAATGGATACTTCAAATAGTCAGTAGGGTAGTAAAAAGTAGATCACCCTGTATTTAAATAAAAAGTATTATTTTCCCTTAATTTGGACACCCTAATTATGGGAAAAATAATTAAAAAATTCTTTGGCCTTTAGTATTCAATATAGAAAGTTTTATTTTGATTAGGAATCTCTCATGTTTTTTTCACTTTGTCGGCCTATAACTATTAAACGGTACAATATTTTTTGACGCGGTTTGCGGCATTCGATTCTACGGACATTTGTACATATATGTACGAATTTTCAATTGCCGGGCCTTGCTGTTACAGTTAGACAAAGCGAAAAACCAAAAAATAGATACTTCAAATAGTCAGTAGGGTAGTAAAAAGTCGATCACCCTGTCTTTAAATAGAAAGTATCATTTTCCCTTAATTTGGACACCCTAATTATGGGAAAAATAATTAAAAAATTCTTTGGTCTTTAGTATTCAAAATAGAAAGTTTTATTTTGATTAGAAATCTCTCATGTTTTTTTCACTTTGTCGGCCTATAACTATTAAACGGTACAATATTTTTTGACGCGGTTTGCGGCATTCGATTCTACGGACATTTGTACATATATGTACGAATTTTCAATTGCCGGGCCTTGCTGTTACAGTTAGACAAAGCGAAAAACCAAAAAATGGATACTTCAAATAGTCAGTAGGGTAGTAAAAAGTCGATCACCCTGTATTTAAATAGAAAGTATCATTTTCCCTTAATTTGGACACCCTAATTATGGGAAAAATAATTAAAAAATTCTTTGGCCTTTAGTTTTCAAAATAGAAAGATTTATTTTGATTCGAAATCTCTCATGTTTTTTTTCTCTTTGTCGGCCTATAACTATTAAACGGTACAATATTTTTTGACGCGGTTTGCGGCATTCGATTCTACGGACATTTGTACATATATGTACGAATTTTCAATTGCCGGGCCTTGCTGTTACAGTTAGACAAAGCGAAAAACCAAAAAATGGATACTTCAAAAGGGTAGTAAAAAGTCGATCACCCTGTATTTAAATAGAAAGTATCATTTTCCCTTAATTTGGACACCCTAATTATGGGAAAAATAATTAAAAAATTCTTTGGCCTTTAGTTTTCAAAATAGAAAGATTTATTTTGATTCGAAATCTCTCATGTTTTTTTTCTCTTTGTCGGCCTATAACTATTAAACGGTACAATATTTTTTGACGCGGTTTGCGGCATTCGATTCTACGGACATTTGTACATATATGTACGAATTTTCAATTGCCGGGCCTTGCTGTTACAGTTAGACAAAGCGAAAAACCAAAAAATGGATACTTCAAATAGTCAGTAGGGTAGTAAAAAGTCGATCACCCTGTATTTAAATAGAAAGTATCATTTTCCCTTAATTTGGACACCCTAATTATGGGAAAAATAATTAAAAAATTCTTTGGCCTTTAGTTTTCAAAATAGAAAGATTTATTTTGATTCGAAATCTCTCATGTTTTTTTTCTCTTTGTCGGCCTATAACTATTAAACGGTACAATATTTTTTGACGCGGTTTGCGGCATTCGATTCTACGGACATTTGTACATATATGTACGAATTTTCAATTGCCGGGCCTTGCTGTTACAGTTAGACAAAGCGAAAAACCAAAAAATGGATACTTCAAAAGGGTAGTAAAAAGTCGATCACCCTGTATTTAAATAGAAAGTATCATTTTCCCTTAATTTGGACACCCTAATTATGGGAAAAATAATTAAAAAATTCTTTGGCCTTTAGTTTTCAAAATAGAAAGATTTATTTTGATTCGAAATCTCTCATGTTTTTTTTCTCTTTGTCGGCCTATAACTATTAAACGGTACAATATTTTTTGACGCGGTTTGCGGCATTCGATTCTACGGACATTTGTACATATATGTACGAATTTTCAATTGCCGGGCCTTGCTGTTACAGTTAGACAAAGCGAAAAACCAAAAAATGGATACTTCAAAAGGGTAGTAAAAAGTCGATCACCCTGTATTTAAATAGAAAGTATCATTTTCCCTTAATTTGGACACCCTAATTATGGGAAAAATAATTAAAAAATTCTTTGGCCTTTAGTTTTCAAAATAGAAAGATTTATTTTGATTCGAAATCTCTCATGTTTTTTTTCTCTTTGTCGGCCTATAACTATTAAACGGTACAATATTTTTTGACGCGGTTTGCGGCATTCGATTCTACGGACATTTGTACATATATGTACGAAGTTTCAATTGCCGGGCCTTGCTGTTACAGTTAGACAAAGCGAAAAACCAAAAAATGGATACTTCAAATATTCAGTAGGGCAGTAAAAATTCGATCATCCTGTATTTAAATAAAAAGTATCATTTTCCCTTAATTCGGACACCCTAATTATGGGAAAAATAATTAAAAAATTCTTTGGCCTTTAGTTTTTAAAATAGAAAGTTTTATTTTGATTTGAAATCTCATGTTTTTTTCAATTTGTCGGCCTATAACTATTAAACAGTACAAGATTTTTTGACGCGGTTTGCGGCATTCGATTCTACGGGCATTTGTACATATATGTACGAATTTTCAATTGCCGGGCCTTGCTGTTACAGTTAGACAAAGCGAAAAACCAAAAAATGGATACTTCAAATAGTCAGTAGGGCAGTAAAAATTCGATCACCCTGTTTTTAAATAAAAAGTATCATTTTCCCTTAATTCGGACACTTTAATTATGGCAAAAATAATTAAAAAATTCTTTGGCCTTTAGTTATCAAAATAGAAAGTTTTATTTTGATTTGAAATCTCTCATGTTTTTTTCACTTTGTCGGCCTATAACTATTAAACGGTACAATATTTTTTGATGCGGTTTGCGGCATTCGATTCTACGGACATTTGTACATATATGTACGAATTTTCAATTGCCGGGCCTTGCTGTTACAGTTAGACAAAGCGAAAAACCAAAAACTGGATACTTCAAATAGTCAGTAGGGCAGTAAAAATTCGATCACCCTGTATTTAAATAAAAAGTATCATTTTCCCTTAATTCGGACACCCTAATTATGGGAAAAATAATTAAAAAATTCTTTGGCCTTTAGTTTTCAAAATAGAAAGTTTTATTTTGATTTGAAATCTCTCATGTTTTTTTCACTTTGTCGGCCTATAACTATTAAACGGTACAATATTTTTTGATGCGGTTTGCGGCATTCGATTCTACGGACATTTGTACATATATGTACGAAGTTTCAATTGCCGGGCCTTGCTGTTACAGTTAGACAAAGCGAAAAACCAAAAAATGGATACTTCAAATATTCAGTAGGGCAGTAAAAATTCGATCATCCTGTATTTAAATAAAAAGTATCATTTTCCCTTAATTCGGACACCCTAATTATGGGAAAAATAATTAAAAAATTCTTTGGCCTTTAGTTTTTAAAATAGAAAGTTTTATTTTGATTTGAAATCTCATGTTTTTTTCAATTTGTCGGCCTATAACTATTAAACAGTACAAGATTTTTTGACGCGGTTTGCGGCATTCGATTCTACGGGCATTTGTACATATATGTACGAATTTTCAATTGCCGGGCCTTGCTGTTACAGTTAGACAAAGCGAAAAACCAAAAAATGGATACTTCAAATAGTCAGTAGGGCAGTAAAAATTCGATCACCCTGTTTTTAAATAAAAAGTATCATTTTCCCTTAATTCGGACACTTTAATTATGGCAAAAATAATTAAAAAATTCTTTGGCCTTTAGTTTTTAAAATAGAAAGTTTTATTTTGATTTGAAATCTCATGTTTTTTTCAATTTGTCGGCCTATAACTATTAAACAGTACAAGATTTTTTGACGCGGTTTGCGGCATTCGATTCTATGGACATTTTTACATATATGTACGAATTTTCAATTGTCGTGCCCCTCTGGTACAGTCAGACAAAGCGAAAAACCAAAAAATGGATACTTCAAATAGTCAGTAGGGCAGTAAAAATTCGATCACCCTGTATTTAAATAAAAAGTATCATTTTCCTTTAACTCCGACACACTTATTATGGGAAAAATAATTAAAAAATTCTTTGGCCTTTAGTTTTCAAAATAAAAAGTTTTATTTTGATTAGAAATCTCTCATGTTTTTTTCACTTTGTCGGCCTATAACTATTAAACTGTACAAGATTTTTTGACGCGGTTTGCGGCATTCGATTCTACGGACATTTGTACATATACGTACGAATTTACAGTTGCCGGGCCCCGCTGGTACAGTTAGACAAAGCGAAAAACCAAACAATGGATATTTCCAATAGTCAGTAGGGCAGTAAAAATTCGATCACCCTGTATTTAAATAAAAAGTATCATCTTCCTTTAATTCCGACACACTTATTATGGGAAAAATTATGAAAAAATTCTTTGGCCTTTAGTTTTCAAAATAGAAAGTTTTATTTTGATTCGAAATCTCTCATGTTTTTTTTCACTTTGTCGGCCTATAACTATTAAACGGTACAATATTTTTTAACGCGGTTTGCGGCATTCGATTCTACGGACATTTGTACATATATGTACGAATTTTCAATTTCCGGGCCTTGCTGTTACAGTTAGACAAAGCGAAAAACCAAAAAATGGATACTTCAAATAGTCAGTAGGGTAGTAAAAAGTAGATCACCCTGTATTTAAATAAAAAGTATTATTTTCCCTTAATTTGGACACCCTAATTATGGGAAAAATAATTAAAAAATTCTTTGGCCTTTGGTATTCAAAATAGAAAGTTTTATTTTGATTAGAAATCTCTCATGTTTTTTTCACTTTGTCGGCCTATAACTATTAAACGGTACAAAAATTTTTGACGCGGTTTGCGGCATTCGATTCTACGGACATTTGTACATATATGTACGAATTTTCAATTGCCGGGCCTTGCTGTTACAGTTAGACAAAGCGAAAAACCAAAAAATGGATACTTCAAATAGTCAGTAGGGTAGCAAAAAGTCGATCACCCTGTATTTAAATAGAAAGTATCATTTTCCCTTAATTTGGACACCCTAATTATGGGAAAAATAATTAAAAAATTCTTTGGCCTTTAGTATTCAATATAGAAAGTTTTATTTTGATTAGGAATCTCTCATGTTTTTTTCACTTTGTCGGCCTATAACTATTAAACGGTACAATATTTTTTGGCGCGGTTTGCGGCATTCGATTCTACGGACATTTGTACATATATGTACGAATTTTCAATTGCCGGGCCTTGCTGTTACAGTTAGACAAAGCGAAAAACCAAAAAATAGATACTTCAAATAGTCAGTAGGGTAGTAAAAAGTCGATCACCCTGTCTTTAAATAGAAAGTATCATTTTCCCTTAATTTGGACACCCTAATTATGGGAAAAATAATTAAAAAATTCTTTGGTTTTTAGTATTCAAAATAGAAAGTTTTATTTTGATTAGAAATCTCTCATGTTTTTTTCACTTTGTCGGCCTATAACTATTAAACGGTACAATATTTTTTGACGCGGTTTGCGGCATTCGATTCTACGGACACTTGTACATATATGTACGAATTTTCAATTGCCGGGCCTTGCTGTTACAGTTAGACAAAGCGAAAAACCAAAAAATGGATACTTCAAATAGTCAGTAGGGTAGTAAAAAGTCGATCACCCTGTATTTAAATAGAAAGTATCATTTTCCCTTAATTCGGACACCCTAATTATTGGAAAAATAATTAAAAAATTCTTTGGCCTTTAGTTTTCAAAATAGAAAGTTTTATTTTGATTAGAAATCTTTCATGTTTTTTTCACTTTGTCGGCCTATAACTATTAAACGGTACAAGATTTTTTGACGCGGTTTGCGGCATTCGATTCTACGGACATTTGTACATATATGTACGAATTTTCAATTGCCGGGCCTTGCTGTTACAGTTAGACAAAGCGAAAAACCAAAAAATGGATACTTCAAATATTCAGTAGGGCAGTAAAAATTCGATCATCCTGTATTTAAATAAAAAGTATCATTTTCCCTTAATTCGGACACCCTAATTATGGGAAAAATAATTAAAAAATTCTTTGGCCTTTAGTTTTTAAAATAGAAAGTTTTATTTTGATTTGAAATCTCATGTTTTTTTCAATTTGTCGGCCTATAACTATTAAACAGTACAAGATTTTTTGACGCGGTTTGCGGCATTCGATTCTACGGGCATTTGTACATATATGTACGAATTTTCAATTGCCGGGCCTTGCTGTTACAGTTAGACAAAGCGAAAAACCAAAAAATGGATACTTCAAATAGTCAGTAGGGCAGTAAAAATTCGATCACCCTGTTTTTAAATAAAAAGTATCATTTTCCCTTAATTCGGACACCCTAATTATGGGAAAAATAATTAAAAAATTCTTTGGCCTTTAGTTTTCAAAATAGAAAGTTTAATTTTGATTAGAAATCTTTCATGTTTTTTTCACTTTGTCGGCCTATAACTATTAAACGGTACAAGATTTTTTGACGCGGTTTGCGGCATTCGATTCTACGGACATTTGTACATATATGTACGAATTTTCAATTGCCGGGCCTTGCTGTTACAGTTAGACAAAGCGAAAAACCAAAAAATGGATACTTCAAATAGTCAGTAGGGTAGTAAAAAGTCGATCACCCTGTATTTAAATAGAAAGTATCATTTTCATTTAATTCGGCCACCCTAATTATGGGAAAAATAATTAAAAAATCTTTGGCCTTTAGTTTTCAAAATTGAAAGTTTTATTTTGATTAGAAATCTCTCATGTTTTTTTCACTTTGTCGGCCTATAACTATTAAACAGTATAAGATTTTTTAACGCGGTTTGCGGCATTCGATTCTACCGACATTTGTACATATATGTACGAATTTTCAATTGCCGGGCCTTGCTGTTACAGTTAGACAAAGCGAAAAACCAAAAAATGGATACTTCAAATAGTCAGTAGGGTAGTAAAAAGTCGATCACCCTGTCTTTAAATAGAAAGTATCATTTTCCCTTAATTTGGACACCCTAATTATGGGAAAAATAATTAAAAAATTCTTTGGTTTTTAGTATTCAAAATAGAAAGTTTTATTTTGATTAGAAATCTCTCATGTTTTTTTCACTTTGTCGGCCTATAACTATTAAACGGTACAATATTTTTTGACGCGGTTTGCGGCATTCGATTCTACGGACACTTGTACATATATGTACGAATTTTCAATTGCCGGGCCTTGCTGTTACAGTTAGACAAAGCGAAAAACCAAAAAATGGATACTTCAAATAGTCAGTAGGGTAGTAAAAAGTCGATCACCCTGTATTTAAATAGAAAGTATCATTTTCCCTTAATTCGGACACCCTAATTATTGGAAAAATAATTAAAAAATTCTTTGGCCTTTAGTTTTCAAAATAGAAAGTTTTATTTTGATTAGAAATCTTTCATGTTTTTTTCACTTTGTCGGCCTATAACTATTAAACGGTACAAGATTTTTTGACGCGGTTTGCGGCATTCGATTCTACGGACATTTGTACATATATGTACGAATTTTCAATTGCCGGGCCTTGCTGTTACAGTTAGACAAAGCGAAAAACCAAAAAATGGATACTTCAAATATTCAGTAGGGCAGTAAAAATTCGATCATCCTGTATTTAAATAAAAAGTATCATTTTCCCTTAATTCGGACACCCTAATTATGGGAAAAATAATTAAAAAATTCTTTGGCCTTTAGTTTTTAAAATAGAAAGTTTTATTTTGATTTGAAATCTCATGTTTTTTTCAATTTGTCGGCCTATAACTATTAAACAGTACAAGATTTTTTGACGCGGTTTGCGGCATTCGATTCTACGGGCATTTGTACATATATGTACGAATTTTCAATTGCCGGGCCTTGCTGTTACAGTTAGACAAAGCGAAAAACCAAAAAATGGATACTTCAAATAGTCAGTAGGGCAGTAAAAATTCGATCACCCTGTTTTTAAATAAAAAGTATCATTTTCCCTTAATTCGGACACCCTAATTATGGGAAAAATAATTAAAAAATTCTTTGGCCTTTAGTTTTCAAAATAGAAAGTTTAATTTTGATTAGAAATCTTTCATGTTTTTTTCACTTTGTCGGCCTATAACTATTAAACGGTACAAGATTTTTTGACGCGGTTTGCGGCATTCGATTCTACGGACATTTGTACATATATGTACGAATTTTCAATTGCCGGGCCTTGCTGTTACAGTTAGACAAAGCGAAAAACCAAAAAATGGATACTTCAAATAGTCAGTAGGGTAGTAAAAAGTCGATCACCCTGTATTTAAATAGAAAGTATCATTTTCATTTAATTCGGCCACCCTAATTATGGGAAAAATAATTAAAAAATCTTTGGCCTTTAGTTTTCAAAATTGAAAGTTTTATTTTGATTAGAAATCTCTCATGTTTTTTTCACTTTGTCGGCCTATAACTATTAAACAGTATAAGATTTTTTAACGCGGTTTGCGGCATTCGATTCTACCGACATTTGTACATATATGTACGAATTTTCAATTGCCGGGCCTTGCTGTTACAGTTAGACAAAGCGAAAAACCAAAAAATGGATACTTCAAATAGTCAGTAGGGCAGTAAAAATTCGATCACCCTGTTTTTAAATAAAAAGTATCATTTTCCCTTAATTCGGACACCCTAATTATGGGAAAAATAATTAAAAAATTCTTTGGCCTTTAGTTTTCAAAATTGAAAGTTTTATTTTGATTAGAAATCTTTCATGTTTTTTTCACTTTGTCGGCCTATAACTATTAAACGGTACAAGATTTTTTAACGCGGTTTGCGGCATTCGATTCTACGGACATTTGTACATATATGTACGAATTTTCAATTGCCGGGCCTTGCTGTTACAGTTAGACAAAGCGAAAAACCAAAAAATGGATACTTCAAATAGTCAGTAGGGTAGTAAAAAGTCGATCACCCTGTATTTAAATAGAAAGTATCATTTTCATTTAATTCGGACACCCTAATTATGGGAAAAATAATTAAAAAATTCTTTGGCCTTTAGTTTTCAAAATAGAAAGTTTTATTTTGATTAGAAATCTTTCATGTTTTTTTCACTTTGTCGGCCTATAACTATTAAACGGTACAAGATTTTTTGACGCGGTTTGCGGCATTCGATTCTACGGACATTTGTACATATATGTACGAATTTTCAATTGCCGGGCCTTGCTGTTACAGTTAGACAAAGCGAAAAACCAAAAAATGGATACTTCAAATAGTCAGTAGGGTAGTAAAAAGTCGATCACCCTGTATTTAAATAGAAAGTATCATTTTCATTTAATTCGGCCACCCTAATTATGGGAAAAATAATTAAAAAATTCTTTGGCCTTTAGTTTTCAAAATTGAAAGTTTTATTTTGATTAGAAATCTCTCATGTTTTTTTCACTTTGTCGGCCTATAACTATTAAACAGTATAAGATTTTTTAACGCGGTTTGCGGCATTCGATTCTACCGACATTTGTACATATATGGACGAATTTTCAATTGCCGGGCCTTGCTGTTACAGTTAGACAAAGCGAAAAACCAAAAAATGGATACTTCAAATAGTCAGTAGGGCAGTAAAAATTCGATCACCCTGTTTTTAAATAAAAAGTATCATTTTCCCTTAATTCGGACACCCTAATTATGGGAAAAATAATTAAAAAATTCTTTGGCCTTTAGTTTTCAAAATTGAAAGTTTTATTTTGATTAGAAATCTCTCATGTTTTTTTCACTTTGTCGGCCTATAACTATTAAACAGTATAAGATTTTTTAACGCGGTTTGCGGCATTCGATTCTACCGACATTTGTACATATATGGACGAATTTTCAATTGCCGGGCCTTGCTGTTACAGTTAGACAAAGCGAAAAACCAAAAAATGGATACTTCAAATAGTCAGTAGGGCAGTAAAAATTCGATCACCCTGTTTTTAAATAAAAAGTATCATTTTCCCTTAATTCGGACACCCTAATTATGGGAAAAATAATTAAAAAATTCTTTGGCCTTTAGTTTTCAAAATAGAAAGTTTAATTTTGATTAGAAATCTTTCATGTTTTTTTCACTTTGTCGGCCTATAACTATTAAACGGTACAAGATTTTTTGACGCGGTTTGCGGCATTCGATTCTACGGACATTTGTACATATATGTACGAATTTTCAATTGCCGGGCCTTGCTGTTACAGTTAGACAAAGCGAAAAACCAAAAAATGGATACTTCAAATAGTCAGTAGGGCAGTAAAAATTCGATCACCCTGTATTTAAATAGAAAGTATCATTTTTCCTTAATTCGGACACCCTAATTATGGGAAAAATAATTAAAAAATTCTTTGGCCTTTAGTTTTCAAAATAGAAAGTTTTATTTTGATTAGAAATCTCTCATGTTTTTTTCACTTTGTCGGCCTATAACTATTAAACGGTACAATATTTTTTGACGCGGTTTGCGGCATTCGATTCTACGGACATTTGTACATATATGTACGAATTTTCAATTGCCGGGCCTTGCTGTTACAGTTAGACAAAGCGAAAAACCAAAAAATGGATACTTCAAATAGTCAGTAGGGTAGTAAAAAGTCGATCACCCTGTATTTAAATAGAAAGTATCATTTTCATTTAATTCGGACACCCTAATTATGGGAAAAATAATTAAAAAATTCTTTGGCCTTTAGTTTTCAAAATAGAAAGTTTTATTTTGATTAGAAATCTTTCATGTTTTTTTCACTTTGTCGGCCTATAACTATTAAACGGTACAAGATTTTTTGACGCGGTTTGCGGCATTCGATTCTACGGACATTTGTACATATATGTACGAATTTTCAATTGCCGGGCCTTGCTGTTACAGTTAGACAAAGCGAAAAACAAAAAAATGGATACTTCAAATAGTCAGTAGGGCAGTAAAAATTCGATCACCCTGTTTTTAAATAAAAAGTATCATTTTCCCTTAATTCAGACACCCTAATTATGGGAAAAATAATTTAAAAATTCTTTGGCCTTTAGTTTTCAAAATAGAAAGTTTTATTTTGATTAGAAATCTCTCATGTTTTTTTCATTTTGTCGGCCTATAACTATTAAACGGTACAAGATTTTTTGACGCGGTTTGCGGCATTCGATTCTACGGACATTTGTACATATATGTACGAATTTTCAATTGCCGGGCCCTGCTGTTACAGTTAGACAAAGCGAAAAACCAAAAAATGGATACTTCAAATAGTCAGTAGGACAGTAAAAATTCGATCACCCTGTATTTAAATAGAAAGTATCATTTTCCCTTAATTCGGACACCCTAATTATGGGAAAAATAATTAAAAAATTCTTTGGCCTTTAGTTTTCAAAATAGAAAGTTTTATTTTGATTAGAAATCTCTCATGTTTTTTTCACTTTGTCGGCCTATAACTATTAAACGGTACAAGATTTTTTGACGCGGTTTGCGGCATTCGATTCTACCGACATTTGTACATATATGTACGAATTTTCAATTGCCGGGCCTTGCTGTTACAGTTAGACAAAGCGAAAAACCAAAAAATGGATACTTCAAATAGTCAGTAGGGCAGTAAAAATTCGATCACCCTGTTTTTAAATAAAAAGTATCATTTTCCCTTAATTCAGACACCCTAATTATGGGAAAAATAATTTAAAAATTCTTTGGCCTTTAGTTTTCAAAATAGAAAGTTTTATTTTGATTAGAAATCTCTCATGTTTTTTTCATTTTGTCGGCCTATAACTATTAAACGGTACAAGATTTTTTGACGCGGTTTGCGGCATTCGATTCTACGGACATTTGTACATATATGTACGAATTTTCAATTGCCGGGCCCTGCTGTTACAGTTAGACAAAGCGAAAAACCAAAAAATGGATACTTCAAATAGTCAGTAGGGCAGTAAAAATTCGATCACCCTGTATTTAAATAGAAAGTATCATTTTTCCTTTATTCGGACACCCTAATTATGGGAAAAATAATTAAAAAATTCTTTGGCCTTTAGTTTTCAAAATAGAAAGTTTTATTTTGATTAGAAATCTCTCATGTTTTTTTCACTTTGTCGGCCTATAACTATTAAACGGTACAATATTTTTTGACGCGGTTTGCGGCATTCGATTCTACGGACATTTGTACATATATGTACGAATTTTCAATTGCCGGGCCTTGCTGTTACAGTTAGACAAAGCGAAAAACCAAAAAATGGATACTTCAAATAGTCAGTAGGGTAGTAAAAAGTCGATCACCCTGTATTTAAATAGAAAGTATCATTTTCATTTAATTCGGACACCCTAATTATGGGAAAAATAATAAAAAAATTCTTTGGCCTTTAGTTTTCAAAATTGAAAGTTTTATTTTGATTAGAAATCTCTCATGTTTTTTTCACTTTGTCGGCCTATAACTATTAAACGGTACAAGATTTTTTGACGCGGTTTGCGGCATTCGATTCTACGGACATTTGTAGAATCGAATGCCGCAAACCGCGTCAAAAAATCTTGTACCGTTTAATAGTTATAGGCCGACAAAGTGAAAAAAACATGAGAGATTTCTAATCAAAATAAAACTTTCTATTTTGAATACTAAAGGCCAAAGAATTTTTTTATTATTTATGGGAAAAATAATTTTAAAATTTTTTGGCCTTTAGTTTTCAAAATAGAAAGTTTTATTTTGATTAGAAATCTCTCATGTTTTTTTCACTTTGTCGGCCTATAACTATTAAACGGTACAATATTTCTGACGCGGTTTGCGGCATTCGATTCTACGGACATTTGTACATATATGTACGAATTTTCAATTGCCGGGCCTTGCTGTTACAGTTAGACAAAGCGAAAAACCAAAAAATGGATACTTCAAATAGTCAGTAGGGCAGTAAAAATTCGATCACCCTGTTTTTAAATAAAAAGTATCATTTTCCCTTAATTCAGACACCCTAATTATGGGAAAAATAATTTAAAAATTCTTTGGCCTTTAGTTTTCAAAATAGAAAGTTTTATTTTGATTAGAAATCTCTCATGTTTTTTTCATTTTGTCGGCCTATAACTATTAAACGGTACAAGATTTTTTGACGCGGTTTGCGGCATTCGATTCTACGGACATTTGTACATATATGTACGAATTTTCAATTGCCGGGCCCTGCTGTTACAGTTAGACAAAGCGAAAAACCAAAAAATGGATACTTCAAATAGTCAGTAGGACAGTAAAAATTCGATCACCCTGTATTTAAATAGAAAGTATCATTTTTCCTTAATTCGGACACCCTAATTATGGGAAAAATAATTAAAAAATTCTTTGGCCTTTAGTTTTCAAAATTGAAAGTTTTATTTTGATTAGAAATCTCTCATGTTTTTTTCACTTTGTCGGCCTATAACTATTAAACGGTACAATATTTTTTAACGCGGTTTGCGGCATTCGATTCTACGGACATTTGTACATATATGTACGAATTTTCAATTGCCGGGCCTTGCTGTTACAGTTAGACAAAGCGAAAAACCAAAAAATGGATACTTCAAATAGTCAGTAGGGTAGTAAAAAGTCGATCACCCTGTATTTAAATAGAAAGTATCATTTTCCCTTAATTCGGACACCCTAATTATGGGAAAAATAATTAAAAAATTCTTTGGCCTTTAGTTTTCAAAATTGAAAGTTTTATTTTGATTAGAAATCTCTCATGTTTTTTTCACTTTGTCGGCCTATAACTATTAAACGGTACAAGATTTTTTGACGCGGTTTGCGGCATTCGATTCTACGGACATTTGTACATATATGTACGAATTTTCAATTGCCGGGCCTTGCTGTTACAGTTAGACAAAGCGAAAAACCAAAAAATGGATACTTCAAATAGTCAGTAAGGTAGTAAAAAGTCGATCACCCTGTATTTAAATAGAAAGTATCATTTTCCCTTAATTTGGACACCCTAATTATGGGAAAAATAATAAAAAAATTCTTTGGCCTTTAGTATTCAAAATAGAAAGTTTTATTTTGATTAGAAATCTCTCATGTTTTTTTCACTTTGTCGGCCTATAACTATTAAACGGTACAATATTTCTGACGCGGTTTGCGGCATTCGATTCTACGGACATTTGTACATATATGTACGAATTTTCAATTGCCGGGCCCTGCTGTTACAGTTAGACAAAGCGAAAAACCAAAAAATGGATACTTCAAATAGTCAGTAGGACAGTAAAAATTCGATCACCCTGTATTTAAATAGAAAGTATCATTTTTCCTTAATTCGGACACCCTAATTATGGGAAAAATAATTAAAAAATTCTTTGGCCTTTAGTTTTCAAAATAGAAAGTTTTATTTTGATTAGAAATCTCTCATGTTTTTTTTCACTTTGTTGGCCTATAACTATTAAACGGTACAATATTTTTTGACGCGGTTTGCGGCATTCGATTGTACGGACATTTGTACATATATGTACGAATTTTCAATTGCCGGGCCTTGCTGTTACAGTTAGACAAAGCGAAAAACCAAAAAATGGATACTTCAAATAGTCAGTAGGGCAGTAAAAATTCGATCAGCCTGTATTTAAATAGAAAGTATCATTTTTACTTAATTCGGACACCCTAATTATGGGAAAAATAATTAAAAAATTCTTTGGCCTTTAGTTATCAAAATAGAAAGTTTTATTTTGATTAGAAATCTCTCATGTTTTTTTCACTTTGTCGGCCTATAACTATTAAACGGTACAATATTTTTTGACGCGGTTTGTGGCATTCGATTCTACGGACATTTGTACATATATGTACGAATTTTCAATTGCCGGGCCCTGCTGTTACAGTTAGACAAAGCGAAAAACCAAAAAATGGATACTTCAAATAGTCAGTAGGGCAGTAAAAATTCGATCACCCTGTATTTAAATAAAAAGTATCATTTTCCCTTAATTCGGACACCCTAATTATGGGAAAAATAATTAAAAAATTCTTTGGCCTTTAGTTTTCAAAATAGAAAGTTTTATTTTGATTAGAAATCTCTCATGTTTTTTTCACTTTGTCGGCCTATAACTATTAAACGGTACAATATTTTTTGACGCGGTTTGTGGCATTCGATTCTACGGACATTTGTACATATATGTACGAATTTTCAATTGCCGGGCCTTGCTGTTACAGTTAGACAAAGCGAAAAACCAAAAAATGGATACTTCAAATAGTCAGTAGGGCAGTAAAAATTCGATCACCCTGTTTTTAAATAAAAAGTATCATTTTCCCTTAATTCAGACACCCTAATTATGGGAAAAATAATTTAAAAATTCGTTGGCCTTTAGTTTTCAAAATAGAAAGTTTTATTTTGATTAGAAATCTTTCATGTTTTTTTCACTTTGTCGGCCTATAACTATTAAACGGTACAATATTTCTGACGCGGTTTGCGGCATTCGATTCTACGGACATTTGTACATATATGTACGAATTTTCAATTTCCGGGCCCTGCTGTTACAGTTAGACAAAGCGAAAAACCAAAAAATGGGTACTTCAAATAGTCAGTAGGACAGTAAAAATTCGATCACCCTGTATTTAAATAGAAAGTATCATTTTCCCTTAATTCGGACACCCTAATTATGGGAAAAATAATTTAAAAATTCTTTGGCCTTTAGTTTTCAAAATAGAAAGTTTTATTTTGATTAGAAATCTCTCATGTTTTTTTCACTTTGTCGGCCTATAACTATTAAACGGTACAATATTTCTGACGCGGTTTGCGGCATTCGATTCTACGGACATTTGTACATATATGTACGAATTTTCAATTGCCGGGCCCTGCTGTTACAGTTAGACAAAGCGAAAAACCAAAAAATGGATACTTCAAATAGTCAGTAGGACAGTAAAAATTCGATCACCCTGTATTTAAATAGAAAGTATCATTTTTCCTTAATTCGGACACCCTAATTATGGGAAAAATAATTAAAAAATTCTTTGGCCTTTAGTTTTCAAAATAGAAAGTTTTATTTTGATTAGAAATCTCTCATGTTTTTTTCACTTTGTCGGCCTATAACTATTAAACGGTACAATATTTTTTGACGCGGTTTGCGGCATTCGATTGTACGGACATTTGTACATATATGTACGAATTTTCAATTGCCGGGCCTTGCTGTTACAGTTAGACAAAGCGAAAAACCAAAAAATGGATACTTCAAATAGTCAGTAGGGCAGTAAAAATTCGATCACCCTGTATTTAAATAGAAAGTATCATTTTTACTTAATTCGGACACCCTAATTATGGGAAAAATAATTAAAAAATTCTTTGGCCTTTAGTTTTTAAAATAGAAAGTTTTATTTTGATTAGAAATCTCTCATGTTTTTTTCACTTTGTCGGCCTATAACTATTAAACGGTACAATATTTTTTGACGCGGTTTGTGGCATTCGATTCTACGGACATTTGTACATATATGTACGAATTTTCAATTGCCGGGCCCTGCTGTTACAGTTAGACAAAGCGAAAAACCAAAAAATGGATACTTCAAATAGTCAGTAGGGCAGTAAAAATTCGATCACCCTGTATTTAAATAAAAAGTATCATTTTCCCTTAATTCGGACACCCTAATTATGGGAAAAATAATTAAAAAATTCTTTGGCCTTTAGTTTTCAAAATAGAAAGTTTTATTTTGATAAGAAATCTCTCATGTTTTTTTCACTTTGTCGGCCTATAACTATTAAACGGTACAATATTTTTTGACGCGGTTTGCGGCATTCGATTCTACGGACATTTGTACATATATGTACGAATTTTCAATTGCCGGGCCCTGCTGTTACAGTTAGACAAAGCGAAAAACCAAAAAATGGATACTTCAAATAGTCAGTAGGGCAGTAAAAATTCGATCACCCTGTATTTAAATAAAAAGTATCATTTTCCCTTAATTCGGACACCGTAATTATGGGAAAAATAATTAAAAAATTCTTTGGCCTTTAGTTTTCAAAATAGAAAGTTTTATTTTGATTAGAAATCTCTCATGTTTTTTTCACTTTGTCGGCCTATAACTATTAAACGGTACAATATTTTTTGACGCGGTTTGTGGCATTCGATTCTACGGACATTTGTACATATATGTACGAATTTTCAATTGCCGGGCCCTGCTGTTACAGTTAGACAAAGCGAAAAACCAAAAAATGGATACTTCAAATAGTCAGTAGGGCAGTAAAAATTCGATCACCCTGTATTTAAATAAGAAGTATCATTTTCCCTTAATTCGGACACCCTAATTATGGGAAAAATAATTAAAAAATTCTTTGGCCTTTAGTTTTCAAAATAGAAAGTTTTATTTTGATTAGAAATCTCTCATGTTTTTTTCACTTTGTCGGCCTATAACTATTAAACGGTACAATATTTTTTGACGCGGTTTACGGAATTCGATTCTACGGACATTTGTACATATATATACGAATTTTCAATTGCCGGGCCTTGCTGTTACAGTTAGACAAAGCGAAAAACCAAAAAATGGATACTTCAAATAGTCAGTAGGGTAGTAAAAAGTCTATCACCCTGTATTTAAATAGAAAGTATCATTTTCCCTTAATTCGGACACCCTAATTATGGGAAAAATAATTAAAAAATTCTTTGGCCTTTAGTTTTCAAAATAGAAAGTTTTATTTTGATTAGAAATCTCTCATGTTTTTTTCACTTTGTCGGCCTATAACTATTAAACGGTACAATATTTTTTGACGCGGTTTGTGGCATTCGATTCTACGGACATTTGTACATATATGTACGAATTTTCAATTGCCGGGCCCTGCTGTTACAGTTAGACAAAGCGAAAAACCAAAAAATGGATACTTCAAATAGTCAGTAGGGCAGTAAAAATTCGATCACCCTGTATTTAAATAGAAAGTATCATTTTCCCTTAATTCGGACACCCTAATTATGGGAAAAATAATTAAAAAATTCTTTGGCCTTTAGTTTTCAAAATAGAAAGTTTTATTTTGATTAGAAATCTCTCATGTTTTTTTCACTTTGTCGGCCTATAACTATTAAACGGTACAATATTTTTTGACGCGGTTTACGGAATTCGATTCTACGGACATTTGTACATATATATACGAATTTTCAATTGCCGGGCCTTGCTGTTACAGTTAGACAAAGCGAAAAACCAAAAAATGGATACTTCAAATAGTCAGTAGGGTAGTAAAAAGTCGATCACCCTGTATTTAAATAGAAAGTATCATTTTCCCTTAATTCGGACACCCTAATTATGGGAAAAATAATTAAAAAATTCTTTGGCCTTTAGTTTTCAAAATAGAAAGTTTTATTTTGATTAGAAATCTCTCATGTTTTTTTCACTTTGTCGGCCTATAACTATTAAACGGTACAAGATTTTTTGACGCGGTTTGCGGCATTCGATTCTACGGACATTTGTACATATATGGACGAATTTTCAATTGCCGGGCCCTGCTGTTAGTTAGACAAAGCGAAAAACCAAAAAATGGATACTTCAAATAGTCAGTAGGGCAGTAAAAATTCGATCACCCTGTATTTAAATAAAAAGTATCATTTTCCCTTAATTCGGACACCCTAATTATGGGAAAAATAATTAAAAAATTCTTTGGCCTTTAGTTTTCAAAATAGAAAGTTTTATTTTGATTAGAAATCTCTCATGTTTTTTTCACTTTGTCGGCCTATAACTATTAAACGGTACAATATTTTTTGACGCGGTTTGCGGCATTCGATTCTACGGACATTTGTACATATATGTACGAATTTTCAATTGCCGGGCCCTGCTGTTACAGTTAGACAAAGCGAAAAACCAAAAAATGGATACTTCAAATAGTCAGTAGGGCAGTAAAAATTCGATCACCCTGTATTTAAATAGAAAGTATCATTTTTACTTAATTCGGACACCCTAATTATGGGAAAAATAATTAAAAAATTCTTTGGCCTTTAGTTTTCAAAATAGAAAGTTTTATTTTGATTAGAAATCTCTCATGTTTTTTTCACTTTGTCGGCCTATAACTATTAAACGGTACAATATTTTTTGACGCGGTTTGCGGCATTCGATTCTACGGACATTTGTACATATATGTACGAATTTTCAATTGCCGGGCCTTGCTGTTACAGTTAGACAAAGCGAAAAACCAAAAAATGGATACTTCAAATAGTCAGTAGGGTAGTAAAAAGTCTATCACCCTGTATTTAAATAGAAAGTATCATTTTCCCTTAATTCGGACACCCTAATTATGGGAAAAATAATTAAAAAATTCTTTGGCCTTTAGTTTTCAAAATAGAAAGTTTTATTTTGATTAGAAATCTCTCATGTTTTTTTCACTTTGTCGGCCTATAACTATTAAACGGTACAAGATTTTTTGACGCGGTTTGCGGCATTCGATTCTACGGACATTTGTACATATATGTACGAATTTTCAATTGCCGGGCCTTGCTGTTACAGTTAGACAAAGCGAAAAACCAAAAAATGGATACTTCAAATAGTCAGTAGGGCAGTAAAAATTCGATCACCCTGTATTTAAATAAAAAGTATCATTTTCCCTTAATTCGGACACCCTAATTATGGGAAAAATAATTAAAAAATTCTTTGGCCTTTAGTTTTCAAAATAGAAAGTTTTATTTTGATTAGAAATCTCTCATGTTTTTTTCACTTTGTCGGCCTATAACTATTAAACGGTACAATATTTTTTGACGCGGTTTACGGAATTCGATTCTACGGACATTTGTACATATATATACGAATTTTCAATTGCCGGGCCTTGCTGTTACAGTTAGACAAAGCGAAAAACCAAAAAATGGATACTTCAAATAGTCAGTAGGGTAGTAAAAAGTCGATCACCCTGTATTTAAATAAAAAGTATCATTTTCCCTTAATTCGGACACCCTAATTATGGGAAAAATAATTAAAAAATTCTTTGGCCTTTAGTTTTCAAAATAGAAAGTTTTATTTTCATTAGAAATCTCTCATGTTTTTTTCACTTTGTCGGCCTATAACTATTAAACGGTACAATATTTTTTGACGCGGTTTACGGAATTCGATTCTACGGACATTTGTACATATATATACGAATTTTCAATTGCCGGGCCTTGCTGTTACAGTTAGACAAAGCGAAAAACCAAAAAATGGATACTTCAAATAGTCAGTAGGGTAGTAAAAAGTCTATCACCCTGTATTTAAATAGAAAGTATCATTTTCCCTTAATTCGGACACCCTAATTATGGGAAAAATAATTAAAAAATTCTTTGGCCTTTAGTTTTCAAAATAGAAAGTTTTATTTTGATTAGAAATCTCTCATGTTTTTTTCACTTTGTCGGCCTATAACTATTAAACGGTACAAGATTTTTTGACGCGGTTTGCGGCATTCGATTCTACGGACATTTGTACATATATGTACGAATTTTCAATTGCCGGGCCTTGCTGTTACAGTTAGACAAAGCGAAAAACCAAAAAATGGATACTTCAAATAGTCAGTAGGGTAGTAAAAAGTCTATCACCCTGTATTTAAATAGAAAGTATCATTTTCCCTTAATTCGGACACCCTAATTATGGGAAAAATAATTAAAAAATTCTTTGGCCTTTAGTTTTCAAAATAGAAAGTTTTATTTTGATTAGAAATCTCTCATGTTTTTTTCACTTTGTCGGCCTATAACTATTAAACGGTACAAGATTTTTTGACGCGGTTTGCGGCATTCGATTCTACGGACATTTGTACATATATGTACGAATTTTCAATTGCCGGGCCCTGCTGGTACAGTTAGACAAAGCGAAATACCAAAAAATGGATACTTCAAATAGTCAGTATGGCAGTAAAAATTCGATCACCCTGTATTTAAATAGAAAGTATCATTTTCCCTTAATTCGGACACCCTAATTATGGGAAAAATAATTTAAAAATTCTTTGGCCTTTAGTTTTCAAAATAGAAAGTTTTATTTTGATTAGAAATCTCTCATGTTTTTTTCACTTTGTCGGCCTATAACTATTAAACGGTACAAGATTTTTTGACGCGGTTTGCGGCATTCGATTCTACGGACATTTGTACATATATGTACGAATTTTCAATTGCCGGGCCCTGCTGTTACAGTTAGACAAAGCGAAAAACCAAAAAATGGATACTTCAAATAGTCAGTAGGGCAGTAAAAATTCGATCACCCTGTATTTAAATAGAAAGTATCATTTTTACTTAATTCGGACACCCTAATTATGGGAAAAATAATTAAAAAATTCTTTGGCCTTTAGTTATCAAAATAGAAAGTTTTATTTTGATTAGAAATCTCTCATGTTTTTTTCACTTTGTCGGCCTATAACTATTAAACGGTACAATATTTTTGGACGCGGTTTACGGAATTCGATTCTACGGACATTTGTACATATATATACGAATTTTCAATTGCCGGGCCTTGCTGTTACAGTTAGACAAAGCGAAAAACCAAAAAATGGATACTTCAAATAGTCAGTAGGGTAGTAAAAAGTCTATCACCCTGTATTTAAATAGAAAGTATCATTTTCCCTTAATTCGGACACCCTAATTATGGGAAAAATAATTAAAAAATTCTTTGGCCTTTAGTTTTCAAAATAGAAAGTTTTATTTTGATTAGAAATCTCTCATGTTTTTTTCACTTTGTCGGCCTATAACTATTAAACGGTACAAGATTTTTTGACGCGGTTTGCGGCATTCGATTCTACGGACATTTGTACATATATGTACGAATTTTCAATTGCCGGGCCCTGCTGGTACAGTTAGACAAAGCGAAATACCAAAAAATGGATACTTCAAATAGTCAGTATGGCAGTAAAAATTCGATCACCCTGTATTTAAATAGAAAGTATCATTTTTACTTAATTCGGACACCCTAATTATGGGAAAAATAATTAAAAAATTCTTTGGCCTTTAGTTATCAAAATAGAAAGTTTTATTTTGATTAGAAATCTCTCATGTTTTTTTCACTTTGTCGGCCTATAACTATTAAACGGTACAAGATTTTTTGACGCGGTTTGCGGCATTCGATTCTACGGACATTTGTACATATATGTACGAATTTTCAATTGCCGGGCCTTGCTGTTACAGTTAGACAAAGCGAAAAACCAAAAAATGGATACTTCAAATAGTCAGTAGGGTAGTAAAAAGTCTATCACCCTGTATTTAAATAGAAAGTATCGTTTTCCCTTAATTCGGACACCCTAATTATGGGAAAAATAATTAAAAAATTCTTTGGCCTTTAGTTTTCAAAATAGAAAGTTTTATTTTGATTAGAAATCTCTCATGTTTTTTTCACTTTGTCGGCCTATAACTATTAAACGGTACAAGATTTTTTGACGCGGTTTGCGGCATTCGATTCTACGGACATTTGTACATATATGTACGAATTTTCAATTGCCGGGCCCTGCTGGTACAGTTAGACAAAGCGAAATACCAAAAAATGGATACTTCAAATAGTCAGTATGGCAGTAAAAATTCGATCACCCTGTATTTAAATAGAAAGTATCATTTTCCCTTAATTCGGACACCCTAATTATGGGAAAAATAATTTAAAAATTCTTTGGCCTTTAGTTTTCAAAATAGAAAGTTTTATTTTGATTAGAAATCTCTCATGTTTTTTTCACTTTGTCGGCCTATAACTATTAAACGGTACAAGATTTTTTGACGCGGTTTGCGGCATTCGATTCTACGGACATTTGTACATATATGTACGAATTTTCAATTGCCGGGCCCTGCTGTTACAGTTAGACAAAGCGAAAAACCAAAAAATGGATACTTCAAATAGTCAGTAGGGCAGTAAAAATTCGATCACCCTGTATTTAAATAGAAAGTATCATTTTTACTTAATTCGGACACCCTAATTATGGGAAAAATAATTAAAAAATTCTTTGGCCTTTAGTTATCAAAATAGAAAGTTTTATTTTGATTAGAAATCTCTCATGTTTTTTTCACTTTGTCGGCCTATAACTATTAAACGGTACAATATTTTTGGACGCGGTTTACGGAATTCGATTCTACGGACATTTGTACATATATATACGAATTTTCAATTGCCGGGCCTTGCTGTTACAGTTAGACAAAGCGAAAAACCAAAAAATGGATACTTCAAATAGTCAGTAGGGTAGTAAAAAGTCTATCACCCTGTATTTAAATAGAAAGTATCATTTTCCCTTAATTCGGACACCCTAATTATGGGAAAAATAATTAAAAAATTCTTTGGCCTTTAGTTTTCAAAATAGAAAGTTTTATTTTGATTAGAAATCTCTCATGTTTTTTTCACTTTGTCGGCCTATAACTATTAAACGGTACAAGATTTTTTGACGCGGTTTGCGGCATTCGATTCTACGGACATTTGTACATATATGTACGAATTTTCAATTGCCGGGCCCTGCTGGTACAGTTAGACAAAGCGAAATACCAAAAAATGGATACTTCAAATAGTCAGTATGGCAGTAAAAATTCGATCACCCTGTATTTAAATAGAAAGTATCATTTTTACTTAATTCGGACACCCTAATTATGGGAAAAATAATTAAAAAATTCTTTGGCCTTTAGTTATCAAAATAGAAAGTTTTATTTTGATTAGAAATCTCTCATGTTTTTTTCACTTTGTCGGCCTATAACTATTAAACGGTACAAGATTTTTTGACGCGGTTTGCGGCATTCGATTCTACGGACATTTGTACATATATGTACGAATTTTCAATTGCCGGGCCTTGCTGTTACAGTTAGACAAAGCGAAAAACCAAAAAATGGATACTTCAAATAGTCAGTAGGGTAGTAAAAAGTCTATCACCCTGTATTTAAATAGAAAGTATCATTTTCCCTTAATTCGGACACCCTAATTATGGGAAAAATAATTAAAAAATTCTTTGGCCTTTAGTTTTCAAAATAGAAAGTTTTATTTTGATTAGAAATCTCTCATGTTTTTTTCACTTTGTCGGCCTATAACTATTAAACGGTACAAGATTTTTTGACGCGGTTTGCGGCATTCGATTCTACGGACATTTGTACATATATGTACGAATTTTCAATTGCCGGGCCCTGCTGTTACAGTTAGACAAAGCGAAAAACCAAAAAATGGATACTTCAAATAGTCAGTAGGGTAGTAAAAAGTCTATCACCCTGTATTTAAATAGAAAGTATCATTTTCCCTTAATTCGGACACCCTAATTATGGGAAAAATAATTAAAAAATTCTTTGGCCTTTACTTTTCAAAATAGAAAGTTTTATTTTGATTAGAAATCTCTCATGTTTTTTTCACTTTGTCGGCCTATAACTATTAAACGGTACAATATTTTTTGACGCGGTTTGCGGCATTCGATTCTACGGACATTTGTACATATATATACGAATTTTCAATTGCCGGGCCCTGCTGTTACAGTTAGACAAAGCGAAAAACCAAAAAATGGATACTTCAAATAGTCAGTAGGGCAGTAAAAATTCGATCACCCTGTATTTAAATAGAAAGTATCATTTTTACTTAATTCGGACACCGTAATTATGGGAAAAATAATTAAAAAATTCTTTGGCCTTTAGTTATCAAAATAGAAAGTTTTATTTTGATTAGAAATCTCTCATGTTTTTTTCACTTTGTCGGCCTATAACTATTAAACGGTACAATATTTTTTGACGCGGTTTGTGGCATTCGATTCTACGGACATTTGTACATATATGTACGAATTTTCAATTGCCGGGCCCTGCTGTTACAGTTAGACAAAGCGAAAAACCAAAAAATGGATACTTCAAATAGTCAGTAGGGTAGTAAAAAGTCTATCACCCTGTATTTAAATAGAAAGTATCATTTTCCCTTAATTCGGACACCCTAATTATGAGAAAAATAATTAAAAAATTCTTTGGCCTTTAGTTTTCAAAATAGAAAGTTTTATTTTGATTAGAAATCTCTCATGTTTTTTTCACTTTGTCGGCCTATAACTATTAAACGGTACAATATTTTTTGACGCGGTTTGCGGCATTCGATTCTACGGACATTTGTACATATATGTACGAATTTTCAATTGCCGGGCCCTGCTGTTACAGTTAGACAAAGCGAAAAACCAAAAAATGGATACTTCAAATAGTCAGTAGGGCAGTAAAAATTCGATCACCCTGTATTTAAATAGAAAGTATCATTTTTACTTAATTCGGACACCCTAATTATGGGAAAAATAATTAAAAAATTCTTTGGCCTTTAGTTATCAAAATAGAAAGTTTTATTTTGATTAGAAATCTCTCATGTTTTTTTCACTTTGTCGGCCTATAACTAAAACGGTACAATATTTTTTGACGCGGTTTGTGGCATTCGATTCTACGGACATTTGTACATATATGTACGAATTTTCAATTGCCGGGCCCTGCTGTTACAGTTAGACAAAGCGAAAAACCAAAAAATGGATACTTCAAATAGTCAGTAGGGCAGTAAAAATTCGATCACCCTGTATTTAAATAGAAAGTATCATTTTCCCTTAATTCGGACACCCTAATTATGGGAAAAATAATTAAAAAATTCTTTGGCCTTTAGTTTTCAAAATAGAAAGTTTTATTTTGATTAGAAATCTCTCATGTTTTTTTCACTTTGTCGGCCTATAACTATTAAACGGTACAATATTTTTTGACGCGGTTTGTGGCATTCGATTCTACGGACATTTGTACATATATGTACGAATTTTCAATTGCCGGGCCCTGCTGTTACAGTTAGACAAAGCGAAAAACCAAAAAATGGATACTTCAAATAGTCAGTAGGGCAGTAAAAATTCGATCACCCTGTATTTAAATAAAAAGTATCATTTTCCCTTAATTCGGACACCCTAATTATGGGAAAAATAATTTAAAAATTCTTTGGCCTTTAGTTTTCAAAATAGAAAGTTTTATTTTGATTAGAAATCTCTCATGTTTTTTTCACTTTGTCGGCCTATAACTATTAAACGGTACAATATTTTTTGACGCGGTTTACGGAATTCGATTCTACGGACATTTGTACATATATATACGAATTTTCAATTGCCGGGCCTTGCTGTTACAGTTAGACAAAGCGAAAAACCAAAAAATGGATACTTCAAATAGTCAGTAGGGTAGTAAAAAGTCGATCACCCTGTATTTAAATAGAAAGTATCATTTTCCCTTAATTCGGACACCCTAATTATGGCCTTTAGTTTTCAAAATAGAAAGTTTTATTTTGATTAGAAATCTCTCATGTTTTTTTCACTTTGTCGACCTATAACTATTAAACGGTACAAGATTTTTTGACGCGGTTTGCGGCATTCGATTCTACGGACATTTGTACATATATGGACGAATTTTCAATTGCCGGGCCCTGCTGTTAGTTAGACAAAGCGAAAAACCAAAAAATGGATACTTCAAATAGTCAGTAGGGCAGTAAAAATTCGATCACCCTGTATTTAAATAAAAAGTATCATTTTCCCTTAATTCGGACACCCTAATTATGGGAAAAATAATTAAAAAATTCTTTGGCCTTTAGTTTTCAAAATAGAAAGTTTTATTTTGATTAGAAATCTCTCATGTTTTTTTCACTTTGTCGGCCTATAACTATTAAACGGTACAATATTTTTTGACGCGGTTTGTGGCATTCGATTCTACGGACATTTGTACATATATGTACGAATTTTCAATTGCCGGGCCTTGCTGTTACAGTTAGACAAAGCGAAAAACCAAAAAATGGATACTTCAAATAGTCAGTAGGGTAGTAAAAAGTCTATCACCCTGTATTTAAAAAGAAAGTATCATTTTCCCTTAATTCGGACACCCTAATTATGGGAAAAATAATTAAAAAATTCTTTGGCCTTTAGTTTTCAAAATAGAAAGTTTTATTTTGATTAGAAATCTCTCATGTTTTTTTCACTTTGTCGGCCTATAACTATTAAACGGTACAATATTTTTTGACGCGGTTTGCGGCATTCGATTCTACAGACATTTGTACATATATGTACGAATTTTCAATTGCCGGGCCCTGCTGTTACAGTTAGACAAAGCGAAAAACCAAAAAATGGATACTTCAAATAGTCAGTAGGGCAGTAAAAATTCGATCACCCTGTATTTAAATAGAAAGTATCATTTTTACTTAATTCGGACACCCTAATTATGGGAAAAATAATTAAAAAATTCTTTGGCCTTTAGTTATCAAAATAGAAAGTTTTATTTTGATTAGAAATCTCTCATGTTTTTTTCACTTTGTCGGCCTATAACTATTAAACGGTACAATATTTTTTGACGAGGTTTGTGGCATTCGATTCTACGGACATTTGTACATATATGTACGAATTTTCAATTGCCGGGCCCTGCTGTTACAGTTAGACAAAGCGAAAAACCAAAAAATGGATACTTCAAATAGTCAGTATGGCAGTAAAAATTCGATCACCTTGTATTTAAATAAAAAGTATCATTTTCCCTTAATTCGGACACCCTAATTATGGGAAAAATAATTAAAAAATTCTTTGGCCTTTAGTTTTCAAAATAGAAAGTTTTATTTTGATTAGAAATCTCTCATGTTTTTTTCACTTTGTCGGCCTATAACTATTAAACGGTACAATATTTTTTGACGCGGTTTGTGGCATTCGATTCTACGGACATTTGTACATATATGTACGAATTTTCAATTGCCGGGCCCTGCTGTTACAGTTAGACAAAGCGAAAAACCAAAAAATGGATACTTCAAATAGTCAGTAGGGCAGTAAAAATTCGATCACCCTGTATTTAAATAAAAAGTATCATTTTCCCTTAATTCGGACACCCTAATTATGGGAAAAATAATTAAAAAATTCTTTGGCCTTTAGTTTTCAAAATAGAAAGTTTTATTTTGATTAGAAATCTCTCATGTTTTTTTCACTTTGTCGGCCTATAACTATTAAACGGTACAAGATTTTTTGACGCGGTTTACGGAATTCGATTCTACGGACATTTGTACATATATATACGAATTTTCAATTGCCGGGCCTTGCTGTTACAGTTAGACAAAGCGAAAAACCAAAAAATGGATACTTCAAATAGTCAGTAGGTCAGTAAAAATTCGATCACCCTGTATTTAAATAAAAAGTATCATTTTCCCTTAATTCGGACACCCTAATTATGGGAAAAATAATTAAAAAATTCTTTGGCCTTTAGTTTTCAAAATAGAAAGTTTTATTTTGATTAGAAATCTCTCATGTTTTTTTCACTTTGTCGGCCTATAACTATTAAACGGTACAAGATTTTTTGACGCGGTTTGCGGCATTCGATTCTACGGACATTTGTACATATATGTACGAAGTTTCAATTGCCGGGCCTTGCTGTTACAGTTAGACAAAGCGAAAAACCAAATAATGGATACTTCAAATAGACAGTAGGGCAGTAAAAATTCGATCACCCTGTATTTAAATAAAAAGTATCATTTTCCCTTAATTCGGACACCCTAATTATGGGAAAACTAATTAAAAAATTCTTTGGCCTTTAGTTTTCAAAATAGAAAGTTTTATTTTGATTAGAAATCTCTCATGTTTTTTTCACTTTGTCGGCCTATAACTATTAAACGGTACAATATTTTTTGACGCGGTTTACGGAATTCGATTCTACGGACATTGGTACATATATGGACGAATTTTCAATTGCCGGGCCCTGCTGTTAGTTAGACAAAGCGAAAAACCAAAAAATGGATACTTCAAATAGTCAGTAGGGCAGTAAAAATTCGATCACCCTGTATTTAAATAAAAAGTATCATTTTCCCTTAATTCGGACACCCTAATTATGGGAAAAATAATTAAAAAATTCTTTGGCCTTTAGTTTTCAAAATAGAAAGTTTTATTTTGATTAGAAATCTCTCATGTTTTTTTCACTTTGTCGGCCTATAACTATTAAACGGTACAATATTTTTTGACGCGGTTTGCGGCATTCGATTCTACGGACATTTGTACATATATGTACGAAGTTTCAATTGCCGGGCCTTGCTGTTACAGTTAGACAAAGCGAAAAACCAAATAATGGATACTTCAAATAGTCAGTAGGGCAGTAAAAATTCGATCACCCTGTATTTAAATAAAAAGTATCATTTTCCCTTAATTCGGACACCCTAATTATGGGAAAAATAATTAAAAAATTCTTTGGCCTTTAGTTTTCAAAATAGAAAGTTTTATTTTGATTAGAAATCTCTCATGTTTTTTTCACTTTGTCGGCCTATAACTATTAAACGGTACAATATTTTTTGACGCGGTTTGCGGCATTCGATTCTACGGACATTTGTACATATATGTACGAAGTTTCAATTGCCGGGCCTTGCTGTTACAGTTAGACAAAGCGAAAAACCAAATAATGGATACTTCAAATAGTCAGTAGGGCAGTAAAAATTCGATCAGCCTGTATTTAAATAGTAAGTATCATTTTCCCTTAATTCGGACACCCTAATTATGGGAAAAATAATTTAAAAATTCTTTGGCCTTTAGTTTTCAAAATAGAAAGTTTTATTTTGATTAGAAATCTCTCATGTTTTTTTCACTTTGTCGACCTATAACTATTAAACGGTACAAGATTTTTTGACGCGGTTTGCGGCATTCGATTCTACGGACATTTGTACATATATGGACGAATTTTCAATTGCCGGGCCCTGCTGTTAGTTAGACAAAGCGAAAAACCAAAAAATGGATACTTCAAATAGTCAGTAGGGCAGTAAAAATTCGATCACCCTGTATTTAAATAAAAAGTATCATTTTCCCTAAATTCGGACACCCTAATTATGGGAAAAATAATTAAAAAATTCTTTGGCCTTTAGTTTTCAAAATAGAAAGTTTTATTTTGATTAGAAATCTCTCATGTTTTTTTCACTTTGTCGGCCTATAACTATTAAACGGTACAATATTTTTTGACGCGGTTTGTGGCATTCGATTCTACGGACATTTGTACATATATGTACGAATTTTCAATTGCCGGGCCTTGCTGTTACAGTTAGACAAAGCGAAAAACCAAAAAATGGATACTTCAAATAGTCAGTAGGGTAGTAAAAAGTCTATCACCCTGTATTTAAAAAGAAAGTATCATTTTCCCTTAATTCGGACACCCTAATTATGGGAAAAATAATTAAAAAATTCTTTGGCCTTTAGTTTTCAAAATAGAAAGTTTTATTTTGATTAGAAATCTCTCATGTTTTTTTCACTTTGTCGGCCTATAACTATTAAACGGTACAAGATTTTTTGACGCGGTTTGCGGCATTCGATTCTACGGACATTTGTACATATATGTACGAATTTTCAATTGCCGGGCCCTGCTGTTACAGTTAGACAAAGCGAAAAACCAAAAAATGGATACTTCAAATAGTCAGTAGGGCAGTAAAAATTCGATCACCCTGTATTTAAATAGAAAGTATCATTTTTACTTAATTCGGACACCCTAATTATGGGAAAAATAATTAAAAAATTCTTTGGCCTTTAGTTATCAAAATAGAAAGTTTTATTTTGATTAGAAATCTCTCATGTTTTTTTCACTTTGTCGGCCTATAACTATTAAACGGTACAATATTTTTTGACGAGGTTTGTGGCATTCGATTCTACGGACATTTGTACATATATGTACGAATTTTCAATTGCCGGGCCCTGCTGTTACAGTTAGACAAAGCGAAAAACCAAAAAATGGATACTTCAAATAGTCAGTATGGCAGTAAAAATTCGATCACCTTGTATTTAAATAAAAAGTATCATTTTCCCTTAATTCGGACACCCTAATTATGGGAAAAATAATTAAAAAATTCTTTGGCCTTTAGTTTTCAAAATAGAAAGTTTTATTTTGATTAGAAATCTCTCATGTTTTTTTCACTTTGTCGGCCTATAACTATTAAACGGTACAATATTTTTTGACGCGGTTTGTGGCATTCGATTCTACGGACATTTGTACATATATGTACGAATTTTCAATTGCCGGGCCCTGCTGTTACAGTTAGACAAAGCGAAAAACCAAAAAATGGATACTTCAAATAGTCAGTAGGGCAGTAAAAATTCGATCACCCTGTATTTAAATAAAAAGTATCATTTTCCCTTAATTCGGACACCCTAATTATGGGAAAAATAATTAAAAAATTCTTTGGCCTTTAGTTTTCAAAATAGAAAGTTTTATTTTGATTAGAAATCTCTCATGTTTTTTTCACTTTGTCGGCCTATAACTATTAAACGGTACAAGATTTTTTGACGCGGTTTACGGAATTCGATTCTACGGACATTTGTACATATATATACGAATTTTCAATTGCCGGGCCTTGCTGTTACAGTTAGACAAAGCGAAAAACCAAAAAATGGATACTTCAAATAGTCAGTAGGTCAGTAAAAATTCGATCACCCTGTATTTAAATAAAAAGTATCATTTTCCCTTAATTCGGACACCCTAATTATGGGAAAAATAATTAAAAAATTCTTTGGCCTTTAGTTTTCAAAATAGAAAGTTTTATTTTGATTAGAAATCTCTCATGTTTTTTTCACTTTGTCGGCCTATAACTATTAAACGGTACAAGATTTTTTGACGCGGTTTGCGGCATTCGATTCTACGGACATTTGTACATATATGTACGAAGTTTCAATTGCCGGGCCTTGCTGTTACAGTTAGACAAAGCGAAAAACCAAATAATGGATACTTCAAATAGACAGTAGGGCAGTAAAAATTCGATCACCCTGTATTTAAATAAAAAGTATCATTTTCCCTTAATTCGGACACCCTAATTATGGGAAAACTAATTAAAAAATTCTTTGGCCTTTAGTTTTCAAAATAGAAAGTTTTATTTTGATTAGAAATCTCTCATGTTTTTTTCACTTTGTCGGCCTATAACTATTAAACGGTACAATATTTTTTGACGCGGTTTACGGAATTCGATTCTACGGACATTGGTACATATATGGACGAATTTTCAATTGCCGGGCCCTGCTGTTAGTTAGACAAAGCGAAAAACCAAAAAATGGATACTTCAAATAGTCAGTAGGGCAGTAAAAATTCGATCACCCTGTATTTAAATAAAAAGTATCATTTTCCCTTAATTCGGACACCCTAATTATGGGAAAAATAATTAAAAAATTCTTTGGCCTTTAGTTTTCAAAATAGAAAGTTTTATTTTGATTAGAAATCTCTCATGTTTTTTTCACTTTGTCGGCCTATAACTATTAAACGGTACAATATTTTTTGACGCGGTTTGCGGCATTCGATTCTACGGACATTTGTACATATATGTACGAAGTTTCAATTGCCGGGCCTTGCTGTTACAGTTAGACAAAGCGAAAAACCAAATAATGGATACTTCAAATAGTCAGTAGGGCAGTAAAAATTCGATCACCCTGTATTTAAATAAAAAGTATCATTTTCCCTTAATTCGGACACCCTAATTATGGGAAAAATAATTTAAAAATTCTTTGGCCTTTAGTTTTCAAAATAGAAAGTTTTATTTTGATTAGAAATCTCTCATGTTTTTTTCACTTTGTCGGCCTATAACTATTAAACGGTACAAGATTTTTTGACGCGGTTTGCGGCATTCGATTCTACGGACATTTGTACATATATGTACGAATTTTCAATTGCCGGGCCCTGCTGTTACAGTTAGACAAAGCGAAAAACCAAAAAATGGATACTTCAAATAGTCAGTAGGGCAGTAAAAATTCGATCACCCTGTATTTAAATAGAAAGTATCATTTTTACTTAATTCGGACACCCTAATTATGGGAAAAATAATTAAAAAATTCTTTGGCCTTTAGTTATCAAAATAGAAAGTTTTATTTTGATTAGAAATCTCTCATGTTTTTTTCACTTTGTCGGCCTATAACTATTAAACGGTACAATATTTTTGGACGCGGTTTACGGAATTCGATTCTACGGACATTTGTACATATATATACGAATTTTCAATTGCCGGGCCTTGCTGTTACAGTTAGACAAAGCGAAAAACCAAAAAATGGATACTTCAAATAGTCAGTAGGGTAGTAAAAAGTCTATCACCCTGTATTTAAATAGAAAGTATCATTTTCCCTTAATTCGGACACCCTAATTATGGGAAAAATAATTAAAAAATTCTTTGGCCTTTAGTTTTCAAAATAGAAAGTTTTATTTTGATTAGAAATCTCTCATGTTTTTTTCACTTTGTCGGCCTATAACTATTAAACGGTACAAGATTTTTTGACGCGGTTTGCGGCATTCGATTCTACGGACATTTGTACATATATGTACGAATTTTCAATTGCCGGGCCCTGCTGGTACAGTTAGACAAAGCGAAATACCAAAAAATGGATACTTCAAATAGTCAGTATGGCAGTAAAAATTCGATCACCCTGTATTTAAATAGAAAGTATCATTTTTACTTAATTCGGACACCCTAATTATGGGAAAAATAATTAAAAAATTCTTTGGCCTTTAGTTATCAAAATAGAAAGTTTTATTTTGATTAGAAATCTCTCATGTTTTTTTCACTTTGTCGGCCTATAACTATTAAACGGTACAAGATTTTTTGACGCGGTTTGCGGCATTCGATTCTACGGACATTTGTACATATATGTACGAATTTTCAATTGCCGGGCCTTGCTGTTACAGTTAGACAAAGCGAAAAACCAAAAAATGGATACTTCAAATAGTCAGTAGGGTAGTAAAAAGTCTATCACCCTGTATTTAAATAGAAAGTATCATTTTCCCTTAATTCGGACACCCTAATTATGGGAAAAATAATTAAAAAATTCTTTGGCCTTTACTTTTCAAAATAGAAAGTTTTATTTTGATTAGAAATCTCTCATGTTTTTTTCACTTTGTCGGCCTATAACTATTAAACGGTACAATATTTTTTGACGCGGTTTGCGGCATTCGATTCTACGGACATTTGTACATATATATACGAATTTGCAATTGCCGGGCCCTGCTGTTACAGTTAGACAAAGCGAAAAACCAAAAAATGGATACTTCAAATAGTCAGTAGGGTAGTAAAAAGTCTATCACCCTGTATTTAAATAGAAAGTATCATTTTCCCTTAATTCGGACACCCTAATTATGAGAAAAATAATTAAAAAATTCTTTGGCCTTTAGTTTTCAAAATAGAAAGTTTTATTTTGATTAGAAATCTCTCATGTTTTTTTCACTTTGTCGGCCTATAACTATTAAACGGTACAATATTTTTTGACGCGGTTTGCGGCATTCGATTCTACGGACATTTGTACATATATGTACGAAGTTTCAATTGCCGGGCCTTGCTGTTACAGTTAGACAAAGCGAAAAACCAAATAATGGATACTTCAAATAGTCAGTAGGGCAGTAAAAATTCGATCACCCTGTATTTAAATAAAAAGTATCATTTTCCCTTAATTCGGACACCCTAATTATGGGAAAAATAATTAAAAAATTCTTTGGCCTTTAGTTTTCAAAATAGAAAGTTTTATTTTGATTAGAAATCTCTCATGTTTTTTTCACTTTGTCGGCCTATAACTATTAAACGGTACAATATTTTTTGACGCGGTTTGCGGCATTCGATTCTACGGACATTTGTACATATATGTACGAAGTTTCAATTGCCGGGCCTTGCTGTTACAGTTAGACAAAGCGAAAAACCAAATAATGGATACTTCAAATAGTCAGTAGGGCAGTAAAAATTCGATCAGCCTGTATTTAAATAGTAAGTATCATTTTCCCTTAATTCGGACACCCTAATTATGGGAAAAATAATTTAAAAATTCTTTGGCCTTTAGTTTTCAAAATAGAAAGTTTTATTTTGATTAGAAATCTCTCATGTTTTTTTCACTTTGTCGGCCTATAACTATTAAACGGTACAAGATTTTTTGACGCGGTTTGCGGCATTCGATTCTACGGACATTTGTACATATATGTACGAATTTTCAATTGCCGGGCCCTGCTGTTACAGTTAGACAAAGCGAAAAACCAAAAAATGGATACTTCAAATAGTCAGTAGGGCAGTAAAAATTCGATCACCCTGTATTTAAATAGAAAGTATCATTTTTACTTAATTCGGACACCCTAATTATGGGAAAAATAATTAAAAAATTCTTTGGCCTTTAGTTATCAAAATAGAAAGTTTTATTTTGATTAGAAATCTCTCATGTTTTTTTCACTTTGTCGGCCTATAACTATTAAACGGTACAATATTTTTGGACGCGGTTTACGGAATTCGATTCTACGGACATTTGTACATATATATACGAATTTTCAATTGCCGGGCCTTGCTGTTACAGTTAGACAAAGCGAAAAACCAAAAAATGGATACTTCAAATAGTCAGTAGGGTAGTAAAAAGTCTATCACCCTGTATTTAAATAGAAAGTATCATTTTCCCTTAATTCGGACACCCTAATTATGGGAAAAATAATTAAAAAATTCTTTGGCCTTTAGTTTTCAAAATAGAAAGTTTTATTTTGATTAGAAATCTCTCATGTTTTTTTCACTTTGTCGGCCTATAACTATTAAACGGTACAAGATTTTTTGACGCGGTTTGCGGCATTCGATTCTACGGACATTTGTACATATATGTACGAATTTTCAATTGCCGGGCCCTGCTGGTACAGTTAGACAAAGCGAAATACCAAAAAATGGATACTTCAAATAGTCAGTATGGCAGTAAAAATTCGATCACCCTGTATTTAAATAGAAAGTATCATTTTTACTTAATTCGGACACCCTAATTATGGGAAAAATAATTAAAAAATTCTTTGGCCTTTAGTTATCAAAATAGAAAGTTTTATTTTGATTAGAAATCTCTCATGTTTTTTTCACTTTGTCGGCCTATAACTATTAAACGGTACAAGATTTTTTGACGCGGTTTGCGGCATTCGATTCTACGGACATTTGTACATATATGTACGAATTTTCAATTGCCGGGCCTTGCTGTTACAGTTAGACAAAGCGAAAAACCAAAAAATGGATACTTCAAATAGTCAGTAGGGTAGTAAAAAGTCTATCACCCTGTATTTAAATAGAAAGTATCATTTTCCCTTAATTCGGACACCCTAATTATGGGAAAAATAATTAAAAAATTCTTTGGCCTTTACTTTTCAAAATAGAAAGTTTTATTTTGATTAGAAATCTCTCATGTTTTTTTCACTTTGTCGGCCTATAACTATTAAACGGTACAAGATTTTTTGACGCGGTTTGCGGCATTCGATTCTACGGACATTTGTACATATATGTACGAATTTTCAATTGCCGGGCCTTGCTGTTACAGTTAGACAAAGCGAAAAACCAAAAAATGGATACTTCAAATAGTCAGTAGGGTAGTAAAAAGTCTATCACCCTGTATTTAAATAGAAAGTATCATTTTCCCTTAATTCGGACACCCTAATTATGGGAAAAATAATTAAAAAATTCTTTGGCCTTTACTTTTCAAAATAGAAAGTTTTATTTTGATTAGAAATCTCTCATGTTTTTTTCACTTTGTCGGCCTATAACTATTAAACGGTACAATATTTTTTGACGCGGTTTGCGGCATTCGATTCTACGGACATTTGTACATATATATACGAATTTGCAATTGCCGGGCCCTGCTGTTACAGTTAGACAAAGCGAAAAACCAAAAAATGGATACTTCAAATAGTCAGTAGGGTAGTAAAAAGTCTATCACCCTGTATTTAAATAGAAAGTATCATTTTCCCTTAATTCGGACACCCTAATTATGAGAAAAATAATTAAAAAATTCTTTGGCCTTTAGTTTTCAAAATAGAAAGTTTTATTTTGATTAGAAATCTCTCATGTTTTTTTCACTTTGTCGGCCTATAACTATTAAACGGTACAATATTTTTTGACGCGGTTTGCGGCATTCGATTCTACAGACATTTGTACATATATGTACGAATTTTCAATTGCCGGGCCCTGCTGTTACAGTTAGACAAAGCGAAAAACCAAAAAATGGATACTTCAAATAGTCAGTAGGGCAGTAAAAATTCGATCACCCTGTATTTAAATAGAAAGTATCATTTTTACTTAATTCGGACACCCTAATTATGGGAAAAATAATTAAAAAATTCTTTGGCCTTTAGTTATCAAAATAGAAAGTTTTATTTTGATTAGAAATCTCTCATGTTTTTTTCACTTTGTCGGCCTATAACTAAAACGGTACAATATTTTTTGACGCGGTTTGTGGCATTCGATTCTACGGACATTTGTACATATATGTACGAATTTTCAATTGCCGGGCCCTGCTGTTACAGTTAGACAAAGCGAAAAACCAAAAAATGGATACTTCAAATAGTCAGTAGGGCAGTAAAAATTCGATCACCCTGTATTTAAATAGAAAGTATCATTTTTACTTAATTCGGACACCCTAATTATGGGAAAAATAATTAAAAAATTCTTTGGCCTTTAGTTATCAAAATAGAAAGTTTTATTTTGATTAGAAATCTCTCATGTTTTTTTCACTTTGTCGGCCTATAACTATTAAACGGTACAATATTTTTGGACGCGGTTTACGGAATTCGATTCTACGGACATTTGTACATATATATACGAATTTTCAATTGCCGGGCCTTGCTGTTACAGTTAGACAAAGCGAAAAACCAAAAAATGGATACTTCAAATAGTCAGTAGGGTAGTAAAAAGTCTATCACCCTGTATTTAAATAGAAAGTATCATTTTCCCTTAATTCGGACACCCTAATTATGGGAAAAATAATTAAAAAATTCTTTGGCCTTTAGTTTTCAAAATAGAAAGTTTTATTTTGATTAGAAATCTCTCATGTTTTTTTCACTTTGTCGGCCTATAACTATTAAACGGTACAAGATTTTTTGACGCGGTTTGCGGCATTCGATTCTACGGACATTTGTACATATATGTACGAATTTTCAATTGCCGGGCCCTGCTGGTACAGTTAGACAAAGCGAAATACCAAAAAATGGATACTTCAAATAGTCAGTATGGCAGTAAAAATTCGATCACCCTGTATTTAAATAGAAAGTATCATTTTTACTTAATTCGGACACCCTAATTATGGGAAAAATAATTAAAAAATTCTTTGGCCTTTAGTTATCAAAATAGAAAGTTTTATTTTGATTAGAAATCTCTCATGTTTTTTTCACTTTGTCGGCCTATAACTATTAAACGGTACAATATTTTTTGACGCGGTTTGCGGCATTCGATTCTACAGACATTTGTACATATATGTACGAATTTTCAATTGCCGGGCCCTGCTGTTACAGTTAGACAAAGCGAAAAACCAAAAAATGGATACTTCAAATAGTCAGTAGGGCAGTAAAAATTCGATCACCCTGTATTTAAATAGAAAGTATCATTTTTACTTAATTCGGACACCCTAATTATGGGAAAAATAATTAAAAAATTCTTTGGCCTTTAGTTATCAAAATAGAAAGTTTTATTTTGATTAGAAATCTCTCATGTTTTTTTCACTTTGTCGGCCTATAACTAAAACGGTACAATATTTTTTGACGCGGTTTGTGGCATTCGATTCTACGGACATTTGTACATATATGTACGAATTTTCAATTGCCGGGCCCTGCTGTTACAGTTAGACAAAGCGAAAAACCAAAAAATGGATACTTCAAATAGTCAGTAGGGCAGTAAAAATTCGATCACCCTGTATTTAAATAGAAAGTATCATTTTTACTTAATTCGGACACCCTAATTATGGGAAAAATAATTAAAAAATTCTTTGGCCTTTAGTTATCAAAATAGAAAGTTTTATTTTGATTAGAAATCTCTCATGTTTTTTTCACTTTGTCGGCCTATAACTAAAACGGTACAATATTTTTTGACGCGGTTTGTGGCATTCGATTCTACGGACATTTGTACATATATGTACGAATTTTCAATTGCCGGGCCCTGCTGTTACAGTTAGACAAAGCGAAAAACCAAAAAATGGATACTTCAAATAGTCAGTAGGGCAGTAAAAATTCGATCACCCTGTATTTAAATAGAAAGTATCATTTTTACTTAATTCGGACACCCTAATTATGGGAAAAATAATTAAAAAATTCTTTGGCCTTTAGTTATCAAAATAGAAAGTTTTATTTTGATTAGAAATCTCTCATGTTTTTTTCACTTTGTCGGCCTATAACTATTAAACGGTACAATATTTTTTGACGCGGTTTGCGGCATTCGATTCTACGGACATTTGTACATATATGTACGAATTTTCAATTGCCGGGCCTTGCTGTTACAGTTAGACAAAGCGAAAAACCAAAAAATGGATACTTCAAATAGTCAGTAGGGTAGTAAAAAGTCTATCACCCTGTATTTAAATAGAAAGTATCATTTTCCCTTAATTCGGACACCCTAATTATGGGAAAAATAATTAAAAAATTCTTTGGCCTTTACTTTTCAAAATAGAAAGTTTTATTTTGATTAGAAATCTCTCATGTTTTTTTCACTTTGTCGGCCTATAACTATTAAACGGTACAATATTTTTTGACGCGGTTTGCGGCATTCGATTCTACGGACATTTGTACATATATATACGAATTTGCAATTGCCGGGCCTTGCTGTTACAGTTAGACAAAGCGAAAAACCAAAAAATGGATACTTCAAATAGTCAGTAGGGTAGTAAAAAGTCTATCACCCTGTATTTAAATAGAAAGTATCATTTTCCCTTAATTCGGACACCCTAATTATGGGAAAAATAATTAAAAAATTCTTTGGCCTTTAGTTTTCAAAATAGAAAGTTTTATTTTGATTAGAAATCTCTCATGTTTTTTTCACTTTGTCGGCCTATAACTATTAAACGGTACAAGATTTTTTGACGCGGTTTGCGGCATTCGATTCTACGGACATTTGTACATATATGTACGAATTTTCAATTGCCGGGCCCTGCTGGTACAGTTAGACAAAGCGAAATACCAAAAAATGGATACTTCAAATAGTCAGTATGGCAGTAAAAATTCGATCACCCTGTATTTAAATAGAAAGTATCATTTTTACTTAATTCGGACACCCTAATTATGGGAAAAATAATTAAAAAATTCTTTGGCCTTTAGTTATCAAAATAGAAAGTTTTATTTTGATTAGAAATCTCTCATGTTTTTTTCACTTTGTCGGCCTATAACTATTAAACGGTACAAGATTTTTTGACGCGGTTTGCGGCATTCGATTCTACGGACATTTGTACATATATGTACGAATTTTCAATTGCCGGGCCTTGCTGTTACAGTTAGACAAAGCGAAAAACCAAAAAATGGATACTTCAAATAGTCAGTAGGGTAGTAAAAAGTCTATCACCCTGTATTTAAATAGAAAGTATCATTTTCCCTTAATTCGGACACCCTAATTATGGGAAAAATAATTAAAAAATTCTTTGGCCTTTACTTTTCAAAATAGAAAGTTTTATTTTGATTAGAAATCTCTCATGTTTTTTTCACTTTGTCGGCCTATAACTATTAAACGGTACAATATTTTTTGACGCGGTTTGCGGCATTCGATTCTACGGACATTTGTACATATATATACGAATTTGCAATTGCCGGGCCCTGCTGTTACAGTTAGACAAAGCGAAAAACCAAAAAATGGATACTTCAAATAGTCAGTAGGGTAGTAAAAAGTCTATCACCCTGTATTTAAATAGAAAGTATCATTTTCCCTTAATTCGGACACCCTAATTATGAGAAAAATAATTAAAAAATTCTTTGGCCTTTAGTTTTCAAAATAGAAAGTTTTATTTTGATTAGAAATCTCTCATGTTTTTTTCACTTTGTCGGCCTATAACTATTAAACGGTACAATATTTTTTGACGCGGTTTGCGGCATTCGATTCTACAGACATTTGTACATATATGTACGAATTTTCAATTGCCGGGCCCTGCTGTTACAGTTAGACAAAGCGAAAAACCAAAAAATGGATACTTCAAATAGTCAGTAGGGCAGTAAAAATTCGATCACCCTGTATTTAAATAGAAAGTATCATTTTTACTTAATTCGGACACCCTAATTATGGGAAAAATAATTAAAAAATTCTTTGGCCTTTAGTTATCAAAATAGAAAGTTTTATTTTGATTAGAAATCTCTCATGTTTTTTTCACTTTGTCGGCCTATAACTAAAACGGTACAATATTTTTTGACGCGGTTTGTGGCATTCGATTCTACGGACATTTGTACATATATGTACGAATTTTCAATTGCCGGGCCCTGCTGTTACAGTTAGACAAAGCGAAAAACCAAAAAATGGATACTTCAAATAGTCAGTAGGGCAGTAAAAATTCGATCACCCTGTATTTAAATAGAAAGTATCATTTTCCCTTAATTCGGACACCCTAATTATGGGAAAAATAATTAAAAAATTCTTTGGCCTTTAGTTTTCAAAATAGAAAGTTTTATTTTGATTAGAAATCTCTCATGTTTTTTTCACTTTGTCGGCCTATAACTATTAAACGGTACAATATTTTTTGACGCGGTTTGTGGCATTCGATTCTACGGACATTTGTACATATATGTACGAATTTTCAATTGCCGGGCCCTGCTGTTACAGTTAGACAAAGCGAAAAACCAAAAAATGGATACTTCAAATAGTCAGTAGGGCAGTAAAAATTCGATCACCCTGTATTTAAATAAAAAGTATCATTTTCCCTTAATTCGGACACCCTAATTATGGGAAAAATAATTTAAAAATTCTTTGGCCTTTAGTTTTCAAAATAGAAAGTTTTATTTTGATTAGAAATCTCTCATGTTTTTTTCATTTTGTCGGCCTATAACTATTAAACGGTACAATATTTTTTGACGCGGTTTACGGAATTCGATTCTACGGACATTTGTACATATATATACGAATTTTCAATTGCCGGGCCTTGCTGTTACAGTTAGACAAAGCGAAAAACAAAAAAATGGATACTTCAAATAGTCAGTAGGGTAGTAAAAAGTCGATCACCCTGTATTTAAATAGAAAGTATCATTTTCCCTTAATTCGGACACCCTAATTATGGGAAAAATAATTTAAAAATTCTTTGGCCTTTAGTTTTCAAAATAGAAAGTTTTATTTTGATTAGAAATCTCTCATGTTTTTTTCACTTTGTCGACCTATAACTATTAAACGGTACAAGATTTTTTGACGCGGTTTGCGGCATTCGATTCTACGGACATTTGTACATATATGGACGAATTTTCAATTGCCGGGCCCTGCTGTGAGTTAGACAAAGCGAAAAACCAAAAAATGGATACTTCAAATAGTCAGTAGGGCAGTAAAAATTCGATCACCCTGTATTTAAATAAAAAGTATCATTTTCCCTTAATTCGGACACCCTAATTATGGGAAAAATAATTAAAAAATTCTTTGGCCTTTAGTTTTCAAAATAGAAAGTTTTATTTTGATTAGAAATCTCTCATGTTTTTTTCACTTTGTCGGCCTATAACTATTAAACGGTACAATATTTTTTGACGCGGTTTGTGGCATTCGATTCTACGGACATTTGTACATATATGTACGAATTTTCAATTGCCGGGCCCTGCTGTTACAGTTAGACAAAGCGAAAAACCAAAAAATGGATACTTCAAATAGTCAGTAGGGCAGTAAAAATTCGATCACCCTGTATTTAAATAAAAAGTATCATTTTCCCTTAATTCGGACACCCTAATTATGGGAAAAATAATTAAAAAATTCTTTGGCCTTTAGTTTTCAAAATAGAAAGTTTTATTTTCGGCCTATAACTATTAAACGGTACAATATTTTTTGACGCGGTTTGTGGCATTCGATTCTACGGACATTTTTACATATATGTACGAATTTTCAATTGCCGGGCCTTGCTGTTACAGTTAGACAAAGCGAAAAACCAAAAAATGGATACTTCAAATAGTCAGTAGGGTAGTAAAAAGACTATCACCCTGTATTTAAATAGAAAGTATCATTTTCCCTTAATTCGGACACCCTAATTATGGGAAAAATAATTAAAAAATTCTTTGGCCTTTAGTTTTCAAAATAGAAAGTTTTATTTTGATTAGAAATCTCTCATGTTTTTTTCAATTTGTCGGCCTATAACTATTAAACGGTACAATATTTTTTGACGCGGTTTGCGGCATTCGATTCTACAGACATTTGTACATATATGTACGAATTTTCAATTGCCGGGCCCTGCTGTTACAGTTAGACAAAGCGAAAAACCAAAAAATGGATACTTCAAATAGTCAGTAGGGCAGTAAAAATTCGATCACCCTGTATTTAAATAGAAAGTATCATTTTTACTTAATTCGGACACCCTAATTATGGGAAAAATAATTAAAAAATTCTTTGGCCTTTAGTTATCAAAATAGAAAGTTTTATTTTGATTAGAAATCTCTCATGTTTTTTTCACTTTGTCGGCCTATAACTATTAAACGGTACAATATTTTTTGACGAGGTTTGTGGCATTCGATTCTACGGACATTTGTACATATATGTACGAATTTTCAATTGCCGGGCCCTGCTGTTACAGTTAGACAAAGCGAAAAACCAAAAAATGGATACTTCAAATAGTCAGTAGGGCAGTAAAAATTCGATCACCTTGTATTTAAATAAAAAGTATCATTTTCCCTTAATTCGGACACCCTAATTATGGGAAAAATAATTAAAAAATTCTTTGGCCTTTAGTTTTCAAAATAGAAAGTTTTATTTTGATTAGAAATCTCTCATGTTTTTTTCACTTTGTCGGCCTATAACTATTAAACGGTACAATATTTTTTGACGCGGTTTGTGGCATTCGATTCTACGGACATTTGTACATATATGTACGAATTTTCAATTGCCGGGCCCTGCTGTTACAGTTAGACAAAGCGAAAAACCAAAAAATGGATACTTCAAATAGTCAGTAGGGCAGTAAAAATTCGATCACCCTGTATTTAAATAAAAAGTATCATTTTCCCTTAATTCGGACACCCTAATTATGGGAAAAATAATTTAAAAATTCTTTGGCCTTTAGTTTTCAAAATAGAAAGTTTTATTTTGATTAGAAATCTCTCATGTTTTTTTCACTTTGTCGGCCTATAACTATTAAACGGTACAATATTTTTTGACGCGGTTTACGGAATTCGATTCTACGGACATTTGTACATATATATACGAATTTTCAATTGCCGGGCCTTGCTGTTACAGTTAGACAAAGCGAAAAACCAAAAAATGGATACTTCAAATAGTCAGTAGGGTAGTAAAAAGTCGATCACCCTGTATTTAAATAGAAAGTATCATTTTCCCTTAATTCGGACACCCTAATTATGGGAAAAATAATTTAAAAATTCTTTGGCCTTTAGTTTTCAAAATAGAAAGTTTTATTTTGATTAGAAATCTCTCATGTTTTTTTCACTTTGTCGACCTATAACTATTAAACGGTACAAGATTTTTTGACGCGGTTTGCGGCATTCGATTCTACGGACATTTGTACATATATGGACGAATTTTCAATTGCCGGGCCCTGCTGTTAGTTAGACAAAGCGAAAAACCAAAAAATGGATACTTCAAATAGTCAGTAGGGCAGTAAAAATTCGATCACCCTGTATTTAAATAAAAAGTATCATTTTCCCTTAATTCGGACACCCTAATTATGGGAAAAATAATTAAAAAATTCTTTGGCCTTTAGTTTTCAAAATAGAAAGTTTTATTTTGATTAGAAATCTCTCATGTTTTTTTCACTTTGTCGGCCTATAACTATTAAACGGTACAATATTTTTTGACGCGGTTTGTGGCATTCGATTCTACGGACATTTGTACATATATGTACGAATTTTCAATTGCCGGGCCCTGCTGTTACAGTTAGACAAAGCGAAAAACCAAAAAATGGATACTTCAAATAGTCAGTAGGGCAGTAAAAATTCGATCACCCTGTATTTAAATAAAAAGTATCATTTTCCCTTAATTCGGACACCCTAATTATGGGAAAAATAATTAAAAAATTCTTTGGCCTTTAGTTTTCAAAATAGAAAGTTTTATTTTCGGCCTATAACTATTAAACGGTACAATATTTTTTGACGCGGTTTGTGGCATTCGATTCTACGGACATTTTTACATATATGTACGAATTTTCAATTGCCGGGCCTTGCTGTTACAGTTAGACAAAGCGAAAAACCAAAAAATGGATACTTCAAATAGTCAGTAGGGTAGTAAAAAGTCTATCACCCTGTATTTAAATAGAAAGTATCATTTTCCCTTAATTCGGACACCCTAATTATGGGAAAAATAATTAAAAAATTCTTTGGCCTTTAGTTTTCAAAATAGAAAGTTTTATTTTGATTAGAAATCTCTCATGTTTTTTTCAATTTGTCGGCCTATAACTATTAAACGGTACAATATTTTTTGACGCGGTTTGCGGCATTCGATTCTACGGACATTTGTACATATATGGACGAATTTTCAATTGCCGGGCCCTGCTGTTAGTTAGACAAAGCGAAAAACCAAAAAATGGATACTTCAAATAGTCAGTAGGGCAGTAAAAATTCGATCACCCTGTATTTAAATAAAAAGTATCATTTTCCCTTAATTCGGACACCCTAATTATGGGAAAAATAATTAAAAAATTCTTTGGCCTTTAGTTTTCAAAATAGAAAGTTTTATTTTGATTAGAAATCTCTCATGTTTTTTTCACTTTGTCGGCCTATAACTATTAAACGGTACAATATTTTTTGACGCGGTTTGTGGCATTCGATTCTACGGACATTTGTACATATATGTACGAATTTTCAATTGCCGGGCCCTGCTGTTACAGTTAGACAAAGCGAAAAACCAAAAAATGGATACTTCAAATAGTCAGTAGGGCAGTAAAAATTCGATCACCCTGTATTTAAATAGAAAGTATCATTTTTACTTAATTCGGACACCCTAATTATGGGAAAAATAATTAAAAAATTCTTTGGCCTTTAGTTATCAAAATAGAAAGTTTTATTTTGATTAGAAATCTCTCATGTTTTTTTCACTTTGTCGGCCTATAACTATTAAACGGTACAATATTTTTTGACGAGGTTTGTGGCATTCGATTCTACGGACATTTGTACATATATGTACGAATTTTCAATTGCCGGGCCCTGCTGTTACAGTTAGACAAAGCGAAAAACCAAAAAATGGATACTTCAAATAGTCAGTAGGGCAGTAAAAATTCGATCACCTTGTATTTAAATAAAAAGTATCATTTTCCCTTAATTCGGACACCCTAATTATGGGAAAAATAATTAAAAAATTCTTTGGCCTTTAGTTTTCAAAATAGAAAGTTTTATTTTGATTAGAAATCTCTCATGTTTTTTTCACTTTGTCGGCCTATAACTATTAAACGGTACAATATTTTTTGACGCGGTTTGTGGCATTCGATTCTACGGACATTTGTACATATATGTACGAATTTTCAATTGCCGGGCCCTGCTGTTACAGTTAGACAAAGCGAAAAACCAAAAAATGGATACTTCAAATAGTCAGTAGGGCAGTAAAAATTCGATCACCCTGTATTTAAATAAAAAGTATCATTTTCCCTTAATTCGGACACCCTAATTATGGGAAAAATAATTAAAAAATTCTTTGGCCTTTAGTTTTCAAAATAGAAAGTTTTATTTTGATTAGAAATCTCTCATGTTTTTTTCACTTTGTCGGCCTATAACTATTAAACGGTACAATATTTTTTGACGCGGTTTGTGGCATTCGATTCTACGGACATTTGTACATATATGTACGAATTTTCAATTGCCGGGCCCTGCTGTTACAGTTAGACAAAGCGAAAAACCAAAAAATGGATACTTCAAATAGTCAGTAGGGCAGTAAAAATTCGATCACCCTGTATTTAAATAAAAAGTATCATTTTCCCTTAATTCGGACACCCTAATTATGGGAAAAATAATTAAAAAATTCTTTGGCCTTTAGTTTTCAAAATAGAAAGTTTTATTTTGATTAGAAATCTCTCATGTTTTTTTCACTTTGTCGGCCTATAACTATTAAACGGTACAATATTTTTTGACGCGGTTTACGGAATTCGATTCTACGGACATTTGTACATATATATACGAATTTTCAATTGCCGGGCCTTGCTGTTACAGTTAGACAAAGCGAAAAACCAAAAAATGGATACTTCAAATAGTCAGTAGGGTAGTAAAAAGTCGATCACCCTGTATTTAAATAGAAAGTATCATTTTCCCTTAATTCGGACACCTTAATTATGGGAAAAATAATTAAAAAATTCTTTGGCCTTTAGTTTTCAAAATAGAAAGTTTTATTTTGATTAGAAATCTCTCATGTTTTTTTCACTTTGTCGGCCTATAACTATTAAACGGTACAATATTTTTTGACGCGGTTTGCGGCATTCGATTCTACGGACATTTGTACATATATGTACGAAGTTTCAATTGCCGGGCCTTGCTGTTACAGTTAGACAAAGCGAAAAACCAAATAATGGATACTTCAAATAGACAGTAGGGCAGTAAAAATTCGATCACCCTGTATTTAAATAAAAAGTATCATTTTCCCTTAATTCGGACACCCTAATTATGGGAAAAATAATTAAAAAATTCTTTGGCCTTTAGTTTTCAAAATAGAAAGTTTTATTTTGATTAGAAATCTCTCATGTTTTTTTCACTTTGTCGGCCTATAACTATTAAACGGTACAATATTTTTTGACGCGGTTTACGGAATTCGATTCTACGGACATTTGTACATATATATACGAATTTTCAATTGCCGGGCCTTGCTGTTACAGTTAGACAAAGCGAAAAACCAAAAAATGGATACTTCAAATAGTCAGTAGGGTAGTAAAAAGTCGATCACCCTGTATTTAAATAGAAAGTATCATTTTCCCTTAATTCGGACACCCTAATTATGGGAAAAATAATTAAAAAATTCTTTGGCCTTTAGTTTTCAAAATAGAAAGTTTTATTTTGATTAGAAATCTCTCATGTTTTTTTCACTTTGTCGGCCTATAACTATTAAACGGTACAATATTTTTTGACGCGGTTTGCGGCATTCGATTCTACGGACATTTGTACATATATGGACGAATTTTCAATTGCCGGGCCCTGCTGTTAGTTAGACAAAGCGAAAAACCAAAAAATGGATACTTCAAATAGTCAGTAGGGCAGTAAAAATTCGATCACCCTGTATTTAAATAAAAAGTATCATTTTCCCTTAATTCGGACACCCTAATTATGGGAAAAATAATTAAAAAATTCTTTGGCCTTTAGTTTTCAAAATAGAAAGTTTTATTTTGATTAGAAATCTCTCATGTTTTTTTCACTTTGTCGGCCTATAACTATTAAACGGTACAATATTTTTTGACGCGGTTTGCGGCATTCGATTCTACGGACATTTGTACATATATGTACGAATTTTCAATTGCCGGGCCTTGCTGTTACAGTTAGACAAAGCGAAAAACCAAATAATGGATACTTCAAATAGTCAGTAGGGCAGTAAAAATTCGATCACCCTGTATTTAAATAAAAAGTATCATTTTCCCTTAATTCGGACACCCTAATTATGGGAAAAATAATTAAAAAATTCTTTGGCCTTTAGTTTTCAAAATAGAAAGTTTTATTTTGATTAGAAATCTCTCATGTTTTTTTCACTTTGTCGGCCTATAACTATTAAACGGTACAATATTTTTTGACGCGGTTTGTGGCATTCGATTCTACGGACATTTGTACATATATGTACGAATTTTCAATTGCCGTGCCCTGCTGTTACAGTTAGACAAAGCGAAAAACCAAAAAATGGATACTTCAAATAGTCAGTAGGGCAGTAAAAATTCGATCACCCTGTATTTAAATAAAAAGTATCATTTTCCCTTAATTCGGACACCCTAATTATGGGAAAAATAATTAAAAAATTCTTTGGCCTTTAGTTTTCAAAATAGAAAGTTTTATTTTGATTAGAAATCTCTCATGTTTTTTTCACTTTGTCGGCCTATAACTATTAAACGGTACAATATTTTTTGACGCGGTTTGTGGCATTCGATTCTACGGACATTTGTACATATATGTACGAATTTTCAATTGCCGGGCCCTGCTGTTACAGTTAGACAAAGCGAAAAACCAAATAATGGATACTTCAAATAGACAGTAGGGCAGTAAAAATTCGATCACCCTGTATTTAAATAAAAAGTATCATTTTCCCTTAATTCGGACACCCTAATTATGGGAAAACTAATTAAAAAATTCTTTGGCCTTTAGTTTTCAAAATAGAAAGTTTTATTTTGATTAGAAATCTCTCATGTTTTTTTCACTTTGTCGGCCTATAACTATTAAACGGTACAATATTTTTTGACGCGGTTTACGGAATTCGATTCTACGGACATTTGTACATATATGTACGAAGTTTCAATTGCCGGGCCTTGCTGTTACAGTTAGACAAAGCGAAAAACCAAATAATGGATACTTCAAATAGTCAGTAGGGCAGTAAAAATTCGATCAGCCTGTATTTAAATAGTAAGTATAATTTTCCCCTTATTAGTATTTATTTTTAACTGGATCGGTAATTAGTTTCAATATTTTGGCACTGATATCAGGGCGAGTGTTATGTAGGTTGGGTAGTACAACAAGTTTCTAAATCGCCATTTTGAACACGTTGTACGTTTGTTGTCGTTTCGTCTACGCACTTTGATCCATAAAAGTTGAATTACTGTATTAATTATCTTGAAAATTTGTGAATTTTTTCATCTTTTTATGAAAATTCGATTAGTAAAATAGTCAGTGGTGTATCTGTTCGTATTTTCGACTAAATTTACCAGCAAACTTTGAAGGTTAAAACGGACAAAAGGTGTTCTTAATTTGTAAGTGTAGTGTTATTAATTTAAAAGACATATTTGGGGTTTCATATTGTTGCAAATTAATAATAATAGTAAGATTAAACAACATTTAAACTATATTTATAGTTTATACAACTTAATTAATTATTTTTATCTATCAATATTCTTTCTCAAATATACAAATGTCATTTGTAATGATAATTTTGTTGTATATTACAATGAATTATTTTCTTTTCAGTAGAAATCAACGAATCTGCAGTGTTCCAGACCATTGGAAATGATATCCAGAGTCGAGATACAATTTTAAAGGACCAGAGAACAGATTGCTAGCGGTTCAGACAGCAAGAAATCATCAAATGTAAGTGGATATTTTTATCTTTATCTCTTATTTTATATTTCTGTGGTCATTATTAAATGTATTTATTTATTTGGTTGGAACAGCTAATATTATTGTCAATGCAACAATACTTTATAATGTACGAGTCGAATCGTAGAATAAAAATTAACTAGTTCAAATCTAGTTACTAGCCATTACTATTAAAGTTGAATGATTAGTTGAAACAGTTCTATCTCTCTAGTGCGTGGAATATCGTATTTTCATCTGACATTCGTGCACAGTTAAAGATACACAATACGTAAAAATAAATATATTTGGTGTTTTATATTGTTGCAAATTAATATCAGTAGTAAGTTTAAACAATGTTTCAACTATATTAATAGTTATTTATGTTGTTAAAGTGTTACTTTTGCAAAAAGTCATGAGGTATAATATTTGTTAATTTGAAAATTTCAGTACTTTATAAATTGTTTCTACTCACGGGCCCAAATTCATAATAATTCGACCGGTCAACATTTTTAACAAATTATAAAAATCTACATAAATTTCTACTTTCAATATAAACTTAAAACTGTGGGCCAAATGACTGGTGATAATAGTTCGACCGGTATTTTAAGGGTCATCTTATAGTCCAGATTTAGCTTCTACCGAGACCCTTTACTTTTGGTATAATGAAAAACAACTTCGTAAAGTTTCTGTAAGTATATAATCTATGTTTTAAACTAGTCGAAAGAAATTTGTAGGAATTTAGATAGGTTTTATAATTTGTTTGTTAAAAATGTTGACTGGTCGAACCATTTAAAAACTGTTGGATGTAATATCTCATTATACACGTGGATTCATTACATATATCACATTCACATTACATAAATCACTTTAAAAAAATCTGTTGTGGTCAGCACAATACCTCTCGCACTTTTCATTTTGTTACATGAGTATCGAATTTAATATTTGTTCACACAAATAATTATATCTATTCTTTCATTCTATAAGGAATCTTGTTCTACTCTTCTAAAATGTTCAAGATGGTTCCAATTCATTGACGGAATTGGCAGTATTTCTTAAGGATATTAAGAACTATTACTATTAATATACATACCTACCTATGATTTTAATTATTTAGATAATAATTCAATAAGAAATATTAAATGTACTTACTTCCGAGAAAAAACTTTCAGTAATGTTAGTAAAACTGTTGATTTTTGACACTGACATTTATCTGTCAATTACAAACAATTGAATTTGACAACTAGTGTAGTCTAGACTGTGTGATTTATTGCAATAGATTATTCTGTATACACATATACACACAAACACATACACACATACACAGACACACAGACACACACACACACACACACAGGTAGACAGACACACACAGACACACACACACACAAATACACACAAATACACACAGATACACACAGACACACATACGCACAGACACATACATACACACATACACACAGACACGCACATACACACACATACACACAGACACACACACATACACACAGAAATATACAGACACACTCTTACACACACATACACACAGACACACACACATACACACAGAAATATACAGACACACTCATACACACACACATACACACACAGACACAAACATACACAAACATACAAACATACACACATACACACACACACATACACACACACACACACACACACACACACACACACACCACACAAATCCAATATTTCTCTTAGCGAGAGGTTAAAAGCGATACTTTTCTCAAGTGTCTTCCGTAATGAACACACGTTTGCCATAAGAAATTTTTTCCAACAGTTTTTTAAATGGTTTCAAGAATACCACAAACTAATTATTAATATTCAATAGGTGGACCTTTGGTTGGTCTGGTGCGTCAAGAAACTTGGAAAATTTGGATACAACTTTCGAGCTTTGGATTTTAACACTACAAAAGCTGCTTTAGTTTGCAACTTTAAGGATCTTGTAAGGATAGCTGAGCACCAGACAAATCTTCGACGTAAGCGGCCATCGATGGATGAACCTGGTAGGAAACTTTATTTTTCTCATAATTGCAACGTTTATAAAATATTCAACCATGAGACGTTATAGTCAAAGGAATATGACTATGTGTCTAATTATAATCTTGTTCTCATACTCAGCCATGAGAACTTATAGTCTAGGGAATATGACTATGCATAATTATTATTTTGTTCTTATGATCAACCATGAGAACTTATAGTCAAAGGAATATGACTATATGCCTAATTATCTTGTTCTCATACTTAGCCATGAGAACTTATAGTCTAGGGAATATTACTATACATAATTATTATTTTGTTCTCATACTCAACCATGAGAACTTATAGTTAAAGGTATATGTCTAAATATTATCTTGAACTCAAATTCAGTTTTGAGTACTGTAGTAAACGAAATATAACTTTCATAAATGTTCTTATAAAATCAAAACAATTTGAAATTGAAATATCGACTATTTATCAATAAAATCAATATCTGGGAACAAATGATTAGCATTTATTTTTCAGGAATCGGACATCTAGAAGATTAAAAAGTAGTAGCTTTATAAGTTTTAATATTATTTACGTAAGAATGGCATTGCGCGCAATAAAGTGTAGGCTTGTTAAAGACACGTAATTGAAATAGTTTTTTTGACACACAGGTTATAAAATTTGTTCATAAGGTAACGTTTAGGAAATAATTTGAAACTGTCAACATAGTTCGTAAACATTGACGGGTGTTTTAACATTTTTGTGTTTAGTGTTTATTTATCAATTCATGTGCGTTTTTTGATGCAGGAAAAGATAGTTTCTTATTAGATGTCAGCACAGATTATAAAACGAATTGAACTTGTGCAATGCCATTCGTACGTGAGGAATACTATAGTTTTAAGTTCTTGGAAATGTATTTTCAGGTTTTAATTAAACTTTGGCTCATCGCGCCGTCGAGCAAACACGCGTTTTCTTTAAAAATTAAAAATAATAAATTGATTAATTTGAAGTGCGTCCCGTGGCGATCATCCTAAAATCGTGCGTCTACGGTTGCAGCGGTAACCGTACGCGTGACTTACCCAGACGGTAGTTAGGGAGAGTGCTTGGGAAAAGAAAATACCGGACGTATCGGGGGATGCTTGCAGGTGGATGGATGAGTGAGTCAGGAAGGAGGTAACAGATTCGAAACTTTGATGTGGGTGTTCGGGTTCCTTATTCAATTAACTTCACACGGTCAGAGGGGCTGGGTAGGTAGGGTTCGTGCGCGATAGCCATAATTGAGTGGACTGATATGTACAACGCACCGTCATGTGAATCCTGTTGTTATGGTGGATCGCTTCACACTTGTGTGAATGTTTCTAGGGACATTAATCCATATAGTTGGCACAGAAAGCTTTCTTATGGCCTTATGTGCTCTCCTCATCCGGAGGCAACGTAATCATCATTTAATGGTAATGGCAACGAATAGGTAAAGTTTTTGTTTGAATTAACTTTGTTGAGCACACGGGTTAATAACCGCGTTCGGTGTAGGGTATCCGCGAGAGGCGCGGGCGAATGTCTCCGGGAGTAGCTAGGTAGGTTGGCGTGCACCCTAGGTAGTTACATGTGACTGCTGCCGTGCTCTCTACCTAGTTCGAGTATTAGGCCGTAAATGCATTGCATCGCGTGGGGTCGGCTTAACCCCCTCGTAAACGTCCGTGAGAACCAACAACGGCGTTCGACGCCACGGAGTTCTCACCATTTGCTTAGCTCGTACTCTTTCTCTCTCACACGCCTTTAGCTTAGTTTAATCTAGATATAAGATAGTTCGCGTAGACATAAGATAGCTTAGATATAAGTAGGAAGGGTTGTTTTTGCTTTTCGAGAGAGAGAGAAAAATTAACGTAACTTGACATTTTTAGACTTGCTTTGAAATCGTTATTAACGTAAAATAGGCTTTTTTAGATTTGTTTTTCTTTAAAATAGATCTTTAACGTAAGATAGGGTTTTTTGCGCACTTCACAAATTAAATTGGGGGGGGGGAACTACAATAATTTAAGTTAGATTATAAGTATTATTGTACACGAAACTGTATTTAATAAATGGTATATATAAGGGAACGTGGGTTTGGCATTTAAGGGCGGTGTTTCCCTTATATATACTATTTATTAAATAAAGGGTTTCGTTTTTAGTTCTAAGATAGTTTTAAAGTTAAAAAAAAACTCCCCACCGCCACTATCTTCAAGATTGCAGTGCCGATTGGAGACGCAGACCATGGCTTCTTCTTTATTTGTTTAAAATGTATGTACAATAAAACAAACTTTTATTGCGTTTATTTTAAATTAATACCCATGTTCCTTTAGTTTTAAAGTAGGTAGTTTTACTAAAAATTGTAATTATTATTAAGTATTTAGACGCGGTCAGGGCAAAGTTAGATTTTAAGTATTGTAAACGAAACTTTGTATTAATAAATATTATATATTTTGGTAAGTGGGAGGTTTGGGTGGTAACAAAATATATAATATTAATATAAAGTTTCGGAAACGGTCTTCTGAATAAGAAATCTTTGTACCTTTAAAAATGGGAACAAGGAATCTTATTTAGGGACCACCAAGATTTAATTTGTTAAATTACTATTGTAAACGAAACTCTACAATCTAGTATCATTTTACTTAAATGTAGAGTTTCGTATTAGTTATAAAACTGAAATGTTTGTTATCAAATAAAATTGTGGGAATATTATTTGTGTTCAATTCTATTGCATCTTTATTCAGTCCACAGAATAAAGATACAAAATAATTAACAACAAATAATACAACTATAATAATGACAATTTTATTTGGTGACAAACGTTTTAGTTTTATAACTAAATCATGTTTGACACTGTCATAAATTGTTATTAGATTTGTTGACAAATTTAGTAACAATTGTGAACAGAATTATAACACAAAAGAAACTTAAAAGGCATTAGTGTTTAAATATTCTGTTCATAATTATTTCTTGTTAACAAATTTGGTGACAATTTTTTAACGTGTCAAACAGGCTTTAGTTGTAAAATTGAAATGTTTGTTACCGAGCAAAATTATCATTATTTTGATTGTAAATATCAATTAATTTGTATCTTTATTTTGTAATAGAAGTTACTTTTATTACAAAATAAAGATTCAAAATAGTTTATAATATCTGCAACCAAAATAATGATAATTTTACTTGGTAACAAACATTTCAATTTTACAATTAAAGCCTGTTTGGTAACGTTAAAAAATTGTCACCAAATTTGTTAACAAACTTAGTTGGGAAATAATTATGAACAGAATTTTCAAACACAAATATCTTCTACGTTTCTTTGTGTTGTAATTCTGTTCACAATTGTTACTAAATTTGTCAACAAATCTAATAACAATTTATTTTAATGTCAAACGGTCTTCAACTGAATAAGAAATCTTTGTACCTTTAAAAATGGGAACAAGGAATCTTATTTAGGGACCACCAAGATTTCATTTGTTAAATTACTATTGTAAACGAAACTCTACAATATAGTATCATTTTACTCTAAAACTTAAATAATATAAATGTAGAGTTTCGTATTAGTTATAAAACTGAAATGTTTGTTACCAAATAAAATTATGGTTATATTATTTGTGTTCAATTCTATTGCATCTTTATTCAGTCCACAAAATAAAAATGCAAAATAATTAACAACAAATAATACAACTATAATAATGATAATTTTATTTGGGAACAAACATTTTAGTTTTACAACTAAATTATGTTTGACACTATTATAAATTGTTATTAGATTTGTTGACAAATTTAGCAACAATTGGGAACAGAATTATAACACAAAAGAAACTTAAAAGACACTTGTGTTTGAAAATTCTGTTCATAATTATTTCCCAACTAAGTTTGTTAACAAATTTGGTGACAATCTTTTAACGTTGTCAAACAGGCCTTAGTTGTAAATTAGAAATGTGTTTTACAAAGTATATCTGTCATTACAATTTGATTGTAAATATTATAAACTATTCTACATTTTTATTTTGTAATAAAAGTAACTTATATTACAAAATAAAGATGTAGAATAGTTTATAATATTTACAATCAGAATAATGATAGTTTTACTATTTGAAACACATTTCTAACTTACAACTAAAGCCTGTTTGACAACGTTAAAAGATTGTCACCAAATTTGTTAAACAAACTTAGTGAGAAATAATTATGAACAGAATTTTCAAACACAAGTGTCTTTTAAGTTTCTTTTGTGTTATAATTCTGTTCACAATTGTTACTAAATTTGTCAACAAATCTAATAACAATTTATTATAATGTTAAAGTCTTTTGTAATAGTAATAAACTATAATTTTTATAAGAAAGTCTTGTAATTTTGGTATAATACAAATATATTATTGTTTAAAAATTGATTTTTTTTTCTAAGTCCTCACACGTATGTAGTTTTTAAAACGGCCACCAGGGGGCAGCACCTGTTGACAAACGTTCCAACTTTGAGTATAAAATCAATCAAAAAAATATCATTTGTGTACATTCGTACGTACATACATCATTTTTGATGCCTTTAGTACTTAGATATATTAGAAATAGGATTTAAATACTATTATAGTAGACACAACGACTCTTATGTAGTAGATAAGAATCTATTCAGACTTAATAACTTCCACACAATCCATGTATCATCCTATTTTCAGAGACTACTATTCCCATAGTAAACGTCCCATATTTAATGTGTTAAATTCCCATGACGTATACATCTTTTTTAGAGCCTTTTCGTCCAATTTTTAAACGTCCCACAATTAGTGTGTTAAATTCCCATTAGGTATAACACCAAAATGATGTATGTACGTATGTATGTTCAAAGTGGAGCAGTATTTCTGGTTGCCTATATTTTAGGCGCAACCCCCTTTCTAATAGGTGCTGCCCTCTAGCGGTTATTCTAAGAACTATATACGTGTAGGGGTAGCAAAGGGGTAAAAAATAAACAATTTATATCTTAAATTATATTTTATTGTGTAATATTGTACATTAGGGATAGTTAAGTGAAATACAACAATGTAAAATACAAATAAACAATAAATACAAGTAAAATGTATACAAACTATTATTTAAACATCCCTATTTCTAATTTTCAGGATAAGGGTAAGTATATTATTTATTTACAAAGTACATTAAGGGTAGTTACATGAAATACAACAATGTAAAGTGCAAATAAATAATAAATACAAGTAAAATGTATACAAACTATTATTTAAACATCCCTATTTCTAATTTTTCAGGATAAGGGTAAGTATATTATTTATTTACAAAGTACATTAAGGGTAGTTACATGAAATACAACAATGTAAAGTGCAAATAAATAATAAATACAAGTAAAATGTATACAAACTATTATTTAAACATCCCTATTTCTAATTTTTCAGGACAAGAGTAAGTATATTATTTATTTACAAAGTACATTAAGGGTAGTTACATGAAATACAACAATGTAAAGTACAAATAAACAATAAATACAAATAACATTTATACAGACTATTATTTAAACATCCCTAAGCATATTTGTTTATAAAATACAAATAAGAATACATACAATTTAAGCTATGACCATAATAAACAATAAATATTTCTTAAACCAATACATTTTTATTTAACAACCCGTCATTTATTTCAGGGGGATGTACCACAACAAAGAGACAGGGAAGTATGTAGTTATGTAACATTTATAAGGGAACAAAGACATGGGAAATTTTTTATGTTCATTCGTGTTCTACGGATTGTAATTAGTCTAATAGAACTAGTACGGCCCTTCTAGCTTTTATAGTTTTGGAGCTATAACACTTTTTTTAAACTCAATTTTACTCAGTTTTTGAGTCGAAAATTTTTGATGGTATCAGGATAACAGGAATGAAAAGAGTTCTCATATTTTGAATGTGAGACCGGATTCGTGTTCTACGGGTCGTAATTAGTATAAAAAACCCTGTCCGGCCCTTCTAACTTCTGTAGTTTACGAGCTACAACACTTTTCTTAACCCAATTTTTGGGGTCAATGACCTGAATTTACTCAGTTTTTGAGTCGAAAATTTTTGATGGTATCAGGATAACAGGAATGAAAAGAGTTCTCATATTTTAAATGTGAGACCGGATTCGTGTTCTACGGGTCGTAATTAGTCTAAAAAACCCTGTCCGGCCTTTCTAACTTCTGTAGTTTACGAGCTATAACACTTTTTTTAAACCCAATTTTACTCAATTTTACTCAGTTTTTGAGTCAAAAATTTTTGATGGTATCCGGATAACAGGAATGAAAAGAGTTCTCATATTTTGAATGTGAGACCGGATTCGTGTTCTACGGGTCGTAATTAGTCTAAAAAACCCTGTCCGGCCTTTCTAACTTCTGTAGTTTACGAGCTATAACACTTTTTTAAACCAAATTTTACTCAATTTTACTCAGTTTTTGAGTCAAAAATTTTTGATGGTATCCGGATAACAGGAATGAAAAGAGTTCTCATATTTTCAATGTGAGACCGGATTCGTGTTCTACGGGTCGTAATTAGTCTAAAAAACCCTGTCCGGCCTTTCTAGCTTCTGTAGTTTTGGAGCTACAACACTTTTTTTAAACCCAATTTTACTCAATTTTACTCAGTTTTTGAATCGAAAATTTTTGATGGTATCCGGATAACAGGAATGAAAAGAGTTCTCATATTTTAAATGTGAGACCGGATTCGTGTTCTACGGGTCCTAATTAGTCTAAAAAACCTTGTCCAGCCCTTCAATCTTTTGTAGTTTAGGAGATATAAAGCATTTCTTAATTAAAAAGTGTCGCATTTTGAGTCGAATATTTTCCATAGTATCCGGGGAACAAAAATGAGAAAGAATTCTACGGATGGTTATTTTATTGCTTATAGAGTTTAAAAAATAAATAATAAAATTTTGGTGTAAACAAAAAAAAATCAAAAAATGTTCAAAAATTTTCAAAAACCCTTATTATAAAAAACTTTGCCCTACGCCCTTCAAACTTTGGTATGATGTAATTTGACCCTATATTACTCATTCGAATTCCCCTAAGGAACAGCGTTTTAAGGAAAACGCTGAAAACCCAGCCGTTTTCGAGATATGGGCCCTTAAAGTTTTTTAAAGGGACCAACACTTAAATTCGTCCATTTATAGGGCTAAAGGGCCGGGAAATAGCGAATCGGGGGGATTCGAACCCGCGCTTTCCATTGGCTTGCACAGAATTGATAAAAACCCTTTGGTTTACAATATATTTGCCCTTCAAGTTTGTGGCGAAGGGCCTGCGCTAATTCCTGAACTAAAAGAGCTAGAAAATCCGGACAAGTGTTGTTAAACCTACTTGGAGCTGCATAAATGAAATCCGTGGTCAAATTTTCCCTAAGGGCTCAAATAAGCCCTTAGCCCTTTATAAAAGGGCGGACTCCTATCGGATGGTTATTTTCGTACCTAGAGAACTTAATACTAAAAGATAGCGTAGGAAAATTCGGAAAAACCCTTAAATATTAAGATATTTCCCTGTCCCTTTTGTGATTACATAGGAAAGGTAAGAAAACTACTATTTTATTTATTTATTCTTATAAAAAGTCATATATTATCATCATCCAGTGCTGTAGTCACCGTATCCTATTGCTGGGTGTACTAGGCCCTTCGCAGAACTTGTAAACAAACATAAACATTGTTTACTTTGAGCGCCAAAGTACAAAAGATATAGTAAATAAACACTTAATTAGAGTGGGGGTATTACGTGATAATATTAATATTATGTTTTTACAATAAAGACTTCAGTTCCTTTCAGTCTTTGGTGATGTGAACATCGTGTGCTTGTGAATAATCGTGTAGTGCCATATAGCAACGAAAAAGTTTGAAATTTTTATTGAAATCGTTCTCTATTTACATCGTATAGTTCGCTATATTTTTTAAAAGTGTTAGATTTACTCTATAAATATTTAAAAAATATTTAAATAGCTTTAAATAATTGTCATTTTGTTTTAAACTTTTAAAAAAGAATCTAAATTTAATAATTTAATAGTACACTAAATTTAAATGTTCATATGTACATTATTATTTACAATAAAATCTAAATATTCAAAATTCATTTTTACTTATACAACGTATTTCTGCTTCTTATAATTTTAGATATTATTTAAAATGTTGCATAAGACTCTGTCCTTCCGTTAGTGTTCATTGTTTAATCCTTATTGAAAATTATATTGTGTCGTGAGTTAGTTTACTATACAGTTGCTGTATATTTTAAAAAAAGTCTTTCCTATTATTAAAATGTGTATAATTGTCCGTAAAAGTGTTTTACTAATACCAAGTGTTATACAAGTTATTATAATTGGAGTAAGTGTTACGTAATATTTACTACAAAGTGTATTCTGATCTGTGAAAATCGCCGATGATGATATATTACAGTGATGATACAACAGCGGATGATATATTATGAAAATTCACCATAGGTAAGTATGAACCTTTGATATTACATTTACATTTCTTCTAAGTTGTTGAACACAAAACAAATGTGTCTGCCAATAACGAATTTTATGTAAAATATAAATTTTTACTTCCCTATTTACTATCTTTATTCTTGTAGTAGTGATATATGAAAATATGGAACAAGTATACAGAGAAAATTTGACGAAAATACAAGTATTTTAACGCCCCGTAACTCCTAAACCAATCGAAGTTAAAAATTATAATCAGACGTATCGTACAGAGAATTTTATGTAGATTACTAATTTTCATTGTGCAAGTTGCTATCTTTAACCATGTAGGAGTAATAAATAAGAATGTGAAATAACAACGCATGACAAAGTTTAGTGGAATATACAGTTTAACTCTCACATTTATATTTCATAGAATTTCAAGTATGGAGATCAGGCGAACCGGTTCACGACTTCACGATACCGCAGGGGATGGTTTCCTGATCCAGACAACGAAATCATGTCCACCAGGTCCGGAGAGAAGCCCCAGGATACTGTAGACACACGAAAGGGTTCTCCAAGTCGAGATGTCTGCGTCTCTTACCACTGGAACGTCGAAAACGTGATCATCTGCAAAAAGAAATGATTTATTAATAAAATTATATATGTAATAACTTATTTATTGTATCTGCACTTTGTATTTGTATTAATAATACCACTTTTCTTTTCATATTAATATGTAAAGTTGATATTCTATAGAAAAGTATTTGTCAACATTTCAACAATTTTAAAACGTTGCTTATGTATACAAGGATGCATGTACAAATTCAATTTGAAACGTACAAGTTCCTATCTCATTTAGTTTAAGAAATTTTGAGCTCTAAAGTTGGAATTTCCAATTCAAATTCCTGAAACTTAGTATACTTGCAGAAAACACCCCCCTGAATTCAAATATGAAAACTGCAAGTCGCTATCTCACTTAGTTTTTAAAATATTTTACTTTTATCATGGTATGTACAAGATACATTTTCCTATCTTGAAACAAACATGACAGATTTTCTTTTTTTTCGGCAATTCGAATTCCTGAAACTTAGTGTACATATCGGAAAACACCCCCTGAATTCAAATTTGAAAACTGCAAGTCGTTATTTCAGTTAGTTTTTAAAATATTTTACTTTTATCATGGTATGCGCAAGACACATTTTCCTATCTTGAAACAAACATGACAGAATTTTTTTTCAATAATTCGAATTCCTGAATCTTAGTGTACATATCGAAAAACACCCCCTGAATTCAAATTTGAAAACTGCAAGTCGTTATCTCACTTAGTTTTTAAAATATTTTACTTTTATCATAGTATGCACAAGAGACATTTTCCTATCTTGAAACAAACATGACAGAATTTTATTTTTCAGCAATTCGAATTCCTGAAACTTAGTGTACATATAGAAAAACATCCCTTGAATTCAAATTTGAAAACTGCAAGTCGCTATCTCACTTAGTTTTTAATAACTATTTTTGTAATAAGTTGCGAAATGATAGTTTTAGACACGCGACGTGAAATGTATACGCACGAGAGTAAGCGAGTGCTACAACACGTCAAGTACCTAAAACACTCATTTCACAACGTATCACATACAATATTTTTTTGTAATAGCGTTTTTAAATAGATCATTTATTCTCAAATATCAACATTTTGAATTTTTCAAAATTAAAAAGTAGCATCCTTTCTTTCAACCCTAAAGTTCATTAATTATATTTCGCGGGTAATCCATAGACCTTGTCTACAAATATTAATTTAAAAAAAATTGTACGAGCGACTACAAAATTATGTAATACATAGACATCAACTATAATTTATACTCATTATTTTGATTGTTGACTACCATTTTTTTTATTGTTATCTAATGCCTAACTGTTACATAGATCAATTTTGTCAGTTTGTCAGTTTCATTGTTACAGTGCTAGTGAACAGACGTGTGTGTAGTGTGCTGGTGTACTGTGTCTTCGAGGACGACTTCCTAGTGCCTGGAGAGGACTTTTGGACATCTTCAAGTCTTGGACTTATACTTAGGGAAATAATTTATTCATAGTAAGTTTCTTTTTATATTTTTAAACTACTTTTAGTAACCATTATTGGATATATTAGCCATTATTTCTAACGAGTATTTCGGGTGAATTATAATTGGTGTTGTGTGGAAAAGAATTTGAGTTAATTTAGAATTATTCATAGTGTTAATACCATATACACATATCATATATTATTGGACGTACTATATATTTTACTACAAATATTTTATATTTAAATAATTAAAAATTTAAATATTCTTTTTAATGTTAAATTTCTCACACTTACTTTCATATTAGGTATTTTTTTTTTAATAATTACAAACGATTGAAACAGTTCTAAGTCCATCCATATTATTATCTGTAACCACTAATCCAAATATTATTTCGATTATATTTTTATTGTTACAGAAACATGTAACAGATATGAATTACAGTCCTGGCCAAGCCGTAGAAGGATGTGAGTGAGTTGCAGAAAGATATCTATCCTGATTTCAGCGTTGGAGATGATCATATTGTTGTAGAGCATCACCCTGAAGACACCCCAACATGTATTGGTACCCCTCAAGACTTATTTATAAGATTTATGTAAATAAATAAAAATTATCCTCCTAAACTTTATGTACTCGTATAACTAATATATGGCAAGAAAAATTGGCACATAATCAATTCATGTCATTATGCAACACATATCTTCATTGTCATATATTTTACAGTTCATTATATAAGAAATTCACATACCATTCATCCATGCATACATACTATTTAAAAGGTACAGAAAAACAAAAAGCTAAGTTCAAATATTTCCTACTGAAATTTAACTCTGTATCCGGCGATTCAAATTTCTAAAACTAGGTATACATATTTGAAACAATCCCCGGAATCCAAATTTGAAAACTGCAAATCGCTATCTCACTTAATATTTAATTTATTTGATTTTTATCATGGTATACACAATAGATAATTTAGCTATCTTGAAACAAACATGACTGAATTTTTTTCAGCAATTCGAATTCCTGCAACATTACGTAGCTGTAGAAAACAACTATGCACTTAGTTTTTCAATAATTTAATTTTAAAGTTATACAGGGTGGTCGGATTTTCAGTGGACTACTGAATTGTTTAAAGTTACCATTTTTTTCATTTTTGCTTACTCTTACTATACTAGCTACACACGACTATTCAAAATTGGTAGACATATGTAGAAAAGTCCATAAAATCGAATGGCGCAACGCCCATTAATGTATCTTTTACCATTCATTAGTTATAGGCCGTCAAAGTCAATATTGTCAATTTCCATTAAAAATAAAAATTTCAATTTTGAAAACTAAGGCCTAGAGAATTTTTTTGTTATTTTTCCCGTAATCAGCGTGCTTGAATTAAGAGAAAACGATACTTTAAATTTAAATACAGGTTGATCGAATTTTTAGTGGACTACTGAATTGTTTAAAGTTACCATTTTTTTTCATTTTTGCGTACTCTTACTATACTAGCTAGTCACGGTTATTCAAAATTAGTAAACATATGTAGAAATGTCAATAGAATCGAATGGCGCAACGCCCGTTAAAGTATCTTTTACCATTCAGAAGTTATAGTCCGTCAAAGTCAAAAAATATTGTCAATTTTGCATTAAAAATAAAAATTTCTATTTTGGAAACTAAGGCCTAGAGATTTTTCTTCGTTATTTTTACCGTAATCAGCATGCTTGAATTAAGAGGAAATGCTACTTTTCATTTAAATACAGGGTGGTCGGATTTTTAGTGAACTACTGAATTGTTTAGTTACCATTTTTTTCATTTTTGCTTACTCTTACTATAATAGCTAAACACGGTTATTCAAAATTGGTGGACATATGTAGAAAAGTCCGTAGAATCGAATGGCGCAACGCCCGTCAATGTAGCTTTTACCATTCATTAGTTATAGGCCGTCAAAGTCAAAAAATATTGTCAATTTTCATTAAAAATAAAAATTTCTATTTTGAAAACTAAGGCCTAGAGATTTTTTTCAATATTTTTCCCGTAATCAGCATGCTTGAATTTAGAGAAAATGCTACTTTTCATTTAAATACAGGGTGGTCGGATTTTTAGTGAACTACTGAATTGTTTAAAGTTACCATTTTTTTTCATTTTTGCTTACTCTTACTATATTAGCTAGATACGGTTATTCGAAATTGGTAAACATATGTAGAAAAGTCCGTAGAATCGAATGGCGCAACGCCCGTTAATGTATCTTTTACCATTCATTAGTTATAGGCCGTCAAAGTCAAAAAATATTGTCAATTTGGCATTAAAAATAAAAATTTCTATTTTGGAAACTAAGGCCTAGAGATTTTTTTCATTATTTTCCCCGTAATCAACGTGTACAAATTAAGGGAAAATAGTCGGACTTTTAGTGAACTACATATAGTATTACATTGTTTAATTTAATTTTACAGGGATAGTGTTCATGAAAACGAAGATGTAACAGCTAATCCTTTTGGAAAGAAATATCTACTAAAATGTAACTCACCATTGTTGCGTGCTTCAGCTTACAATGGCGGAACTCCAAGTCGCTAAGTCTGCAACACCAGGATGTCGGCTTTTCACACGGCTACATCTGAAAAGAACACACATATTTAATAAAATGTTTTAATAAAAAAGGTAATTTTGTATTCAAATTTTTTCGCGCCACTTCTACATTCATAAAATTCAAAACACCGTGAACGAATTACATAATACATAAGAAGCAATTATTGTTTATAATGAGACATTATTATTAAATTGTTGACTTGTATTTCTACGGGGTAAATTATTTAACACCCTAACTATTACATGGATTAATTCTTTCAGTTTGTTTGTTACAGTGCTAGTGCAAAGACGCGTGGTGTGCTCGTGTACTGTGCCTTCGAGGACGACTTCCTAGTGCCTGGAGAGGACTTTTGGACATCTTCAAGTGTTGGACTTATACTTAGGGAAATAATTTATTCATTGTAAGTTTATTTTTATATTTTTAAACTACTTTTAGTAACCATTATTGGAAATATCAGCCATTATTTCTAACTACTATTTCGGGTGTACATATACTTTATATTTGAATTATAATTGATGTTGAGTGGAAAAGAATTTGAGTTAATTTAGAATTATTCATAGTGTTAATACCATATACACATATCATATATTATTGGACGTACTATATATTTTACTACAAATATTTTATATTTAAATAATTAAAAGTTTAAATATTCTTTTTAATGTTAAATTTCTCACACTTACTTTCATATTAGGTATTTTATTTTTAATAATTACAAACGATTGAAACAGTCCTAAGTCCATCCATATTATTATCTGTAACCACTAATCCAAATATTATTTCGATTATATTTTTATTGTTACAGAAACATGTAACGGAGATGAATTACAGTCCTGGCCAAGCCGTAGAAAGATGTGAGTGAGTTGCAGAAAGATATCTATCCTGATTTCAGCGTCAGAGATGATCCTATTGTTGCAGAGCATCACCCTGAAGACACCCCAACATGCATTGGTACCCCTCAAGACTTATTTATAAGATTTATGTAACTAAATAAATAAAAGTTATCCTCCTAAACATTAAGTATATAGAATCTTTTCCAAGGAACTTTTTTATAACATTTATTTATTTTTATTTCAATACTTTTCTTTCTAAAAATTCACACATTTGTTCAAATACTCTAAAAATGCGTACACTTACGTAACATTGTCTTTACAATCAAATAAAATTACTACTAAGTTCATATCTCTACCCATTTTTGAATTATTGCCTCAAAAGTCAATATACCCCATTTTCAGATAAAAACTTCAAAATTTTCAAAAATCTAATTTTTATGTATCTAGATACTTCTCAATGCGCTGATTCCAAATTTTGAAACCGCAGGTCGATATCTCGTTTCGTTCTCGAGATATTTAGATTTAAAGTTTTGCTCAAAACTGCCCATTTCTGGGTAACAGCCCAAAATTGGGCCGAGATATGAATCTGCCGACATCGTCATTCGATTCTACGGACAAAAATACATAAGTATAGCAATTTTCATAATTTTTGACCAACCGGTTCATTTTTTATGAATAAAAGTTTGAAAATGGCCAAAATCTGAAAAAATCGTAAGGGGTACCCCTTAGGATTTTTGCGATTTTTGGCCATTTTCAGTTATTTTGCTTTAGAGATTGTATGCGGTGTTCAATAATTCTGAAAATTGGTGTACTTATGTAATTTTGCCCGTAGAATCGAATGGTGTTATCGCCAAATACATATTTCGACCCATTTTTGGGTTATTACCCAAAAATGGGCAGTTTTGAGCAAAACTTTGAATCTAAATATCTCGAGAACGAAAAGAGATATCGACCTGCGGTTTCAAAATCTGGAATCAGCGCATTGAGAAGTATCTAGATACATAAAAATTAGATTTTTGAAAATTTTGAAGTTTTTATCTGAAAATGGGGTATATTGACTTTTGAGGCAATAATTCAAAAATGGGTAGAGATATGAACTTGATAGTAATATTATTTGATTACTACATATAGTATTATATTGTTCAATTTAATTTTAGTACTTTTCATCAAAACGTAGATTTAACAGCTAATCCCCATGGGCGAGATTACAAGAAAATATCTACTACAATGTAACTCACCATTGTTGAGTGTTTCAGTTTACAATGCCGGGACTCCAAGTCGCTAAGTCTGCAACACCAGGATATCGGCTTTTCACACGGCTGCATCTGAAAAGAACACACATATTTAATAAAATGTTACAATTAAAAATTGTAATTTTATAATTTTTGTATTCAAATTTTTTCGCGCCTCTTCTACATTCATAAAATTCAAAACACCGTGAACGAATTACATAATACATAAGATGCAATTATTATTTATAATGACTCATTATTATTTAATTGTTGTCTTGTATTTTTACGGGGTTAATTATTTAATACCCTAACTATTACATGGATTAATTCTTTCAGTTTGTTTGTTACAGTGCTAGTGTAAAGACGTGTGTGTAGTGTGCTGGTGTTCAGTGACCACGAGGACGACTTCCTGGTGCTTGGAGAGGACGTTAGGATACCTGCAGGACTTGGAGTTATATCCATAGATTTCATTTATTCAAAGTGAGTTTTTTTTTGTTTTTATAATACTTCATACATAGTTGTATTTTCATTTGATATATTAACCATTCATTTGGAGGGAATATTCTAGTATAGACACAAGATATAAGCTATATTTAAATAATTGTTCATATTATATCGAAAATAGTTTGCATTAATTGATAATTATTTAATATTTCTACCATATACAATCTTCTAACATTTTATTCTGTAAATACTATGTATAAAGCCCCATATACTTTTACGGCAAAGATATTTGAAAAAAATGTTTTCTAATGTTAAACATCTGCCACGAATTGTGTTCACCTGTATATAATTTTTAATATATCATATCATTGTATGTTCTATATATTTTACTACATATATTTTGTTCCATATATACGTAATTATGAATGTGTATGATAATACAAAAGGTGACGTCCTATTTTTATTGATAAAATTACGTAGCTTATACCTCGTTATTAAAATATTTTAATATCGTACACATTATGCATTAAAATCTATAATTGATCGATTGAAATATTTATTCATTCTTTTGTAATATTGAATATCTCGCATTTTCTTTGGCATTAATATATCTTTTTAAATAATAATTATATATACTTGAAATAATTCTTAATAATCTACAAATAAAATCATATTATTTTCTATGACCATTAACCACTAATTTATATTTGTTGCTTTCGAGTATATTTTCTATTGTTCCAGAAAGATAAGCTGTGCACTTAAACAGGCGATACTGCAGATGTACCCGAGAGAGTTGCAGTTCATGAATCCTGATTTCTGCATTGGAGATGATCACCCTGTTGCAGAGCATCGCACCCCAAAACAACCCCAACATGGATTTTGTACACCCCAAGTCATGTTTATAAAATTTATGTAAATAAATAAATAAAACCACCTCACACCTATAAAGTACTTATATGATATAACCATTTAACGTGAAAAATCATCTGCTCTACTAATAAAAACTTTATAAACAAATGTCGAAAACACTCATACATATAAGCATATTTAAATGACAGAGAATAAAATCATGTCATTATACAATTCCCATTTTCATTTTCATAATTATATTTCAACATCTCAAAGCGTATTACGTTAGGTTCTCATACATTACAAACACATATTACATACATACATATTATTTTTGAAGGGTACAAGAAACGAAAGAGCTAAGTCTAAACATTACTGATTTTTTTTAACGATTCATACATTTGGAAAATAATTATGCATATTTAAAATAATATCCTACATTCAAATGTGAAAAGTACAAATGGCTATTTGTTAGTGTACGAGATATTAATTTTTAAACTTGCTATTTTCAATAGAGATGTACTCGTCTTGAAACTAGCATCACTGAAAAAATTTTCAGCAATTTATATATTCTAAAATTAAGTTTATCATATAGTAAATAAATTCCATATCACTTTGAAAAGTACAAGTCTCTATATCTCTTAATTTTCGTGACATCCATTTTTAAAGTTACTATTTTCAATAAACATATACACGTCTTAAAATAAACATTACTAATTTTCTTTTCCAGTGATTGAAACATTGTAAAATTATACATATAGAAAATTACTTTCTATATACAAATTTAAAAAGTACAAGACTCTATTTTTCTTTGTTTTCGTGATATTCAATTTCAAAATTGCTATTTTTAATAAACATGAATACGTTTTGAAATAAACATTACTGAAAAAATTTTCAGCGATTTAAAACTTTTGTTAAATTTTGTATAAATACACGAAATAACCCTCTACAACTAAATTTTGAAAATGCAAGTCTCTTTTTCTTTTAGTTTTTCATATACTCATTTTTTTAAATTGCTATTGTCAATAGATATACCTGTTGTGAAAAAAGCATTGCTGAAAATGTTTTCAGCGATTCCAAAGTGCTGAAATTACGTTTACGTAGGTACAGAAAATAATCTTACAAATACAAATAAGATTAGGATAAGTCGCTATCGCTCTTATTTCTTGAAGTATTTAATTTTAAAGTTACTATACACAATATATGAATCACATGGTACATATTTCAAACTTTAAAAATTCAATATCTCGAAACTATATAAGTAATTGGGACTTAGCTCTATTTTTCTGTACCTTCATTTGCATCCCCTACATACATACGAGTACACATGTAATCTAATACTCTGATCGTTTTAAATAAAACAGTAAGAAAAAACCTAATTTGTATTATATTTAAAATACACTTAATAACATATTCGCAAAATAGTTATTTGTGTATCTAGAGCGGAAAATGATACTTTACGCACATACTTTTTCTACATCCGTTGAAAAAGATGATAAAACATTTTGTTTTCAAATCTCCTATGTACCAAGTCTTGTAATTTAAAACTATATCACAAAATAAATGTCTCTCCTGTAAGAATGACGTAATAAGAGTTTCGACGTAATTAAAAACATTACATTTTAAACTTTGAAATGCATTAATTAAGATATAAAACTGATACATTGATACATTATCCCTATTTATTAGATCACAAAATTCTGGGCCTCATATTTCGATTCCACAGAGTTAATAAATATATTAACATTTACATGTTTGATACACTTTAAAACAAATATAGTTCAAATAGTTTAAATATATTTTATATACTGTTTGCATGATTGAAAACTTTTTAAACTTCATTTTCATATTCCACAATTGATTTAAAAAAAAACGATCAAAATTTTCTTTTCATTTTGTTTAAACTTTAATTTACATATTTTAAATATATCTTTTAGCTATGTGCGAATTCGAATTTGAATCCCAAAAGTTTATAGCAAGAGAGACATTCATTTTGAAGTTATAAAATATATTATTTTAAACCTAGAATATATTTTCAATACCCAAAAAATGTTAGGGAAAAACTTTGTAAGGATTTTCTGTTATAAATAAACATATGATCATCTTATACATAATTAATGTCTCCTATTATTTCTATTTGTTAAAACAAATGATCCTTATAAAAGTTCTTTCAACAATTAATCGATCGATTGTTGTCAATAATGTATGTTAGCCTACTTGTATATTTCAACGAATCATAATAAAGAATTTATATCATATATTCTCATATATATAATTAAAACAAACCTATATTTAAAATATATTTCAGAGTGTTACAGATCAAGATACATTTATGTATATAATTGTCATTCACATATGTCTCTGTATTAAAACCATATCTTTGCAAAATATAGCAATGCATTATGTACACCATTATGTAATATATTTATAACCAATAAATACGGATAACAATATATAATATTTCATTCTAACACCCTATTTCCAAAACAAAAAAATTGCAATCCAAAGATCTAAGTTCATATCCCGCTTAGAAACCATTTCACAGCCTATAGATCCACAACCAGAACGACGACCAACAAAAATCTCCCATCCTAAAGATCCAGGTTCGAATCCCGCATACTAGCCACCAGGAACCAGCCGAGCATCCCATCCCAGCTACCAGCAACCCGCCCTAGCCATCCACGAGCGCGCCTAGGCTACTAGCCGAAGGCAGCACGTGGGTGCTAGGCGGGTTGCTGGGAGCTGGGATCGGATCGCTCCGCTGGTTCCTGGGGCCTAGCCAGCAAAAAATTTCTAGAAACCTGTATATAGCTTGAAATAGACGTTATTACGTAATTTTACGACAAAGAGTGTCCGGTAGGACGCCACCGCTCCCGCTGCACGAATGGCTGTAAATTCAACAGACAGCCAGTATTATACACAGCTAGAAATCGTGGTGGGAGACTTGAGATTCATGATTTGCGCACCAGGCCTTACTTCAGCCTACCGTATTGTCAGAAATATGAATTTTTGTGGGTGAATACATTTCGATCGGCCAGAGAGCTCACAAATTCTCGTTTTCGTGACTAGTAGTCTTGCTACACGCTGTACATCGCCGATTCTACACGATTTTTTAAATTTTATCAGCCAGAAGCCTAGCAACAGTATTGCGATCGATGGATTTCTGAATTTTGGTAGGTAAATGCCTTGCGATCGGCTGAAAATCCGTCTGAGAGCTCAAAAATGCTCGTAGCGGCAGTAAAGTGCTACTTTTCGGCCGTTACGGCTCTAAAACGTCGATTTTACACGATTTTTGCGATTTTGTCGACCAGAAGCCTTGCTGGTGCTCGCGGATCGGATTTGTGTAGGCTACTTGCTTTTGTGATCTGTTGTGCACTAGGTTGAAATTTAGGCGCTAAAATTATATATTCAGGTTGCAGATCGGCGATCGCTTTGCGGTGCTGTCGAAACGTTTTTTGCTGGTTGCTTACCTATAGGCCGTAAATCCTGCTGATCTCATTTTGGTGATCTAGTTCGTATTTTGGTGAGTTGCTAGTTGCTGGAATGCAATTTTTGAGGATAGGAAAATAGGTTTTTGAATTGAGAAATTGTATTCTTTTTTAATGTTTTTTATTGGTCATTTATGTAATACATTTTATTTGTGTTACATATTGTAATGATATTATTCTATGAGGACTTGTAAATAAATAAATAAATAATGAAATATATATCGCCAAATATTTATTAAATTGTATCGTATAAGTTATTACATAATATTACAGATTTTTGCAAGTATAATGTATAACATTTTTTTTCTAAGACTTATCGAGTTATAGATTACTTTAATATACCTAGGTAAATACTTTCAAATAAATAATAGTGATGCAAAGATTTATATACGGAGATACAATTAAAAATAGATCAATAATTTAAGACAGTTTTTTAAACAAATACTCGTATATGTTTAATTTGTATATACTAATTGCTATAGTGTGACTATGTCTTAGAAAAAAACTGTATCAATATCAATAGGAAATAAAGTAGAGCAATTATAATATAATACTGATATATTCACTATCACATATTAAGTTGTATTTTTCACCAAATTACACACATTAAAAATCTATCATTTAAAGCGATAACAACCAATGTTAACATTTCATAACTTTGAAAATGAGTGATTTCAAATAAACGAGTAATTTTCAATGTTAATAAAACCAGAAGTACATTAACACTACGTACTATTAATGTTGATTATTAATGTTACTAATTCTCTTATTTAAAGTGTTTACAGTACTAAAGCCTTAAAAGATTCTACTGATATGTCCACATTGGTTATTATTGCAATAAATATTTCCTTATCTAAAGATGTAACATAGGTTCAGTGTTCTTGAGAAATTTTCACTAGCATTTCAACGCGTAGAACATGGATTTATTGTCCAGTTTATGTATAATGTACTGAGCAATAAATAAATAAATAAATAAATATACCATCACGGCATATTACCCATTTCTGGGTGTGCCATTATCTACAACACATGTAGACATCGGTAATGATGACGATATATTTTACCGTGTGGGCGCTTACCAGGCGTCACCTCACGGGCACTCATAGCTAGTGTGGAGAGTGCACCACAGGGGTCACTTTTGTGCCATTTAAAATTGGAAATATTTGGCGTCTGTGGGGATCGAACCCGGTTCCCCCAGGTTCACGACCAGACATTTAGGCACGCGGCCACGGGACCCCATTAAATAAATAGATCAATATATAAAATAAAAATTTTCATTATTTAGAGAATGAATGTCGTTTTACTATTCTTTAAACTAATAGTTATGGGCGCTTTTTATATCAAATGAAACTAATTCGTCTCTACATCATTGTATGCATTGTTATCAATCGAGAAAATGTAGTTATACAGGGTGTCTCACAACTCGCGCCCCAAACGAAACTGACACTTGCCGACGACAATAGGTTGCCAACAAATACCGTGAGTATTTTTTAACGTGAAACATTGGGTTTGTCATATCCATAGTTACGATTCGACTTTTGATTGACAGCAATGTATTTGCGTGTCCCACTTAAAATGAAACATAGGGAAAGAATTTGACAGATGTATTATAATTTAAATATTGTAAGAAATTTGCCCAAGTCAGAAAACCACTCAAGAGCACTAAACATATTTCGGGCACAAGGTGCACACAATATTTTTTCTACAACTATATTTAATTTTTAGAAAACAGGTATAATTATTTAAACAAAATTAACCTCGAATGACATCGTGTCAATATGACAGATAACCGCTATAAGTTACGTCTTGACATTTGATTGACAGCTGTCTCATTTATAACATAGGGAACGAATTTGACAGAAGTATTATATTTAAGTATTGTCAGAAAATCACTCGGGAACAAGGTGCACACAATATTTTTTCTACAACTAAATTTAATTTAGAAAACACGTAGAATTGTTTAAACAAAACGTCCACTGACGTCTTGTCAAATGTCAAATTCGTTCCCTATGTTTCATTTTAAATGGGACGGGCAAATACATTGCTGTCAATCAAATGTCAAGTCGTAACCATGGATGACAAATCCAATGTTTCACGTTAAAAAATACTCACGGTAGAAGAAAATAATTTGCGGCTGCTTGCATAACGGAGTTACAAGAATTTTTAATCCACCAATCCCGGAAGAATATCTTGAGGTGTGATGATATTATTACAAAATACAACTGGCTGCTAGGTTTTAAAAATACTACTAGTGAGTTACAAAATTTGTTTGACTTACTGTAATTTTGTCACTTTAGAGTTGACTTTTCACTGTCAACAAATTTAGGTTAGCGAAGGTGTCATCCGAGATCATCATTTATATCGTACAGTGCAAAGTGTTGTAGCAGCTGTGTAAAATGTGTTAAACGAAAATATTATAATCATGCGGTTGAATACATGGTAAGAATTTGTCTTTTTTTATTCACCTTGTCAAATTTAATGTGACACTGGCATTTTTCGAAAACTACAGTCGCCCACACATTTTAAAGAAGATTTGATTTGTATAAAACCCTAGTAACGTAAAATTACGGCAAACACACGTTAAAGGTGTAGGTCTCTGATTGGTCAATGTTAAGACGTCTTTTCTCTAATATCTTTTAAGCTAGATTTTTTTTTTCTTCGAAATTACACATCCGAGTGCAGTATCGTGTTTCCTCATTCGCTCTGAGACGCGAGTTGTGAGACACCCTGTCTAGGTAACTGTATTCAAGATTGTAATATATGTAAATACTTTCAAATAAATAATATTCAATTCAATATTAATTTAAGTTATTGTCTAACAAAATAATAAAATACACCCACTTTCAGGTACGAGAATCCGCAATAAACCTTTCTCGACTAGGAGAGGTTTCTCGTGAGATAGCAGACTTCCTAATGATCGATAAAAGCACAGCAAATAGAATTATTACTAAATATAAATTGCCAAAATCATTAGCTGATAAGCCAAGATGCAATAGAACCCCGTAAACCAACAAAGCGAACAGATAAAATAATTAAACTAAAATCTAAAGTAGTAAAATAACTTTTAGGTCAACAAAAGTCCGAATTCTTGTTTGACCACCCTAATCTCCGAATTTAAATCCAATAAAACATCTATGCCAGAAGTTAAAAATACGAGTTGGAAAAGAAAAACAAGCCTGAATTATGAAACCATTTAGAAAATGAATGACAAGATGTACACCACAAGACAGTATTACAAATTTAATTAAATCAATGTCTCGACAGTATTCTGCAGTGATTGTATCAAAAGGAATGATGATAAACTATTAAATACGGAGAATAAAATCAAAAACCATTTCAGATTTTTTAGTTGTTTTGAAATAGGTACGTATATTTTGGGCGCAATATTTTTGCACAGCATTTTGTTACTACATAATTTTATTGACCTACATAGTTTCTGGTTTATAATAGGAACATACTTTATGCACAAATGCATTTGTTTATTAATATAACTGTTTCTTTGTTGTATCACCTTTACAATATATGATCATGGTTTAAAAATCTGTTTGGCTTAAAACTTTTGCACACCTCTATAGATAAACATTACATAACATTATAGACATTTCTATAAAGTTGCATATGATATTCAAAAAGCAAGATTAAAAATACTCAAATGTAAAAATGTATTAGCTGCTGTTTAATGATGAATTTGATACCTATACAAATGTACATTTAGAACTTGAAGATGTACGTAGCGTCATTAGATATTTCAATATGAGTTTTGTCCTTACATATATTATAAAATTACATAATATACCTTTTAAACTGCAGCTAGATATGTACTCTACAAGATTTTACGTTTAAGTTCTTAAAAATATGATACTGAAACTTGCAAATCATGTACGACCTTCAAAAAGCAAGGTTAGACATTCTGCGTCATATAAGAATGTATTAACACTTTACTAATGTAAAAGAATGTTAAATGCAACAATATATTACATGTATTAAGGCTGTTTTATGATGAATTCAATATACAAATACATATTTATGTAGAACTTGAAGATGTAAGTAAGGTTACGTCAAGATTGTTGTCCTTAAATTTATTAGAAAATCAAGTAATTTACCTTTCAAACTACAGCTAGGCATTCGAATTCAACTGCTCCAAGTCCATTTCACAAATATAACACGTAAATAAGTTATTTTAATCACAAAATATATCACAAAAACATAAAACCACTTCCTAACATCAACTTGCTTGCAACACATGTAACGCAGTGACGCTTACGGCGTGGGGCGTGGTCTCATGTGATTGGTGAAATCTGGTGAAACTAACGATTGTGATTGGCAAAAATAACGAAGCTTGTGATTGGTGGAAATGCAGCGAGAATTCGAATACAATAAAATCCTATCAATTTTGAACGGATGAAAAGTATTTCCGTGAAAATAATTATCAATTTAAGATTCTTACATAATAATTTGTAATTTAAATTCATCATACAACAGCGTACATCAATTTTTACCGGAAATTATACATAAATAATAACATAATACAAGAAATATTTCGAATTAATTTGTTTTTATTGAAAAGTAGATGGCAATGGATATAAATACCTTTGAAACAGGGTTTATGGGGAGGGCATAAGGGTGTATTTTTTTCGGGAAATTCTTCTCCACGTCTCGGGATTCATTCTCCAACGATGATACTGGAAGAAATCAGGTTTCATGAGGGTACATTCGAAAGGTGTATCGGCCATACTGCATAGAACCCTGTAACATTCAAAATGAATAAAAATTAGGATATTTTAAAGATAAAATATATTTTAATATTTAAATTAAAAGTGTCCAACCGCTATTTTTTGTATAAGACACATTCAAAATCCTCATAAAGATATTTAATATTTTATTTCAAATTACACGAATTAAACTCATTGTTAAATAACTTCTTATAATTTCTTTTCTACTTTATTTGCAAAAAATGAAAAACTACCACTAAGTAATGACCAAAAATGGCCCATTTGGAAAATTTTAAATCGCTTATGAAGTCAAGTAGGGAAATGTAAAATACATAGGTACAACTGGGGGTACCAAGTAGAACCCACTTTATGTCATTGTAGTCAAGAACAAATAATGACCCACCTGCTCACATACGCCATCTTAGAAGAGGAATGCACGAGAGAAGATCTGGCTAAAGGAACATCAGCTGCTCTAAATTGGGCTATTTTCTGGAAAAATTACTAAATTGACAATTTTTGTATTAATTTATTTTATGTATATTATGTATTTTTACCTCCCGCCATATCATAGGTAAGGGAGGTTACGTTTTCCTTAAAATCTACTAAATATGATACAAAACTTTGGTATTTAAAACTCGTATATAATTTGAAACATATTAGATTTTGACTTTGAGAAACCAAAAGTGGTACTTTACTTAAAACTCATTGCTACTTTAAGCATGGAATTGGCGGGCGGTCATCAGATTTTTCTAACTATATTCCGCAAGAATTAATATTTTATGTAATAATTATCGAATTAATATGTGCCAAAATAATTATTTTGTTAATATATTAACCAGAAACAGATATTAATTCGATAGTTTGTGGAGACGTTGGTCCCACCCCAATTTGGGTGTGGTTAAGCCCTGCCACCACGACAAGGTCTCTCCACGTGGGCAGGGAACCCTGTCCAAACCTCCTGCGATTCAAAGGAGTTGAGGACAGAGCCACCCCGGTCTAAACCATGACTGGGGTGTCCTACAAAACCCTAACGATCTCATATCAACTATAAATAGAATCGCCCGCGCCTGAAACCCTAACAAAAATGATAATGAGATGAAATGAACCTATTTGTGGCTTGTTCACGGACGCGGCCTGCTGGGGCCAAGCGCGTTCCAACCACTGATATGCATACGCCGATAAACTATTGCCCATCGTCATATTCCATACAGTGTTTGGACCTACGACCGCGCCCTCCCCATTCCGCGAAAACCGACCCCGTGCAATCCATATAGGAGGGTAAGTTTTCTTGGACGAGGGTTGCTCACCTCACGATAAAAAACAACTTCATTGTGATTACGAAATTAGCTGCTGGTACTAATTTTAGTAATCTGCAACAAAGCTATTTTTTACCATGTGTAAAGTCCACCGAACATTTTCATGCCCGCGAGAGACTTTCGGCGGAATTTGATGAGTATTCATTGCACAGTATTAAAAATACTGGCACGCCAAATACTCAGTGCGCTAGGAAAAAAGCATAACATACAAAATAAATATATTATATCATATTTATATTATATACGAGCATATATAATATAAGATAATATAATATAAACAATCCCAAAATCCCACCCCAAATATATCATTTATAAATCGATTTTCGCGAACGAATTTATGGCAAAAATTAACCCTGCAAACCCCAAACTACAGTTTATAAAAAAATATTCCCGACACAACAAAAAAGAAAATCAATATTATCAAAAATTATTCAACATTTCCCGTACCCGGTTCGCGACAAATTTCGAATATATTCGCGTCTTTAATTCGCCTTGAAGACTTGCTCCTTTCTCGATCCCTCGTTGTCCCCCGTTGTCCAGGTCCTGGGTTCCTGGCCTAATCGATCCGGACCTCATACCGGATTACATGAGCTAATAATAATTAAAAAAACTAAAACAATCCGGACCTCATGCCGGCATGAAATCTACCATTTAAATGTTAACGTTAGGATGATGATTATATCCCACGGTGTCTAGAAGGACGATAATATCCAGCTCCAAAAGGATCCTGGACTGTGCGATGTCAACGGAACGGAAACGATCCGGACCTCATGCCGGGTTACGCGAGCAAATTCACCCGGGACGAAAGTTACAATTTAAGTTAGATTTACAAGTTAAAGTTAGGATGACGACGCGCCCCCTTAAACTAAACTTAACTAGGCTGTAACTGCAATGAACGTTTTTATTTAACTTTATTAAACATTTCATTTTAATTTTAAGATTTGTATAAACATAAAATATCTGTTTATTATAATGTTCTTTACCCCTATTTGGGTGTGGCATCTTTTCTCTAAAGACCCAGAAAATCTCATTTCAAATTAATGAAATAGATTCAAAATTTTCTTTCAAAGATATATAAATATTGCAAAATATTATTGTCTGAATAAAAATGTTGAAATACTATGTCTTTTATCAAATATTTATCAATACTAAATAAACCTCAATCACACAAAACATTCAGGGGATCATTCATAAATAAATGGTTTTTCTTTTCATATTATTCTTATTTTTTTTGTTTTTTTTTTATGTTTTACCCATATATACGATCCACACTCACACACACCTTTCATTCTAAATTATTTCTGTATTCTCATTTATTAATAATTGAACGTTCATTGCAATGTACAGCAACTTCCCAGCAAAATTGTAATAGGTAAGACTTTAAAAATCCAAGTTTTCAAAAGCATTTAATATAGTAAAATATATATTTGTTAATAGATTTATATACACCAAGTGAGCTAAGATTATGTTTATTCATGAGAAGAAAGCTTAACCCACGAGCCCGTAAGGGCGAGTTGGTTAATTTCTTAGACTGAATAAACATTCTTAACTCACGTAGTTTATGGAATATTTTATTCAATTTTGACAAAATAGTAATAACAACCATTACGAATTTAATTTTAACAAAATAAAAATCTAATACGTTATTCTGAATTTGTAAAAATTAAAAATGGTCAAAAACTTAAAACATTTCCTCTGTTTTGCAATTGTTGAGTGCGGGATTTGAACCAAAAACTAATTGGCAATTAAAAGAATGAATTTAAATGATTGAAAATTAAAGAATTTTAATGAATTTTGCAGACAGGATTTTCCCAAATTATTATTATAGAAATATATTCAAATAATTGTGTATTAATAAATAACTATTTATTGTTTAATATGAAAAAAAAAAACTGAGTACAAATATGGCGCCCTATCTTATAACTAACTTATCCTAAGCTAACCTTAATTAAAGCTAGTCTTACACTATAAAATTTCCCGGGCAATTTTATAGAGCAAGATTTCGCTTACCCAATCACTCACACACTGTCATTCCTTTATATGCCACATTGTACTCAGTTTTAAATTTATTTAAAGTTGAAATCACAATTTATTATATACAAGCTTGTTTAATAGTAAATAATTATATCATTACTGCTTATTACCCATTGTTGGGTGTGTCATTTACTTTATTTTTTATTGTTGATAGTTTGTATATTTAAATAAATAAATGGAAAAATCCGTGTCATAATCTACGAGACATATATTGAAATATTTTTTGGGCAAATGAATTTTGAAATTGTAAGTTTTAAATAGTTTTAAAAATACATAAGTATTTTAGATATTTTATGTATTTTGTAGCACTAGTACAAATACTGTATTTTAAAATATTAAATTTGAATTGTTGTACAATTCATTGTATTGTATTTATATCGTATTGTTATGCCTTACACCCTAAAATTACGGGTACAGCAACAATTGTTAGATTGGGGAACATGTCAAGTTAATTGACCTAAAATATTTTAAAAATTGATATAAAAAAAATTGATAAATTTTCAATTTGCTGGGAAGTTTATTTTCACATACCTTGTCTCAGGATAAACCTGGACTTTTTACCAAACTACCATTAGACAAATACGAGTATCCCGCGTTGTCCTTCTGGGCCCTGGGTTGGTCTAGGCGCACTTTATTTTAATGAATTTAATTCTAAAATTTAATAATTTATTTTAAGGGTAGAGGTAACTACCACAGATTTAAATACTACGAAATACAAATACAAAAATAACAAAAGAATGGTCGAGCACGGTCCAGCAAACCAGAAGAGTACAACCATCCTTTCACTATGAAAGACAAATTGTAAATGGCTGTTTACTACTTTAGGAGGTATATTTTTTAAAATAATTAGTTATCTAATACTTTGTTAATGACGTGCAAAAGACTTGTGCTGCAGACAGAACTAAACAATTAAATTATAATTTTTAATCGGAGATAAATTTACGTAATTTTAATAGTAAATAAAATATGTATTTTTCAAATAATAAATTCGAATATTCGCAAGAATACTATTTTTTTTTTTTCTTTAAAAACAGAGTGGACGAATTTTTAATGAGCTACTTGCAATTTGAAGATTCCACTTTTTGATTTTTCTTGGTAATATTGTATCAGAAAGACACGAAAATTAAAAATTGGTAAACATGTGCAGAAAAGTCCATAAAATCGAATGGCGCAAAACCCGTCAATGTATCTTTTACCGTTCATTAGTTATAGGCCGGCAAAGTGAAAAAAATATTACTAATAACAATAATTATCATTATTATTAATGATAATATTCACTATTTGTTTCATTTTTAACAACAAAAATACACTAAAAACAATACACATTAATAATTAGATAAAACGCTGATCTTTGGTAGATATTAAAACAATTTTAGGCAATTCAAAACAAATATGGCATTTAATAATTATTTAAATTATTTTTAAAAAACTCTGAATAAATTTTAGATAGTTGGGAAGTATTTAAAACAGTTTTGGACAATTCTGAATAAATTTAAGACAGTTGGGAAGTACTTAAAACAGATTTAGACAATTCTGAATATTTTTAAGACAGTTGAGAAGTATTTAAAATAGTTTCCGGCATTTCTAAATAATTTTAGACAGTTGGGAAGTATTTAAACCAGTTTTGGACAATTCTGAATAAATTTTTGGCAGTTAGGAATAAATTGAGACAGATTTAGACAATGGGGTATTCCACCATAACAACAAAATTAAGAAAATTTCAATTTAACATAAAGTATGGCTCAATAAATAATAGTTAAAACAATGAAAACATTTTTTAAATAATTACTTTACGAGATATTTCACATTTGCTGAAAGGGAAAATTGACGTCATACAATTGTTATCCTTCTCTCGCAGCGTACTCAGAGCAGTGTGTGTGAGAAAGACAAGTATAGAGGAAATGTGACGTTACACTGATTTCTCGAAAATAAAATACTCTGAAACTAGGAACAATTAAGATTTTTTAATACTATGAATTGCTTTAAAACTGAATGAAGTTTTATTTAAAATAATAAAAAAAATTGAGTGGAATACCCCATTCTAAATAATTTTAGACAGTTAAGAAGTATTTAAAATAGTTCCCGTCATTGCTAAATAAATTTAAGACAGTTGGGAATAAATTAAAATAGTTTTATACAATTTTGGATAATTTAAAACAGTTTTGAACAATTTTTAATAATTTTGGACAGTTGAGAAATATTTAAAATAGTTTTAGACAATTCTGAACACATTTAAGACAGTTATGAAGTGTTTAAAATAGTTTTGGACAATTTTAAATAATTTAAAACAGTTGAGAATAAATTAAAATAGTTTTAGATAGTTCTGAATAATTTAAGACAGTTGGGAAGTATTTAAAACAGTTTTGGACAATTCTGAATAAATTTCAAACAGTTGGAAATAAATTAAAACAGTTTTGAAGAATTCTGAATAAATTTAAAACAGTTGAGAATAAATTAAAATAGTTTTAGATAGTTCTGAATAATTTAAGACAGTTGGGAAGTATTTAAAACAGTTTTGGACAATTCTGAATAAATTTCAAACAGTTGGAAATAAATTAAAACAGTTTTGAAGAATTCTGAATAAATTTAAGAGTTGGGAATAAATTAAAACAGTTTTGAAGAATTCTGAATAAATTTAAGACAGTTGGGAAGTATTTAAAACAGTTTTGGACAATTCTGAATAAATTTTAGCCAGTTAGGAATAAATTGAGACAGTTTTAGATAATTCTAAATAATTTTAGACAGTTGACAAGTATTTAAAATACTTCCTATCATTTCTAAATAAATTTAAGACAGTTGGGAATAAATTAAAACAGTTTTAGACAATTCTGAATAATTTAAGACAGTTGGGAAGTATTAAAACAGTTTTGGACAATTCTGAATATATTTTAGCCAGTTAGGAATAAATTGAGACAGTTTTAGATAATTCTAAATAATTTTAGACAGTTGAGAAGTATTTAAAATAATTCCCATCATTTCTAAATAAATTTAAGACAGTTGGGAATAAATTAAAACAGTTTTAGACAGTTGGGAATAAATTAAAACAGTTTTAGACAATTCTGAATAAATTTAAGACAGTTGGGAATAAATTAAAATAGTTTTGAAGAATTCTGAATAAATTTAAAACTGTTGGGAAGTATTTAAAACAGTTTTGGACAATTCTGAATAAATATTAGCCAGTTAGGAATAAATTGAGACAGTTTTAGATAATTCTAAATAATTTTAGACAGTTGAGAAGTATTTAAAATAGTTCCCATCATTTCTAAATAAATTTAAGACAGTGGGGAATAAATTAAAACAGTTTTAGACAGTTCTGAATAATTTTAGACACTTGGGAATAAATTAAAACAGTTTTAGACAATTCTGAATAAATTTAAGTCAGTAGGGAATAAATTAAAACAGTTTTAGACAGTTCTAAATAATTTTAGACAGTTGGGAAGTATTTAAAACAGTTTCGGACAATTCTGAATAAATATGACTATTGAGAAATATTTAAAATAGTATTTTTAAAATAATAAATTCAAATATTTAGCCCTTTAAAAATGGATAAAGGATAAATAAAAATCATAGCCTTTTGTATATAATTTACATTATTATGTATTTGACAAATCAAACACAGTAATCGTTGACATATTCAATATTATGATGGTTGCATCGTATTTCTAACATGAGAAAAAAATATGACGGGCATTTTGAAATTTATATAAAATGTCTGTTTATAAATAAAAAAAAGTATGTACAGATTTTCAAAATGTCAGTGGCCAACAAAAGTTTGCTATTTCGAAATGATTCCACTGATAAATTAAAATTTAAATGAAATTTGCAATTTTAAAGCATTCTTTCAATATTTACAAGATTCAATTTTGACATTCATACCATGGAATAGATGTAACTAATCCGCCGGGTCATTATGTGGTACCTGATTCGTCTCTTTAACGGTTAATGGTGGTACTGCTGCAGACATGTTGTGAAATTTTGCAAATATAATACATTTGTGTAAAATTACAAAAACCAATTGGTTAATCTTTTGTAGAATTTAATAAATTTAGTACTGACAAAAAAATACAGCGTTATATTTAAGCGAAATTGCCAAGTTAACATTTCTACAAATCCGACCTCAAGATGTTTTATAGAAGGTAAATTTTAGACAGTTGAGAATAAATTAAGACAGTTTTAGGCAATTCTGAATAAATTTTAGACAGTTGGGAAGTATTTAAAACAGTTTTAGCCAATTCTGAATAAATTTTAGACAGTTGGGAAGTATTTAAAACAGTTTCAGAGCATTCTGAATAAATTTTAGATAGTTGGGAATAAATTAAAACATTTTTAGGCAATTCTGAATAAATTGTAGACAATTCTAAACAATTCTAATTCTTTTAGATAGTTGAGAAATATTTAAAACAGTTTTCGGTATTTCTGAATAAATTTTAGACAGTTGAGAAGTATTTAAAATAGTTTTAGAAAGTTCTGAACAAATTTTAGACAGTTTGGTATAAATTAAAACAGTTTTAGGCAATTTTAAATAATTTTAGACAGTTGGGAAGTAATTAAAACAGTTTTATACAAATCTGAATAAATTTTAGACAGTTGAGAAGTATTCAAAACAGTTTCCGGCATTTCTGAATAAATTTTAGACAGTTAAGAATAAAATAAGACAGTTTTAGGCAATTCTAAATAATTTTAGACATTTGGGAAGTATTTAAAACAGTTTTGGACAATTCTGAACAAATTTTAGACAGTTGGGAAATATTAAAATAGTTTTGGACAATTCTAAATAATTTTAGACAGTTGGGAAGTATTTAAAACAGTTTTAGACATTTCTCAATAAATTTAAGACAGTTTGGTATAAATTAAGGAAGTTTTAGGCAATTCTGAATAAATTTTAGACAGTTAGGAATAAATTAAAACAGTTTTAGACAATTCTAAATAATTTTAGACAATTGAGAAGTATTTAAAACAGTTTTGGACAATTATGAATAAATTTAAGACAGTTGAGAAGTATTTAAAACAGTTTCTGGCATTTCTAAATAAATTTAAGACAGTTGGGAATAAATTAAAACAGTTTTTGTTAATTCTAAATAATTTAAGACAGTTGGGAAGTATTTAAAAAAGTTTTAGATAATTTTGAATAAATTTTAGACAGTTGGGAAGTATTTAAAACAGTTTTGGAAAATTCTAAATAATTTTAGATACTTGGGAAATATTTAAAACAGTTTTAACAATTTTTAATAATTTTGAACAGTTGAGAAATATTTAAAATATTTTTGGCCAATTCTGAATACATTTAAGACAGTTAGGAAGTATTTAAAATAGTTTTGGACAAGTTTAAATAATTTTAAATAGTTGGGAATAAATTAAAACAGTTTTTAGACAATTCTAAATAATTTTAGACAGTTGGGAAGTATTTAAAACAGTTTTAGATAATTCTGAATAAATTTAAGACAGTTGAGAAGTATTTAAAATAGTTTTAGACAATTCTAAATAAATTTAAGACAGTTGAGAAGTATTTAAAATAGTTTCCGGCATTTCTAAATAAAATTAAGACAGTTGGGAATAAATTAAAACAGTTTTACACAATTCTAAATAATTTTATACAATTGGAAATAAATGAAAACAGTTTTAGACATTTCTAAGTAATTTTAGACAGTTGAGAAATATTTAAAACAGTTTTAGACAATTCTAAATCATTTTAGAAAGTTGGGAAATATTTGAAACAGTTTTAGGTAATTCTAAATAATTTTAGACAGTTGGGAAGTATTTAAAAGAGTTTCAGACAATTTTGAATAAATTTTAGACAATTGGCAATAAATTAAAACTGTTTTAGGCAAATCTGAATAAATTTTAGACAGTTACGAAGTATTTAAAATATAGTTTCAACCTTCCTGAATCGATTGGCGCAAAATTCAACCTGATATTTTTAACCTTTTCCGAGATATTTTCAAATTTACAATAAATGCGCCCAGTAAAAATTTCGACAAAGGAAAGTATTTTGATAATAACAACTACAAAATGTTCAACAATTAAAAACTACAGTTTCATTAAAATGAGGAGAACTTTTGTCAAGATATTCTATAGAATAAAATGAACATTATTAAATATGTGTCTATGTAGACTTTTTTATTAATTTAATTAATAAACACACAACATATTAACTGCGTGATTTTTGGTAATTTTTTTTTATATTTATTGATATTTTAATTTCTCTACGAGTTCTGATGTTGAATCTGCCGAGTACGAAATCAAACAGTTACAAACTACGCCACCAGATGTCTCGGCGCGCTCTTCAAAATGAACGACGAATCAGACACCACAAAATGTCTACCGGCGAATCAGTTACCACACTGAATATAACCTCACTTCAAGAAACATATGAAGCACAGAAAATTCAAGCGATGAGCACTTGTTTTATGAGATAAACACGTAAATTTTCGATGTTAATTGACGAACATTCACGCAGTATTTTCAAGTTTTTCTTCAAATTCTTCTTCAATCTTTCGTTTATCTACATACGTTAATATGTATCAATAATATGAAGTTCCAGTTTGACAGCAAATTTTTGAATTGTTTAAAGTTCAAATAATGTTTTTAACATTTATGTTTACCGCCAAATACTGGAATATATACAACACTTGTCAAAAACTTTTCCTTCATGATTTGGAATGAATTTATTATTATTATTTTTTTTTCATCAAATACAACGATACACAAAGTGTCCCATGATTTTATTTTAAAAACTATTCAATAATATTTTATGGAATTTGGTGTCTAGGTTTTAAAATTTATTTAAAATTACTGGAAACTATTTTAAATTGTTCTCAAATGTTTTAAATTTATTCAGAACTACCGAAAACTGCTTTAAATAGTTCTTAATTGTTTAAAATTGTCTAAAACTGTTTTAAACTCTTCCAAACTGTCTAAATTTATTCAGAATTACCCAAAATTATTTTAAATACTTCCCAACCGTCTAAAATGTATTTAGAAATGTTAGAAACTATTTTAAATTGTTCTCAACTGTCTAAAATTTATTTAGAATTGTTTAAAACTGCAGTTCTTCTTGTATAGAAATTTTTGCAGGGATCATTTTTTGTAAAATTGTAAATATCTCGGAAACCGTTAAAGATAAATTTTGTTCAGAACTGCCGGAAACTATTTGAAGTTGCTAAAACAGTTTTGGATAATTCTGAATAAATTTTAGACAGTTTTAGGCAATTCTAAATAACTTTAGACAGTTGGGAAGTATTTAAAACAGTTTTAGACAATTCTGAATAATTTTTAGAGAGTTTGGAATAAATTAAGACAGTTGTAGGCAATTCTAAATAATTTTAGACAGTTGGGAAGTATTTAAAACAGTTTCCGGCATTTCTGAATAAATTTAAGACAGTTTAAAGAAATGGGAAATATTTAAAACAGTTTTGGACAATTCTAAACAATTTTAGACAGTTTGTAATAAATTAAAATAGTTTTAGGCAATTCCAAATAATTTTAGACAGTTGAGAAGTATTTAAAATAATTTTAGACAATTCTAAATAAATTTAAGACAGTTGGGAATAAAGTAAAACACTTTTAGACAATTCTAAATAATTTTAGAAGTTGAGAAGTATTTAAAATAGTTTTCGGCAATTCTAAATAAACTTCAGATAGTTGGGAAGTATTTAAAACAGTTTTAGACAATTCTGAATAAATTTTAGACAGTTGGGAATAAACTAAACTAGTTTTAGACAATTCTAAATAATTTTAGACAGTTGGGAATAAATTAAAACAGTTTTGGACAATTCTGAATAAATTTTAGACTGTTGAGAATAAATTAAAACAGTTTTAGACAATTCTGAATAAATTTTAGACAGTTAGGAATAAATTAAGTCAGTTTTAGGAATTTCCAAATAATTTTAGACAGTTGGCAAGTATTTAAACCAGTTTTGGACAATTCTGAATAAATTTTAGACAGTTAGGAATAAATTACGTCAGTTTTAGGCAATTCTGAATACATTTTAGACAGTTACCAAGTATTTAAAATATAGTTTCAACCTTCCTGAATCGATTGGCGCAAAATACAACCCGATATCTCTAACTGTTTCCGAGATATTTTCAAATTTACACAAAATGACTGCAGTTCTTCTTGTATAGAAATTTTTGCAGAACTGCCGGAAACTACTTGAAATTGTTCTCATTGTTTAAAATTTATTTAGAATTGTCTAAAACTGTTTTAAATACTTCCCAACTGTCTAAAATTATTCAGAATTATCCAAACTGTTTTAAATACTTCTTAACTGTCTAAAATTTATTTAGAATTACTGGAAACTATTTTAATTTGTTCTCAAATGTCTTAAATCTGTTCAGAACTACCGGAAACTATTGTCAAAAAACCCCTAGACACCAAATTTTATAAAATAATATTGAGCAGTTTTTAAAATAAAGACGTGTATAATAATTCGGCATTAGATGAAAAAAATGATTTATGAAAATGATGGAATGTCAATATTTTCTTTCTAAGATGTCGTTTTAAAATTTTTATACACTTTTTCACAGCAAAATGGCTACGGATGGAAATAATTCATACCGATTGAGTAAAATATGTGTAAATTCTAAGATTATATTGATTACACATTTAATATATAGTGTTAAATATAATATATATGCAATATTATAGATTTTCTCCAATGTGTAGTCTTCAAAATCAAAGTTATTTTCAACAGATCATAACCTAAAAGAAACAAAAGCGGTCCAATATGGCGGGGAACAGACAATTTTAACCTTGTCATTGTTGTAATCAAGTTTTCTTTGTTGTAATCAAATTTTCTTTATTGTAATCATTGTCGTAATCAAATTTTCTTTGTTGTAATCAAGATATTTATGCCGGAATTATAAATTTAAAATATTTTCATACAAATAAAATTAGGTAAAGACCAATTTTTTTTCTTCAAGATTAACATTAAATATCTGTTGAACCACTCCACAGTTAATAATAATTTTATGCCAAAATATAGTTTGATCCTTCCTGAATCGATTGGCGCAAAGTTTAACTCGATATCTCTAACGGTTTCCGAGATATTTACAATTTAAAAAAAAATGAGCAAAATGACAACCGCGGAAAGTAGTTTTGATAACATCAACTGTAATTGTTCAATAATTTAAAAACCACTTCCGGTGAAAATATTTTGGATATAAATTATTATTTAAGGAGGTATTGTGCATGTGTATACCAATTTTCATTTATAACTGTTGAGTGGTTTATGAGTTATTTTTCCAAAATTTACAAATTTTTTAATATTTTTTAAACCAATAAACTAAAATTTATAAAACTATGAACACATATAAAAGAAACATGTCTGAGTTCAAATTTGCACAAATTATTGCCCTATCTTTAATAGTTTTGGAGTTATTCACGGCCAAACTTTGCACAAAATTTGTTAAATTTTTCGTAAGAATTGATCCCCGGTCTCTGAACTTTTTGAACAATTTTTAGTTGTGTTTTACATGTTTATATATCAAATCAACCCTGTAGATTTCAAATCTGCAAGAATTATTGCCGTATCTTTAACAGTCAATGAGATATTGATCGATTTTTAACAGCATGTTTTAAGATTGAAAGTTCCAATTTTGACCCCGGATTTGATCCAAGTTTCAAGTGCTTCCAAAACAGTTTTTAACTATTTTATCTATGTTTATATATCAAATCAACTCTTGTGAGTTCGAATATGAAAGAATTAAGCCGATATTTGTAACCGGATTCGAGATATGTACAAAGGATTAGGAAATAAGTTGACCGTAAATTTTCTGATTTTTTGTCGGCAAGTGACGCATCGCTGGCCGACATAAATTTCAAGAATTTGCGGTAAAATTCAAAGTTTGTTCACTTGAAAAGTATTCAACGAAAAAATATGAAAATTGGTATACTTATGGAAGAAACTACGTAGAATTGAATGGTGAAGTCAAAATTTTGATATATCAACCCAGTTTTGGGTGGTGAATACATATTTTTGTTACTCTGATTTCGAATATGAAAGAATTAGGCCGATATTTTGAACAGGATTCGAGATATGTACAAAGGATTAGGAAATAAGTTGACCGTAAATGTTCTGATTTTTTTGCCGGCAAGTGACGCGTCGCTGGCCGATAAAAATTTCACGAATTTGCGGTAAAATTTAAAGTTTGTTTATTTGAAAACTATTCAACGAAAAATTATGAAAATTGGTATATTTATGTAAGAAAATACGTAGAATTGAATGGTAAAGTCAAAATGATGAAAATCGCCAGTTCTATGCGCCATTTTGGACTGCATTTGTTCCGAAAAAAAAAAAAAAATTATTGAGCATTGTTGTAAATAATATCAAAACACAACCAAACAAAAACCAAATAATTAGAAACTCAAATACCTTATAATAGTTATTTTATCTTTTTAAATTACGCAGTTACAAAATGCAGAAAGACAAAATAATAATCTGACAGTTCCATGAACTGCCAAACAAAAAACAATTGAACATCAATCAGTCAGTCATTTCAACCTTAAGAAGAAAAATCCCCTAAACGGAACATAACCCCAAAACAAACTGGTTTTTTCGTCCCAAGGTTGGCAGTATTTTTCCATATAACTAGTTATATTTCCCGCCTCAAAGTTGGTACTTGATCAATTTAACCCCCATTTAACGCCAACTTCATGTAAGTAAATCTGATTTACCCAATTCAATATTACCAACTTTAAGGCAAAACTAGTACGATTTAAGAACTTTAAATATGATTTGTGATCTAGTTATGAACGGGCGCGGTGTTCTGTTGGATGCGTTCTAACTCCTCAAGACTTAGAGCGTTTTGGGCCAAACTTGCCGGAGGCATATCGGGCAGTTTCCCGGCCCGAGCTTGGGCCAAAAGTTCCGGGGAAAACCAGCGGGCTAATTGGTCGCTAGTTGGAGATAAGTCGCCGTCGTTTGGGCTGCCGCTGGCAAGTTGTAGCCCGCGGCCTGTTACCGGAAGCCCGCGGGAATCTATAAGAAATTTATAGTTTTGTAAGATAGCAACTTTTATTTTCAGTTATTCTCTAGTATTAATAAGTTTTAGACTGTTGAGAAGTATTTAAAATAGTTTCTGGCAGTTCTGAATAAATTTTAGACTGTTGAGAATTATTTAAAATATTTTCCGGCAGTTTTGAATAAATTTAAGACAGTTGGGAAGTATTTGAAACAGTTTTAGATCATTCTAAATAATTTTAGACAATTTTGAATAATTTTAAACAATTGGGAAGTATGTAATACAGTTTTAGACAATTCTGACTAATTTTAGACAATTTTGAATAATTTTAGACAGTTGAGAAGTATTTAAAACAGTTTTAAACAATTCAAAATAAATTTTAGACAGTTGGGAAGTATTTAAAACAGTTTTAAACAATTCTGAATAAATTTTAGATAATTGAGAAGTATTTAAAACATTTCCAGAGAGTTTTGAATAATTTTTAGACAGTTTGGAATAAATTAAGACAGTTTTGGGAAATTCTAAATAATTTTAGACAGTTGGGAAGTATTTAAAACAGTTTTAGATAATTCTGAATAAATTTAAAACAGTTGGGAAATATTTTAGATAGTTGGGAAGTATTTAAAACAGTTTTAGACAATTCTGAATAAATTTAAGACAGTTGGGAAGTATTTAAAACAGTTTTAAACAATTCTGAACAAATTTTAGATAGTTGAGAAGTATTTAAAACATTTCCAGAGTTTTGAATAATTTTTAGATAGTTTGGAATAAATTAAGACAGTTTTAGGCAATTCTAAATAATTTAAGACAGTTGGGAAGTATTTAAAACAGTTTTAGATAATTCTGAATAAATTTAAGACAGTTGGGAAGTATTTAAAATAGTTTTAAACAATTCAGAATAAATTTTTGACAGTTGGGAAGTATTTAAAACAGTTTTAGATCATTCTAAATAATTTTAAACAATTCTGAATAATTTTAAACAATTGGGAAGCATTTAAAACAGTTTTAGACAATTCTAAATAATTTTAGACAATTTTGAATAATTTCAAACAGTTGGGAAGTATTTAAAAGAGTTTTAGATAGTTCTAAATAAATTTGAGACAGTTGGCAAGTATTTAAAATAGTTTCAGACAATTCTAAATTATTTTAGATAGTTGGGAATTATTTAAAACAGTTTTAGATAATTCTGAATAAATTTAAGACAGTTGGAAAGTATTTAAAACAGTTTTAGATAGTTCTGAATGAATTTTTGACAGTTGAGAACAAGTTAAAATAGTTTCCGGAAGTTCTGAATAAATTTTGGACAAATGAGAATTATTTAAAATAGTTTTCGGTAATTCTAAATAAATTTGAAACAGTTGAGAAGTATTTAAAACAGTTTTAGATAATTCTGAGTAATTTTAGACAGTTGAGAAGTATTTAAAATGGTTTTAGACAATTCTGAATAAATTTAATTTAAAAGAGTTTCTAATACTTCTAAATAAATTTAAGACATTTGAGAACAAATTAAAATAGTTTCCAACAATTCTAAATAAATTTTAGACGGTAGAGAACAAATTAAAATAGTTTCTGGGAGTTCTGAATAAATTTTGGACATATGAGAATCATTTAAAATAGTTTTGGATAATTCTGAATAAATTTAGACACTTGAGAAGTATTTAAAACAGTTTCCGGCATTTCTAAATAAATTTTAGACAATTGGGAATAAATTAAAACAGTTTTAGACAATTTTAAATAATTTTAGACAGTTGGAAAGTATTTAAAACAGTTTTAGACAATTCTGAATAATTTTAGAGAGTTGAGAAGTATTTAAAATAGTTTCCGGTAATTCTGAATAAATTTAAGACAGTTGAAAAGTATTTGAAATAGTTTCCGGCAGTTCTGAACAAAATTTAGACAGTTGACAAGTATTCAAAACAGTTTTAGACAATTCTGAACAAAATTTAGAACAGTTAATTTAAATTTAAGTATTTAAAACAGAATTAGACAATTTTAAATAGATTTAAGACAATTGAGAATGAAATCTAAATAAATTTAAAAACAATTTTAGACAATTCTGAATAATTTTAGACAGTTGAGAACAAATTAAAACAATTTTTGGCAAACACATTTAAAAACAAATTAAAATAATTTAACAGTTGTTTTGAATAAATTTCAGAGTGTTGAGAAGTATTTGAAATAGTTTCCGGTAGTTCTAAACAAAATGTAGACAGTTGAGAACTATTTCAAATAGTTGCAGAGGGTTTTGAATAAATTTTATACAGTTGCGAATAATTTAAAACAGTTTTAGACAATTCCGAATATTTTTAGACAGTTGGGAAGTATTTAAAACATTTTCAGGCAATTCTGGGTAAATTTGAAACAGTTTGGAATCATTTAAATCAGTTTTAGACTATTCTGAATAAATTTTAGACAGTTTAGAAGTATTTAAAACAGTTTCAGACAATTCTGAATTAATTTAAGACAGTTGGGAAATATGTTGCTATCTTTAAACAAATTTTATAAGTTCAATACAAGTTATTTGACGGATAAATAAAGTAGTTTTAAGGGAAAATTATTTCTAAAATTCCCCTTTTTCCTTGAGAGTAACTAAAAATTTTGAAAAGTCGCTATCTTTTCACCCAACAAAAAAATGTGGGAACACCTGTAAATTTTCACGATAATAAATATTTCAAACTCACCGAAATTGGGGCCGACGACCAATTGATGCCATGAATTACCGCCCCTCTGCATCTGAAGCCCCTGAAGAGGATTCCGCAATTGTTGAAGCCCACGTTGTTGAATATTAAACTGAGGTTGGGATTGCGACGCCATTTTGGCGCGCTGTTGTTGCTGTTGTTGAAAACGCTGGTTTTGTAGTTGTTGCTGTATTTGCAGTTGTTGATAATCTTGAGACTGTAATAAATGGAGATATTCATTTTTACAACTAAACGCAACGATTCAAAATCACAAATATATTAACTGAATTTTCTCTTGCTCGTAACTCCTCAACGGTTAGAAATATCGTCAATTTAAGCACAAAATCAGATTCTTTGGTGTTTAAAATATAATTATAAGTCATTTCTGTCACTTAATACTAACTAATATACAAATCAAAAACGATTTTCACTTCTGGCGAAAATCGTTTCCGATTCTTATATTAGTTAGTTTTAAGTGACAGAAATGACATAATTATATTTTAAACACCAAAAAATCTGATTTTGTGCATAAATTGACGATATTTTTAACCGTTTAGGAGTTATGAGCAAGAGAAAATGAAGTTTCATTGCGGGAGAACATTTCAAGGACACCACAAGATAAAATCGTTTCCGATTCTTATATTAGTTAGTTTTAAGTGACAGAAATGACTATAATTATATTTTAAACACCAAAGAATCTGATTTTGTGTCTAAATTGATGATATTTTTAACCGTTGAGGAGTTATGAGCAAGAGAAATGAAGTTTCAAATTAAACGTTTTTAATCAACTAGAATAAATAAATTTAAGACAGTTGGGAATAAATTAAAACAGTTTTGGACAATTCTAAATAATTTTAGACAGTAGAGAATAATTTAAAATAGTTTCTGGCAGTTCTAAATAAATTGTAGACAGTTGAGAATTATTTAAAATAGTTTCCGGCAGTTCTAAATAAATTTTAGACAGTTGGGAAGTATTTAAAACAGTTTTAGACAATTCTGAATAATTTGAGATATTTGGGAAGTATTTAAAACATTTCCAGAGAGTTTTGAATAATTTTTAGACAGTTTGGAATAAATTAAGACAGTTTTAGGCAATTCTAAATAATTATTAGACAGTTGGGAAGTTTTTAAAAGAGTTTTAGATAGTTCTGAATAAATTTAAGAAAGTTGGGAATTATTTAAAATAATTTCCGGCAGTTCTAAATAAATTTTAGACAGTTGAGAATAAATTAAAACAGTTTTGGACAATTCTAAATAATTTTAGATAGATAGGAAGTATTTAAAATAGTTTCCGGCAGTTCTAAATAAATTTTAGACAGTTGAGAAGTATTTAAAATAATTTCTGGCAATTCTAAATAAATTTAAGACAGTTGAGAAGTATTTTAGACAGTATTGGGCAATTCTGAATAATTTTAGACAATTGAATACAATTTAAAATAGTTTCCAGTAATTCTAAATAAAATTTAGACATTTTAGAAGAATTTAAAACATTATTGGATAATTCTGAATAATTTTACACAGTTCGGAAGTATTTAAAATAATTTTAAACTGTAGAGAATTATTTAAAATAATTCCCAGTAATTTTGAATTAATTTTAGATAATTGAAAACAATTTGAAAGTTTTCGGCAGTTCTGAATAAATTTTAGACAGTTGAGAAGTATTTAAAACAGTTTCAGACAATTCTGAATTAATTTAAGACAGTTAGAAAGTGTTTAAAACAGTTTTGGACAATTCTAAATAATTTTAGACAGTTGGGAAATATTTAAAACAGTTTTAGACAATTCTGAATAATTTTAGACAGTTGGGAACAATTTAAAATAATTTCCAGCAATTCTGAACAAAATTTAGACAGTTGGGAAATATTTAAAACAGTTTTGAATAATTCCGAGTGAATTTAAGACAGTTGGGAATAAATTAAAACAGTTTTAGACAATTTTAAATAATTTTATAGAGTTGGGAAGTATTTAAAACAGTTTTAGACAATTCTGAATAAATTTAAGACAGTTGAGAAATATTTAAAACAGTTTTGGACAATTCTAAATAATTTTAGACATTTGGGAAGTATTTAAAACAGTTTTGGACAATTCTGAATAAATTTAAGACAGTTGGGACATATGTAATTTAAAGAAAGTAATTTTACGGCAGAAAAAACTATAATAATAAAAATTTCTCTTTGTAACTGAAAATTTTGAAAAGTTCTATTTTTACAACAAAGAAGTTATGAACAAGAGAAAATGAAGTTTTTTAAGTCAAACACTTTCAATTAACTCTTGAAATGTCCTAAATATATTTAGAGAAAATTAAAACTAAGTCAAATCATGCGTTCAAATTTACAAACAATAAGTATTTATCTCATTTATTTTCAGAGATATTCAATGAAAAAAGCTGTAAAAAAATATAAAAAACACGAACTTACCTGAGTCATAAACTGATAGTTGTTGTTGCCTTTTACAATAGGCCTTCCAACGGGTGGTTTGCCCTGTTGTAAATTCCAATTCTGGGGCTGCAAAGGCTGCACTGGGGCCGGTTGTTGACGCATACCTGTCACAGCGCGTCCTTGAGCCTTTACGGCATTCTCATTCGACGGTTTAGGGTCTTTTAAAGGCAGATTATCGTCTTTTTCGGCCGTCATTTTGCGCAAAACCTGATTGTAAAAAAATACATTCTGGTAAAAAATTATGTTTCAACCTATGTGCACCACTCGGACACGGTTAAAGATACGGCCAAAATTGCTGCAGATTTGAACTCAGCCATGTTTCTTTGGTATATAAACCAAATTTTGTCAATTTATATTAATTGGTTCAGAAGTTATTGAATAAATTGTTCAGGAATTGTGCACCACTCTCACACGGTTAAAGATATTTTGAGTGCGGGTACAACTTTATTTTTATGAAAAAACGATTCTTCACATCAAACTATATATGTATACAAATTTTTGTTAATTTTATTCGAAGGATATATCAAATATCTTAAAATGTATTCGCCCTAAATTTGCTGATTTTTTGTCGGCGAGTGACGCGTCGCTTGCCGACAAAAATTTGATAAATTTGCGGTAAAATTCAAAGTTTGTTTATGTGAAAACTATTCAACGAAAATTTATGAAAATTGGTATATTTGTGTAAGAAAGTACGTAGAATTGAATGGTGAAGTCGAAAAATTTATATATCTACCCAGTTTTGGGTCGTGAATATCGAAACTGGATTCTAAAAAAGATATAGTCAAAATTCCTTCAAATTCGAACTCAGTCATGTTTCTTTAATATATAAATAAAATTTTGTTAATTTATATTGATTGGTTCAGGAGTTATTGAATAAAAGGTACAGGACCACCGCGAAAAGAAGTTGAGAAGTATTTAAAATAGTTTCAGACAATTCTGAATAAATTTAGACAGTTGAGAAGTATTTCAAATAGTTTCCGGCATTTCAAAATAAAATTAAGACAGTTTTGAATAAATTAAAACAGTTTTACACAATTCTAAATAATTTTATAGAGTTGGGAAGTATTTAAAACAGTTTTCGGCAATTCTGAATATATTTTAAACAGTTGGCAAGTATTTAAAATAGTTTCCGGTAAATATACGATCAAAATTCCTTCAGATTTGAACTCAGCCATGTTTCTTTTATATATAAACCAAATTTTATTAATTTATATTGATTGGTTCAAGAGTTATTGAATAAAAAGTAAAAGATTGTCGCGGAAAGTAGTTTTGATAACATCAACTGTAATTATTTAATAATTTAAAAACCACTTCTGGTGAAAATATTTTGGAAATAAATTATTATTTAGAGGGGTTTAGTGCATGTATATACCAATTTTTATTAATAACTGTTGAGTGGTTTATGAGTTATTAACAATTTTGTTCAAAATTTACAAATTTGTTAAAAATTTTTAAACTAATTAACTCAAATTTATAAAAATATGAACACATATGAAAGAAACTTGGCTGAGTTCAAATATGCACAAATTATTGCCCTATCTTTAATCGTTTCGGAGTTATACACGGCCAAACTTTGGACAAAATTTGTCAAATTTTTCGTAAGAATTGATCCCCGGTCTCAGAACTTTTTAAACAATTTTTAGTTGCGTTTTTCATGTTTATATATCAAATCAACCCTGTACATTTCAAATCTGCAAGAATTATTGCCGTATCTTTAACAGTAATCGAGATATTGATCGATTTTTGACCGCATGTTTTAAGATTGAAAGTTCCAATTTTGACCCCGGATTCGATCCAAGTTTCAAGTGCTTCCAAAACAGTTTTTAACTACTTTATCTATGTTTATATATCATTTCAACCCTTTTGAGTACAAATATGAAAGAATTAAGCCGATATTTTGAACAGGATTGGAGATATGTACAAAGGATTAGGAAATAAGTTGACCGTAAATGTTCTGATTTTTTTTGCCGGCAAGTGACGCGTCGCTTGCCGGTATAAATTTCACGAATTTGCAGTAAAATACAAAGTTTGTTTATTTGAAAACTACTCAACGAAAAATTATGAAAATTGGTATATTTATGTAAGAAAGTGTGTAGAATTGAATGGTGAGGTCGAAATTTATATATATCCACCCAGTTTTGGGTGGGGTAAGAGTGAATCATCAAATTTTTCTCACCGAAGTTGGCGTGAATGCAAGAGGCGTTGGACTGCTCATACACTTAGCGGGACTTCCCCGCGTGTTCACACTCTGATTGGTAGGCCCTTGGCTCTGCGTGCTGGTGTTCCCGCTAGAGGCGCTGCTTGCAACGGAAGTGTTCACCGCTGGCGATTGCGCGCGCTGTTGCAATTCTTGCTTCTTTCGGAAGTTTTCTTGTTGTTCTTCTAGTTTTTTCTTGATCAAGGCGCGTTGCATGATGCCTTGCGTATGGGCTTGGAGCTCTCGAGGGCTTGGAATGCGTTGTTGCATGGCTATAATGAAGTTAGGTACGGTTAAAATGAAAATAAGTTCAATAGAGAAAGATATTTGACTGGTTTTACATTTTAAACATAAAGAAACTTACCAGGGTGGTGGACTGTTAATGTATTAGGACTTGTGGCCAAAATTGGCGATACGCAATAAGCTGCATGTATCAAAAGCATATTCGCGAATTAAAATTAAATTTAAATTCATTTCAAAGTAAGTAAATGTCCGCCAAAGTTATATAACCCATTCTAAAAGTAGTTTTGTCTGAAAAAATAATCCAGGAGATTTGCAAATAAGCAGTTTAGTATCGTTTTATATCTTGAATAAATAAAATATTAAATTTGTGACTTTAGGGGGATAACGCTCGCTCCGCCATATTGGAAAATATAAGCCAAAATATGTTTTTGACAATTCTGAATAATTTTAGACAAGTGGGAAGTATTTAAAACAGTTTTGGACAATTCTGAATAAATTTAAAACAGTTGGGAACAATTTAAAACACTTTTAGACAATTTCGAATAATTTTAGACAGTTGGGAAGTATTTGAAACAGTTTTAGGCAATTCTGAATAAATTTATAACAGTTTTACACAATTCAGAATAATTTTAGACATTTGTGAAGTATTTAAAATAGTTTTAGACAATTCTAAAAAAAAATGGACAGTTGGGAAGTATTTAAAACACTTTTGGACAATTCTGAATAAATTTAAAACAGTTGGGAAGAATTTAAAACATTCGGAATGAATTTGAGACAGTTGGAAAGAATTTAAAACATTTTTATACAATTCTGAATAAATGACAGTTGGGAAGTATTTAAAACAGTTTTAAACAATTCTGAATAAATTTAAGACAGTTTTAGACAATTCTCAATAAATTTAAAAGTTTTAGACAATTCTGAATAATTTTAGACAATCGGAAAGTATTTAAAATAGTTTTAGACAATTCTAAGAAAAATGGACAGTTGGGAGGTATTTAAAACACTTTTAAACAATTCTGAATAAATTTAAGACATTTGAGCAGTATTCAAAACACTTTTAGACAATTTTGAATAATTTTAGACAGTTGGGAAGAATTTAAATAATTTTTTGAAAATTTTCAATAATTTTATACTTGGAAAAACAGTTTTGTACAATTTTGAATAAATTTAAGACAGTTGGGAAATATTTAAAACACTTTTAAATAATTCTGAATAAATTTAGACAGTTGGGAAGTATTTAAAACAGTTTTCAACAACTCTGAATGAATCTAGGACAGTTTTAGACAATTTTGAATAATTTTTGAGAATTGGGAAGTATTTAAAACAGTTTTAGACATTTCTCAATAAATTTAAGACAATTTTCAATAATTTTAGGCAGTTAAGAAGTATTTAAAAGTTTTAGACAATTCTAAAAAAAATGGACAGTTGGGAATTATTTAAAACAGTTTTAGACAATTCTGAATAAGTTTAAGACAGTTGGGAAGTATTTAAAACAGTTTTAGACAACTCTGAATAAATTTAAGACAGTTTTAGACAATTTTGAATAATTTTTGAGAGTTGAGAAATATTTAAAACATTCTGAATAAATTTAAGACAATTGGGAAGTATTTAAAACAATTTTAGACAATTTTGAATAACTTTAGACAGTTGCGAAGAATTTAAAACATTTTTAGACAATTCTGAATAATTTTAGACAGTTGGGAAGTATTTAAAACAGTTATGGACAATTTTGAATAAATTTAAAACAGTTGGGAAATATTTAAAACACTTTTAGACAATTCTGAATAAATTTAGACAGTTGGGAAGTATTTAAAATAGTTTTGGACAACTCTAAATAAATTTAAGACAGTTTTGGACAACTCTGAATAAATTTACGACAGTTACGAAGTATTTAAAATACTTTTAGGCAATTTTGACTAAATTTAAGACATTTGAGATAATTCTGAATACTTTTAGAGTTGGGAATTATTTAAAACAGTTTTAGTCATTGTCAAATATAAGAATTTGAAGTAAGTTTAAGTAACTCGCGAACTGCTCATCAGTAAAAACATATCAAAATTATGGATAAAAAAAATAAAAACTCGTAGGAAATCTTTGAGAAAAATCATTGAATTATTACATATTTTATAAGTAATAGAAGATAGAACAAATATCAAACACATAATTCTATTTTCCCGTCAAAACTTTGGCGGACATTTAGCGTTCCAACAACATATTTATCACCAACCTGACGGCAGAGGCGAAACTCTGAGCTGTTGCTGTTGTTGTTGTTGGAACAGCATGTGTTGTGGCGGAATCGGACTCAACACCCTGGGCGAGGGCCCCACGGTTTGATTCTGTTTTAAAATGGTCATGAGGAGCTCCCGGTGGCGGGGCTGCATGGCGGGGTTAGCGGCCAGTTGTTGGATCAGGTGCTGAGGGGTTATGTCGCCCCGTTTTAAGCCTACATTTGTTTATAGTAATTAAGTAGTGTTTAAAACAGTTTTAAACAATTCTGAATAAATTTAAGACAGTTGGGAAGAATTCTGAAAAATTTTAGATAGTTGGGAAGTATTTAAAATAGTTTTAGATAATTCTAAACACTTTTAAACAATTCTGAATGAAATATTTAAAATATTCTAAATAAATTTGACAGTTGGGAAGAATTTAAAACATTTTTAGACAATTCTGAGTCATTTTCGACATTTGGGAATTATTTAAAACAGTTTTAGACAATTCTGAATAAATTTAAGACAGTTTGAATAATTTTAAGACAATGAAGAAGTTTTTAAAAGAGTTTTACACAATTCTGAATGAATTTAAGACAGTTGGGAAGCATTTAAAACAGTTTTAGGCAATTCTAAATAATTTTAGACAGTTAAGAATAATTAGGAATAGTTTCAAAGAGTTCTGAATAAATTTTAGACAATTGGAAATTGAACAAAATTGGGACAATTATGAATAAATTAAAATAATTTCCGGTAGATTTGAATAAAATTTAGACAGTTTTGAACAAAATTTGGACAGTTGAGAATAATTAAGATTAGTTTCAAAGAGTTCTGAATAAATTTTAGACATAAATTAAACCAGTTTTAGGCAATTCTGAATAATTTTAGACATTTGGGACGTATTTAAAACAGTTTTAGACAATTCTGAATAAATTTAAGACAGTTTTAGACAATTCTGAATAAATTTAAGACAGTTTTAGACAATTCTGAATAAATTTAAGGCAGTTTTAGACAATTCTGAATAATTTTAGACACAGTTTTAGACAATTCTAAAAAAATGGATAGTTGGGAAGTATTTAAAACATTCTGAATAAATTTAAGACAATTGAGAAGAATTTAAAATATTTTTAGACAATTTTTAATAATTTTAGAGAGTTGGGAAGAATTTAAAACATTTTTAGAACAATTTTAAATAATTTTAGACAATTGGGAAGTATTTAAGACAGTTTTAGACAATGGGGAAGTTTTGGGCAATTCTGACTAATTTTAGACAATCGGGAAGAATTTAAAACAGTTTTGGATAAATCTGAATAAATTTAATATAGTTTTAGACAATTCTGAATAATTTTAGACACAGTTTTGGACAATTCTAAAAAACAGAAATATTTAAAACGGTTTTAGAGAGGTCTGAATAAATTTTAGACAGTTGGGAATAAATTAAAACAGTTTTAGATAATTCTAAATAATTTTAGACAGTTTGAAATTTTTTAAAATAGTTTCAGATGGTTCTGAATAAATTTTAAACACCTGGGAATAATTTAAACCAGTTTTGGATAATTCTGAATAATTTTAGACAATTGGGAAGTATTTAAAACAGTTTTAGACAATTTTAAGACAGTTTTAGACGATTTTAAACAATTTTAGACAATCGGGAAGTATTTATAACAGTTTTAGACAAACCCAAATTTTTTAGAAAGTTGGGGAGTACTTAAAACAGTTTTAGACAATTCTGAATAAATTTAAGACAAATAACAAATATTTAAAACACTTTTAGACAATTCTAAATAACAGTTTTACACAAATCTATTTTTTTTTTTTTAGTCAGTTGGGAAGTTTTTAAAACATTTTTAGACAATTCTGAACAATTTTAGACAATTGGGAAGTACGTAAAATACAAAATTTACGTTTGTCGTCCCTATATACTATCCTAAAATTTTAACTAACTCACCTTGTAAGATAGCGAGGGCTTCAGGCCGTTGAAGAAGCTCCCTTCCTGATCCCAACCCTTGAGACATGTCCGTATGCCCCAAACCAAATTGTTGGCTACTTCTAGCACCGCTGTTCATTAATTTTGACAACATTTCGGCTTGTTGTTGTTGCTGGCGCTGAAAATTAATTTTACTATCTCTACCCAGTTTTGACTGACGGGTATAACTTTATTTTTATGAAAAATCGATTCTTCACATCAAAATATGTATGTATATGCCGTTCTGGCGAAAAATTATGTTTTAACCTATGTGCACCACTCGGACACGGTTAAAGATACGGCCAAAATTGCTGCAGATTTGAACTCAGCCATGTTTCTTTGGTATATAAACCAAATTTTGTCAATTTCTATTGATTGGTTCAGAAGTTATTGAATAAATTGTTCAAGAACTGTGCACCACTCTCACACGGTTAAAGATATTTTGAGTGCGGGTACAACTTTATTTTTATGAAAAATCGATTTCTCACATCAAAACACATATGTATAAAAATTTTTGTTAATTTTGTTCGACGGATGCAGCAAATATCTTAAATTGTATTCACCCTAAATTTGCTGATTTTTTGTCGGCGGGTGACGCGTCGCTTGCCGACAAAAATTTGATAAATTTGCGGTAAAATTCAAAGTTTGTTTATTTGAAAACTATTCAACGAAAATTTATGAAAATTAGTATGTTTGTGTAAGAAAATACATAGAATTGAATGGTGAAGTCGAAAAATTTATATATCTACCCAGTTTTGGGTCGTGAATATCGAAACTGAATTCTAAAAAAGATACGGCCAAAATTACTTCAGATTTGAACTCAGCCATGTTTCTTTGATATATAAACCAAATTTTATTAATTTATATTGATTGGTTCAGGAGTTATTGAATAAAAAGTACAAGATCGTCGCGGAAAGTAGTTTTGATAACATCAACTGTAGTTATTTAAAAATTTAAAAACCACTTCCGGTGAAAATATTTTGGAAATAAATTATTAATTAGAGGGGTTTAGTGCATGTTTATACCAATTTTAATTAATAACTGTTGAGTGGTTTATGAGTTATTAACAATTTTGTTCAAAATTTACAAATTTGTTAATAATTTTTAAACTAATTAACTCGAATTTATAAAAATATGAACATATATCAAAGAAACATGGCTGAGTTCAAATCTGCAAAAATTATTACCGTATCTTCAATTGTTTCGGAGTTATATCCAGTCAAACAGTTAAAATTTGTCAAATTTTTCGTAAGAATTGATCCCTGGTCTCAGAACTTTTTAAACAATATTTAGTTGCGTTTTTCATGTTTATATATCAAATCAACCCTGTAGATTTCAAATCTGCAAGAATTATTGCCATATCTTTAACAGTCATCGAGATATTGATCGATTTTTAACCGCATGTTTTTAGATTGAAAGTTCCAATTTTGACCCCGGATTTGATCCAAGTTTCAAGTGCTTCCAAAACAATTTTTAACTATTTTATCTATGTTTATATATCAATTCAACCCTTTTGAGTTCGAATATGAAAGAATTAAGCCGATACTTTGAACAGGATTTGAGATATGTACAAAGGATTAGGAAATAAGTTGACCGTAAATTTGCTGATTTTTTGCCGGCAAGTGACGCGTCGCTGGCCGACTAAAATTTCAAGAATTTGCGGTAAAATTCAAAGTTTGTTTATTTGAAAACTATTCAACGAAAAATTATGAAAATTGGTATATTTATGGAAGAAACTATGTAGAATTGAATGGTGAAGTCGAAATTTGTATATATCTACCCATTTTTGGGTTTAGGTCAAAATTTTCCTTACCTGGTGTTGTTGTTGAACTTGGTGCAATTTCAGGACCAAATCATTAGGAACATGGGGCCCTGGGGCGGGAACGGAGGCGACAGGCCCCCCGGGGCTGAGCATCCCGTGCGCAGCCCTAGCGGCGGCGTCGTCCTGCTGCGATTTGCTCAGCATTTGGAGGAGAGACATGGGCTGCTGTGGGGGCGCTGGCCCGGGCCCCTGTAGAGAGGCAGGGATGTTAGTGGGCAGGGGGCCCTGGTGAGCAGGGGGCAGCTTAGGCAGTGGGCCGTTGCTCGCTGCGACGGCTTGGCCCCCGCTTACCTGGGCGAGCTACAATCACAAGTTCGAGAACTCTTTAACGGCTTGTAAAGAGTTTCAGATTGACAACTGACGCGTGCGTTTTATTTAGTACTCTTTGACTGGCAATGGTTTTTACGCGGAAAATATGGCGCGTTCACAAGATATTTAAACGCAAATATTTCACTCACCAGTCGCTTGAAGGCGCTCATGTCTTCTTCCGGTTTTGGTCGAGTCATACTCGACGATGTTTTTTGGATATCTTGGGGCCGGTCGTTACCTTGTCTCATTCTGGATTCCAGTTCTTCCAGACTCAAAACTTTTCCGGGAACATCTGGAAATGTGAATAAAATGTTCCAATTTGTCTAAAATTTATTTAGAGTTGCGAGAAACTTATTTAAATTGTTGTAAACTCTTTGAAATTTATTCAGAACTGGTAGGAACTATTTAAAATAATTTCTAACTGTCTAAAATTATTCAGAATTGTCTAAAACTGTTTTAAATACTTCCTAAATGTCTAAATTCATTTAAAATTATGTAAAACTACTTTAATTTATTCCCAACTGACTAAAATTTATTTAGAATTCTCTGAAATTATTTTAAATACTTCCAAAATGTTTGAAATTTATTCAGAATTACTGGAAACTATTATCAATTATTTTCAACTGTTTAAATTTTATTCAGAACTACCGAAAACTATTTTTATTTGTTGTCAACTGTCTTAAAATTAATCAGAATTAGCAGAACTATTTTATTCTTCGCAACTTTTTAATTTTTGTTCAAAACTGTTGGAAACTATTTCAAATTGTTCTCAACTATCTAAATTTTGTTCAGAACTACCGGAAACTATTTTAATTTGTTCTTAACTGTCTAAATTTTGTTCAGAACTACCGGAAACTATTTTAATTTGTTCTCAACTGTTTAAATTTTGTTTAGAACTACCGGAAACTATTTTAAATTGTTCTCAAATATCTAAATTTGTTCAGAATTGTCAAAAACTGTTTAACTGTCTAAAATTTATTTAGAACTGCCGGAAACTATTTGAAATACTTTTTAACTGTCTAACTTTTGTTCAGAACTGCCGAAAACTATTTTAAAATGTTTTCAACAATCTAAATTTTGTTCAAAATTCCCGGAAACTGATTTAAATTATTCTCAACTGTCTAAATTTTGTTTACAACTGTCGGAAATTTATTCAGAATTATCAGAAACTATTTTAAATTACTTTAACCTGTCTGAAATTTATACAGAACTGCCAGAAACTTTTAAATTGGGCACAACTGTTTAGAAATTATTCGGAATTGTCCAAAACTGTTTTAAATACTTCCTAAATGTCTAAAATTATTTAAAATTCTCTAAAACTGTTTTAATTTATTTCTAGCTGTCTAAAATTTATTCAGAATTCCGGAAACTATTTTTAATACTTCCAAAATGTCATAAATTTATTCAGGAATGATTGAAATTGTTTTAAACAATTCTCAACTGTCTAAATTTTATCCAAAATTAACAGAAACTATTTAAAATTATTTTCAAATATTTAATTTTGTTCAGAAATTATTTTCAACTGTCTAAATTTGGTTCAGAACTGCAGAACAATATTTTAAATTGTTTTCAACTCTCTTACATTTATTCAGAATTATCAAAAACTATTTTAAATTACTTTAAACTGTCTGATATTTATTCAAAACTGCCGGAAACTATTTTAAATTGTTCTCAACTGTATTAAAATTATTCAGAATTATCAGAAACTATTTTAATTTATTCTCAACTGTCTATATTTTGTTCATAACTGCTTTAAACAATTATTCTCAAATATCTAATTTTGTTCAGAATTGTCAAAAACTATTTCAAATTACTTTAAATTGTTTGAAATTTATTGAAAACTGCCGAAAACTGTTTTAAAATATTTTCAATTGTTTAAATTTTGTTCAGAATTGCCAAAAAAATATGTTAAATTGTTTTCAATTGTCTTAAATTTATTCAGAATTATTAAAAACTATTTTAAATTACTTTAAACTGTCTGAAATTTATTTAAAACTGCCGGAAACTATTTTAAATTGCTTTCAACTATCTAAAATTTATTCAGAATTATCAGAAACTATTTTAAATTATTCTCAACTGTTTCAAAATTATTCTGATTTGTTAGAAACTGTCTTAATTTGTTCTCAACTGTCTTAAAATTATTCAGAATTGCCCAAAACTATTTTAAATACTTCTCAAATATCTAATTTTTTACAGAATTGCCGAAAACTGTTTTAAATTATTCTCATATGTCTAAAATTTATTCAAAACTATTGGAAACTATTTTAACTTATTCTTGACTGTCCAAATTTTATTCAGAATTGCCGAAAACTATTTTTAAATTATTCTCAACTGTCTAAATTTTGTTCAGAACTGCCGGAAACTATTTAAAATCATTCTCAACTGTATAAATTTTGTTCAGAACTGCCAGAAACTATTTTAAATTAATCTAAACTGTCTTAAATTTATTCAGAACTGCCGGAAACTATTTAAAATACTTCTCAATTATCTAAATTTTGTTCAGAACTACCGGAAACTATTTTAAATTGTTCTCAACTGTCTAAATTTTGTTCAGAACTGCCGAAAACTATTTTAAATCCTTCTCAACTATCTAAAATTTATTTAGAACTGCCGGAAACTATTTTAAATCATTGTCAACTCACCCATTTGCTTCAAAACGGGCGTCACATCCGCCTCTCTGCTCTGTTTCCCCCCTTGTTTCCCCCTCTGCAGAATCTCCAACAACGTCACAGGCTTCGCTGCGGCTTGGGGGCCCTGCGCCGGGGCCCCGGGCCCCTGCATTCCAACAGAGCTCGCCCCAGTCGCCGCGGGCGAAATCGGCGCGAAATACGTGTCGGAATCTCCGAGCCCTAAAGACGTATTAAAGTCTAAAAACGCGGTTAAATTATTAACCCGGGTGATTGAGTCACCGTTGATGATGTTGTTGACGAGGTGTTCGTCTTGTAAAGAAGAACGACGGCTTTCTTCTTCTTTGTTGATGATAGGGCTGGTTTCTTTGTTGAACCAGCGGCTGAAGCGAGAACCAGCTGAGCTGGTTAAGTCGTTTCCGACTCCGTTCTGGCGAAAAATTATGTTTTAACCTATGTGCACCACTCGGATACGGTTAAAGATACGGCCAAAATTGCTGCAGATTTGAACTCAGCCATGTTTCGTTGATATATAAACCAAATTTTGTCAATTTCTATTGATTGGTTCAGAAGTTATTGAATAAATTGTTCAAGAACTGTGCACCACTCTCACACGGTTAAAGATATTTTGAGTGCGGGTACAACTTTATTTTTATGAAAAATCGATTCCTCACATCAAAATATATATGTATACAAATTTTTATTAATTTTGTTCGAAGGATATAGCTAATATCTTGAATTGTATTCGCCCTAAATTTTCTGATTTTTTGCCGGCGAGTGACGCGTCGCTTGCCGACAAAAATTTGATAAATTTGCGGTAAAATTCAAAGTTTGTTTATTTGAAAACTATTCAACGAAAATTTATGAAAATTAGTATATTTGTGTAAGAAAGTACGTAGAATTGAATGGTGAAGTCGAAAATTTTATATATCTACCCAGTTTTGGGTCGTGAATATTGAAACTGGATTCTAAAAAAGATACGCCCAAAATTCCTCTAGATTTGAACTCAGCCATGTTTCTTTGATAATTAAACCAAATTTTATTAATTTATATTGATTGGTTCAGGAGTTAATGAATAAATTGTTTAGAACTACCGGAAACTATTTTAAATTATTCTCAACTGTCCAAATTTTGTTCAGAATTGCCGGAGACTATTTAAAATACTTCTCAACTGTCTAAATATTTTTTTAAACTGCTGAAAACTATGTTAAACACTTGTAAATTTTGTACAAAACTGCTAGAAATTATTTCAAATTGTTCTTAACTGACTAAAATTTATTCAGAATTACCAAAAACTCTTTTAAATTATTCTCAACTCTCTAAATTTTGTTCAGAACTGCCGGACACTATTTTAAATTATTCTCAACTGTCTTACTTTTGTTCAAAAGTGCCGGAAACCGTCTGACATTTATTTAGAACTGCCAGAAACTATTTTAAATATTTTTCCAAACATCTTAAATTTATTCAAAAACGCCGAAAATTGTTTTAATTTGCTCTTAACGGTCTAAAATTGATTTAAAATTGCCGGTAACTATTTTAAATACTTCTCAACTGTCTGAAATTTATTCAAAACTGCTGGAAACTATTTTAAATTTTTCTCAACTATCTGAAATTTATTTAAAACCGCCGGAAACTATTTTAAATTATTCTCAACTGTCTAAATTTTGTTCAAAACTGTCGAAAACTGTTTTAAATTTCATTTAAATCCGTTCTGGCAAAAAAAAAAATACATTTTAACTTGTGAAACACTTTGACACGGTTAAAGATACGGTCAAAATTGTTTCAAATTTGAACTCAGCCATGTTTCTTTGATATATAAACCAAATTTCATTAATTTATATAGATTGGTTCAGGAGTTATTGAATAAAAAGTAAAAGATCGTCGTGGAAAGTAGTTTTGATAACATCAACTGTAGTTATTTAATAATTTAAAAACTACTTCCGGTGAAAATATTTTGGATATAAATTATTAATTAGAGGGGTTTATTGCATGTATATACTAATTTTTATTAATAACTGTTGAGTGGTTTATGAGTTATTAACAATTTTGTTGAAAATTTACAAATTTGTTAATAATTTTTAAACCAATCAACTAAAATTTATAAAAATATGAACACATATTAAAGAAACATGGCTGAGTTCAAATCTGCACAAATTATTGCCCTATCTTTAATCATTTCGGATATATACGGTCAAACTTTGCACAAAATTTGTCAAATTTTTTGTAAAAATTGATCCCCGGTCTCTGAACTTTTTGAACAATTTTTAGTTATGTTTTTCATGTTTATATATTAAATCAACCCTGTAGATTTCAAATCTGCAAGAATTATTGCCGTATCTTTAACAGTAATCGAGATATTGATCGATTTTTGACCGCATGTTTTAAGATTGAAAGTTCCAATTTTGACCCCGGATTTGATCCAAGTTTCAAGTGCTTCCAAAACAGTTTTTAACTACTTTATCTGTGTTTATATATCAATTCAACTCTTTTGAGTTCGAATATGAAAGAATTAAGCAGATATTCTGAACAGGATTTGAGATATGTACAAAGGGTTAGGAAATAAGTTGACCGTAAATTTTCTGATTTTTTGCCGGCAAGTGACGCGTCGCTGGCCGATAAAAATTTCAAGAATTTGCGGTAAAATTCAAAGTTTGTTTATTTGAAAACTATTCAACGAAAAATTATGAAAATTAGTATATTTATGTAAGAAAGTGTGTAGAATTGAATGGTAATGTCTAAATTTGTATATATCTACCTAGTTTTGGGTTTAACTCACCGTTAGAAGTTCAGGAATGCTGTCCATTCTGAGAAATTCTTCCAAATTAAAGTCCATCTCCTTTTCTTCTCTTTCTTTACTTCTTTCCCGTTCTCTATCTCTGTCTGAAGTTGTGCTGGAATCCGTAGGGACGTCGCTATTTTCCTTGGGTGCCGTGAGGGGTCCGGCGGAGCCCTGGGGCTCCTCCGCGATTGGAGAATGAGGCGCCGGGCCTGGGGGCTGTTCGCTAGGGGTTGGAGTGGATCTAGCGCCGGGGCCCTTAGGGCTTCCTTCTTTGCTAGTGACGCTTTCGTTGCTTTTAGTGATAGCGCGTTCCTTGTTGCGTTTTTTCTGCGCAGGGGATGGTTTTTTACGAGCGTTGGTTCTTTCTGTCTCGCATAAGGCGTCTTCGAAGCCGCGGAGTTCGATGGTGTCTGCTTGGGATGTTGGGCCCCCGCTAAACCTAAATACAAACGGCAGTTCAAATCTGATTGTCGCCAAACTTGTTTATTATATATTTCTTGGAAAATGAGTCAAATTTTATTCGAATTTTGTTCAGAATTGCCGGACACTGTTTTAAATTATTCACAACTGTCTAAATTTTATTCAGTACTACCGGAAACTGTTTTAAATATTTCTCAACTATCTAAATTTTGTTCAGAACTGCCGAAAACTGTTTTAAATACTTCTCAACTGTCTAAAATTTATTTAAAATTGCCGGAAACTAATTTTAAATTGTTTTAAACTGTCTAAATTTTGTTCAGAACTGCCGAAAACTATTTTATATTATTTACAACTTTCTATATTTTGTTCAGAACTATTTTAAATAGTTGTCAACGTCTTAAAATTTATTCAAAACTGCCGGAAATTATTTTAAACTATTTTCAACTGTCTAATTTTTGTTTAGAACTGCCGGAAACTATTTTAAATGGTTCTCCACTCTATAAAATTTATTCAGAATTGCTAGAAACTATTTTCAATTGTTCTGAACAGTCTAAAATTTGCTCAAAACTGCTGAAAACTATTTTAAATTGCTCTACACTGTCTAAAATTTACTCAAAACTACTGGAAACTATTTTAAATTGTTTTAAACTGTCTAAATTTTGTTCAGAACTGCCGAAATATACTTTAAATTATTCTCAAATGTCTAAATTTTATTCAGAACTATTCAGAATTGTCTAAAACTGTTTTTAATATTTCTTAATTGTCTGAAAATATTCAGAACTGTTTTAAATACTTGTCAACTGTCTAAAATTTATTCAAAACTGCTGTCAATTGTTTTAAATTATTCTTAACTGTCCAAATTTTGTTCAGAACTAAAAAAAAACTATTTTAAATTGTTCTCAACTCTATAAAATTTATTCAGAATTGCTGGAAACTATTTTAAATTGCTCTGAACTGTCTAAAATTTATTCAAAATGCTGGAAACTATTTTAAATGGTTTTGAACTGCCTAATTTTGTTCAGAATTGCCGGAAACTATTTTAAATATTTCTTAACTGTCTAAAATTTGTTCAGAATTGCTGGAAACTATTTTAAATTGTTCTGAACTGTCTAAATTTTGTTCAGAACTGCCGAAAACTATTTCAAATTATTCTCAACTGTTTAAATTTTATTCAATACTACCGGAAACTGTTTTAAATGCTTCCCAACTGTCTAAATTTTGTTCAAAACTGCTGGAAACTATTTCAAATACTTCTCAACTGTCTGGAATTTATTAAAAACTGCTGAAAATTGTTTTAAATTGTTCTGAACTGTCTAAATTTTGTTCAGAACTGCCGAAAACTATTTTAAATTGTTCTTAACAGTCTAAAATTTATTCAAAACTACTGGAAACTATTTTAAAATGTTTTGAACTGTGTAAATTTTGTTCAGAATTGCCGAATTGTCCAAAACTATTTTAAATATTTCTTAACTGTCTAAAATTTATTCAAAATTGCTGGAAACTATTTTAAATTATTCTCAACTGTCCAAATTTTGTTCAGAACTGCCGGAAACTATTTTAAATTATTCTCTACTAACTAAATTTTGTTCAAATCTGCCCAAAACTATTTTAACTTATTCTCAACTGTCTAAAATTTATTCAGAATTGCTGGAAACTATTTTAAATTATTCTCAACTGTTTAAAATTTATTCAAAACTGCCAGAAACTATTTCAAATTGTTCTGAATAGTCTAAATTTTGTTCAAAACTGCCGGAAACTATTTTAAATTATTCTCAACTGTCTAAATTTTGTTCAGAACTGCTGAAAACTATTTTAAATTATTCTCAACTGTTTAAAATTTATTCAAAACTGTCAGAAACTATTTTAAATTGTTCTGAACAGTCTAAATTTTGTTCAGAACTGCCAAAAACTATTTTAAATTATTCTCAACTGTTTAAAATTTATTCACAACTGCCGGAAACTATTTCATATTGTTCTCAATTGTCTAAATTTTGTTCAAAACTGCCACAAACTATTTTAAACAAAACTCACCATTCGGGTTCATCATCTTTGCTGTCACTCGAAATCCGTCGCCTGTCATACCGTCCATTCCGTGTAATATGTCTATCCTTCTCAAAATCTCTCCCAAAAGACCTCCTTTCGTATCTGTCCTCTCGGTCCCGCTCCGTGTCTTTGCGTTCGCGTTGGGCCCCCCTCCCGAACGAAAACTCAGGCCCGTCCAAATCACTTTTATCCGGCCGGTAATCCCAAGAAACATCTCTGGCGATAATGCGCCCGCTGCCGATTCGCCGGGCCCCGCCGGGGATCTCGCGGTGCCCCAAATGCTCGCTGGATTTGCCAATGGGGCTCTCTGCCCTCCGGGGCTGATTGACAGGGACGAAGCACCCTGAGTTGAAGCTTCTGCGCTGGGGGCTGAGGACTATGCCGTCTTGTTCTTTGCGGAGGCGCTCGCGGGGGTCCCCGCTGCGGCGTTTGCCGTGAGAGGAGTCCTGGGGCTCCGGGGATAAGCGCTTCCAATCGTGGTGCCAGCGTTCGGGGTCCCAAAGGCCTTGGGAGCTAAGGAAAAAGATAAAATTGGCGAAAAACGCGGGATTTTAAGTCGAATGGGGGCTCAACCGGGATTTTAAATTATTCTTAACTGTCTAAAAGTTATTGAGAACTGCTGAAAACTATTTTAAATAGTTCTCAATTGTCTGGAATTTATTTAAAATTGCTTCCCTTTGCTAAATTTTATTCAGATGTGTCGAAAAATATTTTATATTGTTTACAATGGTCTAAAATTTATTTCAAATTGGCAGAAACTATTTTAAATACTTCTCAACTGTCTAAAATTCATTCAGAACTGCCAGAAACTATTTTAAATTATTTTAAAATGTATGAAATTTATTTAAAACTGCCGAAAACTATTGTAAATATTTGCCAAATATCGAAAATTGTTTTAATTTGCTCTCAACTGTCTAAAATTTATTTAAAATTGCCGGAAACTATTTTAAATTATTCTAAACTGTCTTAAGTTTATTCAGAACTGCCGGAAACTATTTAAAATACTTCTCAATTATCTAAATTTAGTTCAGAATTGCCGGAAACTATTTTAAATTATTCTTAACAGTCTAAATTTTGTTCAGAACTGCCAAAAACTATTTAAAATACTTCTCAATTAGCTAAATTTAGTTCAGAATTGCCGGAAACTATTTTAAATCATTCTCAACTGTCTAAATTTTGTTCAAAACTACCGGAAACTATTTTAATTTATTCTCAATTGTCTAAATTTTGTTCAGAACTGCCAGAAACTATTTTAAATTATTCTAAACTGTCTTAAATTTATTCAGAACTGCCGGAAACTATTTAAAATACTTCTCAATTATCTAAATTTAGTTCAGAATTGCCGGAAACTATTTTAAATCATTCTCAACTGTCTAAATTTTGTTCAAAACTACAGGAAACTATTTTAATTTATTCTCAATTGTCTAAATTTTGTTCAGAACTGCCAGAAACTATTTTAAATTATTCTCAACTGTCTTAAATTTATTCAGAACTGCCGGAAACTATTTAAAATACTTCTCAATTATCTAAATTTACTTCAGAATTGCCGGAAACTATTTTAAATCATTCTCAACTGTCTAAATTTTGTTCAGAACTGGCGGAAACTATTTTAAATTATTTTAAACTGTCTAAATTCTGTTCAGAACTGCCGGAAACTATTTTAAATTATTCTCAACTGCCGGAAACTATTTTAAATTATTCTCAACTGTCCATTTTTTGTTTAGGACTGCCGGAAACTATTTTAAATACTTGTCAACTGTCTAAATTTAGTTCAAAATTATCAGAAACTATTTTAAATTAATTTAGACTGTCTGAAATTTATTCAAAATTGCCGAAAACTTTTTTTAAATAATTTTTGTTCAAAACTCCCGGAAATTATTTTAAACAGTTCTCAACTGTCTAAAATTTATTTAGAATTGCCGGAAACTATTTTGAATTATTTTAAACTGTCTAAACTTTGTTCAGGAATTGCCAGAACCTATTTTAATTTATTCTCAACTGTCTAAATTTTGTTCAGAACTGCCGGAAACTATTTTAAATGATTCAAAACTGTCTGAATTTTGTTCAAAACTACCGGAAACTATTTTAAATTATTCTCAACTGTCCATTTTTTGTTTAGAACTGCCGGAAACTATTTTAAATTACTTTAAACTGTCTGAAATTTATTCAAAATTCCCGAAAACAATTTTAAAATAAATTTTGTTCAAAACTCCCGGATATTATTTTAAATTGTTCTCAACTGTCTAAAATTTATTTAGAATTATCGGAAACTATTTTAAATACTTCTCAACTATCTAAATTTTGTTCAGATTTGTCAAAAACTATTTTAAAAAACGTTCCGGGTCCTACAGTCCTTTAGAGCTACGAAAAATATTTATAATTGTCAAAAAACTAAATTTTTAATTTTGGGGCCAAATCCGGGATAAAGTAGGATGGGGTTCACCAAAAACAAATATTTCTCAACTGTCTAAATTTTGTTCGGATTTGTCACAAACTATTTTAAAAAACGTTCCGGGTCCTACAGACCTTGAGAACTACGAAAAAATATTTATAACTGTCAAAAAACTAAATTTTTAATTTTGGGGGCAAATCCGGGATAAAGTAGGATGGGGTTCATCAAAAACAATTTACTAACTTGTTATGCTGAGGATCAAGATATTCAGGGCGTCTCCGGCTCAGTGGGGCCTCTCTGAGCTCCAGAAGGCGTTCACGACTGTACTGATAGGGTCGATGGGTACGCCCTTCAACACTTACGGCCAAAATGGCCGGGTCCAGAATCTCGGGCTCCAAATCCATACTGCTGGGGCCTTCAGGGCTTGAAGGCGACAGAGAAGTCGCCAGTTGGGTCCCTGGGAGCTCCTCATCGCCTGAAATAGGACCAAAAAAAAAAACTTGTAGTTTTCTTCTGAAATACGTTTAAATTTCGCGCCAAAAACTGGATTTTATTAAAGATACGGACAAAATTCCTTCAGATTTGAACTCAGCCATGTTTCTTTGATTTATAAACAAAATTTTATTAATTTATATTGATTGGTTCAGGAGTTATTGAATAAAAAGTAAAAGATTGTCGCGGAAAGTAGTTTTGATAACAACAACTATAATTATTTAATATTTTAAAAACTACTTCCGGTGAAAATATTTTGGATATAAATTATTAATTAGAGGGGTTAACTACAGGAAACTATTTTAAATACTTCTCAACTGTCTAAAATTTATTTAAAACCGCTGGAAATTATTTTAATTTATTCTCAGCTATCTAAATTTTGTTCAGAAGTACCGGAAACTATTTTAAATGCTTCCCAACTGTCTAAATTTTGTTCAGAATTGCCGAAAACTATTTTAAATTATTCTGAACTGCCAAAAACTATTTTAAATTATTCTGAACTGTCCAAATTTTGTTGAAAACTGCCGGAAACTATTTTAAATTATTCTCAACTATTTAAATTTTGTTCAAAACTGCCGGAAACTATTTTAAATACTTCTCAACTGTCTAAAATTTATTTAAAACAGCCGGAAACTATTTTAATTTATTCTCAACTGTCTAAATTTTATTTAGTACTGCCGGAAACTATTTTAAGATATTCTCAGCTATTTAAATTTTGTTCAGAATTATCAGAAACTATTTTGAATATTTATCAACTGTTTAAATTTTATTTAGAAATGCCGGAAACTATTTTAAATACTTCTCAACTGTCTGAAATTTATTCAAAATTGCCGGGAACTATTTTAAATTATTCTCAACTGTCCAAATTTTGTTCAAAACTGCCGGAAACTATTTTAAATTATTCACAAATGCCTAAATTTTGTTGAAAACTGCCGGAAACTATTTTAAATTATTCACAAATGCCTAAATTTTGTTGAAAACTGCCGGAAACTATTTTAAATTATTCTCAATTGTCTAAACTTTGTTCAGACTGTCTGAAACTATTTTAAATACTTCTCAACTGTCTAAATTTTGTTCAGAATCATTCTGGCAAAAAATACATTTTAATATATGTGCACCGCTCCAACACGGTTACAGATACGGCCAAAATTCCTTCAAATTTGAACTCAGCCATGTTTCTTTGATATATAAACAAAATTTTATCAATTTATATTGATTGGTTCAGGAGTTATTGAATAAAAAGTACAAGATTGTCGTGGAAAGTAGTTTTGATAACATCAACTATAATTATTCAATAATTTAAAAACCACTTCCGGTGAAAATATTTTGGATATAAATTATTAATTAGAGGGGTTTAGTGCATGTATATACCAAGTTTTATTAATAACTGTTGAGTGGTTTATGAGTTATTACCAATTTTGTTCAAAATTTACAAATTTGTTAATAATTTTTAAACCAATCAACTAAAATTTATAAAAATAAGAACATATATCAAAGAAACATGGCTGAGTTCAAATCTGCACAAATTATTGCCCTATCTTTAATCATTTCGGAGTTATTCACGGTCAAAAACTTACACCAAGAAACCCTTTTGTATCGGGGCTTAAATTTTCTAGCCCATCTATTTCTCGACGTAGCAACCGCCGGACATTTCTCCTCGTTCTTATTATTATTATTATTTCTTTTTCTTTGTCTTCTGTACGAACCAGATTTCGCCATTTTGCAAGTACGAACTATTTGCAACGTTGAAAATTACGCAACAATTTAAATTTTACACTGCGAAAACGCAAATTTTTAGTCTTAAATTTTAAAAAGACTTTAAAATGAAGAAAAACACTAGTCAATAATTAAATCGTGAAAAGGTTTCACTTAGTAAAATGTTCGACAAATTTCACACACTAAAAATTGTCCAAACCACTAAATTTAATAAAAATACAATAAATAATCGATTGATAAATATTTATTTGCCATTAAAACCGAAAAATATTCGGATTTTCTCAATGATTATTATAAAAAACTTTTGGAACACTTTCACACGTGAGGCAAAATATCAAATTTTGCAAAACTAAACTTGTTTAAATTCTTCGGATCTGGTTATTTTTTGCAAGTTTGCAACTTTAAAATGTTAAATTACCACCAAATCAATCGATTTTAAATTTCGCGCCTCTTAAAATTTCTTTCAGATTTGCGGTAAAATTTATTTGAAAAAAAAATATATGTACACAGAACTGAATGGTGTAGTCGGAAATTTTCTATATCGCCCCAATTTTGGGTCTCAAAAATTGGATTCTATTTAAGATACGGCCATAATTTGAACTCATCCATGTTTCTTTGATATACAAACCAAATTTTATTAATTTATACTGATTGGTTCAGGAGTTATTGAATAAAAAGTAAAAGATCGTCGCGGAAAGTAGTTTTGATAACATCAACTATAATTATTTAAATTTTAAAAACTACTTCCGGTGAAAATATTTTGGATATAAATTATTATTTAGGAACGTATTGTGCATGTTTATACCAAATTTTATTAATAACTGTTGAGTGGTTCATCAGTTATTAACAATTTTGTTCAAAATTTAGAAATTTGTTAATAATTTTTAAATCAATGAACTAAAATTTATAAAAATATGAACATATATCAAAGAAACATGGCTGAGTTCAAATCTGCACAAATTATTGCCCTATCTTTAATCGTTTCGGAGTTATACACGGCCAAACTTAAACAAAATTTATCAAATTTTTCTTAAAAATTGATCCCCAATCTCTGAACTTTTTGAACAATTTTTATTTGTGTTTTACATGTTAATACATCAAATCAACCCTTTAGATTTCAAATTTGCAAGAATTATTGCCATATCATTAACAGTAATCGAGATATTGATCGATTTTTAACCGCATGTTTTAAGATTGAAAGTTCCAATTTTGACACCCCGGATTTGATCCAAGTTTCAAGTGCTTCCAAAACAGTTTTTAACTATTTTATCTATGTTTATATATCAATTCAACCCTTGTGAGTTGGAATATGAAAGAATTAAACCGATGTTTGTAACTGGATTCGAGATATTATGTGCAAAGGATTAGGAAATAAGTTGACCGTAAATTTTCTGATTTTTTGCCGGCAAGTGACGTGTCGCTGGCCGATATAAATTTCAAGAATTTGCGGTAAAATTCAAAGTTTATTTATTTGAAATTTGCAAGAATTATTGACGTATCTTTAACCGTAACAAAGATTTATTTCAACCGAAATGTTATCAAAACTACTTTCCGAGTCGTTGTTGAACATTTTTGTAAATAACTAATCAACGATTGGACGATTTTTAATAAAAATTGGTACACATATTCAATAAACATGACAGAGTTCAAATTTTCAAACCGGAAGTCGCTATCTCGTGTATCTTCCGAGATATTCGCCGGGAAATTTGAAAAACAAAAATTGTAAAAACGAATTTTACAACATAAATATTATATTTTTATATTTTAATCGTGAATTAATATAACATTGTCCGCAAAAGTTATTAAAAGAAGGTTAAAGATGAAAGTTGAATGCAGATTTATGAATACTAGGTCACCTAGTTCGAAACAAATAAGAAAAAAAACATTTCCTAGATAAAAATTGTACATTTTGCAAATTTGTGACGATTTTTAGTCAGCCATATGTTCAATATTTTCATAAAAGATATGGTTATAAATGTGACACATCACTAAATGAAAAATTGATTAATTTCATTGTAAAACCACGTCGAAATACGAAATATATAACAGAAATATTGATAAAAACCGTAACAAAGTAATAAAGACGCAATATACAATTTTATTGTGTCAACTGTATCTTCAAAATTTTTCACTATTTCTTCAGGCAACAGGTTAAATTTTTTAATAAATCTAAACAATATAACCTTAACAGAGCTTTAACTATAGTTTAAACACGAATATTTAACAAAATTTTAGTGAAACTTACAACATTTCGCAGAGAAAGTACGCGAGAAAATTGACAATATTTTTTTGTTTAACAATAAATAGAACAGACAAATAATAGTTTTAAAGATAAAATATAATAAACTTACCGTCTGCAGAGACTTTTTCAGCTCCTTGGGTGGAAATGGGGCCCTGAGGCACGTCCCCAATCGCAACTGTCGTTGAAGAAGACATGACCCCAGATTTTCACAACCCCGTACAGTCTTCTTTGGTATACTTTTAATTTATAATACAACGATCCACTATTTACATATAATACAAATAAACTGTCAAAATTTCATAAGTTAATAATTTCTAAATATCACAGACTTTTTGTTTTTATCCACAACAAAACATACATCCACACACATAAACGACAGATCACTTGGGCTTTGTACATAAATAATACTAATATACACGTATTTACAAATGGAATTCAATTCACACACTAATATTTCAAACGCGTTTAACTTTCGTACATAATTAAATATATCACCGACTTAAGTAAAAATAGAAAATGTCGGCCATTTAGACGTTCTTCCCCGCTTGTTTGATGCTGTCAAGACTACGTATAACAACACGAAAATAGTCACATAAGCAACAAATGATTTTACAACAATTTGCACTAATTTACAGCAGCAATAATTCAGAAAAATTAATGACGCGTACAAAAATATATCAACTTTACAATAAATTACAAATTACGAATGGTTTCACTCGTTAAAATTAATAAACAGCTGATGAAATATCGAAACCTAGTTCACGTTAGTTCTCTCGTTTTGTAAACTCCGCACGGTTGCCAACAAAGCACTACCAAACGAATATTTTTAGAATTAATACGTTTCAAGCGCTATATTCAAATTCTACATTTTTAGAATTAATTTATTTCCAACCATTTAAAATTATTTATGATTGTTTAAAACTGTTTCAATACGTCCCAACTGTCCAAAATTATTTAAAATTGTTTTACATACATCCCAAGTGTCTTAAATTATTTAGAATTATCCAAAACTATCTTAAATACTTGTCAACTGTCTAAAATTTATTTAGAATTGCCGAAAACTGTTTTAAAACGTTCCTAAATGTCTTAAATTTATTTAGAATTACTGAAACCTAAAATTGTTTTAAATATTTCTCAACTGTCTTAAATTTATTCAGAATTGCAAAAACTATTTTAAATATTTCTCAACTGTCTTAAATTTATTTAAAAGTGCAGGAAACTCTTACAAAAATTTATCAATTGTCTAAAACTGTTTTAAATACTTCCCAACTGTCTTAAATTTATCCAGAATTGCCAAAAACTTTTCTTAAATACTTCTCAACTGTATTAAATTTATTCAGAATTGTCTAAAACTGTTTTAAATACCTCCCAAATGTCTAAAATTATTCAGAATTGCCTAAAACTGGTTTAATTTATTTCCAATTGTCTAAAATTTATTCAGAACTCTTTGAAACTAATCTTAATTATTCTCAACTGTCTAAATTTTGTTCAAAACTGCCGGAAACTACTTTAAATACTTCTCAACTGTCTGAAATTTATTCAAAACTACTGGAAACTGTTTTAAATTATTCTCAACTGTCCAAATTTTGTTCAAAACTGTCTAAATTTTATTCAAATCTACCGGAAACTATTTTAATTTATTCATAATTGTCCCAATTTTGTTCAATTTCCAATTGTCTAAAATATATTCAGAACTCTTTGAAACCATTCTTAACTGTCTAAAATTATTCAGAATTGCCTAAAACTGTTTTAAATACTTCCCAACTGTCTTAAATTTATTCAGAATTGTGTAAAACTCTTTTAAAAACTTCTCCATTGTCTTAAAATGATTCAAACTGTCTAATATTATTCAGAATTGCCTAAAACTAGTTTAGATACATCCCAACAGTCTTAAATTATTCAGAATTGTCTAAAACTGTTTTAAATACTTTTTAACTGTCTCAAATTATTCAGAATTGTGTAAAACTCTTTTAAAAATTTTTCCATTGTCTTAAAATTATTCAAACTGTCTAAAATTATTCAGAATTGCCTAAAACTAGTTTAGATACATCCCAACAGTCTTAAATTTATTCAGAATTATCTAAAACTGTTTTAAATACTTTTTAACTGTCTCAAATTATTCAGAATTGTCTAAAACTGTTTTAAATACGTCCTAACCATCTAAAATTATTTAGAATTGTCTAAAAATGTTTTAAATTGTTCTTAACTATTTAAAACTTATCTAGAATTTAAAAAACTTCAATTAAACAGAGAAACAGATGTAAAACTTACCATTTTATAGGATTCTACAAATTTTACACAATTTTACACAGAAATTTGAAGTTTTAATGCATATACTGTTATCTATATTATAAATTTTGAACTACCACTTTTAATGGGATTATATTGTATATTTTAATTTATATAAATAAATAACTGATCACTAATAATAACATAAATATTAATAAAAATAATGTGAAATATGTTTTTGTTTTCGTTCATTTGGTAATTTGTTGAAACAATTGCTGCCCTCTAGCAGCCATTTTAAAAGTCTTGAACTCCTTTGAGTCTTATGAAAAGTAGTGCGTGTTAGTGCTCCTTGAATTAGTGCTTAAAAAGTGTTTTTAAAAGTTGTAAGTATATTTTTATTATTTTATACGTTAATTCAACGAAAGATTAACCGATTTTTGATAAGTTTTTAATGGGATTAGTGATAGATAACCAAAAATTTTAGTGCAATGACTTTCCCTCCAAATTTATAACCAATGAAAAAACCGTTATACACCCTATTGTATTAGTTGCGACATACGTTCGTCATATTTAGTTCATCCACGCTGCATGTCACATGGCAATAGCTAGTCGTAGATTGTTGTAAGTGAATGTAAACATTTTATTCCGCCGTAGTCGTGTACGCAAGTAAGACCGCCAATCGCCAATTCTTAGCCTAAACTCAGTCAGGGCGGTGAATAGTTCGTTCTTTTATATTTTATAGCTTCATAATCCAAGTTTCGGTTATTTTAAAGTGATAATTTCGCAATTTAGTCCCGTTACAATGCCGGCAAAGAAAGGAAAGCGCGAAGTCGTTAAAACCGTCGAACAACCAACCGAAGAAATCGACGAACCAGAAACAAAAAAAACCAAGCCTACAAAGACAGAAAAGAAGTCAGCGGGGCGCAAACCCTCCGGCAGGGCCCCACGTGGCAAGAAGAAGGCCGAAGAACCCGTAAGTACATTTTTATTTAACTATAACCTAAAAAAGCATCACGATGTGACAACGAGGTTTTGAAGGCCGACGATGAAAACGAAGCGGAAGTTGAAGACCAGGAAGAAGATGACGTAGAAGAAGCGGAGCCCGAACCCGTGGAAGAGAAACCCAAACGCGGGAGGGGCAAAGCGCCCGCTAGTGGAAAATCGGCGGGAAAAGGGCGCAAGGCGAAAGCGGCCGCCAAGGAAAGCGACGAAGCGGAAGATGAGCCCCAATCCGAGGAGGAGCCCGAGAAGGACGAAGGTAAGTGATTTTATTGTCACCATTTTTATTTTTATTGCGCACATACGCCATTTTTATTTTCAACATGATAATATTTAATTGTTGTTTATTTTTTTAAAGATGTTTATAGAGTGATTCAAATTTAATTATGATAAATTATTTAAGTAATTTTATTTTTTTATTCAAATATGTTTACAGTTCGTAATACTTTGAAAAAATCAGGAAATTTACGGCGAAATTATTTACTCTAATCCTTTATATGTATCTCGAATCCGGTTACAAATATTGGCTTAATTCTTTCAGATTTGAACTCAGCCATGTTTCTTTCATATATATACATAATTTTATAAATTTTATGTGATTAGTTTAAAAATTATTTTAAAAAATGTAAATTTTGAACGAAAAGAATTATATTTTTGTTAATAACTCATAAGCCACTCAACAGTTATAAACGAAAATTGGTATACACAATCACAATACCTCCCTAAATAATAATTTATATCTAAAATATTTCCACCGGAAGTGGTTTTTCAATTATTGAACAATTATAGTTGATGTTATCAAAACTACTTTCCGCGGTGGTCCTATACTTTTTATTCAATAACTCCTGAACTAATCAATAGAAATTAATGAAATTTGGTTTGTGTATCAAAGAAACATGGCTGAGTTCGAATTTGAAAGAATTTTGACCGTATCTTTATCGGAAACGGTTTTAAATACTTTTCAACTGTCTAAATTTATTCAAAATGGCCGGAAACTGTTTTAAATACTTCTCAAATCTCTAAATTTATTCAGAATTGTCTGAAACTATTTTAAATACTTCCCAACTGTCTTAAATTTATTCAGAATTGTGTAAAACTGTTTAAAATATTTCCCAACTGTTTAAAATTGTTTAGAAATGTTTAAAACTGCTTTAATTTATATTCAAATGTTTAAAATTTATTTAGAACTAATTTAAATATTTCTCAACTGTCTTAAATTATTTAGAATTGCCTAAAACTTTTTAAAATACTTCTCAACTGTCTTAAATTTATTTAGAATTGTCTAAAACTGTTTCAAATACTTCCCTACTATCTTGAATGTATTCAGAATTGCCTAAAACTGTCTTAATTTAGTCCTAACTGTCTTAAATTTATTTAGAATAGTCTAAAACTGATTTAAATAATTCTCAACCATCTAAAATGTATTTAGAATTGGCTAAAACTATTTTAAATACTACTTAATTGTCTTAAATTTATTCAGAATTGCCGGAAACTATTTTAAATACTTCCCAACTGTCTAAAATTTATTCAGAATTGCCGGAAACTGTTTTAAATAATTCTTAACTGTCTAAAATTTATTCAGAATTATCTAAAACTATTTTAAATACTTCCCAACTGCCTAAAATTTATTCGGAATTGCCGGAAACTGTTTTAAATAATTCTTAACTGTCTAAAATTTATTCAGAACTCTCTGAAACTATTTTAAATACTTCTCAATTACTTTTCGCGACAGTCTTGTACCTTTTATTCAATAACTTCCTGAACTGCTAACGGTGAGTTACACCCAAAACTGGGTAGATATATACAAATTTCGACTTCACCATTCAATTCTACATAGTGTCTTCCATAAGTATACCAATTTTCATAATAGTTCGTTGAATAGTTTTCAAATAAACAAACTTTGAATTTTACCGCAAATTTATCAAATTTTTGTCGGCAAGCGACGCGTCACTTTCCGACAAAAAATCAGAAAATTTAGGGCGAATACAATTTAAGATATTTGCTACATCCTTTGAAGAAAATTAACAAAAATTTGTATACATATATGTTTTGATATGAAGAATTGATTTTTCATAAAAATAAAGTTTGATTTATATATCAAAGAAACATGGCTGAGTTCAAATCTGAAGGAATTTTGACCGTATCTTTGTTCTGTTATAAAGAAGAGGCCGATGAACCGAAGCCAAAATCCACCCGCGGGCGAAAAGCTAAAGCTGATTCTGAATCGGCCCCAAAAGCCTCCAAACCTAAACCAGCGTCTAGGAAACGGGGCGCTAAGGCTGAAGAAAAGTCAGAGGAGCCCGCCGAGGAAGAAAAACCGGCCGCCAAAGGCCGGGGCAGAGGTAATCATTTACATCATTTTTAATACTTTTATTCAATTTTGCCGTATAAAGATCATTAAAAAATTTATATCCCTAGCGATTTAATAGTTATTTACATATTACGTGCAATAGGTGTTATTTTACAACGCGAGGTTTTATATTGAAGCACGAGGCGCAGCGGAGTGCTGCAATAAAACCGGGCACACATTATGTATTAAATTTTTTGGCCGAGATATCTTATAAAATATGTATTTTCTATAAATATTACTTGTTAACCTTAAACCATTGTTGTCATCAAGCTAGTTGTATTAAGATTCATACTGTTAAATACATTGTTCATTGTTCAATTAATTAACGACTTTAATTCATGTACAGAGTTAAATATTCATGCTTTTTTAAGAGGTTGGGACATAGACAAAAAATTTCAACTCTGATTATTTGATTTATTAAAAAATATTTGGAAGAAAATTAAGGTTAGGTAGATTAGTTTCTACATATACTTAAGTGTTTTAAATTCATTCAGAATTGCCTAAAACTATTTTAAATTCTTCCCAACTGTCTAAAATTTATTCAGAAATGTCTAAAACTATTTTAAATACTTTCCAACTATCTAAAATTTATTCAAAATTTATTTAAGAATGTCTGAAAGAAAATTAAGGTTAAGTAGATTAGTTTCTACAAAAAAATTCTACTTTGATTATTTGATTTATTGAAGAGTCTGGAAGAAATTTAAGGTGAGGTAGATTAGTTTCTACAAAAATAAACCACTTGGATTATTTCATTTTTTAAAGAATGTCTGGAAGAAAATTAAGGTTAGGTAGATTAGTTTCTACAAAAAAATTCTATTTTGATTATTTGATTTATTTAAGAATGCATGGAAGAAAATTAAGGTTAGGTAGATTAGTTTCTACAAAAAAAAAATCCTTTTTGATTATTTGATTTATTTAAAAATGTCTGGAAGAAAATTAAGGTTAGGTAGATTAGTTTCTACAAAAAAAATCCACATTGATTAATTCATTTATTTAAGAAAGCTGGAAGAAAATTAAGGTTAGGTAGATTAGTTTCTACAAAAAAATCCATTTTAATGATTTGATTTATTTAAGAATTCTGGAAGAAAATTAAGGTTAGGTAGATTAGTTTCGACAAAAAATTCTACTTTGATTATTTGATTTATTTAAGAATGTCTGGATGAAAATTAAGGTTAGGTAGATTAGTTTCTACAAAAAAATCCACTTTAATTATTTGATTTATTTAAGATTGTTTGGTAGAAAATTAAGGTTAGGTAGATTAGTTTCCACAAAAAAATCACACACAAACATCATTGTAAAAATGTTAAAATCGGATTCTGGGGACATCAAAACGTGCTTATTTACTAAAATCTCTATATGCGATTTTTAGCACGATCCTTATACCTCTCTTATCTAGGAAAAGTTTTTAGGGCAAAATTGAAAAAAAGTTGTATTACACTCGCCGTTAAAAAAATGTTTAACTCGCGGAATTAAATTAAATATTCACTTAATGAAGTTTATTAGGGCAAAATTGAATAACAGTTGTATTATACTCGCCGTTAAAAAGAATGTTTAACTCGCGGAATTAAATTAAATATTCATTTAATGAAGTTTATTAGGGCAAAATTGAAAAAAAAAGTTGTATTACATTCGCCGTTAAAAAGAATGTTTAACTCGCGGGATTAATTAAATATTCACTTAATGAAGTTTATTAGGGCAAAATTAAAAAAAAGTTGTATTACACTCGCCGTTAAAAAGAATGTTTAACTCGCGGGATTAAATTAAATATTCATTTAATGAAGTTTATTAGGGCAAAATTAAAAAAAAGTTGTATTACACTCGCCGTTCAAAAGAATGTTTAACTCGCGGAATTAAATATTCATTCATAAAAAAAAGTTGTATTACACTCGCTGTTAAAAAGAATGTTTGACTCGCGGGATTAAATTAAATATTCACTTAATGAAGTTTATTAGAGCAAAATTGAAAAAAGTTGTATTACACTCACCGTTAAAAAGAATGTTTAACTCGTTTAATCCGCAATTATAAATAACTATAGTCCAATTTCAACTTTATTTTAAACAGGCGCAAAAGCCAAGGCGCCCAAACCAATCGACGAAAAAGGCGACGCAGACGACGTCTCATCTGGGGAAGAAGCCCCAGCTTTAGAAGTCGAGGCATGCAAGTCGTGACGTGTTTACACAAAACACGCGCACGCGCTTATCGACGCAATGCACACACGATTCCCTTCTTTTAAATTTAGGCTCCGTTTAAATCCAAAACCACGCCGGGGGAGTTTTGAAATCAGTCTTAAACTTCCCGGAGGTACTGCGCAACCAATTTGGAGCGGTATTAATTTAGGGCCCCCCAGAAAGTTGAAATTTCCTGATGATAATGTTCTAGGGGATATTTTAGCGGGGTATTTACCACAAATTTAATTTAATTTTTGTTCAAATGCCGGAAAATAAATATAAAACTTTTTATTTTTCTTGATATATTTGTAAATTATGGAACATCCCATATATTTTTATACAGTGTGTGATAAAAGTATGTAATATCAAAAATAAAACCGAACTCAGCCGTTTTTTTTTTTTAAACACTGAAATACGTCGATTTTAGTTTTTAAAAATATACATTAATATGTGCGATTCATCTTGCGACTTTCATTTGTTTTTCTCTTATGACGTCATCATAAAAAAAAAATAAATAACAATAGATTTTTAGTGGAATCTGATAAAGATTTTTGCAAATAAATCATAAAGGTACATAACGAAAATTTTGAGAAAAATCGGGCTCAATATTTAATAAATAATAATAAATAATCAAGATACCTTGATAAAAAATTGAAATCTAGCAACTGTTTCATACAGGTATCTTGATTATTTATTATTATGTATTCAAAAGTACCTAAAACTATTTTAAATACTCTCAAATTATTCAGAATTGTCTAAAACTGTTTTAAATACTTCCTAACTGTCTAAAATTTATTCAGAATTGTTTAAAACTGCTTTAATTTATTTCCAATTGTCTAAAATTTATTCAAAACTCTTTGAAACTATTTTAAATTAGTCTCAGTTGTCTAAAATTATTCAGAATTGCCTTAAAAAAATTTTAAATGTTTCCCAACCGTCTAAAATTATTCAGAATTGCCTAAAACTGTTTTAAATGCTTCCCAACTGTCTTAAATTGATTCAGAATTGCCCAAAACTGTTTTAAATGCTTCCCAATTGTCTTAAATTTATTCAGAATTGCCGGAAACTGTTTTAAATATTTCCCAACTGTCTAAAATTATTTAGAATTGTCTAAAACTGTTTAAATACTTTCCAACTGTCTTAAATTTATTCAGAATTGCCTAAAACGGTTTTAAATACTTCCCAACTGTCTTAAATTTATTCAGAGTTGCCGGAAACTGTTTTAATTTATTCCCAACTGTCTTAAATTTATTCAGAATTGCCCAAAACTGTTTAAATACTTTCCAACTGTCTTAAATTTATTCAGAATTGCCTGAAACTGTTTTAAATGCTTTCCAACTGTCTTAAATTTATTCAGAATTGCCGGAAACTGTTTTAATTTATTCCCAACTGTCTTAAATTTATTCAGAATTGCCCAAAACTGTTTAAATACTTTCCAACTGTCTTAAATTTATTCAGAATTGCCTGAAACTGTTTTAAATGCTTTCCAACTGTCTTAAATTTATTCAGAATTGCCGGAAACTGTTTTAATTTATTCCCAACTGTCTTAAATTTATTCAGAATTGCCCAAAACTGTTTTAAATACTTCCCAACTGTCTTAAATTTATTCAGAATTACCTAAAACTATTTTAAATATTTTTCCACTGTCTTAAAATTATTCAAACTGTCTAAAATTATTCAGAATTGTCTAAAATTATTCAAAGAATTAAATATTCGGCTCGATTTTTCTCAGAATTTTTGTTATGCACCCTTATGATTTATTTGCAAAAATTCCTATCAAATTCCCCTCTAAAAATCTATGTTGTTATTTTTTTTTATAATGACGTCATAACTGAAAAACAAATGAAAGTCGGAAGATGAACCGCAAATATTAATGTGTTTTCTAAAAAGTAATACCCCTAACATTAGTTTACAAATATGTCAAGAAACTTCAAAAATAATTAGTAATAAAAAAGTTATTTGTCATTTTTTGATAATTCAATTTGATTTCTAAACATAATTACAAATATTTTTCATTAAAAATGTTCGAAATGACATTTTTTTCTAGTTTTAAAATTTTCTTTTGGGAAATTATGACGAATTCGCCTTAAATAATTTCCGGGCGATTTTTGAAGTTTTCCCAAAATAAAAGTTACCTGTACAGTAAGTTTTACTTTTACTTTAGTGTTCCTGTTCAAACATGTTCAAAAACTAAAATTTTCAATTTTGTAACAATGTTAATAAAACATATTTGTGTATAAAGTGTTTTTTATTTATTTATTTATTTATATTTATAGATATGTCGACTTTAAAGGTAAGTTTAATTGTTATTATTGTTTGAAATACATCAATATTGATTATAAAATCGTATTCTACGTTGTTTAAAATATAAATATAGTCATTTTCATCACTTAAAACTAATTAATATTAGAAGAATTTTCTTTTGCTCATAACTCCTAAACGGTTAAAAATATCTTCAATTTGTGCACAAAATCGAATTCCTTGGAGTTTAAAATATAAATACAGTCATTTCCTCACTTAAAATTAATTAATATAAGAATCGGAAACGATTTTCTCTTGTGGCGCCCTTGAAATGTTCTCCCGCGATGATATTTCATTTTCTCTTGCTCATAACTCCCCAACGAATAGAAATATCGTCAATTTGTGCACAAAATCAGATTCTTTGGAGTTTAAAATATAAAATAGTCATTTTCACCACTTAAAACTAACTAATATAAGGGAAACGATTTTCTCTTGTGACGTCCTTGAAATGTTCTTCCGCGATGAAACTTCATTTTCTTTTGATCATAACTTCTCAACGGTTAAAAATATCGTCAATTTGTGCACAAAATCGGATTCCTTGGAGTTTGAAATATAAATATAGTCATTTCCACCACTTAAAACTAATTAATATAAGAATCGAAAATGAAACTATTTAAAATTGTACTCAGCTGTCTAAAATTTATTTAGAATTGTTGGAAATTATTTTAAATTGCTTTCAATTGCTTAAAATTTATTCAGAATTGCCTAAAACTGTCTTAATTTATTCCCAAATGTCTTAAATTTATTCAGAATTTTCAAAAACTGTTTTAAATACTTCCCAACTGTCTAAAAATTTTTAAAATTGTCCAAAACTATTTTAAATACTTTCTGTCTAAAATTATTTAGAATTGTCCAAAACTGTTTTAAATACTTCCCAACTGTCTAAAATTTATTCAGAACTGCCGGAAACTTTCAAATTGTTTTCAGTTGTCTAAAATTAAATCAGAACTATTGGAAACTATTTTAAATATTTCTGAACTGTCTAAAATTATTCAGAATTATCCAATACTGTTTTAAATTCTTCTCAAATGTCTAAATTTTATTTAGAATTGCTAGAAACTATTTTAAATCGTTCCTAAAGGTCTAATATTTATTTAGAATTACCGGAAACTATTTTAAATTGTATTCAATTGTCTAAAATTATTCAGAATTGCCTAATACTGTCTAAAATACTTCTCAACTGTCTTAAATTTATTTAGAACTACCGGAAACTATTTTAAATACTTCTCAACTATCTTAAATTTATTTAGAACTGCCGGAAACTATTTTAAATAATTCTCAACTGTCTAAAATTTATTTAGAAATGTTAGAAACTAGTTGATTAAAATATTTAATTAGAAACTTCATTTCTCTTGCTCATAACTCCTCAACGGTTAGAAGTATCGTCAATTTGTGCACAAAATCAGATTCCTTGGAGTTTAAAATATAAATATAGTCATTTCCATCACTTAAAACTAATTAATATTAGAATCAGAAACGATTTTCTCTTGTGGCGCCCTTGAAATGTTCTTCCGTGATGAAACTTCATTTTCTCTTGCTCATAACTCCTCAACGGTTAAAAATATCTTCAATTTAGGCACAAAATCGGATTCCTTGGAGTTTAAAATATAAATATTGTCATTTTCACCCCTTAAAACTAATTAATATAAGAAGCGGAAACGATTTTCTCTTGTGGCGCCCTTGAAATGTTCTCTCGCGATGAAACTTCATTTTCTCTTGCTCATAACTCCTCAACGATTAAAAATATCGTCAATTTGTGCACAAAATCAGATTCCTTGGAGTTTAAAATAGAAATATAGTCATTTCCATAATATAAATATTGTTCAAAGAATATAATTTCTAACCTAAAAACGCAAGTCACTAATTCATTAATTTTCAAGTTTTGTATGAATTATTTCGTCTTCATTAAAAAGCAAAACAATTAAATTCATTACGGAAGTGACACAATAAATAAAGGTGACAATAGATTTTTAAAAAACAACATTGTTACAAAATTCATAAATACTGCATTAAAATTCAAATTTTGTCTAATTCTTTCTTGTATTTGATGTGAAACAGTTTGTCGTTAAACTTTTATTATGAATTCGAAAAATATTATATCTATATCAGAATTTTATAAAAATAAGAATATTTTTATTACTGGGGGCACCGGATTTTTAGGAAAAGTTCTTATTGATAAATTATTAAGAAGTTTACCGAATATTGGAAATGTTTATATTTTGCTTCGCCCAAAAAAAGGAAAAAATATGGACGAACGAGTTGAAATTATGCTCAAAGATCCTGTAAGTATTCAAATTTGAATTAATTAGAAATAGTCCAGACCACAAAAGATCTTTGTCTTACAAAAAATATATGTTGTTTAGTTCGGGGTGATTTTTTGGCCATTTTCTCGAAAACAATGGCTCGTATCAAAATTTTACAACAATCCAAAATTAAAGCTCGTATTTTTTTGTACAAAAAAGGTTTCTTACATATTTTACCTAGGATGAACTCTCGAAGAGTTATTTTAAAAAATAGTTAACCATAATAACAATTTGTGAAAGAAATTTAAATTAATACTCTTTTACCACTCTACGGTTAAAGATACGGTCAAAATTCTATCAGATTCGAACTCAGCCATGTTTCTTTGATATATAAACCAAATTTTATTAATTTCTATTGATTGGTTCAGGAGTTATTGAATAAAAGGTACAGGGCCACCGCGGAAAGTAGTTTTGATAACATCAACTATAATTGTTCAACAATTTAAAAACCATTTCCGGTGGAAATATTTTGGATATAAATTATTATTTAGGGAGTTATTGTGTATGTATACACCAATTTTTATTTATAACTGTTGAGTGGCTTATGAGTTATTACCAAAAATATAATTTTTTTCGATCAAAATTTACAACAAAGGAAATAGCAAATAACTTCTCAAATTTTCCGATTAGCGATGATTTTTAATTTGTCAAAGTTTTCCTACAAATTCATCCATCACTCTAACCCGGTTAAAAATACGATAACGCGGTTTGAAAATTTGAATTCGGCACGAAATTCTCTGTCTGTCCGATAAGCGTTTCGCGAGTTACTAATAAAATAAAATTTTAATCATCTGCAAAACGGATTTGTTCTCTTTTTTATCTGAAATTACTTAAAACTGTTTTAAATACTTCCCATCTGTACAAAATGATTTAGAATTGTCTGAAACTGTTTTAATTTATTCCCAACTGTCTAAAATTTATTCAAAACTCTCTGAAACTAGTTTCAATACTTCACAACTGCCTCAAATTTATTTAGAATTGCTTGAAACTGTCTTAAATTTATTCAGAATTGTCTAAAACTGTTTTAAATATTTCTCAACTGTGTAAATTTATTCAGAATTGTCTAAAACTGTTTTAAATACTTCCCAACTGTTTAAAATTTATTCAGAAATGTTTAAAACTGCTTTAATTTATTTACTATTATTTAAAATTTATTCAGAACTCTTTGAAACTGTTTAAATATTTCTCAACTGTCTTAAATTTATTCAGAGTTGCCTAAAACTGTTTCAAATACTTTCCAACTGTCTTAATTGTATTCAGAATTGCCTAAAACTGTTTTAAATACTTCCCAACTGCCTAAAATTTTTCAAAATTATCTAACCTGTTTTCAATAGTTCCCAACTGTTTTAAATTTATTCAGAATTGCCTAGAACTGTTTTAAATACTTCCCAAATGTCTTAAATGTATTCAGAATTGCCTAAAACTGTTTCAAATACTTGCCAACTGTCTTAAATGTATTCAGAATTGCTTAAAACTGTTTCAAATACTTCCCAACTGTCTTAAATGTGTTCAGAATTACCTAAAACTGTTTCAAATACTTGCCAACTGTCTTAAATGTATTCAAAATTGTCTAAAACTGTGTTAAATACTTCCCAACTGTTTTAAATTTATTCAGAATTGCCTAGAACTGTTTTAAATACTTCCCAAATGTCTTAAATGTATTCAGAATTGTCTAAAACTGTTTCAAATACTTCCCAACTGTCTTAAATGTATTCAGAATTGCCTAAAACTGTTTCAAATACTTGCCAACTGTCTTAAATGTATTCAGAATTGCTTAAAACTGTTTCAAATACTTCCCAACTGTCTTAAATGTGTTCAGAATTACCTAAAACTGTTTCAAATACTTTCCAACTGTCTTAATTGTATTCAGAATTGTCTAAAACTGTGTTAAATACTTCCCAACTGTTTTAAATTTATTCAGAATTGCCTAGAACTGTTTTAAATACTTCCCAAATGTCTTAAATGTATTCAGAATTGTCTAAAACTGTTTCAAATACTTCCCAACTGTCTTAAATGTATTCAGAATTGCCTAAAACTGTTTCAAATACTTGCCAACTGTCTTAAATGTATTCAGAATTGCTTAAAACTGTTTCAAATACTTCCCAACTGTCTTAAATGTGTTCAGAATTACCTAAAACTGTTTCAAATACTTCCCAACTGTCTTAAATGTATTCAGAATTGCCTAAAACTGTTTCAAATACTTCCTAACTATCCTAAATGTATTCAGAATTACCTAAAACTGTTTCAAATACTTTTTAACTGTATTTGTATTCAGAATTGCCGGAAACTGTTTTAAATACTTCTCAACTGTCTAAAATTATTTAGAATTGTTTAAAACTGCTTTATTTTATTCTTAAAATTTATTAAGAACTCTTTAAAACTGTTTTAAATATTTCTCAACTGTTTAAAAATATTCAAAATTATCCAAAACTGTTTTAATTTATTCCTAACTGTCTTAAATTTATTTAGAATAGTCTAAAACTGATTTAAATAGCTCCCAACTGTCTAAAACTATTCAGAATTGTCTTAAACTGTTTCAAATACTTTCCAACTGTCTAAAATTTATTCTTAATTGTCTATAACTGTTTTTTCTTTATCAACCCGGCCCCGATCTACACAACATATGTTAAAATCGTTTGTAAGACAAATAATAAATTCAAATATTTTTTATTTTAGCTTTTTGACACTTTGAAAGAAAATTATGCAAATCTGCTGAAAAAAATTATTCCTATAGCAGGCGACTGTACAGAATTAAATTTAGGAATATCTGAATTAGATTACAATATTTTAACTTCAAAAATAAATGTTATTTTCAACATGGCCGCCTCTGTCAGATTTGACGATTCTTTACAAAAAGCTATACTTTTAAATACTAGAGGAACACGAGAAATAGTTTATTTGGCCGAAAAATGTAAAAATTTATTAAGTTTTGTTCACGTATCCACAAGTTATTGTAATTGTATCGTCGGAAAAAACATACAAGAAGAACTGTACCCACCACCGGGAAGTTGGCAACAGTTTATCAAAATTGCAGAAAAATATAATCCCCTAGATTTGCCGAGTTTAACACAAAAGTTACTAGGAGATCATCCTAACACATATACATTTACAAAAGCCTTAGCTGAACATGTTATTAATGATTTATGTAAAAATAAATTTCCAACAATAATTTGTCGGCCTAGTATCGTAGTTAATACGATAAATGAACCGATTGAAGGATGGACCGATAACTATAACGGTCCAGCAGGTATATTGGTCTCTTCAGGCAAAGGTATATATAAATACTTATTGCCCCAAAAGTCAATATACCCCACATTTCGATAAAAACTTCAAAATTTTCAAAAATCTAATTTTTATGTATCTAGATACTTCTCAATGCGCTGATTCCAAATTTTGAAACCGCAGGTCGATATCTCGTTTCGTTCTCGAGATATTTAGATTCAAAGTTTTGGTCAAAACTGCCCATTTTTGGGCAATAACCCAAAAATGGGTTGAGATATGAATTTGGCGACCCGACCATTCGATTCTACGGGCAAAATTACATAAGTACGCCAATTTTCATAATTTTTGAACACCGCATACAATCTCTAAAGCAAAATAACTGAAAATGGCCAAAAATCGCAAAAATCCTAAGGGGTACCCCTTAAGATTTTTTCAGATTTTGGTAATTTTCAAACTTTTGTTCATAAAAAATGAACCGCTTGGACAAATATTATGAAAATTGCTATACTTATGTATTTTTGTCCGTAGAATCGAATAATGAAGTCGCCAAGTTCATATCACGACCCATTTTTGAATTATTGCCCCAAAAGTCAATATGCCCCATTTTCAGATAAAAACTTCAAAATTTTCAAAAATCTAATATTTATGTATCTAGATACTTATCAATGCGCTGATTCCAAATTTTGAAACTGCAGGTCGATATCTCGTTTCGTTCTCGAGATATTTAGATTCAAAGTTTTGCACAAAACTGCCCATTTTTGGGTAATAACCCAAAAATGGGTCGAGATATGAATTTGGCGACAACACCATTCGATTCTACGGGCAAAATTACATAAGTACACCAATTTTCATAATTTTTGAACACAGCATACAATCTCTAAAGCAAAATAACTGAAAATGGCCAAAAATCGCAAAAATCCTAAGGGGTACCCCTTAGGATTTTTTCAGATTTTGGTTATTTTCAAACTTTTATTCATAAAAAATAAACCGGTTGGACAAATATTATGAAAATTGCTATACTTATGTAATTTTGCCCGTAGAATCGAATGGTCGGGTCGCCAAATTCATATCTCGACCCATTTTTGGGTTATTACCCAAAAATGGGCAGTTTTGAGCAAAACTTTGAATCTAAATATCTCGAGAACGAAACGAGATATCGACCTGCGGTTTCAAAATTTGGAATTAGCGCATTGAGAAGTATCTAGATACATACAAATCAGATTTTTGAAAATTTTAAAGTTTTTATCTAAATGTGGGGTATATTGACTTTTGGGGCAATAATTCAAAAATGGGTTGAGATATTAACTTGACAGTAATATTATTTAATTATAAAGAGAATGTTACATAAGTGTACGCATGTTTAGAGTATTTTATATATATATATATATATATATATATATATATATATATTCCGGGTGTAATTGGCGTCACTAATATTATTGAGGTTATAGGACTGAACAGATGTACTTACATGGAACAGGATACTTATTTAGATTATATACCTGTAGATATTTTGATAAAATCTCTAGTTGTTGCTGCTTGGGACAACAGTTTAAAAAAGTAAGTCATTATACAACTAATTTTAAATATATTACAATGAATTCAGTTTGATTCAAAACTAACAGTAACATATTTTTATTAATAAAATTTTGAAACTTGATATGAAGATACTACTTATTTAGATGACTCTTCATACTTTCTTTTGTTTCTGTGTCTCAACTAGAGGCGACTCATATTTTAAATACTTCTCAATTGTCTAAAATTTATTTAAAATTGCCTAAAACTGTTTCAAATACTTCCCAACTGTATTCAGAATTGCCTAAAACTATTTCAAATACTTCCCAACTGTCTTAAATGTATTCAGAATTGCCAGAAACTGTTTCAAATACTTCTCAACTGTCTTAAATTTATTCAGAATTGTCTAAAACTATTTTAAATACTTCCCAACTGTCTTAAATGTATTCAGAATTGCCTAAAACTGTTTTAAATACTTTCCAACTGTCTTAAATTTATTCAGAATTGTCTAGAACTGTTTTAAATACTTCCCAAATGTCTTAAATGTATTCAGAATTGTCTAAAACTGTTTCAAAAACTTCCCAGCTGCCTTAAATGTATTCAGAATTGCATAAAACTGTTTCAAATAGTTCCCAACTGTCTTAAATGTATTCAGAATTGCCGGAAACTGTTTCAAATACTTCCCAACTATATTAAATTTATTCAGAATTGCCTAAAACTGTTTCAAATACTTCCCAACTGTCTTAAATGTATTCAGAATTGCCGGAAACTGTTTTAAATACTTCTCAACTGCCTAAAATTTATTCAGAATTCTCTAAAATTATTTTAAATACTTCTTAATTGTCTTAAATGTATTCAGAATTGCCTAAAACTGTTTCAAATACTTCTCAACTGTCTTAAATTTATTCAGAATTGCCTAAAACTGTTTTAAATACTTCCCAACTGTCTTAAATGTTTTTAGAATTGCCTAAACTGTTTTAAATATTTCCCTACTATCTTAAATGTATTCAGAATTGCCTAAAACTTTTTAAAATACTTCTCAATTGTCTAAAATTTATTTAGAATTGCTGGAAACTATTTTAAAACATTCCTAAATGTCTTAAATTTCAAGCCTTCCCCATTTGAGACCCCTCTGGTTGAAATACAGAAACAAAAGAAAGTATAAACATGCGTCTAAATAAGTAGTATCCTTATACTAAATTTTAATATTTTACTACTTCTAGTTCCAAAATTATCATATTTATATTTTTTTTCAGTGATTTATCTACGATAGAAATTTTGAATTGCTGTTCTGGCCGAGACAATAAAACGATAACTTTACATAACCTAATAGAAGCATGTAAACCGGTCATTTCTGTATACCCGTTCAATAATATGCTTTGGATTCCTAAAGGAGGCCTTACTTATTCCAAAACATACGCGTATATATGTTTAATATTCTTTCATTTAATACCAGCTGTATTTTTTGATATAATTTTGAAGTTATTGGGAAAAAAACCAATAGTTACTCGTCTGCAGAAAAAAATATATATCGCCCTTTTCACATTAAGGTAAGTTGTTTTTGTATATTATTAAATAATTCTTAAATCCTTCGACTTTAATTATAATAGTAACTCATTTTTTAAGGTTTTAAATTACCGCAAATTTGCCGATTTTTAGTGCGCAAGCAACGCGTCACTTGCCCACAAAAAATCAACAAATTTGCGGTGATAATTTGCTATATCCTTTGTATTATATCTCGATTTCGGTGACATATATCGATTTAATTCTTTCAGATTTAGACTCAGCCATGTTTCTTTGTTATATGTACATAATTTTGTAAATTTTAGTTAATTGGTTTAAAAATTATTTAAAAAATTGTAATTTTGAACGAAAAAATTATATTTTTGTTAATAACTCATAAGCCACTCAACAGTTATAAATAAAAATTGGTATGCACATGCACAATACCTTCCTAAATAATAATTTATATCCAAAATATTTTCACCGGAAGTGGTTTTTAAGTTATTGAACAATTATAGTTGATGTTATCAAAACTACTTTCCGCGGTGGTCCTGTACCTTTTATTCAATAACTCCTGAACCAATCAATAGAAATTAATAAAATTTGGTTTATATATCATAGAAACATGGCTGAGTTCGAATCTGCAGGAATTATAGCCCTATTTTTAACCGATGAGCGGTTAAGAATAAAACCAAATTTTTTGTATGATTTGCACACATCATATTTGAAGAAATTATTGTTAAGACAAATTTTAATTGCAGATATTTTGTTCGCGAATGGGATTTTGCAAATGAAAAGTTTATTAATCTACATTTTAAAATATTGGAAGAAGAGAAAAATATTTGGGGGTAAGTATATCTTTAATTTTAATGAGTTACAATACAGTTTAAATATTTATATTAAATCTTAAATTTATTCAGAACTGCCGGAAACTATTTGACTTTGTTCTCAAATGTCTTAAATTAATTTAGAATTACTGGAAACTATTTTAAATAATTCTCTACTGTCTAAAATTTATTTAAAATACTGGAAACTATTTTAAATTGTTCTCAACTGTTCTCAAATTTATTCAGAACTGCTGGAAACTATTTTAAATTGTTTTGAGTTGTCTAAAATTATTCATAATTGTCAGAAACTGTTTTAAATACGTCTCAGTTGTCTAAAACTGTTTTAAATATTTCCCAACTGTCTAACATTATTCGAAATTGTCCAAAACTGCTTTATATACTGTCCAACTGTCTAAATTTTGTTCAGAACTGCCGGAAACTATTTTAAATTGTATTCAATTGTCTAAAATTATTCATAGTTGTCCAAAACTCTTTTAAATACTTCTCAATTGTTTAAAATTTATTTAGAATTGCCGGAAACTATTTAAAATAATTCTCTACTGTCTAAAATTTATTTAAAACTAATGGAAACTGTTTTAAATTGTTTTTAACTGTTTAAAATTTATTTGGAATTACCAAAAACTCTTTTAAATTGTTCTCAACTGTCAATTGTTAAAATTATCTAGAATTGTCCAAAACTGTTTTAAATTGTTCTCAATTTATTTAGAATTGCTGGAAACTATTTGAAATCGTTCCTAAAAATCTTAAATTTATTTAGAACTGCCGGAAACTATTTTCATTTGTTTCCAAATGCCTTAAATTAATTTAGAATTACCTGATAACTATTTTAAATAATTCTCTATTGTCTAAAATTTATTTAAAACTAATGGAAACTATTTTAAATTGTTTCTAACTGTCTAAAATTTATTTAGAACTGCCGGAAACTATTTTAAATTGTTCTCAACTGCCTAAAATTTATTCAGAACTGCCGGAAATTATTTTAAATTGTTTTCAATTGTCTAAAACTGTTTCAAATACTTCTCAACTGTCTTAAATGTATTCAGAATTGCCTAAAACTGTTTTGAATACTTCCCAACTGTCTAAAATTTTTCAGAATTATTTAAAACTGTTTTAAATACTTCCTAACTGTCTAAAATTATTTAGAATTGTTTAAAACTGCTTTAGTTCATTTCAAATGGCTATTTTAAATTGTTTCTAATTGTCTAAAATTATTCATAGTTGTCCAAAACTCTTTTAAATACTTCTCAATTGTTTAAAATTTATTTAGAATTGCCGGAAACTATTTAAAATAATTCTCTACTGTCTAAAATTTATTTAAAACTAATGGAAACTGTTTTAAATTGTTTTTAACTGTTTAAAATTTATTTGGAATTACCAAAAACTCTTTTAAATTGTTCTCAACTGTCAATTGTTAAAATTATCTAGAATTGTCCAAAACTGTTTTAAATTGTTCTCAATTTATTTAGAATTGCTGGAAACTATTTGAAATCGTTCCTAAAAATCTTAAATTTATTTAGAACTGCCGGAAACTATTTTCATTTGTTTCCAAATGCCTTAAATTAATTTAGAATTACCTGATAACTATTTTAAATAATTCTCTATTGTCTAAAATTTATTTAAAACTAATGGAAACTATTTTAAATTGTTTCTAACTGTCTAAAATTTATTTAGAACTGCCGGAAACTATTTTAAATTGTTCTCAACTGCCTAAAATTTATTCAGAACTGCCGGAAATTATTTTAAATTGTTTTCAATTGTCTAAAACTGTTTCAAATACTTCTCAACTGTCTTAAATGTATTCAGAATTGCCTAAAACTGTTTTGAATACTTCCCAACTGTCTAAAATTTTTCAGAATTATTTAAAACTGTTTTAAATACTTCCTAACTGTCTAAAATTATTTAGAATTGTTTAAAACTGCTTTAGTTCATTTCAAATGGCTATTTTAAATTGTTTCTAATTGTCTAAAAATTATTTAGAATCACCGGAAACTATTTTAATTTGTTTATAACTGTCTCAAATTTATTTAGAAACACCGAAAACTATTTTAAATTATTCTGAACTGTCTAAAATTATTCAGAACTGACGGAAACTATTTTAAATAATTCTCAACTGCCTAAAATGCATTCAGAATTGCCAGAAACTATTTTAAATTGTTCTCAACTGTCTAAAATTTATTCAGAATTGCCGGAAACTATTTTAATTTGTTCTCAAATATCTTAAATTAATTCAGAATTACTGGAAACTATTTTAAATACTTCTCAACTGTTTAAAATTTATTTAGAATTGCCTAAAACTGTTTTAAATTATCTTTAAGATGAGATTTTTGAAATAAAAAAAATAGTATAAAATATGTTTCATTAAGCCTATTGTCCTTTTGAACTCGTACGTTAATAGATTGCTTTATGATACTTGTTTTTTAATGTACTATTATATGTTTTTACTATTTTTAAGTATAAATAAATAATTTTTATTTTTTTGTAGATATGATGCAAGACACACCAATATCGAATCTTTTATAACTAACGCCATTTTGGGTTCTAGAAGATACCTTCTTAAAGAACCCGATAGTACCATACCCGAAGCCAGAAAAAATTTCAAAAGGTATATATGTTTAACATTTATCAAATTAGATAATGAAATAATATATTATCTATTTCATTTTATTGATTAGATAAAAGTAACAGTTTGTTTTCCGAAAATTATTGATTATATCAAACATATAAATAAATAATAAATAGTTTTAGAGAAATTTGAATAAATTTCAGATATTCAAAAAGTATTTTATACAATTTTAGGCTGTAATTTTTTATAATATTTCAGTTTATTCCATGAATTTATGTAAATAATTTTGTAATTGCAGAACGAGGAAATTATGTGAAAAATATTATAAATAGACTGAGATATTTTTTTGTTTAAATAATACTGATGATAACCTTGGATTTTTTGCATCCTAAAAGATTATAATACTAACTTATCTTTAATTTGTAAAATGAAGTTTAATTCACCGCAAATTTGTCAAAATTTTGTGCGCAAACGACACGTCGATTGCCAACAAAAAATCAGCAAATTTACGGTGAAGTTATTTACTATATCCTTTTACAAATATCGGCTTAATTCTTCCAGATTTGAACTCAACCATGTTTCTTTGTTATATAAACATAATTTTATAAATTTAAGTTGATTAGTTTAAAAATTATTTAAAAATTTGTAAATTTTGAACGATGGAAAATTATATTTTTGTTAATAACTCATAAGCCACTCAACAGTTATAAATGAAAATTAGTATACACATACACAATACCTCCCTAAATAATAATTTATATACAAAATATTTTTACCGGAAGTGGTTTTTAAATTATTGAATAATTATAGTTGATGTTATCAAAACTACTTTCCGCGGTGGTCCTGTACCTTTTATTCAATAACTCCTGAACCAATCAATATAAATTGCCGAAAACTATTTTAAATACTTCCCAACTGTCTAATATTTATTCAGAACCCCCCCTAGAATTTAATTTTGAGAAACTTTTTTCAAATAAATTTTATTCCAAAGTGGACTGGTTAGCCGAAAATAATTTTTTTCTGTCATGCAATAAACTTCAAAAATTCGCCAGGGCCGTACTTTTAAAAATATTACAACCAAATTCTAGGTATATACGTAGCTCAACCCGTAGATTCAAAAAATCATGGTCTCGACTTCGTAGGTCTACCCATTTTTGGGGTGGGTACTCTGTACCCAAAAGCGGGTAGAGATAGAAAATTGGCTTTCCGATTTTTGGCATCTACGCATCGACATACCTATGTACCCAAAATTTGGTTAATTAATGGTAATAAACAAAAAAGTTTTTTTTGAAAAAAATTGTAATTTAAAATTGCTCGAAGACGCCATTTTTAAAAATGTAAGAATATTAAAAAAAGTTTTAAACTAACCCCCCCTAGAATTTAATTTTGAGAAACTTTTTTCTAATAAATTTTGTTCCAAAGTGGACCGGTTAACCGGAAATAATTTTTTTCTCAGTCATGCAATAAACTTCAAAAATTCGCCAGGGCCGTACTTTTAAAAATATTACAACTTAATTCTAGGTATATACGTAGCTCAACCCGTAGATTCAAAAAATAATGGTCTCGACTTCGTAGGTCTACCCATTTCTGGGGTGGGTACTCTGTACCCAAAAGCGGGTAGAGATAGAAAATTGGCTTTCCGATTTTTGGCATCTACGCATCGACATACCTATGTACCCAAAATTTGGTTAATTAATGGTAATAAACAAAAAAGTTTTTTTTGAAAAAATTTGTTGTAATTTAAAATTGCTCGAAGACGCCATTTTTAAAAATGTAAGAATATTAAAAAAAGTTTTAAACTAACCCCCCCTAGAATTTAATTTTGAGAAACTTTTTTCAAATAAATTTTTTTTCCAAAGTGGACCGGTTAACCGGAAATAATTTTTTTCTCAGTCATGCAATAAACTTCAAAAATTCGCCAGGGCCGTACTTTTAAAAATATTACAACCAAATTCTAGGTATATACGTAGCTCAACCCGTAGATTCAAAAAATCATGGTCTCGACTTCGTAGGTCTACCCATTTTTGGGGTGGGTACTCCGTACCCAAAAACGGGTAGAGATAGAAAATTGGCTTTCCGATTTTTGGCATCTACGCATCGACATACCTATGTACCCAAAATTTGGTTAATTAATGGTAATAAACAAAAAAGTTTTTTTTGAAAAAATTTGTAATTTAAAATTGCTCGAAGACGCCATTTTTAAAAATGTAAGAATATTAAAAAAAGTTTTAAACTAACCCCCCCTAGAATTTAACTTTGAGAAACTTTTTTCAAATAAATTTTGTTCCAAAGTGGACCGGTTAACCGGAAATAATTTTTTTCTCTGTCATGCAATAAACTTCAAAAATTCGCCAGGGCCGTACTTTTAAAAATATTACAACCAAATTCTAGGTATATACGTAGCTCAACCCGTAGATTCAAAAAATCATGGTCTCGACTTCGTAGGTCTACCCATTTTTGGGGTGGGTACTCTGTACCCAAAAGCGGGTAGAGATAGAAAATTGGCTTTCCGATTTTTGGCATCTACGCATCGACATACCTATGTACCCAAAATTTGGTTAATTAATGGTAATAAACAAAAAAGTTTTTTTTGAAAAAATTTGTTGTAATTTAAAATTGCTCGAAGACGCCATTTTTAAAAATGTAAGAATATTAAAAAAAGTTTTAAACTAACCCCCCCTAGAATTTAATTTTGAGAAACTTTTTTCAAATAAATTTTTTTTCCAAAGTGGACCGGTTAACCGGAAATAATTTTTTTCTCAGTCATGCAATAAACTTCAAAAATTCGCCAGGGCCGTACTTTTAAAAATATTACAACCAAATTCTAGGTATATACGTAGCTCAACCCGTAGATTCAAAAAATCATGGTCTCGACTTCGTAGGTCTACCCATTTTTGGGGTGGGTACTCCGTACCCAAAAACGGGTAGAGATAGAAAATTGGCTTTCCGATTTTTGGCATCTACGCATCGACATACCTATGTACCCAAAATTTGGTTAATTAATGGTAATAAACAAAAAAGTTTTTTTTGAAAAAATTTGTAATTTAAAATTGCTCGAAGACGCCATTTTTAAAAATGTAAGAATATTAAAAAAAGTTTTAAACTAACCCCCCCTAGAATTTAATTTTGAGAAACTTTTTTCAAATAAATTTTTTTTCCAAAGTGGACCGGTTAACCGGAAATAATTTTTTTCTCAGTCATGCAATAAACTTCAAAAATTCGCCAGGGCCGTACTTTTAAAAATATTACAACTTAATTCTAGGTATATACGTAGCTCAACCCGTAGATTCAAAAAATAATGGTCTCGACTTCGTAAGTCTACCCATTTCTGGGGTGGGTACTCTGTACCCAAAAGCGGGTAGAGATAGAAAATTGGCTTTCCGATATTTGGCATCTACGCATCGACATACCTATGTACCCAAAATTTGGTTAATTAATGATAATAAACAAAAAAGTTTTTTTTGAAAAAATTTGTTGTAATTTAAAATTGCTCGAAGACGCCATTTTTAAAAATGTAAGAATATTAAAAAAAGTTTTAAACTAACCCCCCCTAGAATTTAATTTTGAGAAACTTTTTTCAAATAAATTTTGTTCCAAAGTGGACCGGTTAACCGGAAATAATTTTTTTCTCAGTCATGCAATAAATTTCAAAAATTCGTCAGGGCCGTACTTTTAAAAATATTACAACTTAATTCTAGGTATATACGTAGCTCAACCCGTAGATTCAAAAAATAATGGTCTCGACTTCGTAGGTCTACCCATTTCTGGGGTGGGTACTCTGTACCCAAAAGCGGGTAGAGATAGAAAATTGGCTTTCCGATTTTTGGCATCTACGCATCGACATACCTATGTACCCAAAATTTGGTTAATTAATGGTAATAAACAAAAAAGTTTTTTTTTGAAAAAATTTGTAATTTAAAATTGCTCGAAGACGCCATTTTTAAAAATGTAAGAATATTAAAAAAAGTTTTAAACTAATCCCCCCTAGAATTTAATTTTGAGAAACTTTTTTCAAATAAATTATGTTCCAAAGTGGACCGGTTAACCGGAAATAATTTTTTTCTCAGTCATGCAATAAACTTCAAAAATTCGCCAGGGCCGTACTTTTAAAAATATTACAACTTAATTCTAGGTATATACGTAGCTCAACCCGTAGATTCAAAAAATAATGGTCTCGACTTCGTAGGTCTACCCATTTCTGGGGTGGGTACTCTGTACCCAAAAGCGGGTAGAGATAGAAAATTGGCTTTCCGATTTTTGGCATCTACGCATCGACATACCTATGTACCCAAAATTTGGTTAATTAATGGTAATAAACAAAAAAGTTTTTTTTGAAAAAATTTGTAATTTAAAATTGCTCGAAGACGCCATTTTTAAAAATGTAAGAATATTAAAAAAAGTTTTAAACTAACCCCCCCTAGAATTTAATTTTGAGAAACTTTTTTCAAATAAATTTTGTTCCAAAGTGGACCGGTTAACCGGAAATAATTTTTTTCTCAGTCATGCAATAAACTTCAAAAATTCGCCAGGGCCGTACTTTTAAAAATATTACAACTTAATTCTAGGTATATACGTAGCTCAACCCGTAGATTCAAAAAATAATGGTCTCGACTTCGTAGGTCTACCCATTTCTGGGGTGGGTACTCTGTACCCAAAAGCGGGTAGAGATAGAAAATTGGCTTTCCGATTTTTGGCATCTACGCATCGACATACCTATGTACCCAAAATTTGGTTAATTAATGGTAATAAACAAAAAAGTTTTTTTTGAAAAAATTTGTTGTAATTTAAAATTGCTCGAAGACGCCATTTTTAAAAATGTAAGAATATTAAAAAAAGTTTTAAACTAACCCCCCTAGAATTTAACTTTGAGAAACTTTTTTCAAATAAATTTTGTTCCAAAGTGTACTGGTTAACCGGGAATATTTTTTTTTTCAGTCATGCAATAAACTTCAAAAATTCGCCAGGGCCGTACAAAATTGCCGGAAACTATTTTCAATGCTTCCCAACTCTCTAAATTTTGTTCAGAACTGCCAGAAACTATTTCAAACACTTCTCAACTGTCTGAAATTTATTTAAAACTGCCGGAAACTGTTTTAAATTATTCTTAACTGTTTAAATTTTGTTCAAAACTGTCAAAAATTAATTTAAATACTTCTCAGTTGTCTAAATTTTGTTCAGAATTGTTCGCAAAAAAATTATATTTTAACATATGTGAACCACTCTGACACGGTTAAAGATACGGTCAAAATTTCTCCAGATTTGAACTTTTCAATTGTCTAAATTTATTCAGAATTGTCAAAAACTATTTTAAATACTTCCCAATATAAAATGATTGAGAATTATTTAAAAGTTTTAGATAATTCTGAATAATTTTAGACAGTTGGGAAGTATTTAAAATAGTTTCCGGCCATTTTGAAAAAATCTTGAACAGTTCAGTTCAGAACAATTTAAAACAGTTTCAGGTGAAGATACAATTTTGAATTTCTTTGCGCCTAAAATAAAAAGTTAGTACTTTTTTTCAAATTAATACAATAATATTTTCTTACTGTTTCATTTACATTATAGGGTTCGTTGCCATGGTGATTATATTGTTTTCTAATTGGTGCTCGTTCCTCCACTTCGCTTTCTTTTGTTTCCTGTACTTCACTTTTTATTTTGTCAAAATCAGACAATTTTCTTTCGTCGACTTTGAAAAATTTTAAATTTTCTGTTAATTCTTTAACCCTATCAACTTCAGGGCCGGTTTGAGATAGATTTTCTGAAGATTTTGAAGAAACTGAAGAATCTTTTAAAGATGGAACGGACCCAGAAGAATTTTCAGATGTTTTGGAATCTACGGATGACGTACTTGTTGTTGATTGGTTGCTTGATAGGCGTTCATATACCGGGATATCTTCTTCTTCATCTTCAGTTTTAAAATTTTCTTCAATTGTGGAAAGAAGTTCTTCACCCAGACTTAATTTTTGCTTCATTTTGCAAAGCTGTAACAATAAAATAAAATTAGAATAAAAAACGCGATTTTTGTCGATTATTTCCAATTTAGACTTAAATATCTCGAAAAATAAATGAGATAGAGACTTGCGGTTTACAAATTTGAACTCAGCCATGTTTCTTTGATATATAAACCAAATTTTATTAATTTCTATTGATTGGTTCAGGAGTTATTGAATAAAAGGTAAAAGATTGTCGCGGAAAGTAGTTTTGATAACATCAACTGTAATTATTTAATAATTTAAAAACCACTTTCGCTGAAAATATTTTGGATATAAATTATTATTTAAAGGGGTTTATTGTATGTCTGTACCAATTTTTATTAATAACTGTTGAGTGGTTTATGAGTTATTAACAATTTTGTTCATAATTTACAAATTTGTTAATAATTTTTAAACCATTCAACTAGAATTTATAAAACTGCGAAAACATATCAAAAAAACATGGCTGAGTTCAAATCTGCACAAATTATTGCCCTATCTTTAATTTTTTCGAAGTTATACCCAGTCAAACTTAGTTAAAATTTGTAAAATTTTTCGTAAGATTTGATCCCCGGTCTCTGAACTTTTTGAACAATTTTTAGTTGTGTTTTACATGTTTATATATCAAATCAACCTTGTAGATTTCAAATCTGCAAGAATTATTGCCGTATCTTTAACCGTGATCGAGATATTGATCGATTTTTAACCGCATGTTTTTAGACTGAAAGTTCCAAATATGACCTCGGATTTGATCCAAGTTTTAAGTGCTTCCAAAACAGTTTTTAATCACTTTATCCATGATTATATATCAATTCAAGCCTCCTGATTTCGAATATGAAAGAATTAAACCGATATTTGTAACCGGATTCGAGATATATACAAAGGATTAGGAAATAACTTCGCCGTAAATTTGTTGATTTTTTGTGCGCGACTGACGCGTCGCTTGCCGACATAAATTTGATAAATTTGCGGTAAAATTCAAAGTTTTTATTCGCTTTATCTCTATGTGTTATTAAAGATTTATAATACTAACTTATTTTTATTTTGTTTCAGAATGTACTGGCTGGATAAAATCGCCATGTTTATATTATATAGTTCATTATTATATGTTTTATATAAATTAAATATACATGGTGTTGTATATAACTATATAAGTAACAAGTTATATTTTTATATTAATACATATTTATTGTAAAATGCAACTGTATTTTATAATAAATTTAATAAAATATGTACAATATACAATCATATTTATATTTCAGAACATTTTGAACTATTTTAAATCGTTCCTAACGTCTTAAATTTATTTAAAACTGCCAAAAATTAATTTAATTTGTTCTTAAATGTCTTAAATTAATTCAGAATGACTGGAAACTATTTTAAATAACTCTCAACTGTTTAAAATTTATTTAGATATACTGGAAACTTTTTTAAATAATTCTCAACTGCCTAAAATTATTCAGAATTGTCTAAAACTGTTTTTAATATTTTCTAACTGTCTAAAATTTATTCAGAATTGTCTAAAACTGTTTTAAATATTTCCCAACTGTCTAAAATTATGCAGAATTGTCTAAAACTGTTTTTAATATTTCCCAACTGTCTAAAATTTATTTAGAATTACTAGAAATTATTTTAAATCGTTTCTAAATGTCTAAAATTTATTTAAAACTGCCGGAAACTATTTTAATTTGTTCTCAAAGGTCTTAAATTAATTCCGAATTACTGGAAACTATTTTAAATTGTTCTCAACTGTCTAAGATATATTCAGAACCGCCGGAAACTATTTTAAATTGTTCTCAACTGTCTAAAATTTGTTTTGAACTGCCGGAAACTATTTGAAATTGTGTAAAATTATTCAGAATTATTTAAAACTGTTTTAAATATTTAGCAACTGTCTAAAATTATTCAGAACTGTCTAGAACTGTTTTAAATACTTCTCAATTGTCTAAACTTTATTTATAATTACTGGAAACTATTTGAAATCTTTTCTACATGTCTCAAATTTATTTAGAACTGCCGGAAACTATTTTAGTTAGTTTTCAAATGTCTTAAATTTATTCAGAATTACTGGAAACTATTTTAAATTGTTCTCAACTGTCTAAAATTTGTTCTGAACTGCCGGAAACTATTTTAAATTATGTAAAATTATTCAGAATTATTTAAAACTGTTTTAAATATTTCGTAACTGTCTAAAATTATTCAGAACTGTCTACAACTGTTTTAAATACTTCTCAATTGTCTAAACTTTATTTATAATTGCTGGAAACTATTTGAAATCGTTCTTATATGTCTCAAATTTATTTAGAACTGCCGGAAATTATTTTAGTTAGTTCTCAAATGTCTTAAATTTATTCAGAATTACTGGAAACTATTTTAAATTGTTTATAACTGTCTAAAATTTATTTAGAATTACTGGAAACTATTTTAAATTGTTCTCAACTGTCTAAAATTATTCAGAACTACCAGAAACTATTTTAAATTGTTCATTTTATAATAAATTTAATAAAATATGTACAATATTCAATCATATTTTTATTTGAGATTGTTTTGAACTATTTACTAATGATTACAAAAGTCAAAAGGTCACTAACAGCATAAATTAAAATAATTAAATGTATTTTAATGTGGAGCGGAAAAGATAATATTATTTACCGAAACTTTTAATTAGACACATCATTGAATATTCTCAGAAATATTAATTGTAAATAAAAAATAAATTTTGAAACTATTTTAAATAGTTTAGTTGCAAACAAAATATTTTACTGATAATAATAGTAATCAAACAGTAGCATAATATTATCATTTTGTAACCGGAAGTAATTTTTTCCTTATTTTTTAAACCGCAACCTACTACAATAACGTATACTTCTGAGAAATATGACAGTAATGAAGAAAAACATTTTTCATTTATTTATTTTTACAAATCTTCAAATAAAATTCGACCACTCAACAAAACTTAGCGCACATATACTTTTAAATCTTCCTGAATCGAAAACATTTTTAAGACAATTGAGCAGTTTTTAAAACAGTTTTAAATAATTCTGAATAATTTTAGACAGTTGAGAAGTATTTAAATCAGTTTCCGGCAGTTTTGAATAAATTTTAAACAGTTAATAAGTATTTAAAATAGTTTCCAGCAATTCTGATTAAATTTTAAACAGTTAAGAACAATTTAAAATAGTTTCCAACAATTCTAAATGAATTTTCGACGGTTAAGATTAATTTAAAATAGTTTTCGGCTATTCTGAATAAATTTTAGACAAATAAAAATACATTCTATACGGTTGAGAATTATTTAAATCAGTTTTAGACTATTCTAAATAAATTTAAGACAGTTGAGAAATATTTAAAACAGTTTTATACAATTCTAAGTCAATTTAAGAAAGTTTGAAAGTATTTAAAACAGTTTTAAGCAATTCTGAATAATTTTAGACAGTTGAGAATGATTTAAAATAGTTTCCAACAGTTCTGAATTGATTTTAGACAACTAGAAATAAAATAAAGCACTTTTAAATAATTCTAAATATTCTTAGACAAGTTTAAACTGTTTCAAATAAATTTAAGTCAGTTAGGAAGTATTTAAAACAATTTTAGACAGTTCTGAATAAATTTTAGACAATTGAAAATAAATTAAAGCACTTTTATATAATTTTAGACAGTTGGGAAATAATTAAAACAGTGTTAAACAATTTTGAATAATTTTAACAGTTGAGAAGTATCAAAAAAAGTTTTAGGCAATTCTGAATAAATTTTGACAGTTGAGAAGTATTCAAAATAGTTTCAAAGAATTCTGAATAAATTTTAGACAGCCGAGAATAAATTGTGAGTTTTAGACAATTCTAAATCATTTGAGACAGTTGGGAAGTATTTAAAACTGTTTCGGATAAGTCTGAATTAATTTAGACAGTTCAGAAGTATAGCTACAAAGAATTTTGAATAAATTTTAGACAGTTAACAGTTAAGAATAAATTAAAACAGTTTGAGGCAATTCTGAATAAATTTTAGACAGTTAACAGTTACGAATAAATTAAAACAGTTTGAGGCAATTCTGAATAAATTTTAGACAGTTGGGAAGTATTTAAGACAGTTTTGGAGAATTCTGAATAATTTGAAACAATTGAGAAATTTTTGAAAAAGTTTCCTTTAATTCTTATTAAATTTAAGACAGTTGAGAAGTATTTAAAACAGTTTTAGACAATTCTGAATAAATTTCAGACAGTTGAGAAATATTTAAAAGTCTTTTGCTATTCTGAATAAATTTAAGACAGCTGGGAAATATTTAAAATAGTTTCAGACAGTTCTGATTAAAATTTAGACAGTTGGGAATAAATTAAGACTGTTTTAGGCACTTCTGAATAAGTTTTAGACAGTTAAGAAGTATTTAAAATATAGTTTCAACATTTCCGAATTGAACGGCACAACAACCAAGTCGATATCTATAACCATGTTCGAGATATCTACATTTTTTATCTACAACATCCTGTCATACGGCAACTCGTGTAACATTTTTGTATTACGGACAGTATTTTACATTTTTTTAAATTATTCATTAACCATCCTTCGGATTTTGTTAAAAATTGGTATATACGATAAATAAACCCTGAGGATTAAGAATTTCATATGTCTGTAGAGGTATTTGACCTCCTGCCAATAGATAACTTCCCTAAATTATAGTAAAAAATTAACAAAATTGTAAATCTTTAACGAAAAAAATTATATTTTTGTTAATAACTCATAAACCACTCAACAGTTATAAATGAAAATTGGTATACAAATGCACAATACCTCCCTAAATAATAATTTATACCCAAAATATTTGCACCGGAAGTGGTTTTTAAATTATTGAACAATTATAGTTGATGTTATCAAAACTACTTTCCGCGGTGGTCCTGTACCTTTTATTCAATAACTCCTGAACCAATCAATAGAAATTAATAAAATTTGGTTTATATATCACAGAAACATGGCTGAGTTCAAATTTTTAAACAATAAGCCTCTATCTCATTTATTTTTCGAGATATTTAAGTCTAAATTGGAAATAATGAACAAAAATCGCGTTTTTTTATTCTAATTTTATTTTATTGTTACAGATTTGCAAAATGAAGCAAAAATTAAGTCTGGGGGAAGATGTTCTTTCCACTATAGAAGAAAATTGGTTTATATATCAAAGAAACATGGCTGAGTTTTAATTTGAAGGAATTTTGACAGTATCTTTGCCGGAAACTGTTTTAAATACTCGTCAACTGTCTAAAATTGATTCAGAATTGCCGGAAACTATTTTAAATACTTCTCAATTGTTTTAAATTTATTCAGAATTGTCCAAAACTGTCTAAAATTTAATCAGAACTCTCTAAAACTATTTTAAACACCATCAACTGTCTCAAATTATTTAGAATTGTCTAAAAGTGTCTAAATTTATACCCAACTGTCTAAAATGTGTTCAGAACTCTGAAACTATTTTAAATACTTCCCAACTGTATAAAATGATTTAAAATTGTTTAGAACTGTCTAAAATTTAGCCAGAACTCTGAAATTATTTTAAATTCTTTTAAACTATCTAAATTTATTCAGAATTGTCTAAAACTGTTTTAAATACTTCCCAACTGTATAAAATGATTTAAAATTGTTTAGAACTGTCTAAAATTTAGCCAGAACTCTGAAATTATTTTAAATTCTTCTGAACTGTCTAAATTTATTCAGAATTGTCTGAAACTGTTTTAAATACTTCCCAACTGTTTAAAATAATTTAGATTTGTCTAAAACTGTTTTAATTTATTCTCAGCTGAATAAATTTAGACAGTTGAGAAGAATTTAAAATAGTTTCAGAGAGTTTAGACAGTTGGGAATAAATTAAGACTGTTTTATGTAATTTTGAATAAATTTTAGACAGTTAAGAAGTATTTAAAATATAGTTTAAACATTTTGGAATCGAATGGCGCAACATATAAGTCGATATCTATAACCGTGTTCGAGATATCTACATTTTTTATGTTCAACAACCTATTGAGTAGCAACTTGCGTGATATTTTTGTATTGCGGGCAGTATTTTACATTTTTTAAAATTTTGTTAAAATTTGGTATATATGATAAATAAACCCTGAGGATTACGAATTTCATATGCCCGAAGGGGTAGTTAACCCCCTGCCAATACATAACCTCCCTAAATTATAGTAATTTCTTTTTGACAATTTTCAATATTTGATGTTATTTTTCATCATATACACGATATTTATCCAAACAAAACACATTAAAATAGTGCATATACATGTGTTATCTTTTTGCACTGATTAGCAATATCCCTACGCGTCAGGTTTTTTTGCAATATTCATCCGCGAAAACATATAAGCCGCAATTCAGTAACAGGCTTGCAGAATAGTAGTTTAGTATGTTTCGAGTAGACTGTGAAAACAGTTGAAGCTTGAAGGTCGCGGCGTCATTTGTCATTTGTTTATTAAGCAATTGTTTCTGTTTTAAGTATTCAATTGTTTTTAATAAGTGTATGCTGTAAAGTATACAGGTATGTATATATTTTGAAGATATTTTTTTGTTTTAATTTGTTATCAATTGTCCGAAAATTATTTAAAATTGTTGGAAACTATTTTAAATTGTTCCCAATTGTCTAAAATTTATTTAAAATTGCCGGAAACTATTTTAAATTGTCTCAAAATATAAAAAACTGAATATATATTAATTGCGTTTTATATATATACATATTTCTGGGTATTCCCCACGTATTCCCAATTGACGTCATAGAGTATTATCTATCTCTCTCACACTTTAAGAAAGGTATATAACTGTCCTTGTTGTTATTTATTAGATTTTTCATTGAATTAAATAATTTTTATATTGTCTTTTCCTCACAGACAGACTTATATTAGTCATTTTTATAAATAATCATTTATTGTTTTACATACTTGTTTTTCGAATTGGCAGACGTCTGAAATATTTGAAACTAAGTCAAATATGTTGAGTTCTAATTTTTAAACAACAATTTTCATTTGTTTTTCGAGATATTTAAAGTTAACTTTGAAATAATTGAGACAAAAATCACCGGATTTTTTCTAAGTTTTGTTCAGAATTGCCGAAAACTATTTTAAATTGTTCTGAACTGTCTAAAATTTATTTAGAACTGCCGGAAACTATTTTAAATTGTTCTTAACTGTCTAAAATTTATTCAGAACTACCGGAAACTGTTTTAATTTGTTTCAATTGTCTAAAATTATTCAGAATTGTCTAAAACTGTTTTAAATATTGCCCAACTGTCTTAAAATTATTCAAAATTGTCCAAAACTGTTTTAAATACTTCTCAACTGTCTGAAATTTATTTAGAATTACTGGAAACTATTTTAAATCGCTCTTAACTGTATAAATTTTATTCAGAACTGCCGAAAACTATTTAATTTGTTCTCAACTGTCTAAATTTTGTTTAGAACTGCCGGGAACTATTTTAAATACTTCTCAATTGTCTAAAATTTAAAATTGCCTAAAACTGTTTCAAATACTTCCCAACTGTCTAAAATGTATTCAGAATTGTCTAAAACTGTTTTAAATACTTCTCAACTGTCTTAAATGTATTCAGAATTGCCTAAAACTGTTTCAAATACTTCCCAAGTATCTTAAATTTATTCAGAATTGCCTAAAACTGTTTCAAATACTTCTTAACTGTCTTAAATGTATTCAGAATTGCCTAAAACTGTTTCAAATACTTCCCAACTGTCTCAAATATATTCAGAATTGCCTAAAACTGTTTCAAATACTTCCCAACTGTCTAAAATTATTTAAAATTGTTTAAAACTGCTTTAATTTATTCCCAATTATTTAAAATTTATTCAGAACTCTTTAAAACTGTCTAAATTTTTGTTCAAAACTACCGGAAACTACTTTAATTTTTTCTCAACTGTCTAAATTTTGTTCAAAACTACCAGAAACTATTTTAAATAATTCTCAACTGTCTGAAATTTATTTAGAATTGTTGGAAACTATTTAAATTGCTTGTAACTGTCTAAAATTTATTCAAGACTGCCGAAAACTATTTTAAATTGTTCTCAACTGTCTAAATTTATTCAGAATTGTAAATTTTGTACAAAATTTTTAATAACTCACAAACCACTCAACAGTTATTAATAAAAATTGGTACACACATGCACAATACCTCCCTAAATAATAATTTATACCCAAAATATTAGCACCGGTAGTGGTTTATAAATTATTGAACAATTATAGTTGATGTTATCAAAACTACTTTCCGCGGTGGTCCTGTACCTTTTATTTAATAACTCCTGAACCAATCAATATAAATTAATAAAATTTGGTTTATGTATCAAAGAAACATGGCTGAGTTCAAATTTTTAAACAATAAGCCTCTATCTCATTTATTTTTCGAGATATTTAAGTCTAAATTGGAAATAATCGACAAAAATCGCGTTTTTTTATTCTAATTTTATTTTATTGTTACAGATTTGCAAAATGAAGCAAAAATTAAGTCTGGGGGAAGATGTTCTTTCCACTATAGAAGAAAATTGTAAAACTGAAGATGAAGAAGAAGATATACCGGTATATGAACGCCGATCAAGCAACCAATCAACAACAAGTACGTCATCTGTAGATTCCAAAACATCTGAAAAATCTTCTGGGTCCGTTCCATCTTCAAAAGATTCTTCAGTTTCTGCAAAATCTTTAGAAAATCTATCTGAAACCGGCCCTGAAGTTGATGGGGTTAAAGAATTAACAGAAAATTTAAAATCTTTGAAAGTCGACGAAAGAAAATTGTCTGATTTTGACAAAATAAAAAGTGAAGTACAGGAAACAAAAGAAAGCGAAGTTGAAGAACGAGCACCAATTAGAAGACAGTATAATTACCATGGCAACGAACCCTATAGAGTAAATGAAACAGTAAGAAAATATTATTGAATAAATTTGAAAAAAAAAATGCTAACTATTTTTTTTAGGCGCAAAGAAGTTCAAAATTGTTAAATGGCGGTACATTTGAATTTCCTTTATTTAATTCGCTACCAGTTTTGACTGACGATGTTTTACAAGGTAAATATTAAAAAAAAATTGCTTTTATAAATGTTATCAAAACTACTTTCCGTCAAAATTTCATCAAATATGAAATCAGCCCTATTTTTTTGTTATATGTACATATTTTTATAAATTTTAGTTGATTGGTTTCAAAATTATTAACAAATTTGTAAATTTTGAACGAAAAAAATTATCTTTTTGTTAATAACTCATAAGCCACTCAACAGTTATAAATGAAAATTGGAATGCACAAGCACAATACCTCCCTAAATAATAATTTATACCCAAAATATTTTCACCGGAAGTGGTTTTTGAATTATTGAATAATTATAGTTGATGTTATCAAAACTACTTTCCGCGGTGGTCCTGTACCTTTTATTCAAGAACTCTTGAACCAATCAATAGAAATTAATGAAATTTGGTTTATATATCAAAGAAACATGGCTGAGTTTAAATTTGAAGGAATTTTGACCGTATCTTCACCGGAAACTGTTTTAAATTGTTCTGAACTGTCCAAGATTTTTTCAAAATGGCCGGAAACTACTTCCCAACTGTCTAAAATTATTCAGAATTATCTAAAACTTTTAAATAATTCTAAATCATTTTATATTGGGAAGTATTTAAAATAGTTTTAGACAATTCTGAATAAATTTAGACAGTTGGGACGTATTTAAAATAGTTTCAGAGAGATCTGAATAAATTTTAGACAGTTGGAAATAAATTAAAACAGTTTTAAACAATTCTAAATAATTTTGTACAGTTGGGAAGTATTTAAAACAGTTTTAGACAATTCTGAATAAATTTAGACAGTTCAGAAGAATTTGAAATAGTTTCAAAGAGTTCTGAATAAATTTTAGACAGTTGGGAATAAATTAAGACAGTTTTAGACAATTCTAAATCATTTTAGACAGTTGGGAAGTATTTAAAACAGTTTGAGACAATTCTGAATAAATTTAGACAATTGAGTAATTTTAATATAGTTTCAGAGAGTTCTGAATAAATTTCAGACAGTTGGGAATAAATTAAGACCGTTTTAGAAAATTTTAAATCATTTTAGACAGTTGGGAAGTATTTAAAACAATTTGAGACAATTCTGAATGAATTTAGACAATTGAGAAGTATTTAAAATAGTTTCAGAGAGTTCTGAATAAATTTTAGACAGCTGAGAATAAACTAAAACAGTTTTAGACAATTCTAAATCATTTTAGACAGTTGGGAAATATTTAAAACAGGTTCAGACAATTCTGAATAAATTTAGACAGTTGAGAAGTATTTAAAATAGTTTCAATGAGTTCTGAATAAATTTTAGACAGTTGGGAATAAATTAAGACATTTTTAGACAAATCTAAATCATTTTATATAGTTGGGAAGTATTTAAAACATGTTCAGACAATTCTGAATAAATTTAGACAGTTGAGAAGAATTTAAAGTAGTTTCAGAAAGTTCTGAATAAATTTTAGATAGTTGGGAATAAATTAAGACAGTTTTAGACAATTCTAAATCATTTTAGACAGTTGGGAAGTATTTAAAACAGTTTCAGACAATTCTGAATAAATTTAGACAGTTGAGAAGTATTTAAAATAGTTTCAGAGAGCTCTAAATAAATTTTCGACTGTTGGGAATAAATTAAGACAGTTTTAGGCAATTTTGAATAAATTTTAGACAGTTAAAAATTATTTAAAATATAGTTCCAACCTTTCTGAATCGATTGGCGCAAATTTCAATCCGATATCTTTAACCGTTTTCGAGATATTATCAGATTTACAAAAAATGAGCTTGTAAAAATTTCCTAACAAAAAGGAAAGTAGTTTTGATAACACCAAGTTTCAAACACCTAATTTTTTCAATAACTCCTGAACTGTTTGACTAATTTTAACAAAAATTGGTATATATATCAAAGAAACATGGCGGAGTCCAAATTTCCAAACCGGAAGTCTCTATCTCTTTTATTTCCTAAGATAATGCATTTTTTATTTAGTTTTGCCGCCGTGCGATACAACATTCAATTTAATAAGACAAGAAACAATGTATACATTACGGCAACCGTCACCAATATCAACTCCGAATTCAACTCCAAACCCTTATTGTAACGTGCCCTCCCCAAGTTCAGGTTATGTGTCAGGGTCGCTTGAATCCAGATCGCCAATACACATAAATGAACTGCCGAGTATTTTGCCTCACTCTAGCGATGAAGAAGAAAAAAGAAAAGATGCTATTCACGAAGTTAGAGCATGGATGGATTCGGATTCCAGTATGAAAGACATTAAAATGTATGAATGGATCCAAGCGAGTTCAAAAGACACCGTAAAAGATTTATTTTTGTAAGTATTCATTCTGAAATCACTTAACATAACCTAAAAGTTATATTTTTCTTGTAGAGATCTCAAACGATTGTTAACTCGTGACCGGAGATTAACCGACAGAAAATTTGTGAGAATATATGCTATTATTGCTCAAATATTGAACAGAGAAGGCGATTTGAAGCATTTTTTCTTAGAAGAATTTGATATTTTGTCTTGCATTGTGGCTAAAAATAATCCACTACTTTTGAGATACATAATTGAGACTATTTTCAATTTGGGGCTAAATCCAGAGAATGTAAGTGTCAAGTATTTTAAAACAGTCGCCATTTTGTTGTAAATAACATGAAATTCGCAAAATAACGTAAATTTTCTTGCTCATAACTCCTCAACGGTTAGAAATATCGTCAATTTGTGCACAAAATTAGATTCCTTGAAGTTTAAAATATAAATAAAGTCATTTACACCACTTAAAACTAATTAATATAAGAATCGGAATTGGTTTTCTCTTCTGGCGTCCTTGAAATGTTTTGTGATGAAACTTCTTTTTCTCTTGCTCATAACTCCTCAACGAATAGAAATATCGTCAATTTGTGCACAAAATCGGATTCCTTGGAGTTTAAAATATAAATAAAGTCATTTTCACTATTTAAAACTAATTAATATAAGAATCAGAAACGATTTTCTTTTGTAGCGCCCTTGAAAACTTCTCTCTTGTGGCGTTCATTGGAAATTTATTCTCTTGCTAATATATACTCAACGGATTAAAATATTTTCAATTTGTGCAAAATCAGATTCCTTGTGGTTCAAAATATAAATAAAGTCATTTCCACCACTTAAAACTAATTAATATAAGAATCGGAAACGATTTTCTCTTGTGGCGTTCTTGAAATGTTCTCTGATGAAACTCCATTTTCTCTTACTCATAACTCCTCAACTGTTGGAAATATCTTCAAATTGTGCACAAAATGAGATTCCTTGAAGTTCCAAATATAAATAAAGTTATTTCCACTACTTAAAACTACTTAATATAAGAAGCAAAAACGATTTTCTCTTGTGGCGTCCTTGAAATGTTCTCCCGCGATGAAACTTCATTTTCTCTTGCTCATAACTCCTCAACGGTTAGAAATATCTTCAATTTGTGCACAAAATCAGATTCCTTGAAGTTTATAATATAAATATAGTCATTTCCATCACTTAAAACTGTTTAATATAACGGAAACGATATTTTTCTTGTGGAATCCAAATCTTTCCATAGCTTCAAAAAATGTTTTTCGTTGATTATTTGCTTATTATTGCATGAAACTTATTGAAATTTGTGTAAAATGTATAAAATTAATCTTATTTTATACTTAAAACAAGTTAATTTTACTAAAAATATTTGTTTGGCAGCTAAATTTGAGGTTAAAATGTATTATCCAACTTGCATAACATACGACTAACGCATCGCTCTTTAAAATAATAAATGTTGCTAAATTATTATTTTAAGCTGTGAAAATGTTGTAATTTATACTTTAAACATCGCCGAACAAGATTATAATATTAAATTTGATGTATTTCAATCAGTAAATAAATTATGAGCAAAAGAAAATACATGTATTATTTCTTTCAGATTGGCGAACCAGTAAAACATATTTGGGATGTTATTATTAACTCTAAAAATGAGTTAAATCAGCCAATTGATATGTCTGAAATGTTAACTACATTATTGACTATAAAAAACAGAAATAATCGCCCGATGTTTAGTTTAAATGAAATGGATATTGATGGTATAAAAATATTTATTTTAAACTATTTAAATTTGTCTAAAATTGTTTTATATTTATAGGTTTTACTCCACTGCACAAAATTTTAATGAATATGTCAACCGATCAACAATTAGCAACAAAATATTTCAAAATTTGTTTGGAACATCAACCAGATTTAATGTTGACTGTAAGTACAGCTTTTAACACTAAATATCTCAGAAGTTTTTTGAGATATCGCCAAAATTCCTTCAAAAATGAAATCAGCCATGTTTTTTTGTCATATATACATATTTTTATAAATTTTGGTTGATTGGTTTAAAAATTATTAAGAAATTTGTAAATTATGAACTAAATTGTTAATAACTCACAAACCACTCATTGGTTATTAATAAAAATTGGTATAGACATACACAATACCTCCCTAAATAATAATTTATATCCAAAATATTTCCACCGGAAGTAGTTTTTAAATTATTGAACAATTATAGTTGATGTTATCAAAACTACTTTCCGCGACAATCTTGTACGTTTTATTCAATAACTCCTGAACCAATCAATAGAAATTAATAAAATTTGGTTTATATGTCAAAGAAACATGGCTGAGTTCGAATCTGCAAACAGCTTGTTTCTATCTCTTTTAATTTCTGAGATAATCAATTTTTTTCAGACTATGATTGACAGCAGAACTTATATGCACCATGCTCTTATATGGGGAGTTCCTCCACAAATATTGGACGAAATATTGAATTATTGTTCTACACATTATTCAAATTATAATATTTTACAAGAGATAGATATTGAGTAAGTTTATTTTTTAAGTTATATTAATAAATAAAATCGGATTCTAGTGACCTTAAATCGCGATTATTCGTGCGAGTTTTAGCATGAATCCAATAAAAATCTTACAATCAAATCGAACTTTATTAAAGCTAAAATTGAACAAATAGTTGTATTATACTCGCCGTAAAAAAGTTTGTTTAACTCGAAATATTGAATTATTGTTCTACACATTATTCGAATTATAATATTTTACAAGAGCTAGATATTGAGTAAGTTTATTTTTTAAGTTATATTAATAAATAAAATCGGATTCTAGTGACCTTAAATCGCGCTTATTCGTGCGAGTTTTAGCATGAATCCAATAAAAATCTTCCAATCAAATCGAACTTTATTAAGGCTAAAATTGAACAAATAGTTTTATTACACTCGCCGTAAAAAAGTTTGTTTAACTCGAAATATTGAATTATTGTTCTACACATTATTCGAATTATAATATTTTGCAAGAGCTAGATATTGAGTAAGTTTATTTTTTAAGTTATATTAATAAATATAATCGGATTCTAGTGACCTTAAATCGCGCTTATTCGTGCGAGTTTTAGCATGAATCCAATAAAAATCTTACAATCAAATCGAACTTTATTAAGGCTAAAATAGAACAAATAGTTGTATTACACTCGCCGTAAAAAAGTTTGTTTAACTCGCGGATTTAAAACGCTTATTAAACATTTATTTAATCCGCATATAATAAACTATTAAATGTTTTTTTTTTTAGCAATCAATCGCCTGAAAATATTGCTAATAATTTAAGCAACAATAAAGAAGAAATATTAGCAATTTTTGAAAGATATAGAACTGTAGCTGTTCCTTGTAATTTAGATTTTTCGTCTTTCTTCAATAATTTAGTCGACCATTCATGGCCTGATGAATAAACTTATTTATTTTTTATTCATAAAAATGTTACATATACATATTATTTTTTTATTTTTATAGTTATAAACAAAATAGTAACCATTATATGTATTTTAAATGTACAAATATATGTTCTGTAATCAATAAATATATCTATATCCGTTTAAGGTGTGAGTCATTTCCGGCTAAAGTATCAACTTTACGAGAAAATTTCATAAGAAAATTCCAAAATTATGTAAGATTAAATAAAAATAAATTATCTATACCTAGTTTTGGGTGGGAATTATGAACAATGAAGTATTTAAACAATTTTAGACAGTTGAGAAGTATTTAAAATAGTTTTAGACAATTCTGAATAAATTTTAGACAGTTGGGAATAAATGAAGACAGTTTTAGGCAATTCTCAATAAATTTTAGACAGTTGGGAAGTATTTAAAACAATTCTAAATTATTTTAGACAGTTGAGAAATGTTTAAAATAGTTTTAAACAATACTGAATAAATTTTAGACAGTTGGGAATAAATTAAGACAGTTTTAAGCAATTCTCAATCAATTTTAGACAGTTGGGAAGTATTTAAAACAATTCTAAATTATTTTAGACAGTTGAGAAATGTTTAAAATAGTTTTGAACAATTCTGAATAAATTTTAGACAGTTGAGAATAAATTAAGACAGTTTTAGGCAATTTTGAATAAATTTTAGACTGTTGGTAAGTATTTAAAATAGTTTTGGACAATTCTGAATAATTTAAAGTAGTTGAGAAGTATTTAAAATAGTTTTTGAAAGTTCTAAATAAAATTTAGACAGTTGGAAATAAATTAAGACAGTTTTGGGCAATTCTGAATAAATTTTAGACAGTTAAGAAGTATTTAAAACATTTTTGGTCCACTCTGAAAAATTTTTAGACAGTTAGGAATGAATTAAGACAGTTTTAAGCAATTCTAAATAAATTTTACACCATTTTACAATTATTAACAAATTTAAGACAGTTGGGAAGTATTTAAAATAGTTTCCGGCAGTTTTGAATAAATTATAGACAATTGGGAATAATTTAAGATAGTTTTAATTCTAAATTATTTTAGAAAGTTGGGAAATATTTAAAACAGTATCAGAGGTTTTGAATAAATTTTAGAAAGTTTGGAATAAATTAACAAAGTTTTCGATAATCCTGAATAAATTTTACTTAATTATCTATACCTAGTTTTGGGTATGGGAATTATGAACAATTTGGAAGTATTTAAAACAGTTTTCAATAATTTTAGACAGTTGAGAAATATTTAAAATAGTTTTAGACAATTCTGAATCAATTTTAGACAGTTGGGAATAAATTAAAACAGTTTTAGGCAATTCTCAATAAATTTTAGACAGTTGGAAAGTATTTAAAACATTTCTAGACAATTCTAAATTATTTTAGACAATTGAGAAGTATTTAAAATAGTTTTGGACAATTCTGAATAATTTAAGGTCGTTGAGAAGTATTTAAAATAGTTTCTGAAAGTTTTGAATAAAATTTAGACAGTTGGAAATAAATTAAGACTGTTTTTGGCAATTCTGAATAAATTTTAGACAGTTAAGAAGTATTTAAAATATAATTTGAACCTTTCTGAATGGAACAACGAAACAATCAAGTCGTTATCTATAACCGTGTTCGAGATATCTACATTTTTATATCTATAACACCTATCAAACGGCAACTCGCGTAACACTTTTTTATTGCGGGCAGTATTTTACATTTTTTAAAATTATTCTTAAACCAACCTTCGGATTTTGTTAAAAATTGGTATATATGATAAATAAACCCTGAGGATTACGAATTTCATATGCCTGTAGAGGTATTTAACCACCTGCCAATAGATAATCTCTCTAAATTATAGTAAAAAATTAACAAAATTGTAAATCTTGAACGAAAAAAATTATATTTTTGATAATAACTCATAAACCACTCAACAGTTATAAATGAAAATTGGTATACAAATGCACAATACCTCCCTAAATAATAATTTATACCCAAAATATTTGCACCAAAAGTGGTTTTTAAATTATTGAGAAATTATAGTTGATGTTATCAAAACTACTTTCCGCGGTGGTCCTGTACCTTTTATTCAATAACTCTTGAACCAATCAATATAAATTAATAAAATTTGGTTTATGTATCAAAGAAACATGGCTGAGTTCAAATTTTTAAACAATAAGCCTCTATCTCATTTATTTTTCGAGATATTTAAGTCTAAATTGGAAATAATCAACAAAAATCGCGTTTTTTTATTCTAATTTTATTTTGAACAGTTTTGAATAATTTCAAGTAATTTTAGATAGTTGAAAAATATTTAAAATAGTTTTAGGCAATTCTGAATAAATTTTAAACAGTGCAGAAATATTTAGAACAGTTTTAGACAATTCTGAATCATTTTAGACAGTTGGGAAGTATTTAAAACAATTTTAAACAATTCTGAATAAATTTAAGACAGTTGAGAAGTATTTAAAATAATTTCAGACGGTTCTAAATAAATTTTAGACAATTGGGAATAAATTAAAACTGTTTTGGATAATTCTAAATAATTTTCGACAGTTGGGAAGTATTTAAATTAGTTTCAGATAATTTTGAATAAATTTTAGACAGTTAAGAAGTATTTAAAATAGTTTTTAGTAATTCTGAATAAAATTTAGATAATTAAAAACAATGTAAAATAGTTTTAGGCAATTTTGAAGAAATTTTAAACAGTTAAAAATAATTTAAAATGGTTTCCGGCAGTTTTGAATAAATTTTAGACAGTTGAGATGTATTTTAAATAGTATCCTGAAATTCTGAATACATTTTAAATAGTTGGAAAGTATTTAAATTAGTTTCAGACATTTCTGAGTAAATTTAAACATTTAAGAAGTATTTAAAATAGTTTTAGAGGGTTCTGAATAAATTTTAGACATTTGGGAATAAATTAAAACAGTTTTAGACAATTCTAAATAATATTAGAAAATTGGGAAGTATTTAAATTAGTTTCAGAGACGTCAAAATAATTTTTATATGGTTGGGAATAAATTAAAACAGTTTGAGACAATTCTAAATAATTTTAGACAGTTGAGAAGTATTTAAAACAGTTTTGGACAATTCTGAATAAATTTTAGACAATTGGGAATAAATAAAGACAGTTTTAGGCAATTCCGGATAAATCTTATGAAAAAATGTTACCTCCCCTGCTCCTAGAATTCGATTTGCTACAAAAAGGTCCTATACGCTTTTTCTCCATCTCCAACAGTTTTCGAGATATTACATAAAAATGTGTGATTCTTTTGAATCGATTGAAATGAAGTCTTTCCCAAAAACATTCGTCTTTTAATTGGCTATTCTATGTTCAAAGTTTTATCGTTAGATGTCTCTAATTCAAATATAAGTTACAAATCTATTAAATATCTACTGATTTCTTATTTAAAATCGATTATAAACAACTTTTAATAGACTTTAAATTATTTAAATTAATTTTTACAACGATTATTTTCTAGATAATTATGTATAAACATAGAAATAATATAAAAAAATAAGTGTTTATGTTTTTGATATTTATATAAACATTGAATACTTGAAATACTTAAAATACAGATGTTGAAATATATTTTTACGGTGTCAGCTGTCTGGTGCACTTTCGCTTAATATTTTATTTCAAAATGGCGACTGAATCTGACGGCTACAAAAGATTTTCAGAAGATTTGAACGTTAATATTTCATACGGCTCTAACGATAATAGTAAGTTATTTTAATAATTAATGCACCTTTTTTCCTTTGTTTTTATGTAACACTCGCTTGTTTTTCTAATATTGTTAATAAACAAATGCTTTGTTTTCTTTTCAAGCTTATTTTCTAAGGACTGGAGCTAAAATATACCTTTGAAACTATGATTTTTGTTTTCTGCATACTTTCATTAATCTGTATACAAATTTTTGTCGAAAACTGACGATTTGTTGACGATTTATTAAATAAAATGGAAAATACCACACTCATGTCTTGAATGTCAAGTTGGCTGTGGATTTTAAAATTTTTTTAAATATTGAATAATTTTTTGTATTAATTAAAATGTATTTTATATATTTTTTTCTGTATAAATAATATATATTTTGTGTTATTATTTATTGAAATTATGTATAAAAAATTAGCTGTATTATATAATTATTAAATATACATATAGTCGAATTTATTTATGAAGATATTTTTATATAATTTATGTTACTATTTCCATGAAACTGTAGTTTTTAATAATTATTAAACAATATGTAGTTGTTATTATCAAAACTACTTTCCTTTTTGTCGAAATTTTTACAGGGCTCATGTTTTGTAAATTTGAAAATATCTCAGAAACGGTTAGAGATATTGAGTTGAAATTTGCGCCAATCGATTCAGGAAGGTTGAAACTATATTAAATACTTTTTAACTGTCAAAAATTTATTCAGAATTGCCTAAAACAGTCTTGAATTATTCCCAACTGTCTAAAATTTATGTAGAAGGTCCAAAAATGTTTTAAATACTTCTCAACTGTCTAAATTTATTCAGAATTGTCTGAAACTAATTTAAATAATTCTTAACCACAGAATATTAAAGTAAAATTTATTCAGGATTACCAAAAACTGTCTTAATTTATTTCAAACTGTCTAAAATTTGTTCAAAACTCTTTGAAACTATTTTAAATACTTCTCAACTGTTTAAAATTTATTTAGAATTGCCTAAAACTGTTTTAAATACTTCCCAACTGTATCAAATTATTTAGAATTGCCTAAAACTAAAAAAATATCCCTAATTGTCTAAAACTTATTCAGAAGTGTCTAAAACTGTTTTAAATACTTCCCAACTTTCTAAAATTATATAAAATTGTCTAAAACTGTTTTAAATATTTCCCAACTTTCTAAAATAATTTAGAATTGTCTAAAACTATTTTAAATATTTCCCAACTGTCCAAAATTATTTAAAATTTTCTAAAACTGTTTTAATTTATTCAAAACTGTCTAAAATTTATTCAGAATTATCCAAAACGGTTTTAAATATTTCCCAACTGTCTAAAATTATTTAGAATTGTCTAAAACTGTTTTAAATATTTCCCAACTGTCCAAAATTATTTAAAACTGTTTTAATTTATTCACAACAGTCTAAAATTTATTCACTAATCTTTGAAACTATTTTAGATAATTCTCAACTGTCTAAATTTATTCAAAATTCTCTGAAACTAATTTAAATACTTCCCAACTGTCTAAAATTATTCATATTTGTCTAAAATTGTCTAAAGTTATTCCAATCTGTTTAAAATTTATTCAGAATGGTCCAAAAATGTTTTAAATACTTCTCAACTGTCTAAAATGATTTAGAATTGCCTAAAACTATTTTAAATACTTCCCAAATTAATGAACAACTATTTTAAATTCTTTTCAACTGTCTAAATTTATTCAGAATTGTCTAAAACTGTTTTAAATACTTCCCAACTGTCTAAAATGATTTAGAATTGTCTAAAACTATTTTAAATACTTCCCAAAATATTGAACAATGTGTAGTTGATGTTATCAAAACTACTTTCCTTTTTGTCTTTTTCGCTCATTTTTTGTAAAATTGTAAATATCTCGGAAACGGTTAGAGATATCGGGTTGAACTTTGTGCCAATCGATTCAGAAAGGTTGAAACTATATTTTAAATACTTCATAACTGTCTAAAATTTATTAAGAACCCCCTGAAACTATTTTAAATACTTCTCAATTGTCTAAAAAAAAAAATAGAATTGTCTTAGAACTATTTTAAATAATTCCCCACTGTCTAAAATTTGTTCATAATTGTCTAGAACTGTTTTAAATACGTCCCAACTGTCTAAAATTTATTGAGAACTGCCTAAAACTGTTTTAATTTATTCCCAACTGTCTAAAATTGATTCAGAATTGTCTAAAACTATTTTAAATATGTCTCAACTGTCTAAAATTATTGAAAACTGTTTTAAATACTTTCAAATTGTTCATAATTCCCATACCCAAAACTAGGTATAGATAATTAAGTAAAATTTATTTAGAATTGTTGGAAACTATTTTAAATACTTCTTAACTATCTAAAATTTATTCAAAATTGTCCAAAACTGTTTTAAATACTTCCCAACTGTCTAAAATTTGTTTAGAACTTTAAAACTGCCTTTATTTATTCCCAATTGTCTAAAATTTATTCAGAACTGCCGGAAACTGTTTTAAATGTTTCTCAATTGTCTAAAATTTATTCAAAATTGCCTAAAACTGCCTTAATTCATTCCTAACTGTCTAAAATTTATTCAGAGTGGTTCAAAAATGTTTTAAATATTTTCCAGCTATCTTAAATTATTTATAATAGTCTCAAACTGTCTTATTTTATTCCCAACTGTATAAAATTTATTCAGAATGGTCTAGAACTGTTTTAAATACTTCCCAACTGTCTAAAATTATTTAGAATTATGTAAAACTTTTTTAATTACTTCTCAACTGTCTAAATTTTGTTCAGATTTGCCGAAAACTACTTAAAATACTTGTCAACTGTCTAATTTTTGTTCAGAACTGCCGGAAACTATTTTAAATAGTTCTTAACAGTCTAAAATTTATTCAGAATTGTCCAAAATTGTTTTAAATACTTCCCAACTGTCTAAAATTTATTCAGAATTTATTCCCAACTGTTGAATATTTTATTCAGAACTTTCTGAAACTATTTTAAATTCTTCTCAACTGTCTAAATTTATTCAGAATTGTCCAAAACTGTTTTAAATACTTCCCAACTTTCTACAATTATTTAGAATTGTCTAAAACTGTTTTAAATACCAAATTATTGAACAAGTTATAGTTGATGTTATCAAAACTACTTTCCATTTTGTCTTTTTGCTCATTTTTTATAAAATTGTAAATAACTCGGAAACCGTTAGAGATATCTGGTTGAATTTTGCGCCAATCGATTCAGGAAGGTTGAATCTATAAATTTGCATAAAATTATTATGAACCGTAGAGTGGTTCAAAAGATATTTAATGATAAACTTGAAGAAAAAAAAATGTACTTTATGTAAATTTATTAAAACTGTATAAAAACATTTTAAATACTTCTTGACTGTTTAAAAATCATTATTAGAAGCAAATTCAACTATATTTAAATGATAAGACATTATCAGTTTATCGGAAAGTAACGTGACTTGGAAATAAATCTAATATTTTTTGGTTATATCTAGTTTCTCAAAGTAAACAACTATATATGGAATAATATGTCAGTGCAACAATATACAGACAATGGTATTAACTGGTAACTTTGTATCTGAAAAAACAAAATTACTAAGTAATTTTTAAATTTTGTTAACACTAACATTTTACAGTGTGTTCAGAAAAACTCCTAATTCGGAGTAGGCTATGAACAAAAAAAAGTAAGTCTGATTATTCAATTCAAAAGTCAAGTTGTCAAAATTGTTCGTGAAATGTAATTTTAATGATAAAAGATAATAAAAGAAGGATAGAGAATATTGCCATTCACCGTTTTCTAATTTATTTCTATTTCTAAAATAAGGATTCAAAAATAAAAGCTTTGTTTTCTTTAGATTTTTGACAATATCTTGTGTCAAATTGGCATTTATTTAAATACTTTCAAATTGTCATATGTTTCCGAGTTAGGATTTTTTTTTTTGAATACACTGTAATTTATTGTATGTAAATACATCCGAAAAGTGTTAAATTTGTTTCAGATGAAGTTAGGGTCGAAAATGGGCCAGACAATCTGAACGAAATAGGCAGCCGATCCAGCCTGAATAGAGACACAGATGAATCAAATTTGGAGTTCGATCATTGGCAGATGAATTACCATGAAGCCGCCATTTATTTAGAAGAGGTATTTTCAAGTGACATCTGGCGACAAGATTTGTAACTGCTTGATTTAGTACTCTGGCTGATTTAACATTAGAGTACTTTTTAACTGTCTAAAATTTATTCAAAATTGCCTAAAACTGTCTTAATTTATTCCTAACTTTTTAAAATTTATTCCAAAATTGTTTTAAATACTTCCAAATTGTCTAAAATTATTTAGAATTGCCTAAAACTGTTTTAATTTATTCCTAACTGTCTAAAATTTATTCAGAATTGTCCAAAACTATTTTCAATACTTCCCATTTTTCTAAAATGATTTAGAATTGTCTAAAATTGTCTCAATTTATTCCTAACTGTCTAAAATTTATTCACAATTGTCCAAAACTGTTTTAAAAACTTCCCAAATGTCTAAAATTGTTTAGAATTGCCTATAACTGTTTTAATTTATTCCCAACTGTCTAAAATTTATTCAAAATTGCCTAAAACTGTCTTAATTCATTCCTAACTGTCTAAAATTTATTCAAAATTTTCCAAAACTGTTTTAAATACTTCCCAACTGTCTAAAATTATTTAGAATTGCCTAAAAATGTTTTAATTTATTCCTAAATGTCTGGAATTTATTCAGAATTGTCCAAAACTATTTTAAATACTTCCCATTTTTTTTTAAATGATTTAAAATTGTTTAAAACTGTCTTACTTTATTCCCAACTGTCCAAAATTATCCAGACTTGTCCAAAACTGTTTTAAATATTTCCCATTTTTCTAAAATGATTTAGAATTGCCTAAAACTGTCTTAATTTATTCCTAACTGTCAAAAATTTATTCAAAATTGTTCAAAACTGTTTTAAATATTTCCCAACTGTCTAAAATTATTTAGAATTGCCTAAAACTGTTTCAATTTATTCCTAACTGTCTAAAATTTATTCAGAATTGTCTAAAAATGTTCTAAATACTTCTTAACTGTCTAAAATTATTCAAAATTGTCCAAAACTGTTTTAAATATTTCCCATTTTTCTAAAATGATTTAGAATTGTCTAAAACTATTTAAAATTTATTTAGAATTATCTGAAACTAATTTAAACTGTTTTAATTTATTTCTAACTGTCTGGAATTTATTCAGAATTGTCTAAAATTGTTTTAAAACTTCGCAACTATCTAAAATTATCCAGAATTGTCCTATTTTAAATATTTCCCATTTTTAAAAAATGATTTACAATTGTTTAAAACTGTCTTAATTTATTCACAACTGTCTAAAATTTATTTAAAATTGTCCAAAACTGTTTTAAATACTTCCCAACTGTCTAAAATTATTTATAATTGCCTAAAACTGTTTTAATTGATTCCTAACTGTCTAAAATTTATTCAGAATTGTCTGAAACTGTTTTTAAATACTTCCCAACTGTCTAAAATGATTTAGAATTATCTAAAACTGTCTTAATTTATTCCCAACTGTCTAAATTTATTCAGAATTGTCCAAAACTGTTTTAAATACTTCCCAACTGTCCAAAATTATTTAGAATTGTCTAAAACTGTTTAAATTTATTCCTAACTAAAATGCAAGTAAATTCAATAATTTTCGCCCATAAAGTTTAGTGAAAAAATTGATATTTGAAAAAAACTGTCATTCCGTTTTTTGAAAACATCCCGAATATTACCAACTTGCCATTTTTATTTCTAGGGACAAAACAATGAAAAATTTGACTCGCATCCGCAACATCCAAGCGCACTTCCGGCCTATTTATTAGTGCATAACAGTTGGTACTATGGATTAGATTTGTCAACATCGGTTTTACTTCTTTTGTTGGCACTAGTGGAATCACCAGCTGTTCCATTGTTTGAGGTTGGTAATACTTTCTAAATGATTGGTTGGATTCTATATAGAATACCCTCATCCCCTGAATTTCCAATTTTTTGTTGCAATGTCTTCTTTAGTTAAAATATAACAAAGAAACAAACATTTTGTTCACAACTTTCGGAAACTATTTTAAATTGTATTTAACTGTCTAAAATTTATTCAGAATTACTAAAAACTATTTAAAATACTTTTATTAAATTCATTCAAAATTTTAGGAAACTATTTTAAAAACTTTTCAACTATCTAAAATTTGTTTAGAACGGCCGGAAACTATTTTAAATGATTCTCAACTGTTTAAAATTTATTCACAATTGCTGGAAACTATATTAAAACTTCTCATCGGTCTAAAATTTCTTTAGAATTACTAGAAGCTATTTTAAATACTTCTAAACTGTCCAAAATGTATTGAGAATTGCCTAAAACTGTTTTAAATACTTCTGAACTATCTAAAATTTATTCAGAATTATCAACAATTGATTTAAATGTTTCCAAACTGCTTTAAATTTATTCAGAATTGTCTAAAAATGTGTTAAATACTTCCTAACTTTTAAATTATTCAGGATTGCCTAAAACTGTTTCAAATACTTCCCACCTGTGTTAAATGTATTCAGAATTGCCTAAAACTGTTTCAAATACTTCCCAACTGTCTTAATTGTATTCAGAATTGCCTAAAACTGTTTCAAATACTTGCCAACTGTCTTAAATGTATTCAGAACTGTCTAAAACTGTTTTAAATACTTCCCAACTGTCTTAAATGTATTCAGAATTGCCTAAAACTGTTTCAAATACTTCCCAACTGTCTTAAATGTATTCAGAACTGCCTAAAACTGTTTGAAATACTTCCCAATTGTTTTAAATGTGTTCAGAATTGCCTAAAACTGTTTCAAATACTTGCCAACTGTCCTAAATGTATTCAGAATTGCCTAAAACTGTTTCAAATACTTCCCAACTGTCTAAAATTTATTCAGAATTGCCTAAAACTGTTTCAAATACTTCCCAACTGTCTTAAATGTATTCAGAACTATCTAAAACTGTTTGAAATACATCCCAATTGTTTTAAATGTGTTCAGAATTGCCTAAAACTGTTTCAAATACTTTCCAACTGTCTTAAATGTATTCAGAATTATCTAAAACAGTTTTAAATACTTCCCAACTGTCTCAAATGTATTCAGAATTGCCTAAAACTGTTTCAAATACTTCCCAACTGTCTTAAATGTATTCAGAATTGTCTAAAGCTATTTTAAATACTTCCCAGCTGTCTAAATTTTGTTCAGAAATTCCGGAAACTATTTAAAATTGTTCTCAACTATCTAAAATTTATTCAGAACTGCCGGAAACTATTTTAAATAGTTCTTAACAGTCTAATATTTATTCAGAACTACAGAAAACTATTTTAAATTGTTCTTAACAGTCTAAAATTTATTCAAAATTGCCGAAAACTATTTTAAATACTTCTCAACGGTGTAAATTTTATTCAGAACTGCCGAAAACTATTTTAAATTATTCTTAACAGTCTAAAATTTAATCAGAATTTCCGAAAACTATTTTAAATACTTCTCAACTGTCTGAATTTTGTTCAGAACTGCCGAAAACTATTTTAAACTATTCTTAACAGTCTAAAATTTAATCAGAACTACCGAAACCTATTTTAAATACTTCCCAACTGTCTAAAATCACTATAAATATTATTTCCACACCTTTATTTTTATAAATAAAATAAATAAATAAATATATCATCACGGCATATTACCCATTTCTGGGTGTGCCAATCTGCTTTGTCACAGATATCGGAATGGATTTTTTTAACAATTTTGCAACTATATATAACCTTCAAAACAAAACCCTTAAAGTGACCGTATTGTATTAGACCTTTAATACAATTTTTTCTATTCTAGTTACCTGTTGGCGTTCATGGGACTCTAGAATTAGTTGCCTTGGCAATTATCGGCGTAGAATTAGCCCTAAAATTGCGTTGGATTGGTTGGGGAACAATTTTAAAACACAAACGAACAATGCTAAAATGCGTAACTCTTGCAATTATGGTTATAGAGGCCATAACTGTTTTAATTCGACAGAGCAGCCATTTTCGAGTCACTAGAGCATTAAGGCCCATATTTTTGGTGGATACCAGGGCATGTGGAGGCGTCAGAAGATTTATCCGACAAATATTCCAATCTCTTCCGCCGATTTTAGACATGATGGGTCTTTTATTTTTCTTCGTATGCAGCTACGCGCTTTTAGGTTATTTTTTGTTTTCAGGCTACACAAATAATCAATATTTTTCGACGCTAAGCGACAGTTTTGTCAGTATGTTCGTTTTGCTGACTACAGCTAAGTATGCAACAAAATGGCGTGTATCTCGAAAATGGTTAGAGATAACCGGAAAATTATTGCAGATTTGAATTCGGCCATGTTTTTTTGATATATAAACCAAATTTTGTTAATTTATATTGATTGGTTCAGGAGTTATTGAATAAAACGTATAAGATTGTCGCGGAAAGTAGTTTTGATAACATCAACTGTAATTTTTTAATAATTTAAAAACCACTTCCGGTGGAAATATTTTGGATATAAATTATTATTTAGGGAGGTATTGTGCATGTGTATACCAATTTTTATTTATAACTGTTGAGTGGCTTATGAGTTATTAACAAAAATATAATTTTTCGTCCAAAATTTACAAAAAACTAAAATACATATATTTTAATCTTTTCTAAATTTAATGTCGTAAAAATCTCTAACAATTTTTAAGATATTTATTTATTTTATCAAATGTAATATTTTTTTTTTCATTTTTTAGTTTTCCCGATGTAATGATGCCTTGTTACGCCATTTCAAAATGGTACGCCATTTTTTTTATGTCCTACATAGCTACGGTCCTTTACGTGTTAATGAACTTGGTAAATATTTTAAAAATATATATTAAGCCATTTTTTATATTTTTATTGATCGATTCCCATTTTTGGGTAGCAATAACCCAAAAATGGGTGGGGATACATATCTAGCGACTTCACCATTCGATTCTACGGGCAAAATTACATAAATATACCAATTTTCATATTTTTTTGTTGAATAGTTTTCAAATAAACAAACTTTGAATTTTACCGCAAATTTGTCAAATTTTTGTCGGCAAGCGACGCGTCAGTTGCCCACAAAAAATCGGCAAATTTAGGGCGAATACATTTTAAGTTATTTTCAGCTTTTTTATTGTACAAGCTTTTAAATATTTCTCAACAATCTAAATTTTGTTCAGAATTATCAGAAACTATATTAAATGGTACTTAACTGTCTAAGAATTGCCAAAAACTATTTAAAATTTATTCAGAATTGTAGGGAACTATTTTAAATAGTTGTTAACTGTCTAAATTTTGTTCAGAAGTACCGGAAACTATTTTAATTATTCCAAACTGTCTAAAATTATTCAAAACTGCCGGAAACTATTTTAAATACTTCCAAAGTGTCTAAAATTTATTTAGAACTGCCGGAAACTATTTTAAATACTTCTGAACTGTCCAAAATTTATCCAAAATTGCCTAAAATTATTCTAAATGCTTCTGAACTGTCTAAAATGTATTCACAACTGCGGGAAACTATTTTGAATACTTGTCAACTGTATAAATTTTGTTCAGAATTGCCAGAAAACTATTTTAAATTATTCTCAATTGTCTAAAATTTATTCAAAACTGTCGGAAACTATTTTAAATTATTCTCAATTGCCTAAAATTTATTCAAAACTACCGGAAACTATTTTAAATATTTCTCAACTATCTAAATTTTTGTTCAGAACTTTTGAAAACTATCTAAAATTTATTTAGAACTACTGGAAACTATTTTAAATATCTAAATTGTGTTTAAAACTGCCGGAAACTATTTTAAATAATTTTCAACTGTCTAAATTTTGTTCAGAACTTTCAGAAACTTATTTAAATACTTCTCAACTGTCTAAAATTTATTCAGAACTATTGGAAACTATTTCAAATTTTTTTAAACTGCCTAAAATTGATTCAGCTTTGCCGAAAACTATTTTAAATTATTCTTAACTGTCTAAAATTTATTCAAAACTGCCGGAAACTATTTGAAATACTTCTCAACTGTCTAAATTTTGTCAAAAACTGCCGGAAACTATTTTAAATACTTGCCAAATATCTCGAGAACGAAATTGGATTTAACCCCTACATTTTTGCAGATGTTAGCTGTAGTTTATGAAACATTTACACGTATCGAAAGAGATAAATTCAGAAAGCTTTTTTTGCACAAACGGGAAGCTTGCAAAAGAGCTTTCAAGCTTTTAGTAAGCAAGCAAAGCCCGGAAACTGTCCGATTTAAACAATTTGCTGGTAAGTTGTACTTAAATCAATAGGGTACTATACCATACTTAAATTTTAACTATCTTAAATAAGAAATCGAAAATATACATAAATTAATGAGTATTAGTGAAATAAATTTGTATACATATTTATTAGGTTGCAAACTACAAGCGATTGAATCTGATTACGAATTGCGTATGACGCGTACCATTACGCAATAGGTGCTAAATTTGATTGGTCGCCTGATTTTAAAAAGATTCGCGCGTCTGCTGCGGTCACCTTTAAAACATTATGAACTGTCACTAGTGCCATCCCCCTCATACTTTGTGTCATAATATTGTCAAACTATTTCAATATTCTATAATTTATTAGCAGAAAAATGCTTATTATTTATGTTATTTATGCTTAATAATATTTTCTTCGTGAATATAACGTATAAGTTTTTATATAAAAATATTTCAGCTATACAAATATGAAAAAAATGTCCCCTCTTTAACTAAATCTAGATTAAACTAAGCTAAAGGCGAAGTGTGTGTGAGAGAGAGAGAGTACGAGCTAAGACAAAATGGTGAGAACGCCGTGGCGTCGAACGCCGTTGTTGGTTCTCAGGGGAAGTTTACGAGGGGGTTGGCCGACCCCACGCGATGCAATGCATGTACGGCCTGCCCTTCCGAACTAAATAGAAGGTAGAGCAGCAGTCAAATATGATCACTGGTCAGTACTTGCTACGTCACGCACCAAATTCTTAATTTTAAAAATTCATATCTCGCTTATTACGTAAATTTTTTAAGTCGCGTTTGCACTAAAATTCTTATTTCATCCTGTACTTACAGAAAAAAATGGTATAGGACCCTATTTATAATTTTTTTAAACTATAAATATATATTTTTTTAAGGACTTATGCAATATTACGCGCCAAGAACAAACAATATAGATGTCCTTTTAATGTTTCGACAATTAAACCAATCAAATACCGGCGATTTAACAATAAACGAATTCGCTAATGTTTACGATACCGTAAATTTAAGATGGAATTTGAAGGACCCAGCCGAGCCCTGGTACAATCAAATATGGCCGCCATTGAAATATGTATGCAAATATTCAAATATTTTAGTGTCATGGCCTTATTTCGAACATATAGTTTGTAAGTATTCATAAACATTTAAAATGAATGAGTATATATAAAATTAATAATATTTCAGATGCTTTTATAGTAGGAAATGGATTATCAATGTTTATTAGAGTTTTAGAAAGTGCTGATAGTTTAGAACAGTCAGCGAAAAACTTATGTGCGTCTTGGGATACGTATTTATTTTTATCAAGTAAGTTACAATTTCTCATGCTCATAACTTATTTACAGTTGGAAATATGTAAAAAAGAACCGCAAAATCGTGTTCTGCGATGTTTAAAATATACATCACAACATTTCCACCCCTTAAAATTAATTAATATAAGAAGTAGAAACGATTTTCTATTGTGGCGTCCTTGAAAAGTTCTCTCGCGATGAAACTTCATTTTCTCTTGCTCATAACTCCTCAACGGGTAAAAATATCTTCAATTCGTGCACAAAATCAGATTCCTTGGAGTTTAAAATATAAATATTGTCATTTCCACCACTTAAAACTAACTAATATAAGAAACGGAAACGATTTTTTCTTGTAGAGTCTTTGAAATGTTCTCTCGCGATGAAACTTCATTTTCTCTTGTTCATAACTCCTCAACGAATAAAAATATCGTGAATTTGTGCACAAAATCGGATTCCTTGGTGTTTAAAATATAAATATTGTCATTTCCAGCCCTTAAAACTAATTATTTTAAGAATCGGAAACGATTTTATCTTGTGGCGTCCTTGAAATGTTCTCCACTGATGAAACTTCATTCAACTATTTTAAATTGTTTTCAACTGTTTAAAATTTATTCAGAATCAACAGAAACTGTTTTAAATTATTCTCAACTGTCTAAATTTTGTTCAGAACTGCCGGAAACTATTTAAAATACTTCTCAACTGTCTAAAATTTGTTCAGAACTACCGGAAACTATTTTAAATTGTTCTTAACCGTATAAAATTTATTTAGAATTGCTGAAAACTATTTTAAAATATTTATAACTGTCTAAATTTTGTTCAAAACTGCCGGAAACTATTTAAAATACTTCTCAACTGTCTAAAATTTGTTCAGAACTACCGGAAACTATTTTAAATTGTTCTCAACTGTAATTGCTGGAAACTATTTAAAATATTTCTCAACTGTCTAATATTTATTCAGAACTGCCGGAAACTATTTAAAATTGTTCTCAACTGTCTAAAATTTATTCAGAACTGCCGGAAACTATTTAAAATTGTTTTCAACTGTCTAAAATTTATTCAGAACTGCCGGAAACTATTTTAAATTGTTCTCAACAGTCTAAAATTTATTCAGAATTGCCAAAAACAATTTTATATTGTTTTTAACAGTCTAAAATTTATTCCGACTTTCATTTTGTTATTTTGAAATGTTACGAGTGTTTATTATTGTTTTTATACTAGCGTTTTATAACAACAACTTTTTGATTGTCATTTTCGTTGGTAAATGAAATGCTTTTAAGCACTAGTGCTTAAAAATGAGAGTTTAATGCGTAAAAGTGACAGTTTAATGCGTAAAATGTTCTTTTAATCACTAGTGCTTAAAAATATTTCATTTAGCAACGAATAGATGAACCTGACGTTTGCCTACTTTTTAATTTTGAAAAATTTAAAATGTTGATATTTGACAATAAATGATCTGTTTTAAAACGCAATTATAAAAAATCTTGACTCGTAGCACTCGCTTACGCTCGTGAGTGCAAATAACACGTCGCGTGCTTAAAACACCATCATTTCGCAACTAATTACATAAATAGCTATTTAAGTTTTTGCACAAATTATTTAAAATTGCCATTTTTTTTCAGTATTTTTACTCGAAGCTATTATAAGAATTCTGGCCTTAGGGTGGACAGAATATATATCATCTGGATGGAATGTTTTCGATTTAATCGTTACGTTGGCAGCCATGTTGGGCGTAATGTTACTAGAGGTTGCCCCTACTGTAACGGCAGTAGTTGTTTTAAGGCCTTTACGGTTGCTCAGACTGTTCAAATTAAAAAAAAGATACAGGGATATTTTTGGTACCGTAGTTATTTTGTCTCCTCTAATGTGCAGCACTGCTATAGTAATGTGTGTATTGTACTATTTCTTTGCCATTATTGGAATGGAACTATTTTCTCAATATGATATGCGAAATTGTTGCAAGTAAGTCTAATTTTAAATTGAATTTTGAACAATTTTTGTCATATAAATTTTTTCTCTAAAGTCGATAGTTTAGCTGGAAATGATACCACACCCAAAAATGGGTGGAGATACATGCCTGTCGACTTCACCATTCGATTCTACGGACAAAATTACATAAGTATACCAATTTTCATAATTTTTTATGGAATGGTTTTCAAATAAACAAACTTTGAATTTTACCGCAAATTTATCAAATTTATATCGGCAAGCGACGCGTCACTCGCCAACAAAAAATCAGAAAATTTACGATGAAGTTATTTGCTAATCCTTTGTACATATCTCGAATCCGGTTACAAATATCGCCTTAATTCTTTCATATTCAAACTCAAAAGGGTTGAATTGATATATAATCATTGATAAAGCGGTTAAAAAATATTTTGGGAGCACTTGAAACTTGGATCAAATCTGGAACTTTCAATCTAAAAACATGCGGTTAAAAATCGATCAATATCTCGATAAAGGTTAAAGATACGTCAATAATTCTTGCAGATTTGAAATCTACAGGGTTGATTTGATATATAAACATGTTTCTTTGATATGTGTTCATATTTTTATAAAATTTAGTTCATTGGTTTAAAAATTATTAACAAATTTGTAAATTATGAACAAAGTTGTTAATAACTTATAAACCACTCAACAGTTATTAATAAAAATTGGTATACTCATGCACTAAACCGCTCTAAATAATAATTTATATCTAAAATATTTTCAGCGGAAATGGTTTTTAAATTATTAAATAATTACAGTTGATGTTATCAAAACTACTTTCCGCGACAATCTTGTACTTTTTATTCAATAACTCCTGAACCAATCAATATAAATTAATAAAATTTGGTTTATATATTAAAGAAACATGGCTGAGTTCAAATTTGAAGGAATTTTGACCGTATCTTTACCGAAAACTATTTTAAAGTATTCTAAATTATCTAAAATTTATTCATAACCGCCGAAAAATATTTTAAATATTTCTCAACTGTCTAAATTTTGTTCAGAACTACCGGAAACTATTTTAAATTGTTCTCAACTGTCTAAATTTTGTTGAGAACTGCTGGAAGCTATTTAAAATTGTTCTCAATTGTCTAAAATTTATTTAGAATTGCCGGAAACTATTTTAAATACTTCTCAACTGCCTAAAATTTATGTAGAATTGCTGGAAACTATTTTAAAACGTTCCTAAATGTATTCAGAACTGCCGGAAATTATTTTAATTTGTTCTCAAATGCCTTAAATTAATTCAGGATTACTGGAAACTATTTTAAATAATTTTCAACTGTTTAAAATTTATTTAAAAATATTAGAAACTATTTTAAATTGTTCTCAACTGTCTAAAATTTATTTAGAATTGCTGAAACTATTTTAAATACTTCACAACTGTCTACAATTTATTTAGAATTGCTGGAAACTAATTTTAAACGTTCCTAAATGTCGTAAATTTATTCAAAACTGCCGGAAACTATTTTAAATTGTACTAACTGTCTAAAATTTATTTAGAATTGCTGGAAACTATTTTAAAACATTCCTAAATGTCCTAAACTTATTTAGAATTGCCGGAAACTATTTTAAATAATTCTCAACTGTCTAAAATTTATTTAGACATATCCAAAACTATTTCAAATTGTCCTCTACTGCCTAAATTTTGTTCAGAACTGTCGGAAACTATTTTAAATTATTCTCAATTGTCTAAAATTATTCATAATTATCCAAAACTGTTTTAAATATTTCTCAACTGTCTAAAATTTATTTAGAGCTGCTGGAAACTATTTTAAAACGTTCCTAAATGTCCTAAATTTATTTAGAACTGCCGGAAACTATTTTAATTTGTTGTCAAATGCCTTAAATTAATTTAGGATTACTGGAAACTATTTTAAATAATTCTCAACTGTCTAAAATTTATTTAAAAATATCAGAAACTATTTAAATTTTCAATTGTCTAAATTTTGTTCAGAACTGCCGGAAACTATTTTAAATTGTTCTCAATTGTCTAAAATTTATTTAGAATTGCCGGAAACTATTTTAAATACTTCACAACTGCTTAAAATTTATTTAGAATTGCTGGAAACTAATTTTAAACGTATGTAAATGTCGTAAATTTATTCAAAACTGCCGGAAACTATTTTAAATTGTTCTCAACCGTCTCTGAAGTTATTAATAAAAACTGGTATACCATATATTTTCACGAAAGCGGTATTTAAATTATTGATGTTATCAAAACTACTTTCCGCGACAATCTTGTACGTTTTATTCAATAACTCCTGAACCAATCATTATAAATTGATGAAATTTGGTTTGTATATCAAAGAAACATGGCTGAGTTCAAATCTGAAGGAATTTTAACCGTATCTTCGCCGGAAACTGTTTTAATTGGTTGTCAACTGTCTAAAATTTATTCAAAATTGCCGGAAACTGTTTTAAATACTTCTCAACTACTTTTTGCGGTTCTCTTGTACCTTTTATTCAATAACTCCTGAACCAATCTATATAAATTAATAAAATTTGGTTTACATATTAAAGAAACGTGGCTGAGTTTGAATTTGAAGGAATTTTGACCATATCTTTTTTAGAATCCAGTTTCGATATTCACGACCCAAAACTGGGTAGATATATACAATTTTCGACTTCATCATTTAATTCTACGTACTTTCTTACCCAAGTATACTAATTTTCATAAATTTTCGTTGAATAGTTTTCAAATAAACAAACTTTGAATTTTACCGCAAATTTATTAAATTCTTTGAGGCATTTTTTTTAAGTAATGTCGTAACTTTAGGGAAAAATATATGACAATTGTTCAAAATTTAATTTTAGGGGGGGCGGGGGGTTAATTTGAAACTTTTTACAAAATTTTTATATATTCCAGTGGTACCACAGTAGAAGATTTTTATAAATATTCCGCAAATGCGAGTACAGCTTTGGGATATTATTATTTGAACACTTTTGAAGATCTTTTGACGTCAGGAATCACATTATTTGAACTTACAGTCGTAAATAATTGGTTTATAATAATGAACGCGTATGCTAGCGTCGCAAGCCAAAGCAGCAGATTATATTTTATGTGTTTTTATTTATTTACAATGGTGGTATTAACGATTGTTGTAGCGAGTGTACTTGAAGCTTTTAGATTTCGTATTCAATACAAAAGACAAACTTCAAAACGTGAAGGTAATTATAGTAACTTTATACATATAATTACTTGTTATTATTTTGCGTTCGCAAATCAAGTAGGTGCAGATAAAAGAAGATCAATCGATGCTAACAAACTGTTTTAAATTATAATTATATTTGTTTTTCAGAGGAAAAAATGTTACACGAAGATGTTACTCTACATTGGAACGAAATACAAGCTGTTGTACACGACTTCCATTTTATGGAGAGCGTGCGACAATATTTAAACGTTGGGGTAGGTAAAACATTAATTTTCTCTTGCTCATAACTCCTCAACGAATAGAAATATCTTCAATTTAGGCACAAAATTGGATTCCTTGGAGTTTAAAATATAAATTTACTCATTTTTACTTCTTAAAGTTAATTAATATAAGAATCAGAAACGATTTTCTCTTGTGGCGCCCTTTCGCGATAAAATTTCATTTTCTCTTCCTCATAACTCCTCAACGGTTAGAAATATCTTCAATTTGTGCACAAAATCGGATTCCTTGGACTTTAAAATATAAATTTACTCATTTACACCACTTAAAACTAATTATTACAAGAATCAGAAACGATTTTCTTTTGTGGCATCCTTGAAATGTTCTCCAGCAATGAAACTCCATTTTCTCTTGCTCATAACTCCTCAACGGTTAAAAATATCTTCAATTTAGCCACAAAATCAGATTCCTTGCAGTTTAAAATATAAATTTACTCATTTTTACTTCTTAAAATTGTATAATATAAGAATCGGAAACGATTTTGTCTTGTGGCGTCCTTGAAATGTTCTCCAGCGATAAAACTTCATTTTCTCTTGCTCATAACTCCTCAACGGTTAGAAATATTTTCAATTTAGCCACAAAATCAGATTCCTTGGAGTTTAAAATATACATTAACTCATTTTCATCCCTTAAAACTAATTAATATAAAATGCGGAAACGATTTTCTTTTGTGGCGTCCTTGAAATGTTCTCCCGCGATGAAACTTCATTTTCTCTTGCTCATAACTCTTCAACGGTTAAAAATATCTTCAATTTAGCCACAAAATCAGATTTCTTGGAGTTTTAAATATAAATATAGTCATTTTCATCACTTAAAACTAATTAATATAAGATGGGGAAACGATTTTTTCTTGTGGCGTCTTTGAAATGTTCTCTCGCGATGAAACTTCATTTTCTCTTGCTCATAACTCCTCAACGATTAGAAATATCTTCAATTTGTGAACAAAATCAGATTCTTTGGAGTTTAAAATATAAATTTACTCATTTTTACTTCTTAAAATTGTTTAATATAAGAATCAGAAACGCAGAAATGCTGCAAATTCAAAATATATGTGTGTTTTACATTTTGACGCATTTTTTATTTATGTAGGGCTCCACAACTTTTATAGGGCGCAGACCGCGAACGCGAGACGTATTACAAAAACGTATGTATAAAAATGAAATTGAAATTTGGCTGCAAGAGGCTGAAAAACCTGAAAATAAAACTGAAAATTTAGAAGATGCAGAAAGACTAATTCCAACATAAAAAACAGTTATTGATTAATGATATTAATGTTAATACTCAATATATTTTATTTCATGATTTTAATAATTTTTAATACATTTTATAAGTTTTAAACAATTTTTATGCACAAACGGGTGTTTAATATATGTAATAATTTATTTATAATTTATTGAAACTAATAGCAATAATATTTTTTGTGCAAGATAAATTTTATTTATATTATAAACAGATACACTGAAAAACAGGCCACTCAAAATAATTTTTTACCTCCCGCTACCCTTGGTGAGGGAGGTATAGGGATCCTGCTAAAAATCGCATATCGAGATTTTTTAACTCAAATATCATTCAGAAAATTCTGAAACCGAGTATTTCTACCCTATTCTAATATGAAAAAAAAAAAACATTAGATTTTTGTGTAAATCGGATAACCGCAAATGGCAATTTACTTGAAGCTTCAAATTGAATATTTTTTTACATTTTGTCATAAAAGCTAAAGGTTATTGAATTTTATACAAGTATACATTAATTCTATATATTTTACAAATTTAAAAAATCTGTTGTGGCCAGCACAAGACCTCTCGCCATTTCCATATTAGGCTATATAAGTATTGTACTGCACTTCGCTTTCGAACCGTCGTTTTATAACAAAATATTACAGAAATTTACCCAAATATTGTTTTTATTGTATTTAACATGTCTTCTGCACACATATAATTCTAATTATATCTATTTTTCATTGTATGAGGAAGTTTCTAAATGTCAGAGATTGTTCCAATTCATTAATCAGATTGGCGGTATTTCTGATGGATATATGCATTTAACCTATAATTTCAAATATTTAATTAATAAAACAATAAGAAAAATTAAATATACTTCCCAGAAAAAGCTATCAGAATGTCACTAAAACTGTTGATATTTGACAATGACGTGTGACAATTTGTCAACTGGTTTCCTTAGTGCCTTCTCTGCGATTAGTTTACTCTATAAATTATAGTGTCTTTATCTCTAAATCTATGCAAGATATAATAAATTTTTTAAGTGTATTAGATGGAGAATTTTATGTTCTTCAATATTTAATAAAAAAAAAAACTCCCAAAAAATTATATTTAGAAGAATTATTCTAAGAAACTACTACATCCGGTTGTTCAATTGTTACCAAAACCTTTTCAGCTCTTCCCAGGAATGTCAGATTGAGGAAACTGCAGTTAAATATTTTTTAAGTCTTATAGTTTCATTTTAAAAATGTTATAATCGGATTCTAGGGTCCTTAAATCGTGCTTGTTCAATAAAATCAGGACATGCGAATTTTAGCATGAATCCAATACCTCTCTTAGCGAGAGGTAATATATAAAAATATATACAGGTGTCCCATTTGAAATACGAAAGTTAATGTCACTTCCGGTTACATCGGATGCTCCACCATCACTTCAAAAACCATGATTTGCTAGTCCATAACCCTAGTTTACAAATATATCAAGAAAATTATAATATAATTATAAATAAAAAAATATTTTTAGTGTCCCAATTTTCAGTGTATTCGCATTTTTATTTTAAAAGTAGAAATACGTATAGTAATAATTAGTACATGTGATTTTAGGACCAAAATATTGTAGAAATAATAAAAACAATTATTTGTACGTAATAATTATTGCTTCCAATCAATGAAGTTTAAATTATGTTATGGACTAAAAGTTTCACTAACAAAAAATTGTTGAAAATTTAGTCTATAATTTAATTTAAAATGTCTGTATACAGTATTGTTGTAATTAATTTTTGTAGTATGCGAATAAATATATAAATTTTATGTGTAAAAAATATTTATTTATTACCAAATTGTATCAAAATCTATACAATATTATTATTACAAATCCCATACCAAAAGTTCATTGGAAAAGATTCTATATATCCAGTAAAATTGTAACACGAACATAATACAAGTTTTTACAAATTTCATACAGAAAGTTCCTTGGAAAATATTCTATAAATCCAATAAAATTATCACATAAATATACATTATACAAAAAATAATACTACCAAGTTTATATCTCTACCCATTTTTGAATTATTGCCCCAAAAGTCAATATACCCCACATTTAGATAAAAACTTCAAAATTTTCAAAAATCTAATTTATATGTACCTAGATACTTCTCAATGCGCTGATTCCAAATTTTGAAACCGCAGGTCGATATCTCGTTTCGTTCTCGAGATATTTAGATTTAAAGTTTTGCTCAAATCTGCCCATTTTTGGGTAATAACCCAAAAATGGGTCGAGATATGAATTTGGCGACATCACCATTCGATTCTACGGACAAAAATACATAAGTATAGCAATTTTCATAATTTTTGTCCAACCAGTTCATTTTTTATGAATAAAAGTTTGAAAATGGCCAAAATCTGAAAAAATCCTAAGGGGTACCCCTTACGATTTTTTCAGATTTTGGCCATTTTCAGTTATTTTGCTTTAGTGATTGTATGCGGTGTTAAAATATTCTGAAAATTGGTGTACTTATGTAATTTTGCCCGTAGAATCGAATGGCGTTGTCAAAAAATTCATATCTCGACCCATTTTTGGGTTATTACCCAAAAATGGGCAGTTTTGAGCAAAACTTTAAATCTAAATATCTCGAGAACGAAACGAGATATCGACCTGCGGTTTCAAAATTTGGAATCAGTGCATTGAGAAGTATCTAGATACATAAATATTAGATTTTTGAAAATTTTGAAGTTTTTATCTAAATGTGGGGTATATTGATTTTTGGGGCAATAATTCAAAAATGGGTAGAGATTTAAACTTGGTAGGAATATTATTTGATTGTAAAAAGAATGTTACGTAAGTGTACGCATTTTTAGAGTATTTGAACAACTGTGTAAATTTTTAGAAATAAAAGTATTGAAATAAAAATGGATAAATGCTATAAAAAGTTCCTTGGAAAAGATTCTATATATCCAATACAATTGTAACACGAACATATACTATTTGTGACAGTTGGGAAGTATTTTAAATACTTCTCAACTGTCTAAAATTTATATAAATGCTGGAAACTATCTTAAAACGTTTCAAAATATCTTAAATTTATTTGTAATTGCCGGAAACTATTTTCATTTTTTTTCAAATGCCTTAAACTAATTCAGAATTACTGAAAACTATTTTAAATAATTCTCAACTGTCTAAATTTTGTTCAGAACTGCCAGAAACTATTTAAAATTGTTCTCAATTGTTTAAAATTTATTCAGAATTGTCTAAAACTGTTTTAAATACTTCCCAACTGTCGAAATTTATTCAGAATTATCCAAAACTGTTTTAAATATTTGTTATCTGTCTAAAATTTATTTAAATTTGTCGAAAACTATTTTAAAACATTCCTAAATATCTTAAATTAATTTAAAATTACTGGAAACTATTTTAATTTGTTCTCAAATATCTTAAATTTATTTAGAAGTATTAGAAACTATTTTAAATTATTCTAAACTGTCTAAATTTTGTTCAGAACTGCTAGAAACTATTTGAAATTGTTCTCAATTGTTTAAAATTTATTTAGAATTGTTTAAAACTGTTTTAAATAATTCCCAACTGTCGAAATTTATTCAGATGTATCCAAAACTGTTTTAAATATTTGTCATCTGTCTAAAATTTATTTAGATTTGTTAAAAAATATTTTAAAACATTCCTAAATGTCTTAAATTAATTTAAAATTACTGGAAACTATTTTAATTTGTTCTAAAATGTCTTAAATTTATTTAGAAGTATTAGAAACTATTTTAAATTGTTCCAAACTGTCTAAATTTTGTTTAGAACTGCCGGAAAGTATTTTAAACTGTTCTCAATTGTTTAAAATTTATTTAGAATTGTTTAAAACTGTTTTAAATACTTCCCAACTGTCGAAATTTATTCAGAATTATCCAAAACTGTTTTAAATATTTGTCATCTGTCTAAAATTTATTTAGATTTGTCGAAAAATATTTTAAAACATTCCTAAATGTCTTAAATTAATTTAAAATTACTGGAAACTATTTTAATTTGTTCTCAAATGTCTTAAATTAATTCAGAATTACTGGGAACTATTTTAAATAATTCTCAACTGTTTATATTTTATTCAGAACTGCCAGAAACTATTTGAAATTATTCTCAATTGTTTAAAATTTATTTAGAATTGTTTAAAACTGTTTTAAATTATTCCCAACTGTCGAAATTTATTCAGAATTATCCAAAACTGTTTTAAATATTTGTCATCTGTCTAAAATTTATTTAGATTTGTCGAAAACTATTTTAAAACATTCCTAAATATCTTAAATTAATTTAAAATTACAGGAAACTATTTTAATTTGTTGTCAAATGTCTTAAATTTATTTAGAAGTATTAGAAACTATTTTAAATTGTTCCAAACTGTCTAAATTTTGTTCAGAACTGCTAGAAACTATTTGAAATTGTTCTCAATTGTTTAAAATTTATTTAGAATTGTTTAAAACTGTTTTAAATATTTCCCAACTGTCGAAATTTATTCAGATGTATCCAAAACTGTTTTAAATATTTGTCATCTGTCTAAAATTTATTTAGATTTGTCGAAAAATATTTTAAAACATTCCTAAATGTCCTAAATTAATTTAAAATTACTGGAAACTATTTTAATTTGTTCTCAAATGTATTAAATTTATTTAAAATTATTAGAAACTATTTTAAATTATTCTAAACTGTCTAAATTTTGTTCAGAACTGCCGGAAACTATTTTAAATTGTTTTCAATAAGCCTGTTTCACATTTTTCAAAATCTATTTTAAATGAAAGTTTATGGAATGATTTTCATAGTAATAATTTTTATTTTAATACTTTGTTGTTATTTGTGGAAATAATTAAATAAAAAGATTGGCGTCTTGAAAAACTACCCCCTACTCCTGTGACGTAGAAGCACATACATTACATCATTAATAGCCAATAGGAAAATAGTTTTTTCATCACCTACGTTTATTCATATTATTTATATAAATAAACGTAGGCTAAAGTTTGTCACATGTTAATAACAAAATGTTTTAATTTGACATTTGACGCTGACATTGCTCATTGTAAATGAATAATAAAGTAATAATGGCTAATTCAAATTACACTCAAGCTAAATCGGACAATTAACCGAAGGTCGATAGCTGGATGATGGCTGAATTTATATCAGAACGATTGTTTTACTGCTACCGAAATAAGGGGTGTTAAAGAGTTGAGGTAAAATAAAATATAATAACTGAATTTATTATATAAATTGATAATATATTTTACTTTAAAGTTCTGGTCGTGATTCTTATTTGACACTTGTTTGACAACTTTGACAATACACTTGACACCTTAGAACCGCTGAAGATGTATGTACTCTGACGTCACATTCTGTTTCAGATCATGTGACTTATTCAAAATTTTATCCAAATTTCAAAAATTAATTATAAAATATCTAAAGGATATTTCGTGATATTTTTAAATTTGAGGCTCTTTAAAGAACAGTATCTTTTCAAATTTAATATTTAGAAGTCATATAAAAATTCTTGCAACAGCCCTATTGTCTAAAATTTATTTAGAATTGCCGGAAACTATTTTAAATACTTCACAATATATATATTATAATATTGAACAATTTTTAAAATAGAGATAGAACATTTTCTATTTAAATATTACTTGCAACTTTTCATAATCAATTATTAGGGCCCATAGTAATTTTTTGCCTGAACAACCCTTAATACTAATTGTTCACTTATACCCACTACTACCACCCTCATTTTAAGGGTAACTTGCGGTAAGTATCATATTAGCCATGATGCGAGCCCCGTGATTGGTTCTACCCCTTCCATTTAAAACAGTTGAATACAACACCACCGTTGCTCAGTTGTCAGTCGGCTCTTGAAATTCATGGAGGTTGTGTGTGTTGCAGGGAAATTCAATTGTTTTGAAAAATACGCGATTTTTTGATTGTGAGGTTACCGAAAATTTGAATTTTGTTAATATAAATATTTGTTTTGGATGATTGTCAATCATTATTAATGGTGTTATTTTTAAATGTGATTATATGAGTATTTAAATTTAAGTTTACGTTAAAGTGTATTTTGAAAAATGTGTTGTAAAAGTATAATTAAGACTTGTATATATTTACAATTATTAGTGCATTTAGTAACTTCAGAAGCAATCTTAAACAATTGTAAGTATTTATTTATATGTATGTACTTATTATTATTGTTATTATTATTTTGATATAGTTTCAGATAATTCTGAATGATTTTTATACAATGATAAACAATTTGAAATAGTTTTCGTTAATTCTGAATATATTTTATATATTTGTAAGAAATTTAAAATAGTTTCTGACAGTTCTGAATAAATTTTAGACAGTTGAGAAATATTTAAAATAGTTTCCGCCAATTCTGAATAAATTTTAGACAGTTGAGAACTATTTAAAATAGTTTCCGGCAGTTGTGAATAAGTTTTAGACAGTTGACAACAAATTAAAATAGTTTCCGTCAATTCCGAATAAATTTTAGACAGTTGACAACAAATTAAAATAGTTTCCGTCAATTCTGAATAAATTTTAGACAGTTGAGAAGTATTTAAAATAGTTTCCGGCAGTTCTGAATAAGTTTTAGACAGTTGACAACAAATTAAAATAGTTTCCGTCAATTCTGAATAAATTTTAGACAGTTGAGAAGCATTTAAAATAGTTTCCGGCAGTTGTGAACAAAATTTAGACAGTTGAGAAGTATTTAAAATAGTTTCCAGCAGTTGTGAATAAGTTTTAGACAGTTGACAACAAATTAAAATAGTTTCCGTCAATTCTGAATAAATTTTAAACAGTTGAGAAGCATTTAAAATAGTTTCCGGCAGTTGTGAACAAAATTTAGACAGTTGAGAAGTATTTAAAATAGTTTCCGGCAGTTGTGAACAAAATTTAGACAGTTGAGAAGTATTTAAAATAGTTTCCAGCAGTTGTGAATAAGTTTTAGACAGTTGACAACAAATTAAAATAGTTTCCGTCAATTCTGAATAAATTTTAAACAGTTGAGAAGCATTTAAAATAGTTTCCGGCAGTTGTGAACAAAATTTAGACAGTTGAGAAGTATTTAAAATAGTTTCCAGCAGTTGTGAATAAGTTTTAGACAGTTGACAACAAATTAAAATAGTTTCCGTCAATTCTGAATAAATTTTAGACAGTTGAGAAGCATTTAAAATAGTTTCCGGCAGTTGTGAACAAAATTTAGACAGTTGAGAAGTATTTAAAATAGTTTCCGGCAGTTGTGAATAAGTTTTAGACAGTTGACAACAAATTAAAATAGTTTCCGTCAATTCTGAATAAATTTTAGACAGTTGAGAAGTATTTAAAATAGTTTCCGGCAGTTGTGAACAAAATTTAGACAGTTGAGAAGTATTTAAAAGTTTCCGCTGGTTCCGAATAAGTTTTAGACAGTTGTAAGCTATTTAAAACAGTTTTAGACAATTTTGAATATTTCAAACAATTGGGAAGTATTTAAAACAGTTTTAGACAATTCTGAATATTTTTAGACAGTTGAAAAGTATTTAAAACCACCTCACGCAATTCTGAATGTTTATTGTAGTTTAGAAACATTTAAATCAGTTTTAGACAATTATGAATAAATTTTAGACAATCCAGAAGTACGTAGAACAGTTTTAGACAATTCTGAATAATTTTAGTCAGTTAGGAAGTATTTAAAACAGCTTCAGACAATTCTGAATAATTTTAAACAGTTCAGAAGTATTTAAAATAGTTTCCAGTAATTCTAAATAAATTTTAGACAATTTAGAAGTATTTAGAACAGTTTTAGGCAATTCTGAATATATTTTAGACAGTTGGGACTTATTTAAAATAGTTTTAGACAATTCTGAATAATTTCAGACAATTGGGAAGTATTTAAAACAGTTCTAGACAATTTTGAATAAGTTTAAAGTAATTTGGAAACATTTAAATCAGTTTTAGACAATTCTGAATAAATTTTAGACAATTCAGAAGCATTTAGAAGAATTTTAGGCAATTCTGAATAAATTTTGTACAGTTCAGAAGTATTTAAAATAGTTTCCAGTAATTCTAAATAAATTTTAGATCGTTGAGAAGTATTTAAAATAGTTTCCGACTGTTATGAACAAAATTTAGACAGTTGAGAAGTATTTAAAATAGTTTCCGCTAGTTCCAAATAAGTTTTATACAGTTATGAACTATTTAAAACAGTTTTAGATAATTCTGAATACATTAAAGATAGTTGGGAAGTATTTAAAACATTTTCAGATAATTCTGAATAAAGTTAAATTAGTTTTAGACAATTCTGAATGAATTTAAGTTAGTTGGAAAGTATTTAAAGCAATTTTAGACAATTCTGAATAAATTTTAGACAGTTCAAAAGTATTTAGAACAGTTTTAGGCAATTCTGAATAAATTTTAGTCAGTTCAGAAGTATTTAGAACAGTTTTAGACAATTCTGAATAAATTTTAGACAGTTCAGAAGTATTTAGAAGAGTTTTAGGCAATTCTGAATAAATTTTAGACTGTTCAGAAGTATTTAGAACAGTTTTAGGCAATTCTGAATAAATTTTAGACAGTTTAAAAGTATTTAGAAGAGTTTTAGGCAATTTTAAATAAATTTTAGACAGTTGGGAAGTATTAAAAATATATTCAGGCAATTCAAAATAAATTTAAATCAGTTTTAGACAATTTTGAATAAATTTTAGACTGTTCAGAAGTATTTAGAATAATTTCAGGCAATTCTGAATAAATTTTGTACAGTTCAGAAGTATTTAAAATATTTTGTCAGTTATTCTAAATAAATTTTTTATATTAGCGTTTTATAACAACTTTTTGCTTGTCATTTTCGTTGCTAAATGAAATACTTTTAAACACTAGTGTTTAAAAATAACATTTTTTATAAAATAACTTAAATGTCAACTTTAAAACTATATAGATTTAAACCCTATTTATTATTTATTAACAGGATAACGAATGAAACGTTACACTTACTAATTCGAATACAAGATTAAAAAAATCAAAAACCGGTTTCATATTAGGGCTTATTTCAACACCCTATCTTAAATCTACCCCTTTGGTTACAATAGACAATTTGTAGTGACCATCTGTGGTAAAGAAGATTAGTATATTTTACTCATATACGTCCCAGGATTAATTTTAGGAAGGGTTAAATAAATTTTGAAATTTTCACAATTATTTTAAATATTTTGCGATGTTTACAAAGTAATTCTGGACACCTGTATTAGAAGTATAACAAGTGAAGACGTTTTAGGGAAAATGGAGGACCATTTGTCAAATATTTTGATTTGAAAAGAAAAAATTTGGTAATGTACGTAACAAATGATCAAATGTTATATTTCTGACAGCTACAATAAATATTATTAACCTAAAAATCTCCTAAATATATTCAGAATTGACGGGAAATATTTTAAATTGTTCCCAACTGTCTAAAATTTATTCAAAACTGCCGGAAACTATTTTAAATTAATGTCAATTGTCTAAACTTTATTCAGAAATGCTGAAATAGTTATTTATGTTATACATTGCGAAGTGATAGTGTTTAGGCACGAGACGTGGAATTTGTACGCACGAGCGTAAGCGAGTGATACATGCCAAGTGCCTAAAACACTCGTTTTGTAATATATATTACACATAAGATTTTCTATAGTAGAGTTTTAAAATAGATCATTTATTCTCAAATATTAACAATTTGAATTTTTCAAAATTAAAAATATGTTTTGGCCAGCACAAAACCTCTCGCCATTTTCATATTAGGCTATATAAGTATTGTATTGCACTTTTCTATTAAAACGTCGCTTTATAACAAAAACATTACAGAACTTTACCCAAATATTGTTTTTTATTGTATTTAACATGTCTTCTGCACACATATAATTCTAATTATATCTATTTTTCATTATATGAGGAAGTTCCTTAATGTCAGATATTTTTCCAATTCATTAACCAGATTGGCGGTATTTTTGATGGATATATGCATTTTACCTATAATTTCAAATATTTAATTAATAAAACAATAAAAAAGATTAAATGTTCTTCCCAGAAAAAGCTATCAGAATGTCACTAAAACTGTTGATTTTTGACACTGACATCTGTCATTTACAAACTATGTTATAAACATTTGAATTTGTCAACTGGTTTCCTTAGTGCCTTAGCCTTTGCGATTAGATTATTCTTTTTATTACAGTGCCTTTATCTCTAAATCTATACAAGATATAATAAAAATTTTAAATGTATCAGATGTAGAAATTTTCAAAAAATAATATTTGGAAGATTTTTTAAAGAAACTATTACTTTCGGTTGTCCAATTGTTACCAAAATCTAATCAGATCTTCCCAGGAATATCAGATTGAGGAAACTGCAGTTAAATATTTTTTAAGTCTTATAGTATTTGAGAAACTGTGGTTCCAACATCCACACACACACACACACATATACACACACGCGGACATCATTTTAAAAATGTTATAATCGGATTATAGGGACCTTAAAACGTGCTTATCACTAAAATCTGGATATACGAATTTTAGCATGATTCCAATACCTCTCTTAGCGAGAGAATAAAAAAAACAATTATTTCTTTTTGCAAGACCTAATTTAATGTGATTTTTATATTATTTTAATTAACAACTATAATTATTGATTAGTGTACAAACATATATACACACACACACAAGCACACACATATAAACCCATAATATACGATGTCAATTCAATGTTCTGGGTACATTATGTGTTTGCTACGGTACATAGAACCGGGAACATTATACAAACATGTCCGGACAGGCTCAATAGCAAACAATAATGCCAACATAACGTATAAACATTCCCTGGAGAACTTGTACACAATTAAACTGTATAGGTTGGCAAAGCTAATTTGAATTATTGCGGAATATCTTATTTTGTAATTATTAGGGCTGTATTTACAATAAAGCGAAATGAGCAAGTACCTACCTTCATTTTTTATAGATGATGGAAGCTATATAATGTTACTTGGCATTCATATAATTATAACTGCTGTTTTATTTACTGTTTTCTTGAGAAAATGTCATCGGTTTTTAATTTTAGATATTTGAGAAATATTTAAAACAGTTTTAGACAATTCTGAATAATTTTAGACAGTTGGGAATAAATTAAAACAGTTTTAGACAATTCTGAATAATTTTAGATACTTGGGAAATATTTAAAACAGTTTTAGACAATTCTGAATACATTAAAGATAGTTGGGAAGTATTTAAAACAGTTTTAGATAATTCTGAATAATTTTAGACAGTTGGGAAGTATTTAAAACATTTTCAGGCAATTCTGAATAAATTTAAAACAGTTGGGAAATATTTAAATCAGTTTTAGACAATTCTGAATAAATTTTACACAGTTCAGAAGTATTTAAAACTGTTTTGGGGCAATTTTAAATAATTTTAGACAGTTGGAAAGTATTTAAAACATTTTCAGGCAATTCTGAATAAATTTAAAACAGTTGGGAAATATTTAAATCAGTTTTAGTAATAAAAATAGTTTTAGACAATTCTGAATAATTTTAGACAGTTGGGAAGTATTTGAAATATTTTTAGACAATTCTGAATAAATTTTACACAGTTCAGAGGTCTTTAAAACAGTTTTGAGGCAATTTTGAATAATTTTAGACAGTTGGAAAGTATTTAAAACAGTTTTAGACAATTCTAAATAAATTTAAGATACTTCAGAAGTACTTGCAATGTTCTCAGGGAATTCTGAATAAATATAAAGATGTTTGGAAACATTTAAATCAGTTTTAGACAATTCTGAATAAATTTTACACAGTTCAGAAGCATTTAAAACAGTTTTGAGGCAATTTTAAATAATTTTAGACAGTTGGAAAGTATTTAAAACATTTTCAGGCAATTCTGAATAAATTTAAAACAGTTGGGAAATATTTAAAACAGTTTTAGATAATTCTAAATAAATTTAAGATAGTTGGGAAGTATTTAAAACAGTTTTAGACAATTTTGAATAAACTTAAGATAGTTTAAGAGTAATAAAAATAGTTTTAGACAATTCTGAATAATTTTAGACAGTTGGGAAGTATTTGAAATATTTTCAGGAAATTCTGAATAAATTTAAAACAGTTTGAAAACATTTAAATCAATTTTAGACAATTCTGAATAAATTTAAGACAGTTGGGAAGTATTTGAAATAGTTTTAGACAATTCTGAATAAATTTTACACAGTTCAGAAGTATTTAAAACAGTTTTGAGGCAATTTTGAATAATTTTAGACAGTTGGAAAGTATTTAAAACATTTTCAGGCAATTCTGAATAAATTTAAGACAGTTGGGAAGTATTTGAAATAGTTTTAGACAATTCTGAATAAATTTAAGACAATTGAGAAGTATTTAAAACAGTTTTGAGGCAATTTTGAATAATTTTAGACAGTTGGAAAGTATTTAAAACAGTTTTAGACAATTCTAAATAAATTTAAGATACTTCAGAAGTACTTAAAATGTTCTCAGGGAATTCTGAATAAATATAAAGATGTTTGGAAACATTTAAATCAGTTTAAACAATTCTGAATGAATTTTAGACAGTTAGAACAGTTTTAGGCAATTCTTTATAATTTTAAACATTTAGGTAGTATTTAAAACAGTTTTAGACAATTCAGAATAAATTTAAAATAGTTGGGAAATATTTAAAACGGTTTTAGACAATTCTGAATAAATTTTAGACAGTTCAGAAGTATTTAAAACAGTTTTGGATAATTCTAAATAATTTTAGACAGTTGAGAAAGATTTAGAACAGTTTTAGATAATTTTGAATAAAGATTGTACTGTTCAGATTATGGCACACTCAGAAATGGGTAATATGCCGTGATGGTATATTTATTTATTTATAGTATTTGAGTTAGAGCGTTGACAAAATCTATACACACACACATACCCACACACACACACACACACACACACAAAATAACTTTAATTAATTGGTAACTGCATTTTAACCAATATGGGTCAATCAAGTTGTTTTATAACTTAATTAGGCAATTATTAAGTTCGGAACTAAATTTGATATACGACAATTATTAATTTCAAAACTTAATTACGTCGAAAATACTGAATATCTCTGAAATTAAAAAATCTGATGTGGCCAACACAAAACCTCCCGCTATTTAATTTTTATTAATTTAAATACATACCTACGTATTTACTAACGCTGCAAACTGTTCCATTGCAGAAAACTATTGCTTTATTTACTATTTTCTTTTTAAAATGTCACTATCATTAATTTGAAGTGATTAGTCTTTTGACAGTGATATTTATCTGTCAGTTCTATTCATTTGAAATATGAACTGTGTAACAAAGGAATTGTGTTTATCTTAGGCTTCGCGACTAATAAAAAAAATTATTTTTAAATTTATCTGTAAAATATATAGAAAAAGTATTAATGTATTCCTGTAGAAAATTCAGTAATCTTTAATTTTCATAAGACATAAAATGCGAAAAAATGGCATTTAATGGTATTTTTTGAAGAAAACCCATTATGAGCTTCAAGTAAAGTGCCATTTCCGGTTATCCGATTTGTACCAAAATTTAATGGTTTATTTTCATATTAGAACAGGGTAGAAATACAAGGTTTCAGAATTTTCTCAATGATAGTATTTGAGTTAGAGCGAAGACAAAATCCACACACACATACACACACACACAGACACACACATACATACATACATACATACAGACATCATTGTGAAAATGTTAAAATTGGATTCTAGAAATCTGAATAAATTTTAGACAATTGACAATTATTTAAAATAGTTTCCAGCAGTTCTGAATAAAATTTAGACAGTTGAGAAGTATGTAAAACAGTTAAGAACAATTTAAAATAGTTTCCGGCAATTCTGAATTAATTTTAGGCGGTTGAGAAGCATTTAAAATAGTTTCCGGCAATTCTGGATAAATTTTAGACAGTTGAGAAGCATTTAAAATAGTTTCCGGCAATTCTGGATAAGTTTTAGACAGTTGAGAAGCATTTAAAATAGTTTCCGGCAGTTCTGAATAAATATTAGATAGTTAAGAACAATTTAAAATAGTTTCCGGTAATTCTGAATAAATATTAGACAGTTGACAATTATTTAAAATAGTTTCCGGCAATTCTGAATTAATTTTAGACAATTGAGAAGTGCTTACAATAATTTCCGGAAATTCTGAATAAATACATACATACAGACATCATCGTGAAAATGTTAAAATTGGATTCTTCTTAAAACGTGGTCATTTATATGCGATTTTTAGCACGATCCCTATACCTCCCTTACCAAGTGTAGCGTGCGGTAAAAATATCAACTTGTAGTTTGAATTTTTTCCCCTTAATGATACCCTGTTCTGATGACGTCACTAAAAAGCTTTTATTTAAATATTTGCGCAACGTTCTTTTGTTCAGATCTACAGCAAATTAATCAAAGTTTGTTTCAAAAGGCCCTCTAGATGTTTTCCACGACAAAGGAAATAATTTTGTGTAGAATTCAAAATATATTCTGGAATTGGCTGAAAAAAGCCTGAAAATAATTTAAATTTATTTTGAAATACATGAAATTATTTGAAAACATTTTAAAATGTAAATAGATACAAGAAATTTAAAAAATTTTGTTTGCCCCCTGAAAAAATTATTGGCACGCCCATGAGAAAAAGTTTTTCACGTATTTTGTTTTACACTTGTTCGTTGTCATAGCCGAGCAGATCTTTTATAAAACAAAACACTGATATACAAATAAAATAAAAAATTTGAACTTATTTGTAAATAACATTATAGTTATTATCTTATTATTGACGTTTACAAAATAATATTTTTAAATCCTTCTAATAATAATAAATAAAAAAAAGTTTTTTTTCTTTATGTTACAATTCTATAAAAGTTTTCTCTTAAGAGCGAAAATTTAAGACGATAAAACCATTTAGTAACTTTTAATTTTCCCCTAGGGTGCAGTTGGTAACTTGTGCTGTTAAATTTGATTTAAACGGGTGAGAAACAGGGATACCAACATTGAAAACACTAAAAGAAGTTAATATTTAATTAAAACAAAATTAAAAATCTGTTGTGGCCAGCACAAGACCTCTCGCCATTTCCATATTAGGCTATATAAGTATTGTATTGCACTTCCTTTTCGAACCGTCGTTTTATAACAAAAAAATTACAGAACTTTACCCAAATATTGTTTTTTATTGTATTTAACATGTCTTCTGCACACATATAATTCTAATTATATCTATTTTTCATTGTATGAGGAAGTTTCTAAATGTCAGAGATTCTTCCAATTCATTAACCAGATTGGCGGTATTTCTGATGGATATATGCATTTTATCTACAATATTAAATATTTAATTAATAAAACAATAAGAAAGATAAAATGTACTTCCCCAAAAAGCTTTCAGAATGTCACTAAAACTGTTGATTTTTGACATATATTATGGTGTCTTTGTCTCTAAATCTATACAAGAAATAATAATTTTTTTAGTTTATTAGATGGAGAATTTTATGTTCAATATTTGTAATAACAAAAATTTCCAAAAAAATATATTTAGAAGATTTTTTTAAAGAAAATATTACTTCCGGTTGTCCAATTGTTACCAAAATCTAATCAGTTCTTCCCAAGAATGTCAGATTGAGGAAAGTGCAGTTAAATATTTTTTAAGTCTTATAGTATTTGAGAAACCGTGGTTCCAACATCCACACACACACAAACAAACACACACACACACATACACACACACACACACACGGACATCATCGTAAAAATGTTATAATCGGATTCTAGGGACCTTAAAACGTGCTTATCCACTAAAATCTGGATATGCGAGAGATAAAAACCAAAATTGTTGCTATTAAAAATTGCGTCTTCTGAAATCAGTTTTAGCTGGCTGAAAAATCTGAAAGTAGGTTAACTTATAGTAAAAGATCCGCTGAATTCAAATTTTCAAACTGGCAATGGCTATCTCAATTAGTTTTCGAGATATTGTACGGTAACGTTGAAAAAACCAAAATTAATAAGACTCCGGGGATTCGAAATAAATTTTAGACAGTTGAGAAGTATTTACAATAGTTTCCGGCAATTCTAAATAAATTTTAGACAGTTGACAACAATTTATAATAGTTTCCGGCAGTTATGAACAAAATTTAGTTATTTATCAAGTATTTAAAATAGTTTCCGGCAAATCTGAATAAATTTTAGACAGTTGAAAAGTATTTAAAATAGTTTCCGGCAATTCTGAATAAATTCTAGACAGTTGAGAACAATTTAAAATAGTTTTCGTCAATTCGGAATAAATTTTAGACACTTCAGAACAATTTAAAGTAATTTTCAGCAGTTTTGAATAAAATTTAGACAGGTGAGAAGTATTTAAAACAATTAAGAACAATTTAAAATAGTTTCCGGCAATTTTGAATAAATTTTAGACAGTTGAAAAGTATTTAACATAGTTTTCGGCAGTTCTGAATAAAATTTAGACAGTTGACAAGTATTTAAAATAATTTCCGGAAATTCTGAATTAAGTTTAGACATTTGAGAAGTATTTAAAACAGTTTCCAGTAATTTTGAACAAAATTTATACAGTTGGGAAGTATTTAAAATTGTTTCCGACAATTCTGAATTCATTTTAGACAGTTAAGAACAATTTAAAATAGTTCCCGGCAATTCTAAATAAATTTTAGACAGTTAAAAATAATTTAAAATAGTTTCCGGCAATACTGAATAAATTTTAGACAGTTGACAAATATTTAAAATTGTTTCCGACAATTCTGAATTAATTTTAAACAGTTAAGAACAATTTAAAATAGTTTCCGGTAATTCTGAACAAAATTTAGACAGTTAAGAACAATTTAAAATAGTTTCCGGCAATACTGAATAAATTTTAGACGGTTAACAACAATTTAAAATAGTTTCCGGCAATTCTGAATAAATTTTAGACAGTTAAGAACAATTTAAAATAATTTCCGGCAATTCTGAACAAAATTTTGAAAGTTGAGAATAATTTAAAATAGTTTTCGGCAATTCTGAATTAATTTTAGACAGCTGACAAATATTTAAAATAGTTTCCAGCAGTTCTGAATCAAATTTAGACACTTGAGAAGTATTTAAAATAGTAAAGAACAATTTAAAATAGTTTCCAGCAACTCTGAACAAATTTAACACAAATTTAAATAATACATATACATGTTTTCATGAATATACATATAATTGAAACAGATTATAATTTGACAATGAGATCCAGGCATATTGTTAAATTTTCAGAGGGTCAATTCGAGAATTCAGTATTGGATTTGTATACGATTACATTTGCCCCTTTTGCCCCTCCCGGACGCCCATGGAAAGCTCGAATAACAATGTGGCTGGGTCATTACTCATAATGACATTGATTAATGGAATTTCTGCAAGAGAAACAAAGACAACTGATAAACAAAGACAGCAGAATCAGTGGCGTAGCGACACAAATTTTTACCTTCCGCTAGGAGGGGGAGATCGTGTTTTCAAACATGCTGATTACGGGAAAAATAATGAAAAAATTCTATAGGCCTTAGTTTCCAAAATAGAAATTTTTATTTTTAATGCAAAATTAACAATATTTTTTGACTTTGACGGACTATAACTAATGAACGCTAGAAGATACATTAACGGACGTTGCGCCATTCAATTCTATGGACTTTTCTACATATGTTTACCAATTTTGAATAACCATGTCTAGCTAGTATAGTAAGAGTAAGCAAAAATGAAAAAAATGGTAACTTTAAACAATTCAGTAGTCCACTAAAAATCCGACCACTCTGTATTTAAATGAAAAGTATTATTTTCTCTTAATTCAAGCATGTTGATAACGGGAAAAATAACGAAAAAATTCTCTAGGCCTTAGTTTCCATAATAGAAATATTTATTTTTAATGGAAATTGACAATATTTTTTGACTTTGACGGTCTATAACTAATGAACGGTAAAAGATACATTAACGGGCGTTGCGCCATTCGATTCTATGGACTTTTCTACATATGTTTACCAATTTTGAATAATCTTGTCCAGTTAGTATAGTAAGAGTAAGCAAAAATGAAAAAATGATAACTTTAAACAATTCAGTAATTCACTAAAATTCCGACCACTCTGTATTTAAATGAAAAGTATAATTTTTACATAATTCAAACATGATGATTACGGGAAAAATAATGAAAAAAATCTCTAGGCCTTAGTTTCCAAAATAGAATTTTTTATTTTTAATGCAAAATTAACAATATTGTTTTACTTTGACGATCTATAACTAATGAATGGTAAAAGATACATTGACAGGCGTTACGCCATTCCATTCTATGGACTTTTCTACATATGGTTACCAATTTTGAATAATCTTGTCTAGCTAGTATAATAAGACCAAGCTAAAATGAAAAAAATGATAACTTTAAACAATTCAGTAGTTCACTAAAAATCCGACCACCCTGCATTTAAATGAAAAGTATAATTTTCGCTTAATTCAAGCATGCTGATTAAGGGAAAAATAATGAAAAAATTCTCTAGGCCTTAGTTTCCAAAATAGAAATTTTTATTTTTAATGCAAAATTGACAATATTTTTTGACTTTGACGGACTATAACTAATGAATGGTAAAAGATATATTAAAGGGCGTTGCGCCATTCGATTCTATGGACTTTTCTACATATGTTTACCAATTTTGAATAACCATGTCTAGCTAGTATAATAAGAGTAAGCTAAAATGAAAAAAAAATGATAACTTTAAACAATTCAGTAGTTCACTAAAAATCCGACCACCCTGCATTTAAATGAAAAGTATAATTTTTGCTTAATTCAAGCATGCTGATTACGGGAAAAATAATGAAAAAATTGTCTAGGCCTTAGTTTCCAAAATAATGTTTTTTATTTTTAATGCAAAATTGACAATATTTTTTTACTTTGACGGACTATAACTAATGAATAGTAAAAGATACATTAACGGGCGTTGCGCCATTCGATTCTATGGACTTTTCTACATATGTTTACCAATTTTGAATAATCTTGTCTAGCTAGTATAATAAGACCAAGTTAAAATGAAAAAAATGATAACTTTAAACAATTCAGTAGTTCACTCAAAATCCGACCAGCCTGTATTTAAATGAAAAGTATAAATTTCGCTTAATTCAGGCATGCTGATTAAGGGAAAAATAATGAAAAAAATTCTCTAGGCTTTAGTTCTCAAAATAGAAATATTTATTTTTAATGGAAATTGACAATATTTTTTGAATTTGACGGACTATAACTAATGAACGGTAAAAGATACGTTAACGGGCGTTGCGCCATTCGATTCTATGGACTTTTCTACATATGTTCACCAGTTTAGAATAATCGTGTCCAGCTAGTATAGTAAGAGTAAGCGAAAATGGAAAAATGATAACTTTAAACAATTCAGTAGTCTCCAAAATAGAAATTTTTATTTTTAATGGAAATTGACAATATTTTTTGACTTTAACAGACTATCTAATTTATTAAAGAGTTTTAGAGTTCTGAAATAGGTTAAATAAAATACAAATATGTTTCTTAATTATTATTTATTTATTATTTTAATATTTTATCGCACTGGGTGCGAAATCTAGATACTCTATTTCTTAAGTCTCGTTTTAAAACATCTATTATACTTCTAATATCATTTATCATACTTTGTCTTACAGGTAAAACACAGTCAAAATATTTGGTGGGACTATCATACATAGAACAATTATTACATGCACTTATTTTTTCGTAATATACTTTGTACAAGTTGTACCTAGAAAAATAAAAATATGTTATCAATAATTTCACTGTTGAATATCTCGGAAACTAAATGAGATAGCGACTTCCGGTTTAAAAATTTGAATTCAGCGGATCTTTCTTTATAAGAACACATAGATATCCGGTAATTCTGAATAAATTTTAGACAGTTAAAAACAATTTAAAATAGTTTCCAGCAATTCTGAATATATTTTAGACAGTTGTAAGCAATTCAAGATAGTTTCTGGAAATTATGAACAAAATTTAGTCATTCGGGAAGTATTTAAAATAGTTTCCAGTAATTATAAATACTTTTCAGACAGTTGAGAAGTATTTAAATAGTTTCCGGCAGTTCTGAATAAATTTTAGACAGTTAAGAACAATTTAAAATAATTTTCGGCAATTCTAATTACATTTTAGACAATTGAGAAGTTTTAAAAATAGTTTCCGGCAGTTCTAAATAAAGTTTAGACAGTTAAGAAGTATTTAAAACAGTTTCTAGTAATTCTGAACAAAATTTAGACAGTTGAGAATAATTTAAAATAGTTTCCGTAGTTCAAGACAATATTTAAACAGCTGAAAAATATTTAAAATAGTTTCTAGTAATTCTGAATAAATTTTAGATAATGGCAAGCAATTAAAAATAGTTTCCGACAATTCTGAATAAATTTTAGACAGTTGAGAACAATTTAAAATAGTTTCGGGCAGTTCTGAACAAAATTTAAACAATTGAGAACTATTTAAATTGTTTCTGGCAATTCTGAACAAAATTTAGACTGTTGCCGAGTGTTTAAAATAGTTTGCAGCAATTCTGAATAAATTTTAGATAGTTGAGAATAATTTAAAATAGTTTCCGGCAGTTCCTGAACAAAATTTAAATAGTTGACAAGAATTTAAAATAGTTTCCGGCAGTTCTGAATAAATTTTAGACAGTTGACAAGAATTTAAAATAGTTTCCGGCAGTTCTGAACAAAATTTAGATAGTTGACAAGTATTTAAAATAGTTTCCGGCAATTCTGAATAAATTTTAGACAGTTGAGAACAATTTAAAATAGTTTCCGGCAGTTCTGAACAAAATTTAGACAATTGAGAACTATTTAAATTGTTTCTGGCAATTCTGAACAAAATTTAGACTGTTGCCGAGTGTTCAAAATAGTTTCCGGCAGTTCTGAACAAAATTTAAATAGTTGACAAGTATTTAGAATAGTTTCCAGCAATTCTGAATAAATTTTAGAGAGTTGAGAATAATTTAAAATAGTTTCCGGCAGTTCTACACAAAATTTAGATAGTTGACAAGTATTTAAAATAGTTTCCGGTAATTCTGAATAAATTTTAGATAGTTGAGAACAATTTAAAATAGCTTCCGGCAATTCTGAATAAAATTTAGACTGTTGCCGAGTGTTCAAAATAGTTTCCAGCAGTTCAAAATAAAATCTAGACAGTTGAGAATAATTTAAAATAGTTTTCGGCAGTTCTGAACAAAATTTAGACAGTTAAGAAATATTTTAAGTAGTTTCCGGCAATTCTGAACAAAATTCAGACAGTTAAGAATAATTAAAAATAGTTTTCGGCAGTTCTGATTAAAATTTAGACAGTTAAGAAATATTTCAAATATTTTCCAGCAATTCTGAACAAAATTCAGACAGTTGAGAACAAATTAAAATAGTTTTTGTCAATACTGAATAAATTTTAGACTGTTTTAGCAATTAAAAAAAATGTTATCACTTTCACCGTTGAATATCTTAGAAATTAAAAAAGATAGCGATTTGCTGTTGAAAAAATTGAATTCATCAGACTTTTTTCTATAGGTACACATAGATTTTTCTTTCGGCTGAAATAAATTTCAGCAAAAAACTTTCTTACTTCGTTTGAGATTTGTCTTCAATTCTCGAAACTTGAACCGGATTTATATCGTTTTTATTTATACACTGTATAGTAAACCGCGTTGTTTTCAGTTTATCATATTCCTGAAGCAAATTCATAAATTTGCTAAAAATATCTTTTTCTTTTTCAATAGATTCTATGTCTTCTGAAGTACATGGACAGTTTTCAATTGTACACCATTCATATTTATCAAATGGACAACAAATGTCGCTGTCGCCATACCCAAAAATGGGTAGACGGACCTGGAAATGATTAAGAAGTTTTGAATAAATTTTGTATAAAAAAATTAAGATTTAATTGTTTGAGGTTATAATAAATACTTACAAATACTATGAAAAATAATACTAATATATTTTTCATTGTTGTCTTATCAAAATTAAACACTATACTGATTATTTTAGACATTTATTTGTCTTTATTATTAATTATAAGATACAATATGTTATCTACATTTTTTTATAATACAAGATTAATAAAATAATAACTTATAATCTAATTTTTCTAACTATTGATTTCAATATTTCAATAAATTATAAAATCTGAACAAATGATTAGAAATTTCTTTAAAATTCTTTTGGCTACTTTAAATATAGACTTAAAACTTTGAAAACCTTTTAGACAGTTAAGAAGTATTTAAAACAGTTTCCGGTAATTCTGAATAAATTTTAGACAGCTAAGAATAATTTAAAAGAGTTTCCGGTAATTCTGAATAAATTTTAGACAGTTAAGAACAATTTAAAATAGTTTCCAGCAATTCTGGATAAATTTTAGACAGTTGAGAAGTATTTAAGGCAGTTTTAGACAATTCTGAATAATTTTAGACAACTGGGAAATATTTAAAACAGTTTTAGACAATTTTGAATAAATTTAAGACAGTTGAGAAGTATTTAAAACAGTTTCCGGTAGTTCTGAATAAATTTTAGATAATTATGAACAATTTAAAATAACGGTAATTCTGACTAAATTTTAGACAGTTGAGAACAATTTCAAATAGTATCCGGCAATTCTAAATAAATTTTAGACAGATACGAACAATTTAAAATAGTTTTCGACAATGCTGAATAGGTTTTAGACAGTTAAGAACAATTTAAAATAGTTTCCGGTAATTCTGATTAAATTTTAGACAGTTAAGAACAATTTAAAATAATTTCCAGCAATTCTGAATAAATTTTAGACAGTTGGGAAGTATTTAAAACTATTTAGACAATTCTGAATAACTTTAAAATAGTTTGGAAGTATTTAAAACAGTTTTAGACAATTCTGAATAAATTCTAGTTAGTTCAGAAGTATTTAGAACAGTTTTGACAATTCTGAATAAATTCTAGATAGTTCAGAAGTATTTAGAACAGTTTTAGACAATTCTGAATAAATTCTAGATAGTTCAGAAATATTTAAACAATTTTAGACAATTACGAATAAATTTAAGACAGTTGGGAAGTATTTAAAATCGTTTCCGGCATTTTTAAATAAATCTAAGACAGTTAGGAGTAAATTATAACAGTTTTGGACAATTCTAAATAATTTTAGACAGTTGGGAAGTATTTAAAACAGTTTTAGACAATTCTAAATAATTTTAGACAGTTGGGAAGAATTTAAAACAGTTTTAGACAATTCTGAATAAATTTTAGATAGTTCAGAAGTATTTAGAACAGTTTTAGACAATTCTGAATAAATTTAAGACAGTTGAGAAGTATTTAAAACAGTTTTAGACAATTCTGAATAAATTCTAGATAATTCAGAAGTATTTTAAATATTGTAAAATGTACAATTACTTTGCAAGACATATGGGACAATACTCATTGGAAAATGTGCAGGGCTTTAGGGATAATGTCTCATAGAATTAAAGCTGGTATTACTAATAAAGGCGATGTAACCCAATATTAAATGGCAGAATACTTGAATAATATATTCAGTTTCTGTAAATATATAATCTATCTTTTAAACAAGCCGAAAGAAATTTGTAGAAATTTCACACTATTTGGGAAGGTTTTTGTTTTGTTTGTTGAAAATATTAACCAGATGAATCATTATTAGTTAGAATTAATAAATATTTAGATATATTTTGAACATCTTGAAGAAGAATGAGTTTCTCCAATTTTTATACAAAGTTCAGGTTCAGCATTAATAGATATAGTTTCATTTAACTTATCAGTAATAATTTCTAACATTAATTCCCAATAATTATTCCAGCAGTCAACGTATTCTGTAAATGTTGTAATTTTTTTAATTTCTTCTTCTTCTGATTCTTCTGGTGATATTTTACTTTCTTTTTTACAATTTTCATCGTCTTCCATACTTCTTGGACAATCGCAAATGCACTGTAAACTTTTGTTATATTTTTGTTCATAAATTTCATCACTGTAAAAAAATGTAATTACTGAAAATTTTGTTACATTTTATTATTGAATATCTTGAAAACTAAATGAGATAGCGACAGTTAAGAAGTATTTAAAATAGATTTCGGCAGTTCTGAATAAATTTATGATAGTTGGGAATTATTTAAAACAGTTTTAGACTATTCTGAATAAATTTTAGAAAGTTGGGAAGTAATTAAAATTTTAGACTATTCTGAATAAATTTGAGACAGTTTAGAAGCATTTAAAACAGTTTTGGATAATACTGAACAAACTTAAAATAGTTAGAAAGTATTTAAAACAGTTTTAGACTATTCTGAATCATTTTAGACGATTGGTAAGTATTAAGAACAGTTTCAGACAATTTCTGAATATATTTAGATAGTTGGGAAGTATTTAAAACAGTTTTAGACAATTATGAATAAATTTTAGACAATCGGGAAGTATTTAAAAAAGTTTTAGATAATCCTGAATAAATTTAAGATAGTTGGGAAGTATTTGAAACAGTTTTAGACAATTCTAAATAAATTTAAGACAGTTGGGAAGTATTTAAAACAGTTTTAGATAATTTTGAATAAATTTAAAACAGTTGGAAGTATTTAAAACAGTTTTCGATAGTTCTGAATAAATTTTAGACAGTTGGGAAGTATTTAAAACCGTTTTAGACAATTCTGAATAAATTTTAGACAGTTGGGAAGAATTTAAAATAGTTTTAGACAATTCTGAATCAATTTAAGATAATTGGGAGGTATTTAAAACAATTTTAGGCAATTCTGAATAAATTTTAGAGAGTTGGGAAGAATTTAAAATAGTTTTACGCAATTCTCAATAAATTTAAGATAGTTGGGAAATAATTAAAATAGTTTTCGGTAATTCTAAATAAATTTAACACAGTTATAAACAATTTAAAATAGTTTCTGGCAGTTCTGAACAAAATATAGACAGTTGAGAATAATTTGAAATAGTTTTCGGTAGTTCCAAATAAATTTTAGACAGTTGGGAAATATTTAAAACAGTTTTTGACAATTATGAATAAATTTAAAACAGTTGGGCATTATTTAAGACAGTTTTAGATAATTATGAATAATTTTAAAGAGTTGGGAAGTATTTAAAACAGTTTTGGGCAATTTTGACTAATTTAAGACAGTTGGGGAGTATTTAAAACAGTTTTAAACAATTATAAATAAATTTTAGAAAGTTAGGGAGTATTTAAAACACTTTTAGATTATTCTGAATAAATTTAAGATAGTTGGGAAGTATTTAAAACACTTTTAGACAATTCTGAATAAATTTTAGACAATCGGGAAGTATTTAAAACAGTTTTAGATCATTCTGAATAATTTTAGACAGTTGGGAAGTATTTAAAACAGTTTTGGACAATTCTGAATAAATATAAGACAGTTTAGAAACAGTTAAATTAGTTTTAGACAATTTTGAATAAATTTTAGACAGTTGGAAAGTATTTAAAACAGTTTTAAACAATTCTGAATAAATTTTAGACAGTTGGGAAATATTTAAAACAGTTTTAGGCAATTCTCAATAAATTTAAGATAGTTGGGAAGTATTTAAAACAGTTTCAGACAATTCTGAATAAATTTTAGACAGTTGGGAAGTATTTCAACCAGCTTTAAACAATTCTAAATATATTTTAGACAGTTGGGAAATGTTTGAAACAGTTTTAGATAATTTTGAATAAATTTTAGACAGTTGGGAAGTATTTAAAACAGTTTTAGGCAATTCTGAATAAATTTTGGACAGTTCAAAATTATTTAAAATAGTCTTTAGTATTTCAAAATAAATTTTAGAGCGTTGAAAAATTTCAAAATAGATTTCAGCATTCTGAATAAAATTTAGACAGTTGGGAAATATTTAAATTAGTTTCTGGCAGTTCTTAATAAATTTTAGACAGTTGAAAAGTATTTAAAATAGTTTCCTGAAATTCTGAAAGAATTTAAGATAGTTGAGAAGAATTTAAAATAGTTTCCAGATATTCTGAATAAATTTTAGACATTTGGAAACAATTGAAATTAGTTTCCGGCAGTTTTTAATAAATTTTAGACAATTGAGAAATATTTAAAATAATTTCTAGCATTTCTGAACAAAATTTGGACAGTGGAGAAATATTTAAAATATATATTGTTAATTCTGAACAAAATTTAGACAGTTGAGAAGTATTTAAAATAGTTTCCGGTAATTCGGAATAAATTTTAGATTTCAGTAAGTCCAATTTCTGCTAGCTACAAATAACTTTGGTTAATCGTACGCTATCTGGAAAACTAATTAACTTAGCCACTTCCGGTTTGAAAATTTGAATTCAGCGACCTTTTTCGATAAGTACACTCAATTCCAAAATTTTCAAAAAAATGTTATATACCTTATAACACTTATTTCGTAAAAACAATTATCTGTGACACATGGATATTTTTGGTCTATTTTATAAGCAATAATGCATTGAATTTTTTGTAGTTTGTCCATAAATAGTTGAAAACTGCATTCTTCTTTTTTTGAAAATTCCCTAAATTCTGCATTTGGTTTAGTATCATCATAATCTTCTAAAATACAAATGGGTTCTTTCAATATAACTGATGATTCATAGTCATCATCAATAGCTTTACATTTTATACATTTTATGTTCTAAAAATTAAAATAAAACATTATTATAGATTAGATTACAAAATATAATGTGGGATTAACTATATATTATATAGGGATTAAGAACTTACGGAAAATATAAAAGTATTTAACAAAAAAAGTGATAAATAAAGCCTCATTTTAGAGTAACGTCACTAACAAATTATAATTATTTACAATAACTACGAGATATCAACTGAACTATTTGATACTGATAAGAATCTTATCAAACTTGTGTAATCTTATCATTTTAAGTTTATCAAATGCACAAATACAATTGACGAGCTGTGTCAATAAAATAATGTGATTCATTTGTTTTTTGGCAACATTGAAAGGTGTGTCATATTAATTTGTCATCTTTTCTCCTTTTACGGTTAATTCTAAATAAATTTTAGACAGTTGAGAACATTTTAAAATAGATTTTGGCAATTCTGAATAAATTTTAGACAGTTGACAAATGTTTAAAATAGTTCCCAGCAATTCTGAATAAATTTTAGACAGTTAAGAACAGTTTAAAATAGTTTCCAATAATTCTAAATAAATTTTAGACAGTTAAGTAGTATTTAAAATAGTTTAAGGCATTCTGAACAAAATTTAAACAATTGAGAAGTATTTAAAATAGTTTCCGGCAGTTCTGATTAATTTTAGACAGTTGAGAACAATTTAAAATAGTTTCCAATAATTTTGAATAAATTTTAGATAGTTGAGAAGTATTTAAAATAGTTTTCGGTAGTTCTAAACAAATTTCGGACAGTTGGGAAGTATTTAAAATAGTTTCCGGCAATTCTAAATAATTTTATACAGTTTAGAAATATTTAATATAGTTTTCGGCAATTTTGAATAATTTTCTGAACAAAGTTTAGACAGTTGGGAAGTATTTAAAATAGTTTCCGGCAATTCTAAATAAATTTTAGACAGTTGACAAATATTTAAAATACTTTCCGGCAATTCTGAATAATTTTAGAGAGTTGGGAAGTATTTAAAATAGTTTCCGGCAATTCTGAATAAATTTTAGACAGTTGACAAATATTTAGAATAGTTTCCGGCAATTCTGAATAAATTTTGGACAATTAGGAAATATTTAAAACAGTTTCCGGCAATTTTGAATAATTTTAGACAGTTGGGAAGTATTTAATATAGTTTTCGACAATTCGGAATAATTTTAGACAATTGGGAAGTATTTAAAATAGTTTCCGGCAATTCTGAATAATTTTAGATAATTGGGAAGTATTTAAAATAGTTTCTGGCAATTCTGATAAATTTTAAACAAATGAGAAGTATTTAAAATAGTTTCCGGCAATTCAAAAGAAAATTTAGACGGTTGAGGTGTATTTCAAATAGTTTCCGGTGTAAATTTTACTCAGATGAGAACAATTTTGAATAGTTTCTGGCAGTTCTGAATAAATTTTAGACAGTTGAGAAGTATTTAAAATAGTTTACAACAAGTCTGAATAAATTTAAAACAGTTGGGAAATTTTTAAAATAGTTTTAGACAATTCTGAATAAATTTTAGACAGTTGGGAAGTATTTAAAACAGTTTTAAACAATTCTGAATAAATTTTAGACAGTTGGGAAGTATTTAAAACAGTTTTAGGCAATTCTCAATAATTTTAAGATAGTTGGGAAGTATTTAAAACAGTTCAGACAATTCTGAATAAATTTTAGACAGTTGGGGAGTATTTAAAACAGTTTTAAACAATTCTCAATATATTTTAGACAGTTGAGAAATGTTTAAACAGTTTTAGATAATTTTGAATAAATTTTAGACAATTGGGAGGTATTTAAAACAGTTTCCAGCAATTCTGAATAAAATTTAGACAGTTCGGAAGTATTTAAAATAGTTTCTGACAATTCTGAATAAATTTTAGCCATTTGCGAACAATTTAAAATAATTTCCGGCAGTTTTGAATAAATTTTAGACAGTTGAGAAGTATTTAAAATAGTTTTAGACAATTCTGAACAAATTTTAAACAGTTGAGAAGTATTTAAAATAGTTTTCGACAATTCAGAATAATTTTAGACAGTTGGGAAGTATTTAAAATAGTTTCCAGTAATTTTAAACAAATTTTAGATAGATGAGAAGTATTTTAAATATTAAAATATAATAATATGGTATATAATTACAAATCTCTATCTTTCTTAATTTTCGAAATATTAATTTTTAAAGTTGGAAGAAAATATAATGAACTCTTAGAGTTTACGAAATTATGATATATTTAAATTTGTTTCAGCTGTCCTGAAATTCTAAAACTAACCTTTTTTTCTGAAAACGTCCCTTCTGAATTCAGGTATGAACACCACGAGTCCCTATTTTTCCTAGTTTTCAAAATATTATTTTTTTTATTAAAAAGAAAATATAAAATCTGCTTTTGATGTCCAGAAATTCTGTAACAGAAATGTTGTTAATATTTGTCTTCAACTATTTATGAAGATGTGGAAATCCTGAAAGAGAAAATGTACATTATTTCTTCGAAGTTTATTTGAAATTTTCGACGTTTTCGACGCAGTTTAAGTTATATTTTACCGCAATTAGATAATTTATTATTAATTATTATTGTTTTTATACATCCTACCTAACATTTTAGCTAAGAAATATACATAAATACATACATATAAAAAACATAAATAAATAAATGATGATGTGGGCCTCCTGATAAAACTTAAAACTAAACATACATATACATATAAAAATGGGGGAACCTAACAGTGTGTACTCAACGACGGTGTTGAGTTGAGTAAAGCGTGTACGTCCCTAGGGTCTTCCCCCGCCACGGATGCATCCACCGCAATGGCTAAGGGGTTCGCACCACCGCGAGTGTGGCAGACCAGGCCCTGGACTTGAGTAAGTCCAGTTAACGCTCTTTCAAGCTGCAACTTTAGTTGCAGCGAGAAAGGAAAGGGGCCAAGTACCGCTAGACGCCCAACCGCCTAACGGCCCGGCACCTGAAAGGGAAAAGTTAGCTCAGGAGGCCCCGTTGAAACTGCTCACGCCCTAACCATAATATACATATACATAACACATACATAAATATATGATATACATACATAAATACATAAGAAATCAACAATATATACGGACGAAATCGCGGCGACGAACGGATAAAATTATTCAAAAGCTAACGCGAATACTAAAAACGCATTTTCTTCATATATCTATTAACTTTAATAGATATATTATAGTGTGTGTGTATGTGTGTTTTTGCAAAATTAATACAAAAGCAAGTGTGTGTAACTACAATTTAATAAGTTAAAACTATAAACTAATACTTTAAAATGCAAGCAAATTAATCGAAACTATTTAAAACTATAAATAAACTAATTGTAATCATTTAAACTAATACTTTAAATTGCAAGTAAACCAATTATACTAATTTTAAACTGCAAATTGAAAATTTAAACGCAAGTAAACTAATTATATACTAATTTAAAACTTTAACTGCAAAATTAATTAAATCTAACTATAATTTAGTGTATCTGTTTGAATGGCACAAGAGTGCATTTATATCTACTTGAAAAACTGGGAATCAGTACAGGGGGTTACTCAGTCCGGCGGCCCATAGTGTAGGTACAGGCGTCCTTCCCAGAGGCCCCACTGCCCTATCCCAGAGGGGAGCAGCGAAAAGAACGACTAAGTTTGCCACATGGGTCCCAGTCGTCCTTGGGAAATTGATTTTAATCTAATAGGGGCATACTAGAAAGAGCTGCTTGGATAGTAAAGAGGAAAACTGAAAAAAGCAAAAGCATGCAGGGAAAGGGGGTTCTTCTTTCTTCAACTGATGTTTTCTTTACCTGAAATCGCGAAAAATCTAATGGTTTTACGATCTACAGCCGGTGCTATAGATCATTAATAAATGTAGTTTCGTTTCTAAATGAAGTGCCCATTCTTTAATTATTTACTATAAAATTAACAAAATTATTGAATCAAAATTAAATAAATTTAAATATTAAAATATGTGTACGTCTTTAAACAAATTATACAATGAGGTCCTCCACTATTTTTTAAATTTTTAATACAATAGTTCACGTTTTGATTGCCACTGGCAGCTAGTTCATTCAACACATCTTTCACTTATAAAAAATGCGATAGCTGAAGGCTTGAAATTAACAAGAATTTAGAATAGAGCACAATTTTCGTGGTCAATAATTGGAAATATATATGGATAATAAACAATTTAATAAAATGATTTAAAAAAAATTAAGTATATTATACAATAATCTGTTTATTGCCACTGGCAGCCTGTCATTCACCATGTCTTTTACTTTCAAATAAAGCAGAAGGCTTGAAGTAATAAGAATTTGGAATAAAATAGATGTGTGACGTAGATGTTAAAGGCATTAAAAACTAGAATATTATAATAATTAATAATTTTTTTAAACATTGATAGTCCCTATCATACAGTTTTAAGTTCAAATTTTAATATAAATGACCCATGTTTTTAATTTTTTATTGTAGTGGAGGACCCATTAATAAAAACTGAAATATAAGAGTAGCAAACCACTCTAAACAATAATAAATATATAATATATTTTTACTGCAAGTCTATTGAACACTTTTGAATCTGAACTTAAAGATGTCTATTTTTTTTTAAATACAACAAATTTTTGATATAGTTTTGATCCTGAGTATTTTACATTTCTAGCCATTTATTTAACAACTAATGATGTGTAGTATTAAATTAAATAATGGGGTAGACACTCCAAATAAAAACAACGCTACCCTGTCCTTAAATATCGCGGAAACCGATCCGAACCCGAAAAAGTATCGACGAAACTTTAATTATATTTTATCCTAACTTTAAAATGCAAATGAATTTAATTTTAATGTAATATTAGCAAAAAAATAATCGCGACTTTAATAACTAAAATAATTCTAAATATCTGCTGCCTTCTTGTGGTTGTAGATTGGCCTTAACGTTGTTAAAGCCTTAGACAAAGCTTTAGAAAAGCCCTGCTGTTGATCAAAGGCTTAAACAAGCCTTTACACTCCTGGGAAACTTCGCTGGAAACCTATAGTGTAAACCGTACTTGTTTAAATATTAATTTAAACAAATACAATTTTTTTGGGGAAAAAAACCTATCACTGAACGAACGGATATTTAATTAAACTAATTAAAAATTTAAAAAGTTAACTATTTATACAAGTTTCGTCGATTTATTTACGATATTGTAACGAGTAACGACGCCCGATGTTAATAACATAGATAGACATTCACAATGTGCCTCGGAAAAGAAGTATAGAAGAAAATATGATTATTTGAATTAAATTCAACAACATAAACCATATTTTCAGGAGAAAAATGAATTTACTTTTGTGTTAAGCTGCAAAAAATAGCAAAAAAGCGACAGTGAAGAGAGGCACATATTATAACGACTTACATTGATGAACACAGCTCAGCTACCAGCAAACAGCTACCCCCCTCTGCAGGGCTCCGCTAACCCCAAGACAGCTCCGGTAAACCAGGAAGGCTCTATGGACAGCTATCTCCAATATGGATCGGTTCTTCGGGAAACATTTTTTCATTCACTGAAACAAACAATTATTTGTAATACAAATATTTCAATAATAAAACATGTTATCAGCAAAAATAACTATTAAAACAGTTAAACTATTGTTTAAACTTACCATTGTTGCTAATTTGCAACAATATACAACAATATTTCACTATTAAAACACTAATAATGTTCACGATTCTTCAATAACATAAATAAGATGGCTACTTGTGTTTGTTGACAAAAAACAAAAGACTGGCGAGCCGAAAGCGGTACGATTATTATATAATTAATTTGTTAATAGCTGGTTACGCTATTACATGAATAATTAAATATTAAAATAAAATAATATTTTATTTTTTAATATAGCTATCACCTGTTTAAATAATATTTGTAAAATATATATAAATAAATTTTCCAAGACCAGTTCGAATGTATGCGAATCCGTACGAACTTTCCCGAAGTTCGCGGGTTTGCGAGCGTACAAGTTTGAAACGGATTTTTACCAAATATTACTTGGAATTTATGCAGAAAATCAATACTATAGGAAATATATGTATTTAAACGTAAAATATAGACATTTTTATATGTTTTACACATAAAATCCTCCATTTTGTGTACAAAATAGACGCTTAAAATGCAATTACATGTTTAGAAATTACTTCAAAATACACGAATCCATACAAAATACACAAGAATATGATTAGAAATTATGAAGAAACTATATTTCCAGTAGTTTGAAGTATATTTGTACCTATTTCAATAAATAAATAACTCAAATCGACTTACAATTCTATCTTGACTAATTTCATATATTCGTAAATTAAACGGTAGGTTCCCGTAAATATTATTATCACAAAAGTTGTATGAAAACTTTATCTTGCTTTTCTTCATAAGTTTTCCCCAGTTTTCCTAGTTTTTCCGCATACAAAATGCATTTTTCTTGCAGCGTACACAGAAACAACCGCTCCAGTTCACCACTTGTTGATAGTAATGTTGCCAACCTCAGACAATGAAGTTATCGTAAAGAACACTCAAAATTATTTGTTTTATCTCAAATATATTCATCGGAATTATTTAATTCGTTATTCTTTTACATATTTTTGTCATTTTACGTACGAATTTATTATTGTACATATTACATTTGTCCAAATTATCTGACATGTACAGGTATTATCATAAGATTGGCAACCCTAGTGGACAGATGTTTCAAGTTTTGGCTGCGTTCCACTATTCACACTATAGAGCGTAGACTTTACGTAGAGTTTATGAAGAAAATGAATTTAAATATATTTCAAGTGTTCTGAGATGCTGAAACTAACTTTATATTATGAAAACAACATTCCTGAATTCGAATATACTAATTATATGTCTCTATCTTTATTGTAGTTACTTCAATAACATTTGAAACATTCCTGTACTCTTCAAATTAAATATTTTGTACTTAATGCACGATTGCAATGAACATTAAAACGATTAGGATGATATTTGGTATGACAGTTCATATGGTTATGTCATCTTTTAAGATAATACTTATTATTATAATAACCATATGAACTATCATACCAAATTTCAGATGTTTCGAGGTAGTGTGCTTGAGTGTTTGGTCGCAAATCTGAGGACCCGGGTTCGCAAAATTATTTCGAATGGCACAAAAATGACCCCTGAGGTGCACTCTTCACGCCAGCATTAAATGCCCGTGAAGTGACGCCTGGTAAACGGTACAAATATGTCATCATTACCGAAATCTGTATACAAAGCAGATTGACACACCCAGAAATGGGTAAAATGACCCCGGGAAGCTATATTTATTTAAATAGTACGAGACCCACTTAATATATGTGTAATGCGGGTTGCCTACGGTGAACTACGTAGCGCGGATAGCAACCGCTTAGCAATTTAGCAGGGACACACACCCCAAATTGGGTATGGTGTCGCTAGTAGTTCACCGACCCTTTTCTACCCTGAAGGGGCCTTATTTTAGGGCGGTTTAGGATAGAGAAATAAAAACATTTATTTAACAATTCTTTATTTATTTTACAATATATTTATTTCTTCTTGTTGTTTTTCTTTCCTGTGAACATAAGAATACATAAAACATTTAAAACATTGAAATAATTGAAAGATATGTGGAGTCGTTGGTCCCACCCCCAATTTGGGGGATGGTTAAGCTCTGCCACCGCGTCAAGGTCCCTCCACTTAGGCAGAGGGGCCGGCCGGCCAGAAAGGAAAGGAAAATGATTAATGATTAATGCAACATACAGCACACACCATTCAGTCTGAGGGCCCTCACACACAACATTCATACTCTGCCGCTGGACCCCGTCGCTCTGGAACCCGGGACATGACGCTGATGCCCTGAAAAAACACTAATAAGTCAGCAACAATGTCAACAACAATTTAAACTCATTCTACAATACTTTAATCATCATCAAAAGGCTTTAATAAACTTTAATCATTGTTAAAAGAATTTTAATCATCGGGGGAATATGATTTTGGAAGAATTAAGGCCCTATTTGTAACTGTGTATGAGTGGTATGCCGTTAAATTTTGTCAAATTTTTGGGGGAAAATTACAAGTTTTTAAACCCGGATTTAATGCATTTTAGTCGTGTTTTAATCACTCTTTTAATGGTTACATATAATTTCTCCCCTATAGAGTTCAAATTTGAAATAATTAAGGACCTATATGTAACTGTGTACGAGTGGTATACCGTTAAATTTTGTCAAATTTTTGGGAAAAAATTACAAGTTTTTAAACCCGGATTTAATGCAATTTTAATCGTGTCTTAATCACTTGTTTAATGGTTACATATAATTTCACCCTTGTAGAGTTTAAATTTGAAATAATTAAGGACCTATTTGTAACTGTGTACGAGTGGTATACCGTTAAATTTTGTCAAATTTTTGGGAAAAAATTACAAGTTTTTAAACCCGGATTTAATGCAATTTTAATCGTGTCTTAATCACTTGTTTAATGGTTACATATAATTTCACCCTTGTAGAGATTAAATTTGAAATAATTAAGGACCTATTTGTAACTGTGTACGAGTGGTATACCGTTAAATTTTGTCAAATTTTTGGGAAAAAATTACAAGTTTTTAAACCCGGATTTAATGCAATTTTAATCGTGGGAAAAATCACTTGTTTAATGGTTACATATAATTTCACCCCTGTAGAGATTAAATTTGAAATAATTAAGGACCTATTTGTAACTGTGTACGAGTGGTATACCGTTAAATTTTGTCAAATTTTTGGGAAAAAAATATGTTTTTAAAACCGGATTTAATACAATTTTAATCGTGTTGTTTAAGGGCTACATATAATTTCATCCCTACGAGTTCAAATTTGGAACAATTAAGGCCCTATTTTCAACTGTGTACGAGTGGTAAGTTGCTAAACTTTGTAAAATTATTGAGAAAAAATACCAAGTCTTTGAACCCGGATTTAATGTATTTTTAATTTCGTTTCAACCACTTTTTTAATTGTTACATATAATTTCAACTCTGCAGAGTTCAAATTTGATACAATTAAGGCCCTATTTCCAACTGTATACGAGTGGTAAGTTGCTTAACTTTGTAAAATTATTGAGAAAAAATACCAAGTTTTGAACCCGGATTTAATGCATTTTTAATTGCGTTTTAACCACTTTTTTAATTGTTACATATAATTTCAACTCTGTAGAGTTCAAATTTGATACAATTAAGGCCTTATTTTCAACTGTGTACGAGTGGTAAGCTGCTAAACTTTGTAAAATTATTGAGAAAAAATACCAAGTCTTTGAACCCGGATTTAATGCATTTTTAATTTCGTTTCAACCACTTTTTTAATGGTTATATATAATTTCAACCCTGTAGAATTCAAATTTGAATCTATTAAGGCCCTATCTTAACCGTGTATGAGTGGTACGCCCTTAAATTTTGTCAATTTTTTGAGAAAAAGTAAGTTTTTCAACTCGAATTTAATGCATTTTTAAACTCGTTTTTACGAGTTTTTTGATGGTTACATACAATTTCAATTTTATAGAATTCAAATATAAAACAATTAAGGCCCTATTTTTAACGGTGTACGAGTGGTTAAGCTGTTAACTTTGTTATTTTTTCCCAAAAATTTCTAACAAATTAATAACAATGTGAACAACAATTTTAATGATGATTAAAGTCTGTAGATTATAAAAGACTTTGATAAACTATTTGTAATTAATAAATTTTGACTACAGAAAATTATTCTCACCGCCGTTGCTTTGGGGCTGGATTAAGTGGAAGTGGAGGCCCTTCTGGTTGTTGTTTTGGGGCCGTGTTGATTGCAAGTGGAGGCCCTTCTGGTTGTTGTTTTGAGGCCGTGTTGACTGGAAGTGGAGGCCCTTTTGGTTGTTGTTTTGAGGCCGTGTTCACTGGAACCGGATGCTCTTTTGGCTGTTGTTTTGGGGCCGTGTTGCCTGGTACTTGAGGCCCTTTTGGCTGCAGTCAACTCCAAACTCGAACTCGCAGTGGAAACCTGAACAAAACATTTATCAATATAAAATCAAATATTTACATCTTTATTTTTATTTGGAACGATATTTACCTGGCCGTGCCAGATTGTCGGCCATTTTGTTGTGCGTCATGTCCCGTCTTCGATCCACTTTCGGCCGCTGTCCAAGGGATCGTCTGCTTCGCGACCACCAGTCCTATTTCGGCCGCTAGGGCCTTACTTGACTGTAACTGCCGGGGAGCGATGGTCGCGCACCAAGTACCCCCTGCTTAGGCAGATTTACATTCTCTCGCTTACGTACACGTGTACTCTGCGTTATCGCCGCCCCCGGATCCACCCAACTGCAGCCACCTGGCCAGGGTTTTTATATAACAACTGCAGTTGGGCTTCGCTCAATAATAATAATAATATAGTAATAATAATATAATAATAGTTATACTTTAGTTGCAATATCAACTACAAGTATTTTTCGCCCCGAACCACAAAGCTACTAGTATATATTTACAGCTACAGGCTTTCGCTTTAAGGGCGAGCCTATTTGTAGCAGGTATACACTTTCGCAGAGTTTATTGTGGCGAATATGAGCGGGCTTCCTGTACTACAATATAAACGATAACGTTTTCCACGTGCTGGGGAGAAATACTGCTTCTACTCAAGGAATACCTGGTGCTCTACTGCTGGGCTCAGCTGTAGGGGTTGGATTCCATCCCTCGTAGGTGGATCTGGGTCGGAATATCATGCACACCTCATACGCAGAGCGTGCGATACGGACGAAGGCTGGGAAGGAAGTGATCGAGAAACAGGTCGCTCGCTGCTAGCTTGCCTATAGTTTTAATGGAACGGACAGGTTTTGTTCCGTTACCAAGCTTGTTGATTGAAGTTAATTACCGTATTTTTATTCAATAAATATAAAAATATAAAATAAAATACTTTGTATGACACAAAAAATGTTAAAAAATATATTTTTTTAAAATATAACTTATGCCCCAAGAATAGTATAATACTCTAACATCTTTAAAAATCATGTATTAAATTAAAAAGAATAAAAATATATGCGGATATTTTGTAATTAATTATTAATATTCATTTCTATACAAATATCTTACAGACTTTATACACACATATACTTAAAATATCAAAAAGTCAGACGTTGTTTTTTAAATCTGTTTTCAGGGATAGATTAGGGAAGGTTTGAAGTATATTTGACCCAAATTTCAACCCTTTTGGACAAGCGGTAAAAATTTGGCAAAGCGGTGAACACAAAAACAAAATTATAAATTTTTGTATATTAAATTTACCGCTTAGCCAAATTTTTACTGCTTGTCCAAAAGGGTTGAAATTTGGGTCAAATCTACTCCAATCTTTCCCTTATCTACTGCTGAAAACAGATTTAAAATATCTGCCCCCGTTTTTGATTTATATATTTTTTTATCCACCCATGTCAAAATAAAAGTTATAATTTTTTGTTAGTTAATTTTATTTTATGACGGCCCTGTCTTCAAAAAGTTATAATTTCAAAATGAAAACAGATATTTTAAATCTGTTTTCAGAGATAGATTAGGGAAAGTTTGAGGTATACTTGTTCCAAATTTTAACTCTGTTGAACAAGCGGTAAAAATTTGGCAAAGCGGTAAACACAAAAAAAAATTCTAATTTTTTTTGTATCAAATTTACCGCTTTGCCAATTTTTTATCGCTTAACTAAACAGATTAAAATTTGGCTCAAATATACTTCAATCCTTTCTTTATCTAACTCTGAAAACATAATTGACATATCTGTCCCCGTTTTTGATTTATATATATTTTTATTCACTCATGTCAAAATAAAAGTTGTAATTTTTTGTTAGTTAATTTCATTTTATGACGGCCCTGTCTTTAAAAAGTTATAATTTCAAAATGGGGACAGATATTTTAAATCTGTTTTCAGGGATTGATTAGGGAAGGTTTGGAGTATACTTGACCCAAATTTTAACCCTGTTGATCAAGCGGTAAAAATTTGACAAAGCGGTAAACACAAAAAAAAATTATAAAATTTTTTGTATCAAATTTACCGCTTTGCCAATTTTTTATTGCTATCCCAAGAGAGTTTAAATTTTGCTGAAATATACTTTAATCCTTCCTTTATCTACCGCTGAAAACAGAATTGAAATATCTGCCCCCTTTTTTGATGTATATATTTTTTTATCCACCCATGTCAAAATAAAAGTTGTAATTTTTTGTTAGTTAATTTCATTTTATGTCGGCCCTGTCTTTAAAAAATTATAATTTCAAAATGGGGACAGATATTTTTAATCTGTTTTCAGGGATAGATTAGGGAAGGTTTGTAGTATATTTGATCTAAATTTCAATTCTTTTAGACAAGCGGTAAAAATTTGGCAAAGCGGTGAACACAAAAACAAAATTATAAATAATTTTGTATTAAATTTACCGCTTTTCTCAAGAAGTATACGTAAATTAAATAAAGTATTAGATAAAATATATTTAGAATTAAATAATAAATAGAGTTTATTACAAAAATTATTTTGTAAAAAAATTTGTTTGTGAGAAAAAAATGGATTTTTATTTTTATTCATTATCTCTGAAATTAAAACGAATATAAAAAAAAGTTTCAACCAAACTGCCTTTTATTTTTAATTACAAATATTTTTTTTTATGACAAACTTGGGCGAAATGTTATTAGTTTAGCCAAAAAATGGATTTTCTCAAAATTATTAATACCAAAACAATACTACTGCTGTACTCTATGATGAAACTTATGAACTATACTTTTATGTCATTTGATTATTAATCAAATGACAAATGGAAAACTTGCTAAATTTATCATTTTAAATAATTTAATAATTAAAATATAGTTTGATGCCCGATTTTATGTTTATTATAATTAAAATATGCTTTTCTTTGTCAATTTTATTTGACTTTTGTTATATCTGCTGCAAGATGTCTCCACGTGTATTTCAGCAAATCTGACCTTCAAGAATTCCAGGACTGTAATTAAAAATTATTGTTTACAGATAATGTTTAACAGCTTTTTGGGCCAAAATTTATATGTATTTCAACAAGGATTAGACAATAGTTTATAAAAAATACAAAACAAATGATCAAATTTGTTTATTTAAGAATATATACTGAAATATTGACTAGCAGAAAATTTCCTGAATACGTCTTGTGTGATAGCAACAAATTATTTATGGAATGCAAAATATGACTGGCGCTGGCGCTTAAATACCAAAAAATGTACATTGGAATTTCTTCAAAATTTGACCACATACAATAATTTTTCAATTAAATATTGTTATTATATGTAATTTGGAGGTTAAATAAATATAATATTGTACATATTATCTATTTTTTATTATAATAAATAACATATTTGGTTATATACTTTATAGAGTGTACAGAATAAAAGTATTTTATTGTTTATCAATATTATATACAATAATTTTTAACTATAACTTATTATAAACATTATGCTAATAATAAAGTTTACAGAAATAAACATATAATACAAAATAAATAAAAATTATTATGTATAACACTGACATGGCACCTACATTTTTTTGTTTTAATTTTTCTTCACTAAATTTTCATAAAAAGTTAATGTTTTATACATCACAAGATTCAGCACAAAATTCTGAGTATAAAAATATAAAATTCATAAATTATAACTATAATATATCTCTAATATCTTGTACATTTCAACTGACATACTTGGATTTTTTTCAGTTACAATTTTCAATACAAAATTTTCATTAAAAGTTAATAAATTATACATCAGCAGATTCAGCGTGAAGCACTGAATAAAATGATGCTAAATACTTGTACTAAAATATTAAATTAATACTAAAATTAGTTGTCTAATATATGGTCAAAGTTTTTTATCATATTCTGTTCTCTGATGTCATCTGTTTGTGTTTTGTCTTCTTTGATTCGTCCCACAGTTTTCGTCTACATATAAATCAACTCCTGGAGTTTCGTCCATCGATATTTCATCCCCTGAACAACAGTATTCTTCGCTGGAGAACTCCAAACATTTATAATGTTTGCATTTAGTTGGACATTGTAATCAGCTGACTTGCAGTTCTGTAAATAATATTTATATAGTAATAAATAATTATTATATACAAATATACATACCGTATTGTTATAATACATAAAATTTGATATGCCCATTTGGTTTAAGAGGCATTATAAGCTATAGTATCCTTGTAAAAATATACTTGATGAACCAAAATTGTTTATTAGTAAATATGGAATAATTATTGTCTCAAGATCTACACAAGAGTTAATAAATTTGTTCTCTACGAAAATAACCGGTTTTTACAACTGGTTCTCATTTAAAAACCGGTCCGAATAACCGGTTTTAATAACTGGTTTCTTCCACAAACCGGTTTTTTACATTTAGTACTCATTAAAAACAGGTTTATCTACCTATAACTTTTGCAAAATTGGTTTAAAAACCTTAAATATAATATATATATTTATATCCTTTGTTTAAATAAATGTTGTCTTATAAAATATCTCCCTGTAATAAAACAAAAACTGTCTAAATTTGTTTTGTTTTTGTTCCAATTATGTGCATTTGTTTATCCATTATTATCAGCTGTCATTTGTTATTAGAGGTTATAAATATTGTTATTAACAATTAACAATATATGAATTATTAATAATTTTTAATGCATAAAATTGAAAGATATATTCAAAAATATATTTAAATAATTAAAACTATTTTGTTTAAATGATAAAAACAAATATTAGTTCAGGATTTTTCTTAGAGATGGCACAACCTGTATTGATTTGGGCTAATATAACAAAGTATTTATCAATATATCGATTTTTTTTTATAATACAAACATTTTTTAAAAACATTTATTTGAAATAATGTACTCAAAATTAAAAATAATTAACATTTTTGGACGTTTCAATAACACTATATAATACATCTTTTTAATATTCTAGTGTAAATAAGTACGTTGATGTATCGTGTAAATGGGAGAAAATCTATAATATTAACAAATCAATTGTTTATCTGTTACATTGATAAAAAGTAATAATTTTATATATATTTCAAACAAAAGTGTTTTAATTTATTAGATATTTTTTTTGGATATATTTTCCAATTTTATGCATTAAAAATTATTAACAATATATATATATATTGTTTATTGTTAATAACAATATAACCTCTAATAACAAATGACAGCTGATAATAACGAATAAACAAATGCACATAATTGGAACAAAAAACAAAACAAATTTAGACGTTTTTGTTTTATTACAGGCAGATATTTGGTAAGAAAACATTTATTTAAACAATTGATATGAATATATATTATATTTCAGGTTTTTAAACCAATTTTGCAAAAGTTATGGGTAAATAAACCTGTTTTTAATGAGTACTAAATGTGAAAAACCGGTTTGTGGAAGAAACCAGTTATTAAACCGGTTATTAGAACCGGTTTTTAAATGAGAACTAGTTGTAAAAACCGGTTATTTTCGTAGAGTACTTCAAGTTCTTCCAAAACTTGTTTTTGATGAGTACCAAACGTAAAAACCCGTTTTGGATTTACGAATTTAAAGTAGACACCCTGTATATTTAGTTGAACGACCTTGTCCAGGACATGAGAGGTTCAAGATTGACTATTTCCGGTTTGACAGTGTCTTAACGGCTCCGGAAATAACGCTAACTTCCGCCGTTCTCAGATGATGACGAACGGACGTATTTTAAATCTTGTATTTTGCGGTTTGACTTCGCTGGAGTTTAAAGAAGTTTTACCCGAAAATGGGTAGAGATACACCTTTAGGAGTATCAAATTCGAAATCCTCATAATTAGTTTACCCTATATACAAATTTTTACCCAAAAATATGAGATAGTTTATGAATTATTAAATAAATTGGTAAATGGTAAATTTTGTGTTGATTGCGACACTATTTGAGTATGTTTTACCAAAAAATGGCTGGAAATACAACTTTGAGAATATTAAATTCGTAATCCTAGTAGTTTTTTTAGGCCATATACCAAATTTTGTTCAAAAATTTAAAGTAGTTCGTGAATTATTTTATAAATTATGAATTTGACAATAATTACAAAAAATCTGATGTGGCCAGCACAGTACCTTTCGTCATTTCTATGTATTTTGTACAAATCTCATACAAAAGGTTGAAACTATATTTTAAATACTTCCTAACTCTAAAATTTATTCAGAATTGCCTAAAACAGTCTTAATTTATTCCCAACTATCTAAAATTTATTCAGAATTTTCTGAAACTATTTTAAGTATTTTTTCAAGTGACTAAATTTATTCAGAATCGTCTGAAACTATTTTAAATACGTTCCAACTGTCTAAAATAATTTAGATTTGGATAAAACTGTTTTAAATTTTTCCCAACTGTCTAAAATTTATTCAGAATTGTCTAAAACTGTTTTAAATACTTCTCAACTGATTAAAATAATTTAGAATTGTTTAAAACTGTTTTAAATACTTCCCAACTGTCTTAAATTTATTCAGAATTGTCTAAAACTGTTTTAAATACTTTTCAACTGTTTCAAATTTATTCAGAATTGCCGGAAACTATTTTAAATACTTCCCAACTGTCTAAAATTTATTCAGAATTGTCTAAAACTATTTTAAATATTTCACAACTGATTAAAATAATTTAGAATTGTCTGAAACTGTTTTAAATACTTCCCAACTATCTTAAATTTATTCAGAATTGTCTAAAACTAGTTTAAATACTTTTCAACTGTCTTACATTTATTCAGCATTGTCTAAAACTGTTTTAAATACTTCCCAACTGTCTTAAATTTATTCAGAATTGCCTGAAACTATTTTAGATACTTCCGAACTGTCTTAAATTGATTCAGAATTGCCGAAAACTGTTTTAAATACTTCCCAACTGTCTAAATTTATTCAGAATTGTCTAAAACTGTTTTAAATACTTCCCAACTGTCTAAAATTTATTCAGAATTGTTTAAAACTATTTTAAATACTTCCCAACTGACCAAAAGAATTTAGAGTTTTCTAAAACTATTTTAAATACTTCTCAATTGTCTTAAATTTATTCAGAATTGCCTAAAACTATTTTAAATACTTCCCAACTGTCTTAAATTGATTCAGAATTGCTTAAAACTGTTTTAAATATTTCCCAACTGTCTAAAATTTATTCAGAATTGTCTAAAACTATTTTAAATAATTCTCAACTGTCTTAAATTTATTCAGAATTGTCTAAAACTGTTTTGAATACTTCTCAACTTTCTAAATTTATTCAGAATTGTCTAAAACTGTTTTAAATACTTCCCAACTTTTGATAGAGCAAGATTTAAACTATATTTTTGTATAAAATTGTTTATAACTGAAGAGTGGTTAATCAATAAATAATGATTGAAATAAATCTAATATTATTTTTTGTATTTTTTCAGTGCAGTCGTACAATCCGGGATCCGAATCTGTAATGCCAAGATTTTTAACCGAAAGTAAGCGATTTCGAGTGGTACTTGGAGATACAGTGGTGCTCCCTTGCGAGATTGAAAATTTAGGTAAGTTTTTTTTTGTAATATTTGAAGGTCGTACAATATTTATTGTCCCTAATATATATAAAACAAATTTATTCTGAACTGCTGTCTTAACAGCTTCGTTGGTTATAAAATTTTTTCCCCGTATTCTTTCCTTTAGGCTGGGAAATAAATAAAATATACTAGGCGTTAGGTCAGACGAATACGGTGGATGTAACATCAGTTTGAAACTGACATCGTGAATTGCGTTCATGAAACAAGACTTTTAAGAACTTGAGAGTGGTCCTAATGAGACAGAATTCTAAGCCAAAATTTTCCTTTTCTCTTTTGGTTTTTCGCTTTGTCTAACTGTACCAGTAGGGCCCGGCAATTGAAAATTCGTATATATATATGTACAAATGTCCATAGAATCGACTGGCGCAAACCGCGTCTAAAAATCTTGTACCGTTCATTAGTTATAGGCCGACAAAGAGAAAAAAACATGAGAGATTTCTAATCAAAATAAAACTTTCTATTTTGAAAACTAAAGGCCAAAGAATTTTTTAATTATTTTTCCCATAATTAGTGCATCCGAATTAAGGGAAAATGATACTTTTTATTTAAATACAGGGTGATCAAATTTTACTGTCCTACTCACTATTTGAAGTACCCATTTTTTGGTTTTTCGCTTTGTCTAACTGTACCAGCGGGGCCCGGCAATTGAAAATTCCTACAAATATGTACAAATGTTCATAAAATCGACTGGCACAAACCGCGTCAAAATATATTTTACCGTTCATTAGTTATAGGCCGACAAAGTGAAAAAAACTTGAGAGATTTCTAATCAAAATAAAACTTTCTATTTTGAAAACTAAAGGCCATAGTATTTTTAAATTATTTTTCCCATAATAAGTGTGTTGGAATTAAGGGAAAATGATACTTTTTATTTAAATACAGGGTGATCGAATTTTTACTGCCCTACTGACTATTTGAAGTATCGATTTTTTGGTTTCTCGCTTTGTCTAACTGTATCAGCGGGGCCCGGCAATTGAAAATACGTACATATATGTAGAAATGTCCATAGAATCGACTGGCGCAAACCGCGTCTAAAAACCTTATGCCGTTCATTAGTTATAGACCGACAAAGAGAAAAAAACATGAGAGATTTCTAATCAAAATAAAACTTTCTATTTTGAAAACTAAAGGCCAAAGAATTTTTTAATTATTTTTCCCATAATAAGTGTGTTGGAATTAAGGGAAAATGATTCTTTTTATTTAAATACAGGGTGATCGAATTTTTACTGTCATACTGACTATTTTTTATTGCACTTCGCTATCGAACCGTCGTTTTATAAATTACAGAACTTTACCCAAATATTGTTTTTTATTGTATTTAACATGTTTTCTGTACACATACAAATCTAATTACATCTATTTTTCGTTGTATGAGGAAGTTTCTAAATGTTAGAGATTCTTCCAATTCATTAACCAGATTGGCGGTATTTCTGATGGATATATGCATTTTACCTATAATTTCAAATATTTAATTAATAAAACCATAAGAAAGATTAAATGTACTTCCCAGAAAAAGCTATCAGAATGTCACTAAAACTGTTGATTTTTGACACTGACATCTGTTAACTGGTTTCCTTAGTGCCCTAACCTCTGCGATTAGATTATTCTATATATTACAGTATATCTCTAAATCTATACAAGATTTAATAAAAATTTTAAGTGTATTAGATGGAGAATTTTATGTTCTTCAATATTAGTAGTAACAAAAATTTTCAAAACATAATATTTAGAAGATTTTTTTTAAGATACTATTACTTCCGGTTGTCCAATTGTTACCAAAACCTTTTCAGCTCTTCCCACACACAGGCATCATTTTTAAAATGTTATAATAGGGTTCTAGGCTCCTTAAATCGTGCTTATTCACTAAAATCTGGATATGCGAATTTTAACATCCAATACCTCTCTTAGCGAGAGGTAAAAACAACCCTTATAAAAATGTCAGGTACTGTTCTGTAATATTGTGCACCAATTTAAAATTAATCTGAATACGCCCCTGTCTGCTCTCGTGTACTGAGTATAGTTGTAATTGTGCAGGCTTGTAATTTACATATAGATTGTAAAACCACGTTTAAAGCGTACCCTCTAAACCAGGGGTGGAGTCAGCCCAAAAACACACAATTTTTAATCATTTTTTGATGATAATTGGCAAAACTAATCATAGTGACACCGTATAAATAAAAACTTAAAACTTGTTTATAAATTTGTTATTTGAGGGTTCATTCACATTTTTTAACATATCTGCACTCTCATTTTTAGCTTGGAGTGCCTGTAATGTTTGTTGTATTGATTTTGTCAACAGTAAAAATTTCAGAGTCCGTATAACTTTTTTCCAATTTAATTTTATGACAATGCCATTTCTACTGTAATTAGAAAAGACTATAAAAAAGTAGTAAACCTATTTCAGAGAGGGACTTGCCCATTTATCCTTTACAGGGCTGTAATGTTGAATTCAAGTACAGCAAAAATTTTGAAAGAAATCCGATCAAAGACAGCTTGAACGAGTTAACAAATTAGCATACATTTATCTCTCTCATTTGCAATGACTAGAAGACTTATTTAAAAATTCTGTTGTGGCAAGCACAGTACCTCTCGCCATTTTCATATTAGGCTATATTAGTATTGTATTTAACATTTCTTGTACACAAATAATTCTAATTATATCTATTCTTTCATTCTATAAGGAATCTTGTTCTACTCTTCTAAAATGTTCAAGATGGTTCCAATTCATTGACGGAATTGGCAGTATTTCTTAAGGATATTAAGAACTATTACTATTAATATACATACCTACCTATGATTTTAAATATTTAATTAATAGTTCAATAAGAAATATTAAATGTACTTACTTCCCAGAAAAAGCTTTCAGTAATGTTAGTAAAACTGTTGATTTTTGACACTGACATTTAATCGTCAATTACAAACATTTGCATTTGACAACTGTGCGATTTATTGCAACAGATTATTCTATATATTATATTTTCTTTATCCCTAAATCTATACAAGATATAATATAATTTTTAAGTGTATGAGATGGAGAATTTTATGTTCTTCAATATTTGTAATAACAAAAATTTTCAAAAAATAATATTTAGAAGATTTTTTAAAAACTACTACTTCCGGTTGTCCAATTGTTACCAAAATCTTTTCAGCTCTTCCCAGGAATGTCACACACAGACACACACACACTCACTGTAAAAATGTTAGAATTGGATTCTAGGGACCTTAAAACGTGCTTATCCAATAAAATCTGTATATACGATTTTTATCTCTCGCTAAGAGAGTTATTGGAATTATGCTAAAAATCGCATAACCAGATTTTAGTGAATAAACCGTTTTAAAGTCACTAGAATCCGATTTTAACATTTTTACAATGATTCTCTCTCTCTCTCTCTATCTGTGTGTGTGTGTGTGTGTGTGTGTGTGTGTGTGTGTGTGTGCATGTGTGTATGTATGTATGTATGTGTGTGTGTTTGTGTGTCTGTGTGGATGTTGTAGACACGGTTTCTTAAATTGTATAAGACTAATAACGAATTTAACTACATATTCCTTAATTTGACATTAATGGGAAGGGCTGAAAAGGTTTTGGTAACAATTGGACAACCGGAAGTAGTAGTTTCTTTAAAAAACTTGGAAATTCATGTTATTACAAATATTAAAGAATATAAAATTCTCTGTCCAATACATTGAACATTTTTATTATATCTTCTATAGATTTAGAGATAGACTGAATTATAAATATATAAAATAATCCATTGTATAATGAATCAAACAGCCCTTGGAAACCAGTTGAAAAATTAAAATGTTTGTAATTGACATAAATATCAGTGTTAAAAATTCAAATATTACCGAAGACTTTTTCTGGGAAGTACATTTCATATTTCTTATTTTATCATTAATTAAATATTCAATATTATAGGTATAGCTACCGCACGTTAAATTGACACTGTCTTTGAAAGCGGAAAACCTAATATTCGTATATGAACAAGTCGTAATAAAATATGCTATTGTTATAAAGTATATAGTATGTACAGTATCAGTGCCAACTAAACACGCGCTTACTATACATATATTTCATCATATACCCTTCAGAAATACCGCCAATCTTGTCAATGAATTGGAAGAATCTCGAACATTTAGAAGAGTAGGAAGAAACTTCAAAAATAAAAAATAGTTGTAATTAGAATTTTTTGTGTGTACCAGAAATGTTAAATATAATGAAAATGGCGGGAGGTATTGTGCTGGGCACAACAGAATTTTGCACTGAATCCAATATCCTATGGGGTCCCGTGGCTGCGTGCCTGAGTGTCTGGTCGCGAACCTGGGGGAACCGGGTTCGATCCCGACAGACGCCAAATATTTCCAATTTTAAATGGCACAAAAGTGACCCCTGTGGTGCACTCTCCACGCCAGCTATGAGTGCCCGTGGGGTGACGCCTGGTAAGCGCCCACACGGTAAAATATATCGTCATCATTACCGATGTCTACATGTGTTGTAGATAGTGGCACACCCAGAAATGGGTAATATGCCGTGATGATATATTTATTTTATTTATTTTTTAATCCAATACCTCTCTTAGCGAGATGTAAAAATTATTGTTCTTACAGTACTTAAATATAATTATTTTGAAATTTGGTTTAAAACACTGTTTCCCCCTCTTTCGGTTAACCATTGACGTGATTTCCGGTTTACTAGTGATCACTTCCGTAACGATCTACCCCAAATTTTGGTGGGGGTATTTTACCCTGTCTCAATTCGGCCCTTCTTAAAACGGACCAATAATTTAAACAGAAATGTTCAGTTAGGTAATTAGCAATAAGTTAGGAATTAATTGATTTTCAATTAATGTACTATGTATTTACTAACTGCTTAAGTTAATAGATTAATTTTGTTTTTATATAACAATTGAACAATCAATATAACTTATTGTGGTTTTGTTAAATATTAAATAATGAATTATATTGTTTTTAATATTATATTTATTTCATTAAATAAATGATTAATTTATAGATGATAAATAAATAAATAAATAAATGACATTAAAATAACAAGTTATATAAATTAATATTTTTAATTGTAAAATAAATAAATAAATATATCATCACGGCATATTACCCATTTCTGGGTGTGCCATTATCTACAACACATGTAGACATCGGTAATGATGACGATATATTTTACCGTGTGGGCGCTTATCAGGTGTCACCTCACGGGCACTCATAGCTGGTGAGGAGAGTGCACCACAGGGGTCACTTTTGTGCCATTTAAAATTGGAAATATTTGGTATATTTTTAATTGTATGTAATATATTTTTTTTTACAACACTGATAGGGGACCATTATATTCAATACGACATAGTTTTTTTTTTTTAATATCTTGCCTCAATGTTAATTACACTTTTCGGATCGTCAGAAATATTCTAGTTTGTAACTATTGTTTGATTTGGTATTCCCAGCCATTATCGCATACTTTTCTGCTATAAATCATCAAAATTTTGCTAATAATTCTGAATAAATTTCAGACAGATTAAGGAGTATTTGAAACATTTTTAGACAATTCTGAATAAATTTAGACAGTTGAGAAGTATTTAAAATAGTTTCCGGCAATTCTGAATAAATTTAAGACAGTTGAGAAGTATTTAAAATAGTTTCCGGCAATTCTGAATAACTTTTAGACAGTTGGGAAGTATTTAAAATAGTTTCCGGTAATTCTGAATAAATTTAAAACAGTTGGGAAATATTTAAAATAGTTTTAGACAATTCTAAATAATTTTTAGATAGTTGAGAAAAATTTAAAATAGTTTTAGACAATTCTGAATAAATTTAAGACAGTTGAGAAGTTCTTAAAATAGTTTTAGATAATTCTGATTACATTTATGACATTTGGGAAGTATTTAAAACAGTTTTAGACAATTCTAAATTATTTTAGACAGTTGGGGAATATTTAAAACAGTTTTAGACAATTCTGAATAAATTTAAGACAGTTGGGAAGTATTTAAAACAGTTTTGCACAATTCTGAATATTTTTCAGACAGATTGGGAAGTATTTTAAACAGTTATAGACAATTTTGAATAAATTTAAGACAGTTGGGAAGCATTTAAGTCAGTTTTACACAATTCTGAACAATTTTAGACAGTTGGGAAGCATTTAAAACAGTTTTAAATTTTTTAAAATTCTAAATTGTAGAATTAATTTTGATTCTAAAACCGGCTACAAATAATTTAGTTCTTTCAAATTAACCATACAATATCTCGAAAACTAAATAAGATAGCGACTTCTGGTTGGAAAATTTGAATTCAGCGGTCCTTGTTCTATAAGTAAACCTAATTTCAGGTTTTTCAACCTTCTGAAACAGTTTTCAGCAAACCCGGTTCCTGTCTGCTACAAATAATTTTGGTTTTTTCAACTTAACCGTACAATATCTCGAGAAATAAATGAGATAGCGGCTTCTGGTTGAAAAATTTGTATTCAGCGGTCCTTGTTCTATAAGTAAACCTAATTTCAGGATTTTCAGCCTTCTGAAACAGATTTCAGCAAGCCCTGTTTCTGACTGCTACAAATAATTTTAATTTTTTCAACTTAACCACACAATATCTCAAAAACTAAATAAGATAGCGACTTCTAGTTAAAAAATTTGAATTCAGCGGTCCTTGTTCTATAAGTAAACCTAATTTCAGGTTTTTCAGCTTTCTGAAACAGATTTCAGCAAGCCCGGTACCTTTTTGCTACAAATAATTTTGGTTTTTTCAACTTAACCATACAATATCTCGAGAAATAAATGAGATAGCGACTTCTGGTTGAAAAATTTGAATTCAGCGGTCCTTGTTCTATAAGTAAACCTAATTTCAGGTTTTTCAGCCTTCTGAAACAGTTTTCAGCAAGCCTGTTTTCTGACTGCTACAAATAATTTTGCTTTTTTCAACTTTGCTGCAAAAATGCGTCTAGTCCGGCCCACTATTTTTGCATCTGTGAACCGGGAAGGGTGGAACGCACCCCTGCAAGTTTGAACACGTTTGTGACGGACCGAGCTAGATGCTCTTCTGTCTCTGTTTACAATTTATATGCAAATTACCGCAGAGCAATTACATTTTAGCCCGAATTCAGATGAGCAGGGCCGTATTCAGGGCAGATGTGCTAGGGTTCAAAGGGGTAAATAAAAACCAAAAAAAAAACCTTTGGTTTATAAAAAGTGGGGTAGAAACGATTTTAATATATGTTGTTTAGGGAAAAATGAAAACTAAGCCGATTTGCAGATGTTTAAAATTTTACAGGAATTTTATGTTAATTATTAGAATTATTTTAAATACTTCTCAACTGTCTAAAATTGTTTACAATTGTCTAAAGTTGTTTTAAATATTTCTCAATTGTCTTAAATTTATTCAGAATTGTCTAAAACTGTTTTAAATACTGCCCAACTGTCTTAAATTTATTCAGAATTGTCTAAAACTGTTTTACAAACTTACCAACTGTCTAAAATTTATTCAGAATTGTCTAAAACTGTTTTAAATACTTCCCAATCTGTCTAAAATTTATTCAGAATTGTCTAAAAATGTTTTAAATACTTCCCAACTGTCTAAAATTTATTCAAAATTGTCTAAAAATGTTTTAAATATTTCCCAACTGTCTTAAATTTATTCAGAATTGCCTAAAACTGTTTTAAATACTTCCCAACTGTCTAAAATTTATTCAGAATTGTCTAAAACTGTTTTAAATACTTCCCAACTGTCTAAAATTTATTCAGAATAGTCTAAAACTGTTTTAAATACTTCCCAACTCTCTAAAATTTATTCAGAATTGCCTAATACTGTATTAAATACTTCCCAACTGTCTAAAATTTATTCAGAATTGCCTAAAACTGTTTTAAATACTTCCCAACTGTCTAAAATTTATTCAGAATTGCCTAAAACTGTTTTAAATACTTCCCAACTGTCTAAAATTTATTCAGAATTGCCTAAAACTGTTTTAAATACCTCCCAACTGTCTAAAATTATTTAATTTTGTTGAAAACTGTTTTCATTTATTCCCAACTGTCTTAAATTTTTTCAGAATTGTCTAAAACTGTTTTAAATACTTCCCAAATGTCTAAAATTTGTTCAGAATTCTCTAAAACTGTTTTAAATATTTCTCAACTGTCTTAAATTTGTTCAGAATTTTCTAAAACTGTTTTAAATATTTCTCAACTGTCTTAAATTTATTCAGAATTCTCTAAAACTGTTTTAAATATTTCTGAACCGTCTTAAATTTATTCAGAATTCTCTAAAACTGTTTTAAATATTTCTCAACTGTCTTAAATTTATTCAGAATTGCCTAATACTGTATTAAATACTTCCCAACTGTCTAAAATTTATTCAGAATTGCCTAAAACTGTTTTAAATACTTCCCAACTGTCTAAAATTTATTCAGAATTGCCTAAAACTGTTTTAAATACTTCCCAACTGTCTAAAATTTATTCAGAATTGCCTAAAACTGTTTTAAATACCTCCCAACTGTCTAAAATTATTTAATTTTGTTGAAAACTGTTTTCATTTATTCCCAACTGTCTTAAATTTTTTCAGAATTGTCTAAAACTGTTTTAAATACTTCCCAAATGTCTAAAATTTGTTCAGAATTCTCTAAAACTGTTTTAAATATTTCTCAACTGTCTTAAATTTGTTCAGAATTTTCTAAAACTGTTTTAAATATTTCTCAACTGTCTTAAATTTATTCAGAATTCTCTAAAACTGTTTTAAATATTTCTGAACCGTCTTAAATTTATTCAGAATTCTCTAAAACTGTTTTAAATATTTCTCAACTGTCTTAAATTTATTCAGAATGTCCTAAAACTGTTTTAAATATTTCCTAACTGTCTTAAATTTATTCAGAATTGCCTAAAACTATTTTAAATACTAGTGCTGTGAAGAACCTGAAAAATTTGGAACCGGGTACCCGGTTCCAGAACCGGGTAATTTCGGTTCCAGAATCGAGAACCGGGTAGTTACACATTCAAATAACTGGGTACCCGAGTAATTTTGGAACCGGAACCGAACCGAACCGGAACCGATGAAATTCGATTCCAGAACCAAGAACTGATGAGTTTCGATTCCAGAAGCGAGAACCGATGAGTTTTGGTTCCAGAACCGAGAAACGAGTAGTTTCGGTTCCAGAACCGGGTAGTTTCGGTCCCAGAACCGGGTAGTTTCGGTTTCAGAACCGGGTAATTTCGATTCCAGAACCGAGAACCGGGTAGTTTCGGTTCCGGGTAATTTCGGTTCTAGAACCGAGAACCGGGTAGTTACACATTCAAATAACTGGGTACCCGGGTAATTTTGGAACCGGAACCGAACCGAACCGGAACCGGTTTTCACCACTAATATAAGCGTCCTGGTTAAAGACTATTAGGCATTTTTTAGCAGAAAAGTATACAATGCACCAAAATTGATACTTTACTTAAAGGTCATTGCTATTTTAAACATGGAATTGGCGGGAAGTTATATGCTGGCCACATCAGATTTTTTTATAAAAACCTACTGAACCAAAGAACAGAATATATATTTACCCATATTAAGCATTAATTTTGTCAATTCTGCAAATATTTAAAATCAATACCATTATTCACGTTGTCATCAAATTTTGTGTATTTAAACTAAAAACAGGATGTATTACTTGATATTTCTCTTTTGTCAGCGATTTTAGCCCTTTGTAAGGGATGTTCTAAAGCTTGATACAGACGAGACCTTTTAAATTTTCAGTGTTTTTCACTATCTAAAAATTATATTAAATAACATGACATTCAGATATATCTCTCAATTAATGTATATATGTATCTATATTCTGTATTATAATTACATAGTTTATATCTACATAATTATCTAGAGCTCTTGATTAAATTGTATATCAGATAACGGATTACGTTTAATAATGTTTGTCATTTTGGACATAGGGACATTCAATTTGAATGTCGAATTAAATTTACTGATAATTATAGACTAGATAAATAAATACATACACGATAGATGATTGAAATAATGCCTCAAATATTATGTTTTACTCAGAATTGTCTAAAACTGTTTCAAATAATTCCCAACTGTCTAAAATTATTTAGATTTGTCCAAAATTGTTTTAATTTATTCTCAACTGTCATAAATTTATTCAGAATTGCGTAAAACTGTTTTAATTACTTCCCAACTGTCTAAAATTGTTTAGAATTGTCTAAAACTATTTTAAATATTTTTCAACTATGTAAAATTTATTTAGAATTGTCTAAAACTGTTTTAAATACTTCCCAACTGTCTTAAATTTATTCAGAATTGTCTAAAACTGTTTTAAATACTTCCCAACTGTTTTAAATTTATTTAGAATTGTCTAAAACTGTTTTAGATACTTCCCAACTGTTTTAAATTTATTCAGAATTGTCTAAAACTGTTTTAAATACTTCCCAACTGTCTTAAATTTATTCAGAATTGTCTAAAACTGTTTTAAATACTTCCCAACTGTCTTAAATTTATTCAGAATTGTCTAAAACTGTTTTAAATACTTCCCAACTGTCTTAAATTTATTCAGAATTGTCTGAAAATATTTAAAATACTTCCTAACTGTCTAAAATTATTTAATTTTGTTTAAAACTCTTTTAAATATTTCTCAACTGTCTTAAATTTATTCAGAATTGTCTAAAACTGTTTTAAATACTTCTCAACTGTCTTAAATTTATTCAGAATTGTCTAAAAATGTTTTAAATACTTTTCAACTGTCTAAAATTTATTCAGAATTATTTAATTCTGTATCTATTGAATATGAATGAAAATGTATAATCAAATCGTATAGATAATAAGATATTATTTCATATAATATAATCACAAAATGTCAAAAAATGATATTTACCTGCTTTTTTTCAAGAAAAACTGTTAAGTACTTCAAATAACGGAACTTCCGGTTGACCAATTATAACCAAAATTTAATCAGCTTTTCATATGGATGTAAAGAAGAGGAATACGAAAGAATTATAATTTGTAGAATTGTAGTATTGGAGTTATCGTCGAACAAATTTTTGTCGCACACACACATACAGACATTATACAAATGTTAAAATCAGATTCTAGTGACCTTAAACCGTGCTTATTCACTAAAATCTGTATATGCAATTGTTAGCATGAATCCAATCTTTCTCTAAGCGAGAAATAAAAAGCCCTGGTTTTTCTTGAACTCAATAATTTCTCAATCATCTTCTGCCCCCAGGGAAATTTTATCTGCACGCCTATGAGTAACCAATATCTCGTTTTATGTTCCAATTGATGTAACTAATCCTATTTTAGCAAATAGTTCATCCCTGATCCGACAGAGACCGCTATTGGACTGCTACGCAGTGTTGCCAAATTGTATTGAAAGAAGGGACAGAGAAATGACAGATAAGCAATAATCGGCAACAATGGAAAACGTAGGAGATAGATACTGAGAATAGATATAGAAAATAGACCGCTTAATATAAGTTTATGTATAGCAAACTTTCTTAAACAATTAGGTTCAGTTTTTTTTCATATTTCCCGCCAAATATCTCTTAAAATAAAAAAGATAGAAACTTGTCGTTTGAAAATATGAACTCAGCTATGTTTGTTTAATATGTATACTAATTTTTATTGAAAACCGTTGAGTGGTTGGAAAGTTATTTAAAAAAATGTGCAGAAAAGATGTAGAAAGTAGTTTTGATAACATCAACTGTATTTTTGTCCTAACTCTGAAACTAAATAAGATAGCGACTTCATATTAGAAAATTTGAATTCAGCGGTCTTTGCTCTACAAGTAAACTTATTTTCAGATTTTTCAGCCCGCTGAAACAGATTTCAGCAAACCCGGTTTCTGACTGCTACAAACAATTTTAGTTTTTTCAACTTAACCGTATAATATCTCGAAAACTAAATAAGATGGCGACTTGCGGTTAGAAAATTTGAATTCAGCGGTCTTTGTTCTACAAGTAAACCTATTTTCAGATTTTTCAGCCCGCTGAAACAGATTTCAGCAGGCCCGGTTTCTGACTGCTACAAATAATTTTAGTTTTTTCAACTTAACCATACAATATCTCAAAAAGTAAATGAGATAGCGACTTACGGTTAGAAAATTTGAATTTAGAGGTCTTTGTTCTACAAGTAAACCTATTTTCAGATTTTTCAGCCCGCTGAAACAGATTTCAGCAGGCCCGGTTTCTGATTGCTACAAATAATTTTGGTTTTTTCAACTTAACAGTATAATATCTCGAAAACTAAATGAGATAGCAACTTGCGGTTGAAAAATTTGAATTCAGCGGTCTTTGTTTTATAAGTAAACCTATTTTCAGATTTTTCAGCCCGCTGAAACAGATTTCAGCAGGCCCGGTTTCTGATTGCTATAAACAATTTTGGTTTTTTCAACTTAACCGTATAATATCTCAAAAACTAAATGAGATAGCGACTTGCGGTTAAAAAATTTTAATTCAGCGGTTCTTCTTCTATATGTATATTTAATTTCAGATTTTTCAGCCCGTTGAAACAGATTTCAGCAAATTCGGTTTCTGACTGCAACAAATAATTTTGGTTTTTTCAACTTAACCATACAATATCTCAAAAACTAAATGAGATAGCGACTTCTGGTTGGAAAATTTGAATTCAGCGAAACTTTTTCTACAACAAATCTTAAATTTTGTATTTTAAAAACTTCCCAAATCTCTCAAATATTTAAATATTTGAAGAGCATTTCTTACTTTCAGTCAATTCGAGTATGTGCCTTAATTCATTTATTTTAAAAATATCCTGTTTTCAACAAAAAAATCCTTTATTTCAAATGAACGACTGCTCCGTCCAATTCTGCTAATTGCTCGACCGCTGTAGGCAAATTCCCCCCTCCCCCCAGGGGGGGCAAACCACCCTTAAGCCCTCCCACCCCACCAAGCATCCCTGGAACAGTTTGGAGCTGTACGAACAAGTTAGAACATGCATAAGGACGTTGAACTGAGCAAAACCGCAGTGTACGTCAAAATAAGCGGGTTTAACGTTGAAAATAAAGGTTTACATCACTCCTAAGTTAAAATATAGGGGTTGTTTTTAAATTTTAGACAGTTCAGAAGTATTTAAAATAGTTCCTGGCAGTTCTGGATAAATTTTAGACAGTTGAGAATAATTTAAAATAGTTTCCAGCAATTCGAAATAAATTTTAGACAGTTCAAAATATTTTAAAATAGTTTCCAACAATCCTAAATAAATTTTAGATAGTTGAGAATATTTTAAAATAGTTTCCAGCAATTCTAAATAAAATTTAGACAGTTGAGAATATTTTAAAATAGTTTCCAGCAATTCTAATAATTTTAGACAGTTGAGAATAATTTAAAATAGTTTTCAGCAATTCTGAAAAATTTTTAGACAGTTGAGAAGTATTTAAAATAGTTTCCAGCAATTCTAAATAAAATTTAGACAGTTGAGAAGTATTTATAATAGTTTCCAATAATTCTAAATAAATTTTCGGTAGATGAGAATAATTTAAAATATTTCTCAGCAATTCTGAATAAATTTTAGACAGTTAAGAAGTATTTAAAATAGTTTCCAGCAATTCTAAATAAAATTTAGACAGTTGGGAATTATTAAAATAGCTTCCGGCAATTTTGAATAAATTTTAGACAGTTGAGAAGTATTTAAAATATAAAATAATTGGCAGTTTATTTCAATTTAAAATAGTTTCCAGCAATTTTAAATAAATTTGAGATAGTTAAGAATAATTTAAGATAATTTCCAACAATCCTAAATAAATTTTAGATAGTTCAGAATATTTTAAAATAGTTTCCAGCAAATCTAAATTATTTTAGACAGTTGAGAATAATTTAAAATATTTTTCAACAATTCTGAATAAATTATAGACAGTTGAGAAGTATTTAAAATAGTTTCCAATAATTCTAAATAAATTTTCGGTAGTTGAGAATAATTTAAAATATTTTTCAGCAATTTTGAATATATTTTAGACAATTGAGAATTTTTTAAAATAGTTTTCAGCAATTCTGAATAAATTATAGACAGTTGAGAATTATTTAAAATAGTTTCCGGCAATTTTGAATAAATTTTAGACAGTTGAGAAGTATTTAAAATAGTTTTCAGCATTTCTGAAAAAATTATAGACAGTTGAGAATTATTTAAAATAGTTTCCGGCAATTTTGAATAAATTTTAGACAGTTGAGAAGTATTTAAAATAGTTTCCGGCAATTCTGAATAAATTGTAGACAGTTGAGAAGTATTTAAAATAGTTTCCAACAATTCGAAATAATTTTAAACAGTTGAGAATTATTTAAAATAGTTTCCAACAATTTGAAATAATTTTAAAGAGTTGACAATAATTTAAAATAGTTTCCGGCAATTCTGAATAAATTTTAGACAGTTGAGAATAATTTAAAATAGTTTTCAGCAATTCTGAATAAATTTCAGACAACTCAGAATTATTTAAAATAGTTTTCAGCAATTCTGAATAAATTTTAGACAGTTGAGAAGTATTTAAAATAGTTTCCGGCAATTCTGAATAAATTTTAGACAGTTGAGAATTATTTAAAATAGTTTCCAACAATTCGAAATAATTTTAAACAGTTGAGAACAATTTAAAATAGTTTTCAGCAATTCTAAATAAATTTTAGACAGTTGAGAATATTTTTAAATAGTTTCCAGCAATTCTAAATAGTTTTAGACAGCTAAGAATAATTTAAAATAGTTTTCAGCAATTCTGAATAGATTTTAGACAGTTGAGAATTATTTAAAATAGTTTCTAACAATTCTAAATAAAATTTAGACAGTTGAGAAGTATTTAAAATAGTTTCCAATAATTCTAAATAAATTTTCGGTAGTTGAGAATAATTTAAAATATTTTTCAGCAATTTTGAATAAATTTTAGACAACTGAGAATTATTTAAAATAATTTTCAGCAATTCTGAATAAATTTTAGATTATAATAAAAGGTTGACAACTCCTAAATTAAAATCTAGGGTTTGTTTTGAAATTTTAGACCGTTGAGAAGTATTTAAAACAGTTTCCGGCATTTTGAATAAATATTAAACAGTTAAAACTTATATGGAAATAATATATCTTGACATTTACATTTCAATTTTAAATTCCAATAAATTCTCAATAACATATACCTCAATTCAATTTCACAATTTCTCAATATAAATTGACGCCCGTGGTTATAAAGGCACACAGGGCCGGTATCTCTTTTGCAAGGGCCGGAATAAGTAATAATTTAAAAAATTTTGAACCCAGAATAAAATTCATATTTTACATTTTTATGTGCCACTCTTACATGGTTAAAGATATGGACTTGTACTATGAAAAATTGGAATCTACATGAAATTATATATAAAATACATGTAACAACAATTTTTACAATCGAGTAGCTAAGATTTACATGAATATATTAAAATAACTCGACAGTTTAGAAGAGGGGATTCCAGCTCAATCGAATTAAAAAAAAAAAATAGTAAAAAAATACGAATGTATACGCTGAATAACGAATATTAATAAAAAAATGAAATGGTATAATTGAGATATTTCGGAAATAAGGGGTTTTTTGTTATAGCGCTTCGACACGAATATGAATTCAATATATAATATTTTGATTGGCTACCGAAAGACTGCCTATACATGCATAACAAATAGCGTGTTAGGAGGTGGGGGTTACTACCAATGGAAGTTAAGAAATTCAAATTCGAAAGGAGGGGCTAACATTCCTGTACTGCAGTTTTCAAACAGTTTTTATTTTAACATAAATTTCTTGCATTAAACTTAATAATTTAAATACACCTGTAATTATAAAGTATGTAGACTTATACAGTGTTATAATATTCATTTATTTTATGTAAATATAACTTAAAATAGCATATATTTCAAGAAAATTTAGGTCCATGATGAAAACAGTTTGATATAAAAACACATAAATGTGACGTCACGTCAATCTTTTCAAAATTCGGGAGACCTAATATTTTACCTTTTTATTCACCGCTCCTACACGGTTAATCATACGGAATCTACATGAAATTCTCTATAAGATACATGTAGCAACAATTTTTACCGTTGAGTGGTTGAAGATTTATAGAACGATAAATACAACTCAAATTTATTGAAATTTTTGCCAAATTTTGTGGAACGATCATATTTTATATTTTTATGCACCACTCCTACACGGTTACAGATACGGACTTGCACAATAAAAATTTGGAATCTATATGAAATTCTCTATAAGACGCATCTAACAACAATTTTTATCGTTGAGTGGTTGAAATTTTATAGGACGATAAAAACAACTAAAATTTATTAAAAATTTTGCCAAATTTTGTCGAACGATCATATTTTATATTTTTATTCAGCACTCCTACACGGTTAAAGATACGGACTTGCACGATAAAAATTTAAAATCTACATAGATTCTGTATAAGATGTATGTAGCAACAATTTTTACCGTTGAGTGGTTGAAGTTTTATAGGACGATAAAAACAACTAAAATTTATTGAAATTTTTGCCAAATTTTGTCGAACTATCATATTTTATAATTTTATGCACCACTCCTACGCGGTTAAAGATACGGACTTGCATGATAAAAATTTGGAATTTACATGAAATTCTCTATAAGATACATATAGTAACAATTTTTACCGTTGACTGGTTGAAGTTTTATAGGTCGATAAAAACAACTAAAATTTATAGAAACTTTAACTCGCTTATTAATAGGATTTTTTTCACCGGATCAATAGTCTTAGTTTTCCTAATATTTTCAGATGAAATTATAAAAAAAATGGTGGAATCCCTCATTAGATAAAATTTTGTACATATTATGAAAACGTGATCTTTTCGTAACTGATTATTTAAATAACTATTACCGTCAGGTTGTTTAGGACTTACGGAGATAAAAACATCGTATGTAAAATTCAAATTAAATTTTTGAAATTATGTAGACCCTTGGCAAAATAAATTACGGCTCTCAAACACGGTAACAATAAAAATGGCTGAGTACATGTCGTCAACAAAGGGGTACATGTTTACTTTGTTGACCGCTCGTTACGAAATACACACACACACACACGCACACACACACACACACACACACACACAAACACACACATACATACACACATACGTAAACACAGTTACCTACCTTGGGAAACGAGTTGTATTTTGACAGATGCTATTTTGACTATGTAGGGGTGTATTAAGATACAATTTCAATAATAGATTATATGCCTTAAGAATATATTTATAGTGAAAATAAATATGCAGTAGATTTACGTCACCAACCTGAAAAAACCTTATAAAATGAAATATAACTTGTAGAAACTAATTATTTCTTATTGTTTTATTAATTAAATATTTGAAATTATAGGTAAAATGCATATATCCATCAAAAATACCGCCAATCTGGTTAATGAATTGGAAGAAACTCACACATTTAGAAACTTCCTCATACAATGAAAAATAGATATAATTAGAATTATATGTGTGCAGAAGACATGTTGAATACAATAAAAAACACTATTTCGAAAAGCAATTTTTATTTCGTTACCAATCTTTAATTAAATTACGTTATTTTTAAAGAGCAATAGATGCCCTGCAAATAAGCAAATTTTGACAAGCAGATATAGGGCCGTGTCAGAATACAAATAACTTACAAATGTCATAAATTTTCATTCAATATTTCATGGTTTTCTAAGTTCGCGTGGTTTCTTTGACACCAGGAATGTGGACTTTACTTGGCGAGTTAAATAAATCACATGAAATTTGGAATGAAAAATGATGACATTTGACATTTATGTACATAAATACTAGCTGTCATTTTGTCACGAGTCCCCCATATCTGCTTGTCAAGAAAGACTAATAAAGTCACATGACTGCTGCGCCTTATAAATTAGTATCCCATGTAAACGTAGTAATATATGACGTCATTACTTTAGTAATATTAATTGATGACGTATGTCTTTTACCTAATAATTTCTACTGTATTTATTTATTTATTTATTTACTGTTTATTTTACAAAGTTAAACACACCAAATATAATAAAAATTATACTACCTATGTTTTGTAATTAATTGTTGTAATTAAAATGATTTATGTACGTATATTTGTATGTACATTGTTTACAAAATAAACATGAAAAATTTGCTAAATGTAAAAGCAGATAACACACGTTCAAATGCTATATTTTTGAAATATTGCATTTGATATTATGAAACGCGCTAATATTTTACCTTTTTATTCACCGCTCCTACACGGTTAATCATATGGACTTGTGTGATGAAAATTTGGAATCTACATGAAATTCTCTATAAGATACATGTAGCAACAATTTTTACCGTGAAGTGGTTGAAGATTTATAGAACGATAAAAACAACTAAAATTTATAGAAATTTTTGCCAAATTTTGTCGAACGATCATATTTTATATTTTTATTCAGCACTCCTACACGGTTAAAGATACGGAATTGCACAATAAAAAATTAGAATCTACATGAAATTTTCTATAAGATACATGTAACAACAATTTTTACCGTTAAGTGGTTGAAGTTTTATAGGACGATAAATACAACTCAAATGTATTGAAATTTTTGCCAAATTTTGTTGAACGATCATATTTCATATTTTTAATTACGACTCCTACACGGTTACAGATACAAACTTGCACAATAAAAATTTGGAATCTATATGAAATTCTCTATAAGATACACATAACAACAATTTTTACCGTTAAGTGGTTGAAGATTTATAGGACGATAAAATCAACTCAAATTTATTGAAATTTTTGACAAATTTTGTTGACCGATCATATTTTATATTTTTATTTACCACTCCTACACGGTTAAAGATACGGACTTGGACGATAAAAATTTGGAATCTATATAAAATTCTCTATAAGACGCATCTAACAACAATTTTTATCGTTGAGTGGTTGAAATTTTATAGCACGATAAATACAACTCAGATTTATTGAAATTTTTGCCAAATTTTGTTGAACGATCATATTTTATATTTTTATTTACCACTCCTACACGGTTAAAGATATGGACTTGTACGATAAAAATTTGGAATCTATATAAAATTTTCTATAAATACATGTACCAAAAATTTTTACCGTTGAGTGGTTAAAGATTTATAGGACGATAAACACAACTCAAATTTATTGAAATTTTTGCCAAATTTTATCGAACGATCATATTTTATATTTTTATTTACCACTCCTACATGGTTAAAGATGCGGACTTGTACAATAAAAATTTGGAATCTATATGAAATTATCTATAAGATACATGTAACAACAATTTTTACCGTGGAGTGGTTGAAGATTTATAGGACGATAAAAACAACTAAAATTTATAGAAATTTTTGCCAAATTTTGTCGAACGATCATATTTTATATTTTTATTTACCACTCCTACACGGTTAAAAATACGGACTTGTACGATAAAAATTTAGAATTTATATGAAATTCTCTATAAGATGCATGTAGCAACAATTTTTACCGTTGAGTGGTTGAAGATTAATAGAACGATAAAAACAACTAAAATTTATTGAAATTTTTGCCAAATTTTATCGAACGATCATATTTTATATTTTTATTCAGCACTCCTACACGGTTAAAGATACGGACTTGCACAATAAAAATTTAGAATCTACATGAAATTCTCTATAAAACACATGTAACAACAATTGTTACCGTCAAGTGGTTTAGTAGTTATAGAACGTTAAAAACCAGGGTTTGAATCTCTGTTTAATCAATAAATATCTATGATTGTACCTGGTACCATAAGGGTTACTGTCCTTTAAAGAAGGGGGAATATTCTTCTTCAATATTTATAAACCCATTATTTTTACAAACAGTCATTTGTAGATCCTAGATAACATTGAAACCGGGAAATCCATTAACGTTCACATACAGACAAAAAGATTTAAGATAAAGTTTATGAAAAGAGTTACCTACAAACTATTATTCTGTTTTAAAAATATATATATTTTTATACTTTTAGATACATCTAAATGCGCTGATTTCAAATTTTGAAACTACATCTCAATATCTCTTTAAGTTCCTGAGATATTTGCGTTCAAACTTGGTCCCCAAAACATCCATTTTTGGGCAATAACCCAAAAATGGGTAGAAATACACGTCTGTCGACTTCGCCATTCGATTTTACGGGTAAAATTACATAAGTATACCAATTTTCATATTTTTTAGTTGAATAGTTTCCAAATAAACTGACTTTTAATTTTACCGCAAATCTGTTAAATTTTTGTTCGCAACTGACGCGTCACTCGCCCATAAAAAATCAGTAAATTTAGGGCGAAACTAAAAATGGCCAAAAATCGTTATTTTTTTCGATTTTGGCCTTTTTTATTTATTTGTCTCTAAAGATTGTATACATTGTTCAAAAAATCTGATGTGGCCAGCGCAGTACCTTGCGCCAATTCTATGTATTTTGTACAAATCCCATACCGAAAGTTCCTTGAAAAGATTCTATAGATCCAGTAAACCTGTAACACGAACATATACTATTTTCTACAAATTCCATACCTTAAGTTCCTTGAAAAAGATTCTATAAATCCAATAATATTATAACACGAACATACACTATGTAAATTGCACTTGGCACTGACATCTGTCAATAAGAATTGTTTGAATATATCAGCTGTTTCCATGATTATAGCAAAGCTGGCAGATTTATGAAAGTTAATCGTTTTATAATTTTTTAACTCTATGTCTATTGAATATGAAGGAAAATGTATAATCAAACCGTATGAACAATAAGATATTCTTTCATATTGATAATCACATAAAATGTCTAAAAATCTTATTTTACTGCGTTTTTTCAAGAAAAACTGTTAAGAACTTCAAATAAAGGAACTTCCGGTTGGCTAATTATAACCAAAATTTAATCAGCTCTTCATATGGATGTAAAGAAGAGGAATACGAAAGAATTATAATTTTTAGAATTGTAGTATACAGGGTGGTTGATTTTTCATTGTCCACCTCATATCTTCTGAAATATTAAAGATACAAAAAAAAGTTAAATATAAAAGTTGTTTAATACAACTTGATCTATAATTTAGCATAAACAATTTTTTTTCAAGGCCTACCAATTTTTTGGAAAAATGTTTAACTTTGATTTTTTAAATGGAACACCTGTATATTTTGACAGAATAAGATTCTTAATAAATTTCTCTTTACAATGATGTGTAACAAGTAAGGGTTTACCTTTAAATTATGTCTAATAAAGCAAATAGAAATACGACAAAAGTAGGCTGTGATATTCTATTGTTTATACCAGTAACATATGTCACAGATTGCTACTTGATATTTAAATAAAAGTATTAATAATTTTGTAAATCATAAATGCTAGTAATTCTATTACTTGCTTTATTAGACATAATTTTATTCAAAGGAAAACCCCTACTTAGCCAATGTTCATGTGTGACAGAAGTTACAGGTATAAACAATAGAAAATCATAGCCTATTTTTATCATATTTCTATTTGCTTTATAGGACATAATTTAAAGGTAAATCCTTACTTGTTACACATCATTGTAAAGAGAAATTTATTAAGAATCTTATTCTGTCAAAATATACAGGGTGTTCCATTTAAAAAGAAAAGTTAAACATTTTTCCAAAAAATTGGTAGGCCATTGAAAAAAAATTGTTTATGCTAAATTATAGATCAAGTTGTATTAAACAACTTTTATATATAACTTTTTTTTGTATCTTTAATATTTCAGAAGATATAAGCTGGACAATGAAAAATCAACCACCCTGTATACAGACATCATCGTAAAACTAGTAAACTGGTAATCTAGGACCCTAAAACGTGCTTATTTATTAAAAACTCACCACCTTTTTTTTCCTAAAAGTAACAAGATAAAAATTGGATTTTTTATATATTGCAAATTTTGGGTAAAATTAGTTCATTTTTAAAATAATTGATTTACTCAATTTGAAATGTAAATTTAATATTTTATATAAAGCGATTATAAAATAATAATTTTAATTTTGTAAAGCCGGTTTTACACAGTATAATAGCTGGGAAACCCCACACGATGTATCATTTGTAATTAAATTTTCGTATATGGCTTTAAATCAAAATTGTTTCGTTAGCCGTTACTATAGCAACAAGAGGGGCGTACAAAATTTATATGTCATTATAAACCCTGTACATTGATAAATAACAAAATAACAGAACGTGATGATAATATATTCACATTATTAGCGTCTTTAGTAAATGTTGAATGGATTAAAGAAAACTTCGGTTATATTTTCGTAATATACAAGTTGTCTCTAAAATAAGGGCACATGGCTTAACCACAGATTCCTGAGGCTAAAATAAGACGATTTAACTAAACTTTCTTCTACCGGAAAGTGTACCATTTAGCCAGAATTCTGCTTCAAAGTTCTTCAAAAAAAATTAATTTTGCTTATAATAATCGGACGCTTTATTCGATTTGATAAAATTTGGTATACAGTTCATATGGTTATGTCATCTTTTAAGATGATACTTGTTATTATTAGTGAACCACTAGTGTATGAAACTTAGGTGTCCCAACATTGATTAGACCGTAACTTTTTAATGGCCGATGAGGCGAAATTATTTTTTTTTCAGAAAGATATATCAATAGTAAACTTTTCTCTCTCTGTGTAATTTGTGATATCTGTTACGGTTCACACAGAAAAAAATAAAATATGAGTGTCTGCACTGCTAAATTTTTAAAATAAATTTAATCTAGCAGTCTATCCAAATGTCAAACAAGTAATTTTTAATGACAGTAACAATTGTTTTATGGGTTGTCAAAAATTTTCTTCTCAATATTCTAAAATTAGTAACATCCGTTTGTTCGGCCTAATATTACTACCATTATTATAAATAAGACGATTACATATGTTAGCTTACTCCTAAACAAGTTGAGAAGATTGACAACTCGTTACTGTCATTAAAAATTAGGTGTTTGGCATTAGGACAGACTGCTAGATTAAATTTATTTTAAAAATTTCACGGTGCAAACACTCAGGTTTTATTTTTTTCTGTGTGAACCGTAACAGATATCACAAATTACACAGAGAGAGAAAAGTTTACTATTGAATGTATTTTTCCGAAAAAAAATAATTTCACGTTATCGGCGTAGCTATTAAAAAGTTACGGTCTAATCAATGTTGGGACACCTAAGTTTCATACACTAGTGGTTCACTAATAATAACAAGTATCATTTTAAAAGATGACTTATAATCATATAAACTGTCATACCAAATTTCATCCAAATCGAATAAAGCGTTCTGTTATTATAAGCAAAATTAATTTTTTTCGAAGAACTTTGAAGCAGAATTCCGGCTAAATGGTATACTTTCCGCTAGAAGCAATTTTAGTTAAATCGTCTTATTTTAGCCTCAGGAATCTGTGGTTAAGCCATGTCCCCCTATTTAAGAGACAGCCTGTATAAACAGTTTTTTTTAAATAAAATGTCGCATACTTTTTTGTCTTTACAATTTAAAACGCGGTTTCAAAGAAATTTAAGTGTGTACTGAAGCAATGGATTCAGAATTTTTCAAGAGTAGTAGAGTTTTACGTTCAAATCTCTGTGTAATGTAGCGTAAAATTTACCTGCGTCTGTAAGAGAAATTCCTCTTTTTGCGGGGTAAAAGTTCAAATTACCTTCGTTTTCTTGCAATTAAAATGAACAGTTCACAGTTTTGAAAATGTTTTTAATATGTTTTGTCTGTTGTCAATAAATAAAAAACAATTTTTCTCATTGAAATGTCGCTGTGGAACAATGACAAATATTAAAATATATTTTTCAATCAATATGAATAAATTTGTATATACTATATTTTAAATACTTCTTAACTGGTTTAAATTTATTAAGGATAGTTGGAACCTATTTTAAATTGTTATTAACTGTCTAAATTTTATTCAGAACTGCCGGAAACTATTTTCAATTGTTTTTAAATGTCTAAAATTTATTCAGAACTGCCGGAAACTATTTTAAATTGGTCTTAAATGTCTAAAATTTATTCAGAACTACCGGAAACTATTTTAAAATATTTTTAGCTGTATGAAATTTATTTAGAATTGTTGGAAACTATTTCAACTTGTTCTTAACTGTCTAAAATTTATTCAGAACTACCGGTAATTATTCTAAAATGTTCATAGATGTCTAAACTTTATTTGGAATTGTCTAAAACTGTTTTGAATTCTTCCCAACTGTCTTAAATTTATTCAGAATTATGTAAAATTGTTTTAATTTATTCCCAACTGTCTTAAATTTATTCAGAATTGTCTAAAATTGTTTTAAATATTTCCCAACTGTCTTAAATTAATTTAGAATTGTCTGAAACTAATTTAAATACTTCCCAACTGTCGAAAATTATTTAGAATTGTCTAAAACTGTTTTAATTTATTCCCAATTGTTTTAAATTAATTCAGAATTGTCTAAAATTGTTTTACATACTTCTCAACTGTCTTAAATTTATTCAGAATTATATAAAACTGTTTTAATTTATTCCCAACTGTCCAAAATTTATTCAGAATTATCTAAAACTGTTTTAAATACTTTTCAACTGTCTAAAATTATTCAAAATTGTCTAAAACTGTTTTAAACATTTCTTAATTATATAAAACTGTTTCAATTTATTCCCAACTGTCTTAAATTTATTCAGAATTGACTAAAATTGTTTCAAATACTTCCCAACTGTCTAAAATTTCCACAAAAAAGTGCTTTTGTTAAAGCCAGAGTCCAAAACTGCTACGAATTGTCTAAAACTGTTTTAAATATTTCCCAATTGTCTAAAATTATACAGAATTGTCTAAAACTGTTTTAATTTATTCCTAACTGTCTTTAAATACTTCCCAAATGCCTTAAATTTATTGAGAAATACCTAAAACTTTTCTAAATACTCTTGAACTCTCTAAAATGATTTAGAATTGACTAAAACTGTTTTAAATACTTCCCAACTATCTTAAATTTATTGAGAAATGCCTAAAACTGTTCTAAATACTGTTTCAAAATTGTTTAAAACTGTTTCAAATACTTCCCAGCTGTCTGAAATTTATTCAGAATTGTCTAAAACTGTCTAAAATACTTCCCAACTGTCTAAAATTTATTCAGAATTGTCTAAAACTGTTTTAAATACTTCCCAACTGTCTAAAATAGCTTAGAAATGTGTAAAACTGTTTTAAATATTTGTCAACTGTCATTCATTTATTTAAAATTGTTAAAACTATTTTAAATACTTCCCAATTGTCTGAAATTTATTTAGTATGGTCTAAAATTGTTCCAAATACTGTCTAAAAATTCTCAAAATTGTCCCAACTGTCTCAAAATTATTCAAAATTGTCTAAACCTGTTTCAAATATTTTCCAACTGTCTGAAATTTATTCAGAATTGTTTAAAACTGTTTTAAATACTTCCCAACTATCTTAAATTTATTGAGAAATGCCTAAAACTGTTCAAAATACTGTTTCAAAATTGTTTAAAACTGTTTCAAATACTTCCCAGCTGTCTGAAATTTATTCAGAATTGTCTAAAACTGTTTTAAATACTTCCCAACTGTCTAAAACAGTTTAGAAATGTGTAAAACTGTTTTAAATATTTGTCATTCATTTATTTAAAATTGTTAAAACTATTTTAAATACTTCCCAATTGTCTGAAATTTATTTAGTATGGTCTAAAATTGTTCCAAATACTCTCTAAAAATTCTCAAAATTGTCCCAACTGTCTTAAAATTATTCAAAATTGTCTAAACCTGTTTAAAATATTTTCCAACTGTCTTAAATTTATTCAGAATTGTCTAAAATTGTTTTAAATACTTCCCAACTGTCTTAAATTTATTCAGAATTGTTTAAAACTGTTTCAAATACTTCCCAACTGTCTTAAATTTATTCAGAATTGTTTAAAACTGTTTCAAATACTTCCCAACTGTCTTAAATTTATTCAGAATTGTCTAAAATTGTTTTAAATACTTCCCAACTGTCTTAAATTTATTCAGAATTGTTTAAAACTGTTTTAAATACTTCCTAACTGTCTTAAATTTATTCAAAACTGCCAGAAACTATTTTAAATTATTCTCTACTCTTTAAAATTTATTTAGAACTGCCAGAAACTATTTTAAATTATTCTCTACTCTTAAAAATTTATTTAGAACTGCCAGAAACTATTTTAAATTATTCTCAACTGTTTAAAATTTATTTAGAACTGTACTATAAAATTTACCTCGCTCTGTTAGAAAAATTCCACTTTTTTCCGGACAAATTACTTTCGTTTTCTTGCAATTAAAATAAAAATTTCACATTTTACAGTTTAAAAATGTTTTCAACATATTTTGTCACTCGTCAATAAATAAAAAAACTATTTCCCACATTGCAATATCACTCTGAACTATGCAAAATATTAAAATATATTTTCCAATAAATATTAATTAATTTCCATATACATTGCTCATCTATGAATTTAATTATTTCAAATTTAATTAAATTTTAAAATATCTTAAACGCTGCTATCGTTATATATAATAATGTTGCTTTGATATTAAAATCATTATCAATATGACAAATGCAGCTTGCGGTTTCGCAGAGAAAAAAGCGCATCGAGTAAACATGGCGATTCAAATTAACAAAATTTGTTTAATTAAATTCAATTTAATTGGATTTGATCAGTGATCCCATAAATGTTGTGCAAAACAATTTGTAGTTGATGTTATCAAAACTACTTTCCTTTTTTGCCTCTTTTGGCTCATTTTTGGTAAAATTGTAAATATCTCGAAAACGGTTAGAGATATCGAGTTGAGCTTTGCGCCAATCGATTCAGGAAGGTTGAAACTATATTTGAAATACTTTTCAACTGTCTAAAATTTGTTTAGAATGGTTGGAAACTATTTTGAAGTATTCCTAACTGTCCAAAAATTATTTAGAAATGTGGGAAACTATTTTAAATTATTCTTAACTTCTAAAATATATTTTAAAATGTTGGAAACTATTTTGAATTATTCTTAACTCTCTCAAATTTATTCAGTATTGTCTAAAACTGTTTCAGTTTATTTCCAACTCTCTAAAATTTATTTAGAACTTTCTGAAACTATTTTAAATACTTTCCAACAATCTAAAATTATTCAGAATTGTCTAAAACTGTTTTAATTCATTCAGAATTGTCTAAAACTATTTTAAATACTTTCGAACTGTCTTAAATATATTCATAATTGTCCAAAACTATTTCAAATAGTTCCTAACTGTCTAAAATTATTCCGAATTGTCCAAAACTGTTTTAATTTATTCCCAACTGTCTCAAATTAATTCAGAATTGTCCAAAACTGTTTTAAACATTTCTCAACTGTCTTAAATTTATTCAGAATTATATAAAACTGTTTTAATTTATTCCCAACTGTCTTAAATTAATTCAGAATTGTCTAAAATTGTTTTACATACTTTTCAACTGTCTAAAATTTATTCAAAATTATCTAAAAAATTTTTAAATACTTCCCAACTGTCTTAAATTAATTCAGAATTATCCAAAACTGTTTTAAAAAACATTTCTCAACTGCCTTAAATTTATTCAGAATTATATAAAACTGTTTTAATTTATTCCCAACTGTCTTAAATTTATTCAGAATTGTCTAAAGTTGTTTTAAATATTTCCAAACTGTCTTAAATTTATTCAGAATTATCTAAAATTGTTTTAAATACTTCCCAGCTGTCTCAAATTTATTCAGAATTGTCTAAAATTGTTTTAAATACTTTCCAACTGTCTAAAATTATTCAAAATTGTCTAAAACTGTTTTAAACACTTCTCAATTACATAAAACTGTTTTAATTTATTCCCAACTGTCTTAAATTTATTCAGAATTGTCTAAAACTATTTTAAATACTTCCCAACTATTTCAAATAGTTCCCAACTGTCTAAAATTATTCCGAATTATTCCAGCCATGTTTCTTTCATATGTGTTTATTAATTTTAGTTGATTGGTTTAAAAATTATTTACAAATTTATGAATTTTGAACGAAAAAAATTATGTTTTTGTTAATAATTTATAAACCACTCAACAGTTATAATTGAAAATTGGTATACATACGTACAATACCTTCCTAAATAATAATATTTATATTCGAAATATTTTTACCGGAAGTGGTTTTGAACAAATTGTTGTTTATGTTATCAAAACTACTTTCCTTTTTTGTCTTTTTTGCTTATTTTTTTGTAAAATTGTAAATATCTCATAAACCGTTAAAGATATCGAGCTGAACTTTAAGCCAATCGCTTCAGGAAGGTCGAAACTATATTTCAGCAAAAAAATATTATTAACAGTGTAGTGGTACAAAAGATATTAAATGATATAGTACAATAACTTTCCTTTTTCCTTCGGAATTTTGCGAGCTCATTTTTTTGTAAAATTGTAAAAATCTCGGAAACTGCTAGAGATATCTAGTTAAACTTTACGCCAATCGATTTAGGAAGGTTGAAACTATATTTCTACATAAAATTATTATTAACTGTGGAGTGGTCCAAAAGATATTAAATGATAAATATAGTACAATAACTTTCCTTTTTCCTTCGGAATTTTGCGAGCTCATTTTTTGTAAAATTGTAAATATCTCGGAAACTGTTAGAGATATCTGGTTAAACTTTACGCCAATCGATTTAGGAAGGTTGAAACTAAATTTCTGCATAAAATTATTACTAACTATGGAGTAGTTCAAAAGATATTGAATGATAAAATAGTACAATAACTTTCCTTTTTGCTTCAAAATTTTAAAGTGCTCATTTTTTATAAAATCGTAAATATCTCGGAAATCGTTAAAGATATCAAGTTGAACTTTACGCCAATCGATTCAAGATGGTTGAAACTATATTTCAGTTTATAATTATTATTAACTGTGGAGTGGTCCAAAAGATATTAAATGATAAACATAGTACAATAACTTTTCTTTTGGCTTTAAAATTTTGTGGGACTCATTTTTTGTAAAATTGTTAATATCTCGGAAATGATTAAAGATATCGAGTTGAACTTTGCGGCAATCGATTCAGGAAGGTTGAAACTATATTTTTATAAAATTATTATTAACAGTGGAGTGGTCCAAGAGATATTGAATGATAAATACAGTACAATAAGTTTTATTTTTTCTTTGAAATTTTGTGGAGCTCATTTTTTGTAAAATTGTAAATATCTCGGAAACCGTTAGAGATATCGAGTTGAACTTTGCGCCAATCGATTCAGGAAGGTTAAAACTATATTTTAAGTACTTAATAAGTGTCTAAAATTTATTTAGAATTGTTGGAAACTATTTTGAATTGTTCTTAACTGACTAAATTTTATTTAGAATTGTTGGAGATGTTTTTAAATTGTTCTCAACTGTCTAAAATTTATTTAGAAATGCCGGAAACTATTTGGAATCTTATCAACTGTCTAAAATTTATGTAGAATTGCTGGAAACTATTTCATATTGTTCTGAACTGGCTAAAATTTATTCAGGAAGGCCGGAAACTATTTTAAATACTTCTCAGCTATCTCAAATTTATTTAGAATTGCTGGAAACTATTTTAAATTGATCTTAACTGCCAAAAAAATATTTAGAATTATTGGAAACTATTTTAAATAAATCTCAACTGTCTAAATTTTGTTCAGAATTACTAAAAACTATTTTAAATATTTCTGAACTGTTTAAATTTTGTTGAGACTATTTTAAATTGTTCTCAACTGTCTAAAATTTATTCAGAAATGCCGGAAACTATTTGGAATCTTATCAACTGTCTAAAATTTATGTAGAATTGCTGGAAACTATTTCAAATTGTTCTGAACTGGCTAAAATTTATTCAGGAATGCCGGAAACTATTTTAAAATATTCTCAGCTGTTTAAAATTTGTTCCTATTGTCTAAACTTTGTTTAGACTTGTTGGAAACTATTTTAAATTGTTCTTAACTGTTTAAAATTTATTTAGAATTGCCGGAAACTATTTTAAATATTTCTCAACTGTCTAAATTTTATTTAGAATTATTGGAGACTGTTTTAAAGTGTTCTTAACTGTCTAAAATTTATTCAAAACTGCCGGAAACTATTTTAAATACTTCTTAACTATATAAAATTTGTTTAGAACTTCCGGGAACTATTTTAAATGCTTATCAACTGTCTAAAATCAATTTAGAATATCTGGAAACTATTTTAAATACTTCTCAACTGTCTATTTATTTAGAAGTGTTGGGAACTATTTCAAATTGTTCTTAACTCTCTAAAATTTATTCAGAACTACCGGAAACTATTTTAAATTGTTCTTAACATCTAAAATTTATTCAGAATTGCCGGTAACTATTCGGAATATTATGAACTGTTTAAAATTTATTTAAAATTGCTGGAAACTATTTTAACTTGTTCTTAACTGTCTAAAATTTATCCAAAACTGCCGGAAACTATTTTAAATACTTCTTAACTATATAAAATTTATTTAGAACAGCCGGAAACTATTTTAAATTCTTATCAACTGTCTAAAATTAATTTAGAATTGCTGGAAACCATTTTAAATTCTTCTCAACTGTCTAAATTTTATTTAGAATTGTTGGAAACTATTTTAAATAATTCTCAACTGTCTAAAATTTATTTAGAATTGTTGGAACTATTTTAAATAATTCTCAATTTATTCAGAACTGCTGGAAACCGCAAAATATTTTGCAATTTAGGGCCGTGCTTTATCTTTATTTTACAGTAATTCTACAGTGCTTTGCTTTAATTTTAATTAAAAGTATTAAAGTCAAGATAAAATTTATTATGAAAACGTCCCTAAAAACAATTTATAGTTGATGTTATCAAAACTACTTTCCTTTTGTCTTTTTTGCTCATTTTTGATAAAATTGTAAATATCTCGAAAACTATTAGAGATATCGGATTGATATTTACTCCGTTCGATTCAGGAAGATTGAAACTATATTTCTGCTTAAAATTATTACTAACTGTGGAGTGGTTCAAAAGATATTGAATGATAAACATAGTACAATAACTTTCCTTTTTGCCTCAAAATTTTGCGAACCTCATTTTTTGTAAAATTGTTAATACCTCGGAAACCGTTAAAGATATCGAGTTGAACTTTGCGCCAATCGCTTCAGGAAGGTCGAAACTATATTTCTGAAAAAAATATTATTAACAGTGTAGTGGTACAAAAGATATTAAATGATATAGTACAATAACTTTCCTTTTTCCTTCGGAATTTTGCGAGCTCATTTAAAATTGTAAATATCTCGGAAACTGTTAGAGATATCTGGTTAAACTTTACGCCAATCGATTCAGGAAGGTTTAAGCTATATTTCTGCATAAAATTATTACAAACTGTGGAGTGGTTCAAAAGATATTGAATGATAAACATAGTACAATAACTTTCCTTTTTGCTTCAAAATTTTAAAGTGCTCATTTTTTATAAAATTGTAAATATCTCGGAAATCGTTAGAGATATCAAGTTGAACTTTACGCCAATCGATTCAAGATGGTTGAAACTATATTTCAGTTTATAATTATTATTAACTGTGGAGTGGTCCAAAAGATATTAAATGATAAACATAGTACAATAACTTTTCTTTTGGCTTTAAAATTTTTGCGGTTCTCATTTTTTGTAAAATTGTTAATATCTCGGAAATGGTTAAAGATATCGAGTTGAACTTTACGCCAATCGTTTCAGGAAGGTTGAAACTATATTTCTTTATAAAATTATTATTAACAGTGGAGTGATCCAAGAGATATTAAATGATAAATATAGTACAATAAGTTTTATTTTTTCTTTGAAATTTTGTGGGGCTCATTTTTTGTAAAATTGTAAATATCTCGGAAACCATTAGAGATATCGAGTTGAACTTTGCGCCATTCGATTCAGAACGGTTGAAACTATATTTCTTCATAAAATTATTATTAACCGTGAAGTGGTTCAACAGATATTGAACGATAAATACAATACAATATTTTTTTTTTTCTTTTCAGGCACTTTTGTTGTGATTTGGAGACGTGGTTCCAGCATCTTAAGTGCAGGAAGACTTCTGGTGACCCGAGATAGTCGCTTCGCCCTGGCAGGCCATGGGGCCCAACATGCTTTGCAGTTAACCGGGGCACGACTGGACGACCAAGGGGACTATACTTGTCAAATCGGCGATGGAGGTGCAGGGGATTTAATACACCATTTAGAAATTTTAAGTAAGTATAATTTAAGTATACTTGGCCAGCACAAAACCTTCCGTCAATTCAATGTATTTCGTACAAATCCAATACCAAAAGTTCCTTGGAAAAGATTCTATATATCCTGTAAAATTGTAACACGAACACACTATTTTTTACAAATTCCATATTGCAAGTTCCTTTGGGAAGATTCTATAAATCCAATATAATTATAACACGAATGTACATTCTGTAAATTGCATTTCACACTTCCTCATTCCTATCCAACGCATCTTCTTCACACAGTTCTTCCTCTCTCAAATATTCTGCTACACAGTCCTTCCATCTTCTCTTTGGCCTTCCTCGTACTCCCGGCATTGAAACTGCAAGTCACTTATGCGAGGGACACTCTGTCACTTATGTTACTTTCTGATCCTTTACTTTCCACTTTGATTTTGCACTTGACACTGACATCTGTCAATTAGAATTTTTTTGAATATATGTGTTGTTTCCATAATTTTAGCAAAGCTAACTGATTTTTGAAAGTTAACCTCTCTTAATCTCTCTATAACTCTATATCTATTGAATATGAAGGAAAATGTGTAATCAAATTGTATAGAGAATAAGATTTTCTTTCATATTAATGATCCCAAAATGTCAGAAAATGATATTTAACTGCGGTTTTCCCAGAAAAACTGTTAGAAACTTCAAATAAGGGTACTTCCGGTTGACCAATTATAAACAAAATCTAATCAGCTCTTCATATGGTTGTAAAAAAAAGGAATAAGAAAAAATCATAATTTTTAGAATTTTAGTTTGCGCGTTATCGTCGGAGAAAAATTTGTCACACACACACACACACACGAACACACACACAGACACACACACGCACATACAGACATCAATGTAAAATTAGTAATATCGTATTCTAAGGATCTTAAAACGTGCTTATTCATTAAAAACTCACCACCGAATTTTTTGACCAAAGACAATACCTTCCTTACCTAAGGGTGACGGAAGGTAAAAAATCTGATGTGGCCAGCACATGACCTCCCGCCAATTCCATGTTTAAAATAGCAGTGAGCTTTAAGTAAAGTATCACTTTTGATTGATCGTTTATAAATAAAATCTAATTTGTTGTCCAATAAATAGAAAAGTCTGTAATATGAAATTTTGGATTATGTTTTATTGTTTTTCCTCAAAAATCTGTTAGAACTCCAAATTAAGTACTACATCCGATTTATCATATATGGTTAAAATCTAATATGTTGTTTCAAATTATATATGACTTTTTAATACCAAATTTGAGAAGTTTTGGATCATATTTTAATCGTCACACACACATTCTTATAAAAATCAGCATCATCTTCTAGGTGCTCTAAAACGCAATCTTTGTAAATTCTTAGCCGTACATGATCCATTTTGTAAATGTGTAGTTGTAAATTAATATTAATTTATAGTGCTGCAAAAATAGCAAATTTAAATCAGATCATCTTGATGTACATCTAATATTTATGTAACACGGTTTCATTATTAATTTTAATGTAATTGCGTCCTGGCAGTGACATTTGTTTAAATATGTCAAAATTATTATTATATTCAATTTTAATTAGTAAAAGTTGCTAAAAAATTATATTCAATGAATTTTTTACAAGAAAAACTGTTAAAAGCTTGTATAAATGATACTTCCGGTTATCCGATATACACTAAAAACTAATGAGCTCTCCCCACATTAGTATAGAATGGGTATACAAAATTTTAAAATTTTCTGATTGATAGTATTTGAGTTATCGTGTTCTCAAGATCCATACACACACACATACACACACATCATTGTAAAATAGTTAAAATCGGATTCTTGGGACCTTAAAACGTGCTTATTTATTTACGTCTGGATATGCGATTTTTACCTTAATTTCAATATCTCTTAGCGAGAGGTAAAAATTTATATTTTTTTTAATAACTCATAAACCGTTTAGCAGTTATAAATAAAAATTAAATATCAAAACTGTATTTTTTAAAATAATTTTTGAGACAATTGATCCTTTTTAATAAATATATTAATAATATTTTATAGTCTGCAACAATTCTGAATAAAATTTAGATACTTGAGAAGTATTTAAAATAGTTTCCAACAATTCTTAATAAATCTTAGTTAAAATGAATTTAAATGAATTCAGCGCAAATTGTATCAAATTTTTGTCGGCAAGCAACGCGTCAGTCGCCAACAAAAAAATCAGAAAATTTACGCTGAAGTTATTTGCTATATATCTTGAATCTGGTTATAAATATCGGCTTAATTCTTTCAGATTTGAACTCAGCTATGTTTCTTTTATATGTGTACATAATTTTATAACTTTCTGTGGATTGGTTTAAAAATTATTTAAAAAATTGTAAATTTTGAACAAAATTGTTAATAACCCAAAAACCACTCAACAGTTATAAATGAAAATTGGTATACACATGCATAATACCTCCCTAAATAATAATTTGTATCCAAAATATTTCCACCGGAAGTGGTTTTTAAGTTATTGAACAATTATTGTTGATGTTATCAAAACTACTTTCCGCGGTGGTCCTGTACCTTTTATTCAATAACTCCTGAACCAAACAATAGAAATTAATAAAATTTGGTTTATATATCAAAGAAACATGGCTGAGTTCGATTTTGAAGGAACTTTGGCCGTATCTTTACCGGAAACTGTTTTAAATACTTGTTGACTGTCTAAAATTTATTCAAAATTGCCGGAAACTATTTTAAATTATTCTCAACTGTCTAAAATTTATTCAGAATTATCGGAAACTATTTTAAGTTATTCTCAACTGTGTAAAATTTATTTAGAATTGTCGGAAACTATTTTAAATTATTCTCAGCTCTGTAAATCATATTTAGAACTGCTGGAAACTACTTAAAATTGTTCTTAACTGTTTAAAATTTAATTAGAATTACTGGAAACTATTTTAAATGGTTCTGAACTATCTAAAATTTATTTAGAATTGCTGGAAACTATTTTAAATTGTTCTCATCTGTCTAAAATTTATTCAGAATTGTTGGGAGCTATTTTAATTTATTCTCAGCTGTCTAAAATTTATTCAGAACTGCCGGAAACTATTTTAAATGGTTCTTAACTGTCTAAAATTTATTCAGAACTGCCGGAAACTATTTTAAATTGTTCTCAACTGTCTAAAATTTATTCATAATTGCCGGAAACTATTTTAAATTGTTCTCAACTGTCTAAAATTTATTCAGAACTGCCGGAAACTATTTTAAATGGTTCTTAACTGTCCAAAATTTATTTAGAATTGTTGGGAACTATTTTAAATTGTTCTTAATTGTCTAAAAAAACTATTTTAAATAATAAAAATTTATTCAATACTAATGGAAACAATTTTAATTCAATTGTTTGACCGTATTTTTACCGGAAACTTATTTAAACCGTAAAAATATTGTAGTCGGATTCTAGGAATCTTAAAACGTACTTATTCACTAAAATATGCGATTTTTAGCCAAAATTTTACAGTCAAAAATTGCGTTGTTGAAATTTATTTCTGTCGTATGAAAATTGTGAAACAAATTTGTTTTGGGTTCATATTTATAATATACAGAGCAGACTAATTACAATGTTTAATAAGTAATAAGATAGAGTTAGTAACAAGATTACATTTTTACAAACAAAAAAATTCAAAATTTTATATGAAATTTCTAACTCACCCCTTAATTCGACCCTGTGGAGTTGGTTATGTATGAATATGTATTCCCGGAGCACTTGATTGCAAGTTTAAAATGCAAAACAGTACAAGCACAGGCCCGGACTGACAGAAATTTGGAACTATTCAAGTTTTTACTAGTGGTGGGATCCGGATCCAGATAGTTTCGGTTTCGGATCCAAAAATATCCGGATATCCAGATAATTGAATGTTGAACTATCCGGGTCTCGGATCCAAATCTCAGTATCGGATTTTGTTCCGGATCTGAGTATCGGATTTTGGATCCGGATCTGAGTATCGGGTTTTGGATCCGAATCTGAGTATTGAATTTTGGATCCGGATCCGAATCCGGAAATAGTAGTTTCTTAGAAAAAATCTTCTAAATATAATTTTTTGGGAGTTTTTTACCTTCCGTCACCTTTAGGTAAGGAAGGTATTGTCTTTGGTCAAAAAATTCGGTGGTGAGTTTTTAATGAATAAGTACGTTTTAGGGTCCCTACAATACGAATTTACTATTTTAAAGATGATGTCTGTATGTATGTATGTGTGTGTGTGTGTGTGTGTGTGCGTGTGTCCGTGTGTGTGTGTGTGTATGTGTGTCCGTGTGTGACAAATTTTTCTCCGACGATAACTCCAATACTACAATTCTAAAAATTATAATTCTTTCGTATTCCTCTTCTGTACATCCATATGAAGAGTTGATTAGATTTTGGTTATAATCGATCCACCGGAAGTACCCTTTTTTGAAGTTTTTAACAGTTTTTCTTTAAAAAACGCAGTTAAATATTATTTTTTGACATTTTGTTATTATATTTATTAAAGAAAATACTCTTTTCTATATGGTTTGATTATTCATTTTCCTTCATATTCAATAGATGTAGAGTTAAATCATTATAAAGAAATTAATTTTCAAAAATTAGTCAGCTTTGTTATTTATCATGGAAACAGCTGACATAATTATTCAAAAAATTTAATTGACAGATGTCAGTTGCAAGTGCAAAACCAAATATGGAAAAAAGTATAGGATCTAAAATTGGTATGTCATAGTGTTGCTCGCAAGTGACACGCAGAGAAAGGCCAAAGAGAAGATGGAAGGACATTACTTAGTGTAGTTTATGTTATAATTTTATTGGATTTATAGAACCTTTTCAAATGAACTTTTGGTATGGAATTTGTAAAAAATAGTATGTGCTCGTGTTCGATTTTACATGATAGTATATAGAATCTGTTCCAAGGACCTTTTGGTATGGGATTTGTACAAAATACATGGAATTGACGGAAGGTCTTGTGCTGGCCACAACAGATTTTTTTTATTAAATATTGAAGAACATAAAATTCTCCATCTAATACACTTCAAATTTTTATTATATCTTGTATAGATTTAGAGATAAAGACACTATAATTTATAGAGTAAACTAATCGCAGAGACCAAGGCACTAAGGAAACCAGTTGACAAATTCCAATGTTTATAACATGACACAGATAATTGTCAAATATCAACAGTTTTAGTGACATTCTGATAGCTTTTTCTGGGAAGTACATTTAATCTTTCTTATTGTTTTATTAATTAAATATTTGAAATTGTAGGTAAAATGCATATATCCATAATAAATACCGCCAATCTTGCTAATGAATTGGAAGAATCTCTGACATTTAGGAACTTCCTCATACAATGAAAAATAGATATAATTAGAATTGGATATGTGCAGAAGACATGTTAAATACAATAAAAACAATATTTGAGTAAAGTTCTGTAATGTTTTTGTTATAAAACGACGGTTCGATAGCGAAGTGCAATACAATACTTATATAACATAAAATGGAAATGGCGAGAGGTCTTGTGCTGGCCACAACAGATTTTTTATATTATTACAGATAAAATTGTTAATACGGATCTGCTCAGTGAAAACTTTTATCATTGCGCAGATCTTTATTCAAATTTTAACTGAATACAACACTGTATTGTTACGTGCTTTTATCCATCTATTCACAAAAGACAGACATATATGATTGTACGTATATATGTATATTAAATTTATTTTTCCCTAAAAAAAAAAAATAAATATAAAAACTGTATTTTTTTAAATAATTTTTGAGACAATGAATCCTTTTTAATAAATATGTTAATAATATTTTATAGTCTTCAACAATTCTAAATAAAATTTAGACACTTGAGAAGTATTTAAAATAGTTTCCAATAATTTTAAATAAATTTTAGACAGATAAAATGCATTTAAAATAGTTTCCGGCGATTCTGAATAAATTTTAGACAGTTGGGAAGTATTTAAAATAGATTTAGACAATTCTGAATAAATTTTAGACACTTAAGAACAATTTAAAATAGTTTCCAACAATTCTAAATCAATTTTGGACAGCTGAGAATAATTTTAAATAGTTTCCGGTAATTCTGAATAACTTCTAGATAGTTAAGAACAATTTAAAATAGTTTCCAACAATATTAAATAAATTTTCGACAGTAAAAGTGAATTTAAAATAGTTTCCGGCAGTAGAACCATTTAAAATAGTTTCCGGCAGTTCTGAATAAATTTTAAATAGTTGAGAACAATTTAAAATAGTTTCCGGCAGTTCTGAATAAATTTTAGACAGCTGAGAATAATTTAAAATAGTTTCCGGCAGTTTTGAATAAATTTTAGAGTTACGAGCATTTAAAATAGTTTCCGGCAGTTCTGAATAAATTTTAGACAGCTGAGAATAATTTAAATTAGTTTCCGGCAGTTCTGAATAAATTTTAGATAGTTGAGAACAATTTAAAATAGTTTCCGGCAGTTCTGAATAAATTTTAGACAGTCAAGAACCATTTAAAATAGTTTCTGGCAGTTTTGAATAAATTTTAGACAGTTAAGAGACATTTAAAATAGTTTCCGGCAGTTCTGAATAAATTTTAGACAGCTGAGAATAATTTAAAATAGTTCCCAATAATTATAAATAAATTTTAGACAGCTGAGAATAATTTAAAATAGTTTCTGGTAATTCTGAACAAATTTTAGACAGCTTAGAATAATTTAAAATAGTTTTGGACAGTTCTGAATAAATTTTAGACAGTTGAGAACCATTTAAAATAGTTTCCTGCAATTCTAAATAAATTTCAGACAGCTGAGAAGTATTTAAAATATAAGTTCAACATTTGTGAATCGATTGGCTCAAGATTCATCGCGATATCTCTAATAGTTTCCGAGATATGTACAATTTTATAAAAAATGAGCCAAGTCAAAATCTCTATACAGAAAGGAAAGTAGTTTTGATAACATCAACTGTAATTATTTAATAATTTAAAAACCACTTCCGGTGGAAATATTTTGCATATAAATTATTATTTAGGGAGGTATTGTGCATGTGTATACCAATTTTCATTTATAACTGTTGAGTGGTTTATGAGTTATTAACAAAAATATAAATTTTAAGAATTTACAATTTTTATTCAATTTTGACGTTTTAAACTGTCATTATTAACAAGTGAATTCAAATTTTTTAAATCACTCTCACAAAATTTTAACTCACTCTTCAAAAAATAATGCATTTAAAATAACATCAGGTTTGAAAATAACACTTACCATAATATTTATTAGATATTATCAGCCATTTTCATTATTTTTCATGGCACAAATGACAGACAATAAAGCATTTTAAATAGATGATTTGACGTCTATCAGCGACGATTGTCGTGCTCAGCCTACTAACTGACCAGTTTTTTATTTTGTCAAAATTAAATATTATAATAGTTTTTGTTATTATTTCGTCAAAATATTGTACAAACCACGTGAGCTAAGAATGTTCATTCGCTCGAGGAAATTAACTCACTCGCCCTTACGGGCTCGTGAGCTAAACATTCTTCTCATGAATAAACATTACCTTAGCTCACTTGGTGTGCAAATAAACATTTCTTTCAATTTTCAAGATATTTACCACTAAAGTTATATCTGTATCAATTTCGAATATTTTTATAAATTTTTACTGAATCCGGTTCTGTCTGTCCCCAGGGTACGCGAAACAGAGCAGTAGAATTTTTAACCACCAAAGTTTAGCTATAAAATGAAGCATTTCAAATTATGTTTCGGAATAATACGACAATCATTCTAGACCCGCCGGCTATACTTTGAAATGGTGTATCTGACAGCCTTGCTCCGGGCTCGTGCATGTTCGGCTTTGCTCGGCTGTTTCCGTGGCAAGGCAGTCTTTGATCTGTCAAAGTTGAAAATTGCGCCCAAGGGCTTGGAAAAGTTCAGGTTATGGTTAAAGAATTAAATACTAGTTTGCAATGCCAAGTTTGTCTATAATGTTGTCACATGATATATATATATATATATATATATATATATATATATATATACAGGGTGTCTCAGGACGAGCTAAATAATAATAATACAATAATTATACCCAGATTACATGTTTTTCTAATTTACTGAAATTCTATCAACTTTCAACATAGGACACGTTACATAAAGTACCCTTATTTTTTGTCGTAGTACACATTTATGTAATAAAAAAGAAGGGGTTCCATTTAAAAAAATTGTCTTTTTTGAAGTTTGTCAACTGTAATTTTGGTGTATCGTACCCGTCACATTTTTATAAATAATCGAGGATTCTTCTATGGATAATATAGCTTAAAGTCTCCTTTATAAAAGGCTTTTTTCAGATTATAAAAATTCGATCTCGTTCCCGATATACAGAGTTTTGAAAATGTGCCGGATTTCAGACAAAAAATCAAAAAAAGTTGAATAACGCCGGAAGTAGTTAATCATGAGTAAAATGTTTTTATTGCTTCATATGTAAAATTTTCCGCTGCATTCAATGGTAAAATAAAATATAGCGTATTTCATTTAAAATAAGAAAGTTGAGGTCAATTTCCGGTCAAACCGGAAGTGCTACTGCTTTGAAAATATTTTAGTTAAAACGGGCATGTTGGATAACCCCTAGATACCAAATTTCGTTAAATTATATTAAATAGTATTTAAAATATAGATAGCGTAAGCTCGTCCTGAGACACCCTGTATACAGGGTGGCATATCAAGTGGAATCTTTTGCAAAATGTTATACAGGCATGTCAATATGAGCTATGGAAATGACAATATGAAAAAAAAAAATCTGTTGTGGCCAGCACAAGACCTTCCGTTAATTTGATGTATTTTGTACAAATCCCATACCAAAAGTTCATTGGAAAAAATTCTATATATCCAGTAAAATTGTAACACGAATATAATACAATTTTTTGCAAATTCCATACAGAAAGTTCCTTGGAAAATATTATATAAATACTCTAAAAATGCGTACACTTACGTAACATTCTCTTTACAATCAAATAATATTACAACCAAGTTTATATCGCTACCCATTTTTGAATTATTGCCCCAAAAGTCAATATACCCCACATTTACCTAGATAAAAACTTCAAAATTTTCAAAAATCTAATTTTTATGTATCTAGATACTTCTCAATGCGCTGATTCCAAATTTTGAAACCGCAGGTCGATAACTCGTTTCGTTCTCGAGATATTTAGATTCAAAGTTTTGCTCAAAACTGCCCATTTTTGGGTAATAACCCAAAAATGGGTCGAGATATGAATTTGACGACAACACCATTCGATTCTACGGGCAAAATTACATAAATGTACCAATTTTCATAATTTTTTTCCAACCGGTTCATTTTTTATGAATAAAAGTTTGAAAATGGCCAAAATCTGAAAAAATCCTAAGGGTACCCCTTAGGATTTTTTCAGATTTTGGCCATTTTCAGTTATTTTGCTTTAGAGGTTGTATGCGGTGTTCAAAAATTCTGAAAATTGGTGTACTTATGTATTTTTATCCGTAGAATCGAATGGTGATGTCGCCAAGTACATATCTCGACCCATTTTTGGGTTATTACCCAAAAATGGGCAGATTTGAGCAAAACTTTAAATCTAAATATCTCGAGAACGAAACGAGATATCGACCTGCGGTTTCAAAATTTGGAATCAGCGCATTGAGAAGTATCTAGGTACATAAAAATTAGATTTTTGAAAATTTTGAAGTTTTTATCTAAATGTGGGGTATATTGACTTTTGGGGCAATAATTCAAAAATGGGTAGAGATATAAACTTAGTAGTAATATTATTTGATTGTAAAGAGAATGTTACGTAAGTATACGCATTTTTAGAGTATTTATATAATATTTTCCAAAAAACTTTCTGTATGGAATTTGTAAAAAATTGTATTATGTTCGTGTTCCAATTTTACTGGATATATAGAATCTTTTCCAATGAACTTTTGGTATGGGATTTGTACAAAATACATCAAATTAACGGAAGGTCTTGTGCTGGCCACAACTAATTTTTTTTTTCATTTTGTCATTTCCATAGCACATATTGACATGCCTTTTAAACAGTCTTACGTAATTCTGATAATTTTAAAACAGTTGGGAAATATTTAAAACAGTTTTAGACAATTCTTAATAAAGGGGTACAAGTGCCAAAGGGAGAAAAGTGAAGAGGATACCAAAGGCGGCCATTTTGAATAGATACCTTTTTCACAGTATCAAAACTTGATTCAATAAATTACTTGTAATACATACATACATACATACATACATAAAATCACGCGTTTCCCACTTAGTGGGTTAGCAAAAACCCGAAAATAATAAGAAAAGGGATGAAAGCAAGAGCTCCACAGAATCACTTAACTCTTTAAAAACATTCTTCTTCCGCCTTGCCCAAAGTCATCATAACATTCATTCAAGAACATATTATTGTGACCGATTTTCGGTAGCAGCCTATAAACCATATGTCTATATACATATATACGGCTGGACTTAGTAAATTATTATTTTGTGTCAATTATTTCAAACTATATTTATATAATTTGAAATTGATTATATGCAAATTGAAACAAATGATAATACGAGAGAACAGATACAATTTAGAATATCAGCTAAATTATATTTGAACTAATACAATTAATAATATAAATTAAATTTAATGAATACAAAATTGAAATAATTTCCCGAACTCAAATCGTAAAATTGATGTGTTTTTAATAGCATTTATCTCGAAAATATTTCCCAACTGTCTTCAAATTTTTCAGAATTGTCTAAAACTGTTTTAAATACTTCCCAACTATCTAAAACTGCTCAGAATTGTCTAAAACTGTTTCTAATTATCTGCAATGTTGCCAAATTTACAAGGAAGCCGAAAAAAATCCCATCATTTCGAATGTAATATTACATGTAACCCGTAGTACGTTCATACATTACATACAACGTACCTCCGAGTCATATTCCGGTTCGCCTCATGTCAGACACATCTGCAACTGACATAGCTTGTAACACGATAGACCACAACATTCAAACATAAAGCTTATATAATCGTTTGAAGCGAAAAATAATATTGAAACACTAAAAATCATAAAAATGGATATGTAAACTAATTACATTTTCTCAGGTCTGTGAAGTTGGCACGTCATTGGAAGCACAAATAATCTTTTTTATATTAGTAATTAGTGCTTCGTTAGTGCTCTTTTGTGCTTCAATTTTTTTTGGAATTCATTAAACGGTTCATGAAATAATTAACATTATTTATTGACGTGTCAACTTCACACCTAGCACGTCATTAGTAAAATATCAAATTGTTTAATACGTCTTTTGTTAGTGCTTCGTTAGTGCTCTTTTGTGCTTTAAAATTTTTCGAAATTCATAAAACGGTTCATGAAATAATTAACATTATTTATTGACGTGTCAACTTCACACCTAGCACGTCATTAGTAAAATATCAAATTGTTTAATACGTCTTTTGTTAGTGCTTCGTCAGTGCTTTTTTGTGCTTTAAAATTTTTTGAAATTCATAGAACAGCTCAAGAGATTTTTAACATTATTTAAGGACGTGCCAACTTCACACCTAGCACGTCATTAGTAATATATGAAATTGTTTAATACAACTTTTGTTAGTGCTTCGTTAGTGATCTTTAGTGCTTTACAAATTTTTGAAATTCATAGAACGTTTCACGAGATAATTAACATTATTTAATGACGTGCCAACTTCACACCTAGCACGTCATTAGTCAAATATCAAATTGTTTAATACATCTTTTGTTAGTACTTCGTTAGTGCTTTTTTGTGCTTTAAAATTTCCTAAATCCATAAACCCTTTAATGAAATAATTCATATTATTTATTGACGTGCGAACTTCACACCTAGCACGTTATTAATAAAATTGCAAATTACTTAATGCATTTTTTGTTATTGCTCCGTTAATGCTCTTTAGTCTTTAGTGCTTATTTTTTTTTTTTAGAAATTAATAAAACGGTTCACGAAATAATTAACATTATTAATTGACTTGCCAACTTCACACATAATACGTTATTAGTAAAATTTCAAATTATTTAATACATTATTATTAATTTTTTTGTATTTCATAGAATGTTTCATGAGATAATGAACCTTATTCAATTTCAGACCAAGCCCGGCATTAAAAAAATATCAAATTATTTAAAATATCTTTATTTAACATCGATAGTAGATAATAGTTACTCACGGGTCTTAAAACCCTCGCTACGCTGACCAATTCCTGACTAAATACTAGCTTTACGTATTTGTATCGTACAATATTTCATCTAATGAAGCCTTGTTACTATACAACCGTTTTACAAACTTAAAACTAACAACTAATCCTCAATTTTACGCACTGTCGTAGATAAAGTAATTTTTATCTACAGTTTGACTTTTTAACTACAAGTTGTAAGCTTACATTGCTTAAACGATAGTATAGCGAAAATAAATCTGGCAATAATATTTGTTTTACATACTTTCTATAAGAACTGGCGCCCCTTAGAACTGACCAATTAAGTCGTAGCTCAAAATTTTATAAAAAAATGTCCATTTGTCATAAGTGACATAACATCATTGTCATCGCGACAGAATATATATATATATATATATATATATATATATATATATATATATATATATATATAAATATATACAGGCTGTCCCAATAAGCTTGCCCACTGTTGGTAACTTTTTACCTCTTGCTAAGAGAGGTATTGGAATCATGCTAAAATTCGCATATCCAGATTTTAGCGGATAAGCACGTTTTATGGTCCCTACAATCCGATTGTAACATTTTTAAAATGATGTCTGTGTATGTATGTGTGTGTGTGTGTGTGTGTGTGTATGTGTGTGTGTATGCGTGTGTGTGTGTGGATGCGTGCGTGTGTGTGTGTGTGTGTGTGTGTGTGTGTGAGTGGATGCGTGTATGTGTTTATGTATGTGTGTATGTATGTGTGTCTGGATGTTGGAAGGACGATTCCTCAAAAACTATAAGACTTAAAAAATATTTAAATGCAGTTTCCTCAATCTGATATTCCTGGGAAGAGCTGAAAAGGTTTTGGCAACAATTGGACAACCGGAATTAGTAGTTACTTAAAAAAATCTTCCAAATATTATTTTTTGCAAAAATTGCTATTACAAATATTAAAGAATATAAAATTCTCTATCTAGTATTTTGAATTTTTTTATAATATCTTCTATAGATTTAGAGATAGAGACTTGTAAATATATAAAGTATCTCATTGTATCCATCAAATAGCCCATGGAAATCAGTTGAAAAATTAAAATGTTTATAAATGACATAAATGTCAGTGTCAAAAATCCAGAGACATTACTGAAGGCTTTTTCTGGGAAGTACATTTAATATTTCTTATTTTATCATTAATTAAATATTTAAAATTATAGATATAGCTGCCGTACGTTAAATTAACTCTCTTCATGAATGCGGAAAGCCTAAAATTCGTACTTGGACAAGTCGATGTGTAAAAGTAATTATAATATGCTATTTTTATAACAAAGAAAAGACTCCGTCAACATCTAATGTTGGTATAAACAGAAACGGGAATCATTTCTAAGCCAAAGTATATTCAGTAACAGGTCAACTAAACACGCGCTTGCTATGCATATGTATATTTCATCATATACCTTTCAGAAATCCCGCCAATCTCGTCAAAGAATTGGAAGAATCTCGAACATTTAGAAGAGTAGGAGGAAACTATCATAAAATGAATTGAAAAATAAAGAACATATGTATTTAAAATATTTTGTTTGTTCCAGACATGTTAAATACAATATTTATAGCCTAATATGAAATTGGCGAGAGGTATTGTGCTGGCCACAACAATTTTTTTTATTTGAAGAGATACGAGGTTAGTTAAATAAGCAAAATTGTGCCATTTTGTATTAGAAAATTTGTCATGTAAACAAAATAGAAATTGTGTCAGCGGTTCCCAAAATATAGGACAAAATATATATTTTTTAAATAGAACCATATATTTTTTATTATCTTATTGCAAAGAATATTTTTTTCTCTTTCCCATAAGGTAATGTTGATTATGTACAATATTTTCAAATAAACGAGTTATTTACGGTTAAAAATTAAAATTTTGTAAACTGTTTTATTAGTTTATTTAGCCAAGTAAGCCATGTAAACAATTGAGTCTTTGTTTATTTGACGTTTAATAATTTTCCCTGTAAAGTTATCTGTGTTTAATAATGTTTCATAACTTTACAAATGAAGAAAAGTTAGGTATGATCTTGCTATATGGCATCTGTTACGTAGAACGGTCGGCTCTCTTTCCAAAAGAGCTGAAATGTGCCTAAGAAATAATGGCTATCAATTTGAATATTTTCTTTAATTGTTTTGTTATTACTCTAATGCCCGGTTTCACCATTGACGAATAAATAGTTTATTCATCAGTTAAACTATTCGTCGAATAAAATAGCATATTTTTGTTCCACCAACGTCAGTTAGCAGAGTTAAATATTTATTCAACGAATAGTTTGACATTTGACATTTTTATTGTGCGTGTTATAATATAATTGTTCAGTGGCGGTGGCGATCAGAAGGATATTTACAAAAGGTACCAATCTAAAACGGATACTAGATAAATATGAAAAATGCAGTTATCTTTAGTTGTTATTTATATTTCCGTCAATATTAGAATCTCATCTTCATCATTGTTGACATCTTCTGATGAAGAAATTGTTATTCAGGCGAAAAAGGAATGATCCCTATAATCACGTGATCATAATTTATAATCAATTTGACGAAGTAGATTTTCGCATGCGATTCTGATTATCAAAACAATGCGTTTAAGAAATTCTATATGATTCAGCATCATCTGGAGCCAATAAATGAAAAAAATATGCCAGTTCTTTTATGAAGGATATTTTTTTTGTGCAAATATATTCCATTCTTTAATATTTTCTTGTGACAACACATCGTCAGTTTTCTTATTTTCTATAATATACAAATATTCTTCCACTACAATTTTTAAACATTTTTTTTCTTCGTGAAGGAATTTTTTGCTTCTTTCCCTCTTCTTATTTATATTTTCACTCATTTTCATTTGATTTCAATGACATAAATGTAAAAATTATTTTCGTTGACAGCGAACATGACAGTTTTGTCAGGGAGATGAACTTGTTAGCTGTATACTCAATGCAAAATAATGGAAAGAAACATAATATTCCGTGAATAACTATCTATTCAACGATTTTGGTTGGTGAAACGAAACTTTGACTAACCGATGAATAAAATTTATTCGTCAGATAACTATTTGTAAATTTATTCGGCATTGGTGAAACCGGGCATAAAATAAGTTAATAAAATAATAATTTTATAAAAGACAAATGTGTCCATGGTTTACTTGACTAAATAAACTAATAAAAGATCATTTTTATTTTTAAACGTAAATAACTTGTTTATTTGAAAAAAATTTACATGAATATTACCTTATTGGAAGGAGAAAAAAATACCCTTTCCAATAAGATAATAAAAAATATATAGTTCCATTCAAAAAATATATATTCTGTCCCAAATTTCGGGAACCGCTGACACAATTTTTATTTTGTCTGCATGACCAATTTTCTAATATAAAATGGCACAATTTTACTCATTTAACCAACCTCGTATCTCTTTAAATAAAAAAGTTACCAATAGTGAGCAAGCTTATTAAGACACCTGTATATACAGGGTGTTAATACTAAGTCGTTACACCTGAAAATGGTAGTTAGAACTCATTAAAACAAACAACTTTTCTTAGTTCCAATTTTTGATTTGGTGCCCCGGTTCGTAGTTATTTGAGTTTTTTTGTTTTTCGAATAATCGTCATAACTCCCTTATTTTAAAGACTATTGAATTTGTTTCTTTCAAAGTTACCTTTAGGCTCTCTAAAACATTTGGCATGTACAATTATTTTTTATTTTTTTAAATGACAAAATGGCTATCGATCAAAAATTTCAAAACATGATTTTTTGATAACCACTCCATCGATTTTTGAAAGTAAAACACTTATAAAATCTTTAAACTATCTACTACAACATTTGTCCAAAACATTTTTTTCAATCTATTCCAAAAAAAGTTTTTATTCATTTAATTGACTTATAAATACAGTGTATTCAAAAATAACCCTAATTTGGAGTAGACTATGAACAAAAAATGTATATCAATTTGAAAGTATTTAATTAAATGTCAATTTGATACGAGATATTGTCAAAAATGTTATCTAAAGAAATATTCTTGTATGCTTATTTTAGAAATAGAAATAAATTAGAAAACGGTGAAGGGCAATAATCTGTATCCTCCTTTATCTTTTCTCCTTAAAATTACATTTCACGATCAATTGTAACAACTTGATTTTTGAATTGAATAATGATGAGACATACGTTTCTGTGTTCATAGCCTTCTCCGAATTAGGGTTTTTTCTGAATACACTGCACTTATGTAAGTCAAGTAAATAAATATTATAGATGCGCCGATTATGACTTTGGCCGACTAGCCGACTAGCCGAAGATAGTCGGTTGTAAAGAGGCCGATCACGGTTTCGGGGATTTCCGTGACGTAAATGTTATATATATGTTTTCTTTACAAGCAAGTAATTTTAGAAACTGATTACCAAAGGAAAGGATGCTTTGCTTTACATTTCAAAATGTGTAAGACTGATTGTAAAATAAAAATATTAATAAACAATCAAGGTTTTTATTTAAAGTAATTCCCCCTACATACGTTTTATTGAGAAATACATACAAAGTAAAAAGCCGGATAGTCGGCGCTCTTTGCCGAATAGTCGCTGACTACGATAACGGCCGGATAATCTGCTTTACCGACTAGTCGGCACATCTTTAGAATAAATACTTATTTTGGATAGATTGAAAAAAATGTTTATGACAAATATTGCACTAGGTAATTTAAGGATTTTATAAATGTTTTACTTTCGAAAATCAATGGAGTAGTTATCAAAAAAACATGTATTGAAATTTTTGATCGATCGCCATTTTGTCATTTGAAAAAATGAAAAATAATTTTAAATATCAAATGTTTTAGAGAGCCTAAAAGAGCACCAAATCAAAAATTGGAACTAAGAAAAGTTGTTTGTTTTAATGAGTTCTAACTACCATTTTGAGTGTAACGACTTAGTATTAACACCCTGTATATATGTATATACGACTTTCACAATGAAAAACTACATGTTTATCAACACTGATTTTTAGAAAAATATAACTGCCTATAGTTAAGTAATAAATCGAATTTAAATTGTAAACCATTTCAAAAAAGTCAATTTTAACAAACAACATTGTTTTCAGAGAACATATTGATTTTTTTACAAATTTTTGAACCATGATGTAATTGGTCAATTTTAAGGGGCTGCAGTTCTTATTGAAAGTATGTAAAACAAAAATTATTGCCAGATTTATAATCTACAGGGTGTCCCATTTAAGGTACGAATGCATTGGTATCTCGAGAACCGTAAGAGCTACGAGGTTGGTTAAATTAGACAAAAGTTGCCCCATTAGGAGGCCATTTTAATGGTGTTTTGTTATTTGCGAAAAAATGCATAGGTCACTAGATACAGGTGAAAATGTAAATTTCGCGATTTTCTTTTTTTGCTTATAACTTTGTTATATGAAATAATACGAGATTCTGGTTTGCACTTTCTTAAGGCACTTTTGTATGGTGAATTTGCAGAAGTTCTCAAATTTTTTTTATATCTAACCATTTACGAGTTACTAATAGCAACTTTTATTTTTCATATGGAGGTCATATTAAGCTATGGCATTTTTAAATAGAGATTTTTTTTAGCTTTACAATGATATAAAACAATAATAATTTATTTTTATAATTAACAGAAAAATTAACAAAAATTGTTATTTATACTAAAATTAAATTGAAAAAAGTAAATCGAAAGCTGCTATGGACACAACGAACAACGAAAAAGTGCAACAATTGAATTTCTGAATTTTACTTGACAATAGCAGATTATTACGAGTAATAAACAAACTTTGACAACGAATGTAACAACTCAACATATCATATTTTTCCCAACGAGAAAAATTCATTTTTATTACTCGTAATAATCTACTATTGTCAAGTAAAATTCAGAAATTCAATTGTTGCACTTTTTTGTTGTTTGTTGTTTCCATAGCAGTCTTCGATTTACTTTTTTCAATTTAATTTTAGTGTAAATAACAATTTTTATTAATTTTTCTGTTAATTATAAAAATAAATTATTATTGTTTTATATCATTGTAAAGCTAAAAAAAATCTCTATTTAAAAATGCCATAGCTTAATATGACCTCCATATGAAAAATAAAAGTTGCTATCAGTAACTCGTAAATAGTTAGATATAAAAAAAATTTGAGTACTTCTGCAAATTCACCATACAAAAGTGCCTTAAGAAAGTGCAAACCAGAATCTCGTATTATTTCATATAACAAAGTTATAAGCAAAAAAAGAAAATCGCGAAATTTGCATTTTCACCTGTATCTAGTGACCTATACATTTTTTCGCAAATAACAAAACACCATTAAAATAGCCTCCTAATGGGGCAACTTTTGTCTAATTTAACCAACCTCGTAGCTCTTACGGTTCTCGAGATACCAATGCATTCGTACCTTAAATGGGACACCCTGTATAGGGTTAGAGCTCCTACCGGTTACGCATTGTACGCTTACTTACATAACATCCGGTATATTATACACGACAATAAACAAAGAGTCTTTATCGGTTAGTGAAAATAACACCTTTTGTCGATAAAGTATCTCTTTATCGGCTTGCATAATAAATAACTATTTATTAGTGCTTCTTTAGTGTTCTTTTTTTTTAAATTGGTTTCGGCCTCATACTTTCGTACATTGGCCCGGAGCTATTTTTAATGGGATATTTTTGGAACACACACAACATCCAAGCCCCTGGTGGGAATCGAACCCACGACCCCAGAGCCGAGCGGTGAAGGTCGCTTGAACGCTGCCTTAACGCGCTCGGCCACCGAGGCGGCTCTTTAGTGTTCTTCTGTGCTTCAAAAATTTTTGAAATTCATAGAACAGTTCATAAAATAATTAATATTACCAACTTCACACCTAGCACATCATTAAAAAATATCAAATATTTTTTTTCGAAAACAGTCATGAAAAGTTAATATTTACATGGGTACTATGAATACGCAGAACGTAAAAGACTGTTTTCTACTCCCTTGCGTGAAGTGAATACTTCACGTATCAATTTTTATGTGTGAAGTTTGAGTTTTTGCACACTGTGCGTGAAGTAATATTTCACGCACCGTTTATTATTTTAAATATTACAAACTGAATTGTATTTTAATAAAATAAAGCTGTTAAACACCCGTAACGTTGGTAACCATGGTTACACAAGTCGATAATACAGAGGGTTTACGTTTAAAGAATGACAATGTGAAGAAAAAATATATTTTATTGCAAGGTCGTAGAAAAAGTATAGTATGTAAAACGTGTGTGAAGCCTATTTTACATTCGGGTGGTTTGCAATACTCGCCTTTGGCTCGTGTCGCAATCTCCACCCTCATGTAAAAATTTCAGCTTCACACACTTGCCACATAATATACTATTTTATACTCCGATGTGTAAAGTTGATACTTTACACACTGCAGACAGTGTTCTTTTTTGTTCCAAAAATTTTGAAAATCTCATATTCTTCCATGAAATAATTAAAATTATGTATTCAATGACGTGCAGGCCTAGTACACATGGACGCCGGTAGCATAGTGCAAGATGGCGCAATTGCATTACCTTTGAATTTCGAAATAAATTAATCCTTTGCTAGTTATTCGTATAGGTATTTCAAGTTATAGCAATATCGATAAAATTCTATAAACATAATGTAACGACAATAATAATGGCCAAGCTTATAGCGTTCTTAGTAGATGGCTCTACATGTGGTTATTTACCTCTCATCTTCTTGGATGATTTGTCTTTCGTACACTCAATGTAGTCATTGTCTTCTAGAGGACACCACACTGATGAGCTCCATTAAGAGTAAAATGCGCCTTTTTGTCTGGTTGTGTGGACAATTTCTAATAAATGACCGAGAGATTGATTCAGACTGAAATCTTGTGAAACGTGTCAGGTATGATTTTTTTCAAAAATTGTAACATTGACGACCACATTTTTATCACAAATGTATATCTACGCATACAGTAATATGGACCACCTTTCAGAAATTCCTGCCGGTCGCCATGCTAGCCAATTAATAATATTAATAAAATAGTAAATTTATTTATGTATTTTAAAAATATCACTGTTATAATCATATTATTTTCTGTCATGTCAACTCTCGAATGTCAAAGTGACATTTTGATTAACGGCCGTTACTATGGCAGCGGCCGCGAAATTCAATCACACGGCCTTTATTGTGGGCGCGAAGTGTTAACTTCACGTGCGGTTGCACAAAAATAGCTGTCACATTTCTAGCGGTAAATACGAAATGTGACAGCTATTCAAACTGACGCATGCGTACTGCTTTATAAAATATAGTCTAAAGGTGGGCTAAAGCTAGCATGAGACAGAGCTTAAGATCGAGTCCGAAGTGAAGAATGGACAAAACATATGATAGCTCACGTGATCTTCCGTGCCCCATATTTACTACTAACGACTATTCAGAGTTTAAAACAAAGTATCACTTCCAGTTAATCATTCGTAATCGTATACCTGCCAGTTTTCCCTTACATACGTGCGTAACATGTTAATATGAAAAGTTTTGAGTTATATTTTATTTTAATTTTTTTTTTTTTTTCATTAAAATCTATAAGGAGCTTTAAGTAAAGTAAAAGCCTTTATTACTAAATTTTAAAAGTTTTGATTAATATTTCACGGATCACTTTTTATTATTGCACTATTGGCAGGAAATAAAACATCGGTAGTCTATCTAGTTTCAAAAAAAGAAGAAGGGTGCAAATGTTTATATTCACTTATACGAGAAATGGAACAATTTGTCTCCGAAACGTCCTATGTGACAACGAATTATAATAAAAATTTTGGAACCTAAAGGCCCATACTCGAGAAATTTTTCAATCATTTAGAATGCGTATTTTATTATTTGATTTCACTTAATTAAATTTAAACGAATATTTTTTATACAAACAAATATTTTACATCTCTGATTAAAATTTTAACTTCTAAACAATATTGGATCATTTTGTTCACAGCAATAATAAATCTGTCATTTGACATTTAATTTTGTTTATTTAACTCTTAGTTAAAATTTTAACCAGATATTGAAAAACCGGCCCTAAGTATGTCTTGTCCTGTATTAAAATAATAAAACAAAATCGTATCTAAACAGCCATTGTATCATTTAACACGTAATTTTAATTATTTCGTGAAACGGTTTATGAATTTCTAAAAAAAAAAAAAAAAAATTAGCACTAAAGAGCACTAACGGAGCAATAACAAAAATTTTATTAATAACGTGCTAGGTGTGAAGTTGGCATATCAATAAATAATATTAATTATTTCATTAACGGGTTTATGGATTTCGAAAAATTTTAAAGCACTGACAAAAGATGTGTTAAACAATTTGATATTTTACTAATGAGATGGTAGGTGTGAAGTTGCCACGTCATTAATGCCCGGTTTCACCATTGACGAATAAATAGTTTATTCATCAGTTAAGCTATTCGTCGAATAAAATAGCATATTTTTGTTCCACCAACGTCAGTTAGCAGTTATTCGACGAATAAATCGTCAGTTAAATTATCTGGAGATTTTTGCCCAGTTAAATATGTATTCAACGAATAGTTTGACATTTGACATTTTTATTGTGCGTGTTATAATATAATTGTTCAGTGGCGATCAGAAGGATATTTACAAAAGGTACCAATCTAAAACGGATAATAGATAAATATGAAAAATGCAGTTATCTTTAGTTATTATTTATATTTCCGTCAATATTAGAATATCATCTTCATCATTGTTGACATCTGATGAAGAAATTGTTATTCAGGCGAAAAAGGAATGATCCCTATAATCACATGATCATAATTTATAATCAATTTGACGAAGTAGATTTTCGCATGCGATTCTGATTATCAAAACAATGCGTTTAAGAAATTCTGATTCAGCATCATCTGGAGCCAATAAATGAAAGAAATATGCCAGTTCTTTTATGAAGGATATTTTTTTTGTGCAAATATATTCCATTCTTTAATATTTTCTTGTGACAACACATCGTCAGTTTTCTTATTTTCTATAATATACAAATATTCTTCCACTACAATTTTTAAACATTTTTTTTCTTCGTGAAGGAATTTTTTACTTCTTTCCCTCTTCTTATTTATATTTTCACTCATTTTCATTTGATTTCAATGACATAAATGAAAAAATTATTTTCGTTGACAGCGAACATGACAGTTTTGTCAGGGAGATGAACTTGTTAACTGTATACTCAATGCAAAATAATGGAAATAAAAATAATATTCCGTGAATAACTATCTATTCAACGATTTTGGTTGGTGAAATGAAACTTTGACTAACCGATGAATAAAATTTATTCGTCAGATAACTATTTGTAAATTTATTCGGCAATGGTGAAACCGGGCATAAATAATGTTAATTATATCGTGAACCGTTGTATGAATTTCAAAAATTTTTAAAGCACAAAAGAGCACTAACGAAGCACAAACAAAAGTTGTATTAAACAATTTCATATATTACTAATGACGTGCTAGGTGTGAAGTTGGCACGTCATTAAATAATGTTAATTATCTCGTGAACCGTTGTATGAATTTCAAAAATTTTTAAAGCACAAAAGAGCACTAACGAAGCACTAACAAAAGTTGTATTAAACAATTTCATATATTACTAATGACGTGCTAGGTGTGAAGTTGGCACGTCATTAAATAATGTTCATTATCTCGTGAACCGTTGTATGAATTTCAAAAATTTTTAAAGCACAAAAGAGCACTAACGAAGCACTAACAAAAGTTGTATTAAACAATTTCATATATTACTAATGACGTGCTAGGTGTGAAGTTGGCACGTCATTAAATACTTTTAATTTTCTCGTGAACCGTTCTATGAATTTCAAAAATATTTAAAGCACAAAAGAGCACTAACGAAGCACTAACAAAAGATGTATTAAACTATTTGATATTTTAATAATGACGTGCTGGGTGTGAAGTTGGCACGCCAATAAATAATGTTAATTATCTCATGAACCGTTGTATGAATTCCAAAAATATTAAAGCACAAAAGAGCACTAACGATGCACTAATTACTAATATAAAAAAGTATATTTGTGCTTCCAATGACGTGCCAACTTCACGGACCCCATTTTCTCTTGTATGAAGTAGTAATATATTTAACATTTTTTGTGTACTTTGAGATAAAGATCTGCAGATTGAGGAAACTGCAGTTAAATATTTAAGTCCACACACACACACACACACACACACACACACACGCACGCATCATCGTAAAAATGTTATAATCGGATTATATGGACCTGAGTGTCTGGTCGCGAACCTGGGGGAACCGGATTCGATCCCGACAGACGCTAAATATTTCCAATTTTAAATGGCACAAAAGTGACCCCTGTGGTGCACTCTCCACGCCAGCTATGCGTGCCCGTGAGGTGACGCCTGGTAAGCGCCCACAGGGTAAAATATATCGTCAGCATTACCGATGTCTACATGTGTTGTAGATACTGGCACACCCAGAAATGGGTAATATGCCGTGATGATATATTTATTTATTTATTTTTTATTTAAAACGTGTTTATGTACTAAAAACTGGATATGCAATTTTTAGCATGATTCCAATACCTCTCTTAGCGAGAGGTAAAAACATTTCCGATATTATTAAAAAATCATCTTGTTCATTAGCGTATAACAAATTCATGGCTATGAAAATAAAATTGTAACCTAAAATATGAACTGATGACTGGCGAAACGTCAAATGACAAGCAGAACAAGTCACGTGATAGATACTGATTGGTCAGACCCAGAATTTCAAAATCGAATTTAAATTAGAGAGAAAATTGAAAATTTAAATCAAAATTTCCAAATGTAAATTTATAAATTAAAATCATTGTAAACCAACCTTAACTGTAACTGTGAAGATGAAATATGATCAAGTCTACGTTTCAAAAGTTTTTGTTTTCAAGTATTTCTTTTCGTGCAAGAAAAATCATAGAATTTATTGTAAACCGTACTTTAGAATAATGTGAATGTCTATGAAATATTATATGTCACAGTACTTTTGAAATGACAAATGCTGTAAAGTTTCTTTGCAAACTTTTTTTAAAAAATTTATAAAACTCGTCTGAAATATTGTTGTTTATATTATACGTACCGAGTAGAAGTTTTGAGAAAAAAATTACGCTCCAAATTTTATTTCTAAAGAAATCTATTCTAATTTTTGAAAAAGCGGATATATATAAAATAAAGAATGAAAAATTTTATACAATTCTGAATAAATTTTAGGCAGTTATGAGAAGTATTTAAAATAGTTTCAGAATGTTCTGAATAAATTTTAGACAGTTGGGAATAAATTAAAACATTTTTAGACAATTCTGTAAGTATTTGAAACAGTTTTAGACAATTCTACATAAAATTAAGACAGTTAGGAATAAATTAAAACAGTTTTAGTCAATTCTGAATAATTTTAGACAATTGGGAAGTATTTAAAACTGTTTTGGACAATTTTGAATAAATTTAAGACAGCTGAAAAAATTTGAAACAATTTTAAAGAATTCTCAATAAATTTAAGACAGTTGGGAAGTATTTAAAACAATTTTAGACAATTCTAAATAAAATTAAGACAGTTAGGAATAAATTAAAACAGTTTTAGACAATTCTGAATAATTTTAGACAATTAGGAAGTATTTGAAACAGTTTTGGACAATTCTGAATAAATTTAAAACAGTTGAAAAAATTTAAAACTATTTTAGATAGTTCTCAATAAATTTAAGACAGTTGGGAAGTATTTAAAACAGCTTTAGACAATTCTGAATAATTTTAGACAGTTCAAGAGTATTTAGAACAGTTTTAGGCATTTCTCAATAAATTTGAGACATTTGGGAAGTATTTAAAACAGTTTTAGTCAATTCTAAATAAAATTAAGACAGTTAGGAATAAATTAAAACAGTTTTAGACAATGAGAATAATTTTAGACAGTTGGGAAGTATTTAAAACAGTTTTGGACAATTGTGAATAATTTTAGACGGATGAGAAATATTTGAAATAGTTTCAGATAGTTCTGAATAAATTTTGAACAGCTGAGAATAATTTAAAACAATTCTAGACAATTTTAAATTTTTTTTAGACAATTGGGAAGTATTTAAAATAATTTCAGAGAGTTCTAAATATATTTTGGGCAGCTAGAAATAAGTTAAAAACAATTTTAAGACAATTTAGAATAAATGTTAGACAGATAGGAATAGTTTAAAACAGGTTTAGGCAATTCTAAATAATTTTAGATAATTGGTAGTATTTAAAACAGTTTTGGACAATTCGAAATAATTTTAGACACATAAGACATATTTAAAATAGTTTCAGATAGTTCTGAATAAGTTTAAGACAGTTGAGATGTATTTAAAACAGTTTCCGGCAAAGATACGGTCAAAATTCCTTCAAATTTGAACTCAGCCATGTTTCTTTGATATATAAACCAAATTTTATTAATTTCTGTTGATTGGTTCAGGAGTTATTGAATAAAAGGTACAGGACCACCGCGGAAAGTAGTTTTGATAACATCAACTATAGTTTTCGACATCTGTATAAATTTTAGACAATTTGGAGGTATTTAAAATAGTTTCCGGCAGTTTTGAATAAATTGTAGACATTTTGGAAGTATCTGAAATAGTTTCCAGCAATTCTAAATAAATATTAGACTGTTAAGAAGTATTTAATATAGTTTACAAGAACTTTAAGTAAAATTTAGACAGTTAAGAACAATTTAAAATAGTTTCCAGTAATTACAAATAAATTTTAGTCAGCTGAGAAGTATTTCAAATAGTTTCCGGCAATTCTAAATAAATTGTAGACAGTTAAGAATTTTTTTAAATAGTTTCCGGCAATCAGATTTAATTTTAGACAATTTGGAAGTATTTAATATTGTTTCCAGTAATTTTAAATATATTTTGGACAGTTGAGAAGTATTTCAAATAGTTTCCAGCATTTTTGATAAATTTTAGACAGTTTGGAAATATTTAAAATAGTTTCCAGTAATTTTAAATAAATTTTGCACAGTTGAGAAATATTTAATATAGTTTCCGGCAATCTGAATTAATTTTAGACAATTTGAAAGTATTTAAAATAGTTTCCAGTAATTTTAAATAAATTTTGCACAGTTGAGAAATATTTAATATAGTTTCCGACAATCTGAATTAATTTTAGACAATTTGAAAGTATTTAAAATAGTTTCCAGTAATTTTAAATAAATTTTACACAGTTGAGAAGTATTTAATATAGTTTCCAGTAATTTTAAATAAATTTTGGACAATTGAGAAGTATTTCAAATAGTTTCCAGCAATTCTAAATAAATTTTGGACAGTTAAGAACAATTTAAAATAGTTTCCAGTAATTCTAAATAAATTTTAGACAATTTGGAAGTATTTAAATTAATTTCCCAATTTTATTTCTATTTTAATTTTTGAAAAAGTAAATATATATAAAATAAAGAATAAAAAATCCAAATTATCTAATTGTAACTCGAAATCTCGTCTAGAATTTGAGATACAGTTTAAAACTTCAAAACACACTTCGAAATGTAACAGAATTAATTACCATTTAGATTTTAGAATAATAGTAATTAGTAAATCTCCCCTTGGGGATAAATTTTGTTTATACAGCTGTTCTAAGGGTTGTATAGAATGAAAATAAAGCCATGGGCGTACCTACAAGTTTTTAAAAAGGGGCACAAACTACCAAACTCAAAACTAAACTGTTTTACATGCTTAAAAACTATCTTGAGCAAATTCGCCCCTTGGGAAAATTTCAGCGGCGCGCCTATGGCCTAAAGTAAACCAAAACAGCATAAAGGGTTCGGAGATAACAACTCATGAGCATTCTAAACAAACAGACCCAAATAATGGGAGATAAGCTCAAAACCACATATATGCAAATGATTGTGTGAGTTACTTAATGAAAGGGAGTATTATATCTCGGACGCAGTTAAAAATATGGGATAAACATCCTCAGTTACAGTCAAATATTGTTTAAAAAATCTGTTGTGGCCAGCACAAGACCTCTCGCCATTTCCATATTAGGCTATATATGTATTGTATTGCACTTCGCTATCGAACCGTCGTTTTATAACAAAATATTACAGAACTTTACCCAAATATTGTTTTTTTATTGTATTTAACATGTCTTCTGCACACATATGATTCTAATTATATCTATTTTATATCATTTTCATGTCAGAGATTGTTCCAATTCATTAACCAGATTGGCGGTATTTCTAATGGATATATGCATTTTACCACAATTTTACCTATAATTTCAAATATTTAATTAATAAAACAATAAGAAAAATTAAATATTCTTCCCAGAAAAATCTATCAGAATGTCACAAAAAATGTTGATATTTGACAATGACATGTGTCATGTTATAAACATTGGAATTTGTCAACTGGTTTCCTTAGTGCCTTAGCCTCTGCGATTAGTTTATTCTAAAAAATTATAGTGTCTTTGTCTCTAAACCTATACAAGATATAATATAAATTTTAAGTGTATTAAATGGAGAATTTTATGTTCTTCAATATTTAATAAAAAAAACTCGCAAAAAATTATTTTTAGAAGAATTTTTCTAAGAAACTACTACTTCCGGTTGTTCAATTGTTACCAAAACCTTTTCAGCTCTTCCCAGGAATGTCAGATTGAGGAAACTGCAGTTAAATATTTTTTAAGTCTTATAGTTTTTGAGGAATCGTGTCTACAACATCCAGACATACACACATACACATACACACACACATACACACATCCACACACACACACACACACACACACACACACACACACACACACACACACACACACACACACACACACACACACACACACACACACACACACAGACAGACATCATTTTAAAAATGTTATAATCGGATTGTAGGGACCTTAAATTGTGCTTATTCAATAAAATCTGGATATGCGAATTTTAGCATGAATCCAATACCTCTCTGAGCGAGAGGTAAAAAATGGTGGAATCCCCCATTCTATATAAATTTTAGACAGTATTTGAAATAGTTTGCGATTTTATCGATTAGTTAATAATACAAAAACAAGAATATAATTTTTCTTTTGACTTTAAATAAATTTAAGAGATACACAGACATCATCGGAAAAATGTTAAAATCGGATTCTAATATAATAACTATTATTTTTTTTTTTCAGTTCCACCAACTTTACAAATATCGCCCCCTAGTGGCCAAATAACTGCTAAAAGAGGTGGATCAGTTAGTTTTGAATGTAAGGCCAATGGAAATCCTGTTCCTAGTGTTCATTGGACAAAAAAGGTAATATCATGTTTTCATATTATACATTTTTATTCACCACTCTTATACGGTTAAAGATATAGACTTGTTCGATGAAAATTTGCAAACTACATGCAATTCTCAGTAGTAATTAAGAAAAGAGTGATTATAAATTGAAAATAATTTGACACATTTTTCGAAAACTTGTTGCTAGGCAATAGTCACAAAAAGTCTCCGTACGATAACTAAAACATTTAAATAATAAACCATTTATTTATGTTTCATAAAGAACTATAATATTTGGAGGGTTTTCCTTTGGTTTTTCCACCAGTAACTAAGCGATGAGTCATTGAATCTACCAAATTTAATGGCATTATATTCTGCCATTTTACTTGTAATTAATTTTAAATTCTTTTTGCTTTATATTCTTATTTATTTTAAGAATATTCCGCTCTTTCTCAATCTGGTTAAAGTCCGGAGACTGTGAGGGATGATTAAGCATATTTTTAATATTATACAGTACGCATTCTCTTATTCGCGAGTGAAGAAGAGGAGGAGCTTAGCGCGTGACGTAACAATATGGCCAACTGTATTCTTATACACTGCGGCGTTTGAAATACAAAGTAATATTAATATTATAGTTAATATTAAATAAAAATAATGTTTCTAGTATGAATAACATTTTGAATTTTGCAAACTAGCCCGTTTCATATAAAAATTATGTTCAGCATTCTCTCGAATTTTGAATTTACAAGATTCGAGTCTTTGTTTTCTTGAATCTACATAGTACTGCATTATTACAGTCTTTGGTAGATTAATGGAGAGATAAGTATTATTATTTTATTGTCATCTTTGTGCAGGCAGGTCTACAAGTTTAGATTTCATTACGAAGTATTTTAATAAAGACACTAAGTAATTATTATCTTGTAGTTATACCCGGCAAAATATAATCTTGCTTTACAAAATGCAAGGAGCAGGCATTATTTTTACTCGGTACCTTTCCCATTTTTAAAAGATGAATGCATAACTTTCGTCTACCAACTATTTCAAATTGCCAAATTTCTCTAATAAATTTTTCTATAGAATTTAGGTTCTTGTTTTCGGGAAATTATGGAAATTAATTATGTCTGGATTTCTGCGTGCTAATGACGTACATAGATTAAACGCAACTAAAACGTGTTGAAGTTTTAGATTTTGTTATTATACTTTATTTCACGTAAGAATAGCGTTGGTTTAGTTAGGGATATATAAATTCTACCCTTTGATTGGTCATATTAATTATTAACCATATTTTGTTGCAATTTTAGATTTTGACATTTTTACAGATAAATATATTTATTATTGACAAAGCTTGGTTTCACAAATTTAAATTATTTATTCAATGCATGTAAAAACGGTCGGCTCTTAAGAGTAATCTACTATTTTCTTACGTAAAATGAAGTATAGCCTACAAATTTCACTCCACTCGTGATTTATTTGTTAAATAAGTGACAGAAACGATGCGTTCGCCGCTATCTCGGCTAGGACTTACTACCATGTACTAGTTCATATTTTCGCCGCTAGACGTCCAATTGCTCTATTTCACTAGCGAATAGAAGCGAATTTTTTGTCGAATATGTCTAATGAAATTAAAATTGTCTGTTAAGGCCCTATTTTTCGGCACTTTGTTTTAAATTTGCTTTTAAAATATCGAGGTAACCTTTGCTATACATTGTTGCAATAATTACTAATTTTTGTACTGCCGCTGAAAAAATATGGCCCCAAATATAAAGCTATCCATATACCTATTAACTAATATATTGCTAATGCTCGTATCTTTCCCATAAGAGTAGTTGAAGGAAACACTGTGAAATGGAAATATCATTTCTGCATAAGTCTATCTCACACAAACACCCAACCGGCAATTATGCGCATGCTCGGAAATCTTGACTACTATTGGCTAACGCTGACAACGTCGCTGGCTGGGCTGCGTTCCAAAATCCTATTCTTAGAGTACGAAATTATTCAAAGTCGTTTCAAAACTAATAACCTTACTCTCAGAGTTTGCTCAACCTGTTCCAAAACAGCCTGAGTTTACTCCAAAGTGATGTTCTACTTACTCTACTAACGAGGAGGGTATAGAAATTACTCCACAATATTTTCAAACATAGATGCTCACGATTCTCTACATATGAAAGTAATTTGCCTTCTTGAGGAAGAAAACATGCTTTTGGTTGAAAATAAACATAAGTAAATACGTAGGCGTGTATTACGAGCATACTTTTATAATAAAAGCGCTTTTATGGAGAGTACTTTCACATTATATTGAGGAGAGTGCTCCATAAAAGCGCTTTTATTACGGGCTTGACATTAATGTTGTAATTATAAGTAGTTTTGTTAGTTTTATAAAATTATTTTTAATTTAGTATCAATTTTTTACTCTCATTCGTTCCAAAACACAACACATCATACTCTACGCCAAAACTCGGTATTCTTGGTTTTGGAACGCTGCCCTGGTGATGCAGCGAGCACATGGTTTTCATTTCTGTTTGTAGTTGCACTTCGAAAGCATTTGCTTTGTGTTTCATACAGTAATTTATTGTCACCTAAATAAATTAATCCTGACCAGATTGTATTCCTATTATTTTTACAGTACAACAAAGTAAATTATTTAATTAAAATTTAGCACTAGAATATATCAATGTTTTTTATTATTACTAATATTTATATTCAAGAATTTACATACAAAATAAATAGTAGGTACATTTAAATTAAAAATTTCTCGCGCTAGTCGTTAATACACAGAACTCTGTGATTCGCAGAAAGTGATGATGATTTCCTCGTTAGCCAATAGTAGTCGCGGTTTCCAAGCATGCGCATAATTCGCGGTTGGGTGTTTGTGTGAGATAGACTTATGCAGAAATGATATTTCCATTTCACAGTGTTTCCTTCAAGAAAAGCAAAGGATCCGCAATATATTAGTTAATAGGTATATGATGCTATCACCGATGTATCGTACGGAGACTGTTTTTCGGATTAGTTAAAATGCTAAATTAAGATTTGTAAATTATACTAAATTATTAGACTTATTGCCTAATAAAATAATATCTAATTATAATTAGACATGCTTCCATTGTTTATAGGACGGTACATTACCTTCAGGACTTCATCTAGAGAGTGGTTATTTATTAACAATTTCAGAAGTACAACGTCAACATTCTGGGACATATTCTTGTACCGCTTCAAATGGTATAGGTACCCCAGTTTCTGCAGAAGTACATCTTCATGTTTTGTGTAAGTGCTATACCAATTTTAAGATATACAGGGTGTTCATTTTTAAGTATACCCCAAGAACTATAAGAGCTAAAAAGGCGGTTAAATTGACAAACAATTTCTATTTTACAAGATATATTAAAGAAAAGAAAAAATATTTTTTTTGATCAGTGGTTCTTAAAATATGCGACCCAACTTTTTTATTTTAAATGAAAAACATATATTTTTTATTTATGGGGTCCCGTGGCTGCGTGCCTGAGTGTCTGGTCGCGAATCTGGGGGAACCGGGTTCGATCCCGACAGACGGGGCCAATTTTAAATGGCACAAAAGTGACCCCTGTGGTGCACTCTCCACACCAGCTATGAGTGCCCGTGAGGTGACGCCTGGTAAGCGCCCACACGGTAAAATATATTGTCATCATTACCGATGTCTACATGTGTTGTAGATACTGGCACACCAGAAATGGGTAATATGCCGTAAAGATATATTTATTTATATTTTTTATTTCCTTATTCGTTAGAGAATTTAATTCTGAATTCAGTGATATAAAACTTTTATATCCTTACATAACGATTTTTTTGAGAAAAATTCATGTAAAATCAAAATACCCCATATTTAAATAAAAACTTCAAAATTTTCAAAAATCTAATTTTTATGTATCTAGATACTTCTCAATGCGCTGATTCCAAATTTTGAAACCGCAGGTCGATATCTCTTTTCGTTCTCGAGATATTTACATTCAAAGTTTTGCTCAAAACTGCCCATTTTTGGGTAGTAACCCAAAAATGGGTCGAGATATGAATTTGGCGACATCACCATTCGATTCTACGGGCAAAATTACATAAGTGTACCAATTTTCAGAATATTTGAACACCGCATACAATCTCTAAAGCAAAATAACTGAAAATGGCCAAAATCTGAAAAAATCGTAAGGGGTACCCCTTAGGATTTTCTCAGATTTTGGCCATTTTCAAACTTTTATTCATAAAAAATGAACCGGTTGGACAAAAATTATGAAAATTGGTACACTTATGTAATTTTGCCCGTAGAATCGAATGGTGTTGTCGCCCAATTCATATCTCGACGCATTTTTGGGTTAATGCCCAAAAATGGGAAGTTTTGAACAAAATTTTGAATCTAAATATCTCGAGAACGAAAAGAGATATCGACCTACGGTTTCAAAATCTGGAATCAGCGCATTGAGAAGTATCTAGATACATAAAAATTAGATTTTTGAAAATTTTGAAGTTTTTATTTAAATATGGGGTATAATTGACTTTTGGGGCAATAGTTTAAAAATCGGTAGCGATATAAAGTTGGTATGATTGTAACGGATTATTTTATATATTTATGAGTCTCTATCTCTATATCTTATGATCTTTAATATTTGTAATTATACAAATTAAAAAAAAAAATAAAATACTAACCTCGAAATTATTGTTGAAACGTCAAACAGATGATCTACGTTACCCGCACAAACATGCAGTTGCTATGGGGCGGTATCACACTTTACGGCCATTCATTGGTGCGGCTTAATCCTACGTCATACATGGCGGTAATTCAAATAATCAAATTTCATTATTTTTTTCTGGCTAATTAATAAAAATTTTGTCAAAAGAAAAAATGTACGTCCCATATTTTGAAAACCACTGGTCGAAAAATATATTTTCACTTTTCTTTAAATATATCTTGTAAAATAAAATTGTTTGTCAATTTAACAGTCATTGTATCTCTTATAGTTTTCGAGATAGCATTGGTGGCTACTAAAAAATGAACACCCTGTATTATTATTTAAAATATTTTATTTATTAGATCCGCCGGAAGTAAGTGTTGTTCGCTCTTGGGTAAATTCCGGGGAAGGCTTGGAAGCGAAAATGGACTGCATAGTTAACGCTGATCCCCCCGCTGAGGCAATTATGAAAAATGTTAAAAATGTTCATTACTACATTTACATCTATTTTTAGGTTCATTGGTTCCAAGATTCGTTTGCTTTACAACCTACAGATAGAAGAATTATGTCGAATTCAGGAAAAAAACATACCCTAACAATTAAAAGTTTACAGCTATCAGATTTTGGTAATTACAGCTGTTTGGTAGTGAATTCTATTGGAAAGGATAAACGGTAAGTTATCAAAACTACTTTCCATTTTCAGCGAATTTGTTTCAGTGATGTTATAGGCGTGTAGATTAGAAAAAAAAAGAACTAGTGACTTGAAAAATAAGCAAAGACAATGAGGGATTCCATCTTTTTTTATAATTTCATCTGAAAATATTAGGAAAACTAAGACTATTGATGAAAATCCGGTGAAAATATTCCTATTAATAAGCGAGTTATGGTCTCCCGAATTTTGAAAAGATTGACGTGACGTCACGCATATGTATCTTTATATCAAACTGTTTTCATCATGGACCTAAATGTTCTTGAAATATATGCTATTTTAAGTTATATTTACATAAAATAAATGAATATTATAACACTGTATAAGTCTACATACTTTATAATTACAGGTGTATTTAAATTATTAAGTTTAATGCAAGAAATTTATGTTAAAATAAAAACTGTTTGAAAACTGCTGTACAGGAATGTTAGCCCCTCCTTTCGAATTTGAATTTCTTAACTTCCATTGGTAGTAACCCTCACCTCCTAACACGCTATTTGTTATGCATGTATAGGCGGTCTTTCGGCCGCAAATCAAAATATTATATATTGAATTCATATTCGTGTCGAAGCGCTATAACAAAAAACCCCTTATTTCCGAAATATTTCAATTATACCATTTCATTTTTTTTATTAATATTCGTTATTCAGCATATACATTCGTATTTTTTTACTATTTTCCTTTAATTCGATTGAGCTGGAATCCCCTATTATTTGAATAAATTTTAGACAGTTGAGAAATATTTAAAATGGTTTCCGTCATTTCTGAATAAATTTTAGACACTTGAGAATAATTTAATAGTTTCCAGCAATTTTATATAAATTTTAGACAGTTGAGAACAATTTAAAATAGTTTCCGGCAGTTCTGAATAAATTTTAGACAGTTGAGAACAATTTAAAATAGTTTCCGGCAGTTCAGAACAAAATTTCGACAGTTTAAGACAATTCAGAATAAATTTTAGACGGATGGGAATACATTACGATAGTTTTGGTTAATTCTGAATAATTTTGGACAGTTGGGAAGTATTTAAAACAGTTTTGGACAATTCTGAATAAATTTAAGACAGTTGAGAAGTATTTAAAATAATTTCCGGCAGTTTTGAACAAATTTTAGACAATTTAGAAGTATTTGTAATAGTTTCCAGCATTTCTAAATAAATTTTAGACAGTTGACATGTTTATAAAATAGTTTCTGGCAATTCTGAATAAAATTTAGACAGTTGAGAAGTATTTAAAATAGTTTCTGTTAGTTCTGAACAAAATTTAAACAATTAAGAAATATTTAGAACAGTTCCCAACTATTTTAAATATATTTTAGACAGTTGAGAAGTATTTAAAATAGTTTCCAGTAGTTCTGAACAAAAATTAGACAGTTGACATGTATTTAAAATAGTTTCTGGTAGTTCACAACAAAAATTAGACAGTTGAGAATTATTTAAAATAGTTTCCGGCAATTCTGAACAAAATAAGTAAAACTAACATTTTAAGATATTTTTTTGTTTTAGGTACATTGAATTATCAGGAAAGCCAGGACCGGCCACAATAATAAGTTCTGGCTTTTCAGGCCCGTCTGAATATATTTTAAAATGGACAGTACAAAGTGTTTTTCCAATTATTGAAATTCGAATATTATACAGACGTCTTTTGGTAAGTTAAAAGCAAATATTAATTATAGTAGGTACGATAGGGCAGTTTTAGCCCAAGTTGATAATACACATGCAGATATAAAAATGAAATAAAATTTCAATCATTTTTAATCGTCAAAAAGTGTATGGCCTTATATAATTATTATTAAAATGAATAGTAGAGTTCATTACTTATCGTATTTGACATGAATAACATATAAATAAAATAGATCTACTTTATTATTCGTCTATTTGTTACTATAGTTGGCAACATTGATAATTTGTATGTTAATACTGTCAAAGTTATTATTTGACAATTTGAAAAATATTTTCATCGTGTTTGAAACATTTTTGTGCGTTGTAAAGGCCTATTTATAATAGAGTAACGTTAAACGCAAAGCATTATCCCAATTATCGAAATTCAAATATTATATAGACGTCTTTTGGTAAGTTAAAAGTAAATATTAATTAATCATAGTAGGTACGATAGGGCAGTTTTAGCCCGAGTTCATTACTTATCGTATATGACTTCATTATTCGTCTATTTGTTATTATGTTGGCAACATTGATAATTTGTATGTTAATACTGTCAAAGATATTATTTGACAATTTGAAAAATATTTGCATTGTGTTTGAAACATTTTTATGCGTTGTAAAAGCCTATTTATAATAAAGTAACGTTAAACGCAACGCAACGACGCAACGTGACCGTTAACGCAAACACAAAATCTGTGATTTATAATAAACCCCATAGTTCTTCTAATCAATTAGAAGAATTCGGTATATTTCTATGAAATTCGACTCACTTTCATTTATTGTCTATATGACATACATTACATACAGTATAAGGTTAGTATTATAAAATAATTTAAATAGAAATGGACAGTGACGAAAATATAGTATTTATTTTGTAGATGTGACAGTTCATGAACATGTCGATAATACAGATTTTTATAGTATAAATCAAAAAGATTCTAAAACTTATATAAACGTACCAGTACATGACGTCACACATCTAGTTACTTTTATTAAATTTTTATTAATGACGTGCATCGGCTGCTTGACCGATTTTGGTGTAACAATATCACACCACATCCTGCAAAAATTCTTGGAAAAAATCTTTAATATCTTTTTTCTGACTTCAATCTTAGATCGTTATCTACTAATAATATAAAATAATTTATTTCAGTTCAACGCATCTTATCACCACGCCGGCAAGTGGCACGATTTGATTATCCGGCCATCTCAAAACCATTTTTCGTCATCGACTAATGAGCGGACATTTCAACAACTTCTCACAGACTTAGTTGCCGATTCAGTGTACGAAGCTACGGTTCAAAGTCGAAACCAACACGGATGGGGGGAATTGAGTGCCCCACATCAGTGGTTCACACGACGAGGGGCCCACCCCCATTTAGAAATCGAAAATAGGGGGCGAAGTCTTGAATTCAGGTTTTTGCTTTTAGTTTTTCCTTTATTTTTGAGGTTATAAATAAAAGAGGGATGAGGAAGTGTTGCTCAAAGGCGGGAAATTTAAAATGAGCTCAAATATTATTTTAAATATTAGTCAATTTTTCTGCCAAGCAGGATAAAAATGATATTAATTATTTTAAATTAAATTGTCCAAATTTTAAATATAAGACTTATTTTAATAATATGTAGACTTAATTAGGATTAAAAATTTAAATTTATCTTTATCATTTAAGATTTAATTTATATGTGATACATTTGAAAATAATTATTTATTGTGCAAAAATTGCAAAACAGTGTAAATATATTTTAAAATATAATATTTATAATAAAAATATTTCGACATATCAGTCTTGAAACTATGAAAATAATAATCTTATGTATCCATTTTATCTATATTCTTCCAGTAGTTTTGAAATAATTTAAAAAAATCCGTTGTGGCCAGCACAAGACCTTCCGTCAATTCGATGTATTTTGTACAAATCCCATACCAAAAGGTCCTTGGAACAGATTCTATATAATATCATGTAAAATCGAACACGAACACATACTATTTTTTACAAATTCCATACTAAAAGTTCGTTTGAAAAGGTTCTTTAAATCCAATAAAATTATAACATAAACTACACTAAGTAATGTCCTTCCATCTTCTCTTTGGCCTTTCTCTGCATGTCACTTGCGAGTAACAATATGACATACCAGTTTTAGATCCTATACTTTCCATATTTGGTTTTGCACTTGCAACTGACATCTGTCAATTAATTTTTTTTGACTAATTATGTCAGCTGTTTTCATGATAAATTGCAAAGTTGACTAATTTTTGAAAATTAATTTCTTTATAATGCTTTAAATTTACATCTATTGAATATGAAGGAAAATGTATAATTAAACCATATAGAGAAGAGTATTTTCTTTAATATATATAATAACAAAATGTCAAAAAATAATATTTAACTGCGTTTTTTTAAGAAAAACTGTTAAAAACTTCAAAAAAGGGTACTTCCGGTGGATCGATTATAACCAAAATCTAATCAACTCTTCATATGGATGTATAGAACAGGAATACGAAAGAATTATAATTTTTAGAATTATAGTATTGGAGTTATCGTCGGAGAAAAATTTGTCACTCACGGACACACATACACACACGCACACACACACGGACACACACACACATACATACATACATACATACATACAGACATCATCTTAAAAATAGTAAATTTGTATTGTAGGGACCCTAAAACGTGCTTATTCATTAAAAACTCACCACCGAATTTTTTGACCAAAGACAATACCTTCCTTACCTAAAGGTGACGGAAGGTAAAAATGTTAAATATCTAAATTGCTTGCGTAACCCGGCATAAAGTCCGTGTCGCTAACTACCACATATCCGGCATGAGGCCCGGATCGTTTCCGTTCCGTTGACACCGTATAGGCCAGGATCCTTTTTGACCTGGATATTATCGTCCTTCTAGACTCCGTGGGATATAATCATCATCCTAACTTTAAGTTGTAAATATAACTTAAACTGTAACTTTCGTCCCGGGTGAATTTGCTCGCGTAACCCGGCATGAGGTCCGGGTCGCTAACTTCCGCATATCCGGCATGAGGTCCGGATCGTTTCTGTTCCGTTGACACCGTATAGGCCAGGATCCTTTAGGACCTGGATATTATCGTCCTTCTAGACTCAGTGGGATGTAATCATTATCCTAACTTTAACTTTTAAATGGTAGATTTCATGCCGGCATGAGGTCCGGATTGTTTTAGTTTTTTTAATTATTATTAGCTCGTGTAATCCGGTATGAGGTCCGGATCGATTAGGCCAGGAACACAGGACCTGGACAACGGGGGACAACGAGGGAGCGAGAAAGGAGCAAGTCTTCAAGGCGAATTAAAGACGCGAATATATTCGGAATTTGGTGCGAACCGAGTACAGGAAATTTTGAACTTTTATTTTTTGTTTTGTGTCAGTTTTTTTTTTTTATAAACTATAGTTTGTATTTTATCATGTTTTACCTCAAAAATCTGTTCAGAGCTTCAAGTAAAATACCACTTCCGGTTTATAAATTTTAACCAAAATTTATTATGTTGGTGATATTGATATAGAAGTCTTAAATACTAAAACTGAAAAGTTTTGAGTTATATTTTAATATAGTTTTTCATTAAAAACTGTTATGTGCTTCAAATAAAGTACCACTTCCAGTTATCCAATTTTACTCAAAATCTAATCAACTTTTTATATTAGTGCATAAAGTTTAAATACTGAATATAGAAATTATTGGAAGTTTGATATAAGAGTTATCGCGGACGAAAAAATCGTCACACACATACAGACATTATTGTAAAAATAGCAAATACTAATTCGTGCTTATTCACTAAAAAAACTCACTATCTAATTTTTGGACGGAAAACTGAGAAACTTTGTCTTAGGATAGCTTTTTAAAATTATATTTAAATTGATATAAAATAGAACATACTTTATCTAAGGAATAGGTCTAAAAATATATGCCATCACATTAAAAAAATATAACTTTGTGCTGTATCTTAAGAAGCACTGATTAAAAATATATATATATATATATATATATATATATATATATATATATATTTTCTATTCGGATATATCCGTTCGACTTCTATAAATTATTGAAAATTGCTTTTATGTGCGTGTGTAAATCAAGCTTTATATTACAATGCCATTTGATCATATATATATATATATATATATATATATATATATATATATATATATATATATATACAGGGTGTCCCATTTAAGGTACGAATGCATTGGTATCTCGAGAACCGTAAGAGCTACGAGGTTGGTCAAATTAGACAAAAGTTGCCCCATTAGGAGGCTATTTTAATGGTGTTTTGTTATTTGCGAAAAAATGATTAGGTCACTAGATACAGGTGAAAATGTAAATTTCGCGATTTTCTTTTTTTGCTTATAACTTTGTTATATGAAATAATACGAGATTCTGGTTTACACTTTCTTAAGGCACTTTTGTATGGTGAATTTTCAGAAGTACTCAAATTTTTTTTATATCTAACCATTTACGAGTTACTGATAGCAACTTTCATTTTTCATATGGAGGTCATATTAAGCTATGGCATTTTTAAATAGAGATTTTTTTTAGCTTTACAATGATATAAAACAATAATAATTTATTTTTATAATTAACAGAAAAATTAATAAAAATTGTTATTTTTACTAAACTTAAATTGAAAAAAGTAAATCGAAGACTGCTATGGAAACAACAAACAACAAAAAAGTGCAACAATTGAATTTCTGAATTTTACTTGACAATAGTAGATTATTACGAGTAATAAAAATGAATTTTTCTCGTTGGGAAAAGTATGATATGTTGAGTTGTTACATTCGTTGTCAAAGCTCGTTTATTACTCGTAATAATCTACTATTGTCAAGTAAAATTCAGAAATTCAATTTTTGCACTTTTTTGTTGTTAGTTGTTTCCATAGCAGCCTTCGATTTACTTTTTTCAATTTAAGTTTAGTATAAATAACAATTTTTATTAATTTTTCTGTTAATTATAAAAATAAATTATTATTGTTTTATATCATTGTAAAGCTAAAAAAAATCTCTATTTAAAAATGCCATAGCTTAATATGACCTCCATATGAAAAATAAAAGTTGCTATCAGTAACTCGTAATTGGTTAAATATAAAAAAAATTTGAGTACTTCTGAAAATTCACCATACAAAAGTGCCTTAAGAAAGTGCAAACCAGAATCTCGTATAATTTCATATAACAAAGTTATAAGCAAAAAAAGAAAATCGCGAAATTTACATTTTCACCTGTATCTAGTGAGCTATGCATTTTTTCGCAAATAACAAAACACCATTAAAAGAGCCTCCTAATGGGGCAACGTTTGTCTAATTTAACCAACCTCGTAGCTCTTACGGTTCTCGAGATACCAATGCATTCGTACTTTAAATGGGACACCCTGTATATATATATATATATATATATATATAAATTACATTTATATGGTTGTGTAAATCAAGCTTTAGATTCATGTGTAAATCAAGCTTTACATGCATGTGTAAATCATGCTTTATTATACAGGACCATTTATTGATTATAGATAAAATCACATTTTATGTTTGTGTAAATCAAGCTTTAGAGCATGTGTAAATCAAGCTTTATAATTTAGGGTCATCTATTGGTCATATATAAAATCACATTTTATGTTTGTGTAAATCAAGCTTTATGTACATGTGTAAATTAAGCTTTATACTTTTGTGCCATCTATGAGATAATTAGGAAAGTATTATTTTGTTCCACTGCGCATGCTCGCATTTATTGATTTTTTGGATTTTGCTATTCCATATGTGTCGATATAGATTTTTTGTTATGTATAAACTATATAGGCTTTTGGGCACATATTAAAATCGTGCCCCTTAAACAAGGCGTCTGCACTGGAATCTTACAAAAAATGTTAAGAATTTTGTACAAGAATTTAACATGTGCTGACAACTGTATCTAAAAATTTAAACTAATAAATTGAATGAGATCATAAAATCAATAAAAATGATTCTAGCAAAGCAGGCGTAATTGGTGTGGCTGAAAAGTTGAAAATATTTAATTCTGATTAAATTTTAGAGAATAATTGAAAATAATTTAAAACAGTTTCCGGCAATTCTGAATAAATTGCACATAGTCGAGAAAAAATTAAAATAGTTTCCATTATACGGTACATCATTTTTTTTTTTACTGGGCTTAAACAACTAGTACAATAATTCTGAAAATTAACAAAATTATATAAAAAAATTCGTAGAATTTAATGATTAAGTCGATAGGTTTGTATCTCCACCCAGTTTCGGGTAGCGTAAATCTACCCATTTAAGGGTTGATAAATAAAATTAAGCATAAGCCATAAACATAAGGATTTGCAAATGTAGAATTAATGATTTCAGCTTTTTATCATGTAATATGAAACGATTTCCAAATATCTACCGTGGTATAACGGTTAGCATGACGGCCTTTGGACCCAAAGCTTTTGGGTTCGATTCCCCGAACAGCTAATTTTTTTATTTTTTAAATTTTAAAAATCTACGTTCTATTTACTACTACAATCATTTAGAAATAATAATAACTTTATATTAAATAAAGAGGAAATAATTGACAATAATTAATTACAACAATACATGCCATCCGATTAAAACAAATATAACTTTGTGCTGAATCATGAGAAGCGCTGATTAAAAAAAATATTTTTTTCTTTATTCGCATATCTCCGTTCGACTTCTATAAAATTATCTCATAATATTTTATTGTATTTTTAATAACATAGAAATTATTTGAAGATTGCTTTTATATGCGTGAAGTCTGACCATAAATATAAAATTACATTTTATATGTTTGTGTAAATCAAGCTTTATATACATATGTAAATGAAGCTTTATAATATTGGGCCATCTATTGATGACATTTAAAATCACATTTATGATTTTGTAAATTAAGCTTTATGTACATGTGTAAATGCAGCTTTATACTTTTGTGCCATCTATGAGATAATTAGGAAAGTATTATTTTGTTCTACTGCGCATGCTCGCATTTATTGATTTTTTGGATTTTGCTATTCCATATGTGTCGGTATAGATTTTTTGTTATGTATAAAGTATATAGGCTTTTGGGCACACATTAAAATCGTGCCCCTTAAACAAGGCGTCTGCACTGGAATCTTACAAAGAATGTTAAGAATTTTGTACAAGAATTTAACATGTACTGACAACTGTATTTAAAAATTTTAACTAATAAATTGATTGAGATCGTAAAATCAATATAAATGATTCTAGCAAAGCAGGCGTAATTGATGTGGTTGAAAAGTTGAAAATATTTAATTCTGATTAAATTTTAGAGAATAATTGAAAATAATTTAAAACAGTTTCCGGCAATTCTGAATAAATTGCACATAGTTGAGAACAAATTAAAATAGTTTCCATTATACGGTTTTCATCATTTTAATTTTTTCTACTGGGCTTAAGCAACTTGTACAATAATTCTGAAAATTAACAAACTTATATAAAAAAATTCGTAGAATTTAATGATGAAGTCGACAGGTTTGTATTTCTACCCAGTTTCGGGTGGCATATATTGGGTTGAAGATAGGGGTTTAATTTTATAAAAAAATCGATTCCTCGTGTCAAAATACATATGTATACTAATTTTTGTTAATTTTCTGCAAAGGATATACTAAATATTTGAACTTGTATTTGCCCTAATTTTCAGGAATCTCGTCGGCGTCTGACGCGTAGCTTGCGCACAGAAAATTCAAAGATTTACGGTAAAATTCAAAGTGTGTTTATTTGGAATTCCTGTAATAATAAAATTTGAAATTCGGTGTATTTGTGTAAAGATATACGTAGAATCTGATGGTGAAGTCGAAAATAGATTATCTGTACCCAATTTTGGGTGGCGAGTATCTACCCATTTAAAGGTTGAGGGTGCGAATTTAATTTTACGAAAAATCGATTCGTTGGGTCATAATACATATGTCAACTAATTTTTCTTAAAATATTACAAGAGATAATTTAGTAATATCAAAATAAAAGTTTCAGATGTCATTGACCCTAAAGGTGTAGCATTCAGAAAACTTGCTTTTATTATTAATTTATCATTTTAAATAATTTAATAATTAAAATATAGTTTGATGCACGATTTTATGTTTATTATAATTAAAATATGCTTTTCTTTGTCAATTTTATTTGACGTTTGTTATATCTGCTGTAAGATGTCTCCACGTGTATTTCAGCAAATCTGACCTTCAAGAAATCCAGGACTGTAATTAAAAATTTTTGTCTACTGAACATGTTAAATAGTTTTTTGGGACAAAATTTATATGTATTTCAACAAGGATAACACAATAGTTTATAAAAAATACAAAATAAATGATCAAACTTGTTTATTTAAGAATATATACTGAAATATTGACTAGCAGAAAATTTCCTGAATACGTCTTGTGTGATAGCAACAAATTATTTATAGAATGCAAAATATGACTGGCGCTGGCGCTTAAATACCATAAAATGTACATTGGAATTTCTTCAAAATTTGACCACATACAATAATTTTTCAATTAAATATTGTTATTATATGTAATTTGGAGGTTAAATAAATATAATATTGTACATATTATCCATTTTTTATTATAATAAATACCATATTTTGTTATATACTGTACAGAATAAAAGTATTTCATTGTTTATTAATATTATATACAATAATCATTATAACATATTGTAAACATTATGCTAATTATACAGTTTACAGAAATAAACATATAATACAAAATAAATACAAATTATTATGTATAACACTGACATGGCACCTACATTTTTTTGTTTTAATTTTTCTTCACTAAATTTTCATAAAAAGTTACTGTGTTATACATCAGAAGATTCAGCACAAAATTCTGAGTATAAAAATATAAAATTCATAAATTATAACTATAATATATCGCTAATAACATATATTTCATCTGACATTCTTGGATTTTTTTCAGTTACAATTTTCAATACAAAATTTTCATTAAAAGTTAATAAATTATACATCAGCAGATTCAGTGTGAAGCACTGAGTAAAATGATGCTAAATACTTGTACTAAAATATTAATGTAACACTAACATTATCCATCTAGTCTTATTAAAGGCTATTTATCATTAATTTGTTGTTTGATGTCATCTGTTTGTGTTTTGTCTTCTTTGATTCGTCCTACATTCTTCGTCTACATAAAAACAACCCCCGGAGTTTAGTCCTGCGATATTTCATCCCTTAAACAACAATATTCTTTGCTAGACTACTCTAAAGAATTGTAATGTTTGCATGTAATCATCTCATTTGGAATTCTATAAAAAAAAACGTATACAATGATAATAATAATGATATGTAATGATTATTATATAAAAATATACATACCGTAACATAATACATGAAATATTGCTATGTCCATTTGGTTTAAGAGGCATTGAAAGCTGTAGCATCTTTGCAAAAATCGATAAAATGAACCAAAAGTGTTGTTATTAAATTTGTAAAAATTAAAGTGCAAAACAAGCACTAGTAAAGTGGCCTGGTTTAATTGTATGCTTCCAGAAAATAGCACAATTTAGAGCAGTTTGTATCGTCTTCGCCAGATCTTCTGTAGTGTTATGAGAACCCGTTATTTTAACTGGTTTTTCATCTAAAAACCAGTTTTACAAGTCTAGTACTTGCTGTAAACCGGTTTATAATTTAGTATTTGATGTCAGACCGGTTTTAATATCGATACTTCCTCGGAAACCGGTTTATTACGTTACGAAACCGTACATAGTAAATAGTACTCGTCTGAAAACCGGTTTGAGAGTTTAGTACTTAATCCCTCATCGGTTTAAGCTTAATATTTGATCCGAAACAGATTTTAAGTGTGATTCTTGTGCACAAACCGGTTTGTTTTATATATTTACTAGAAACTAGTTCTCAGGATCTAAAATGTTATTTATTCGTATATCCATTATTTAAACAAATGTTTTCTTACCAAATATAACTTTGCAATAAAACAAAAAGTCTTAATTATTATTGTTTCCCGTTCTTCTCATGTTGTACATTTGTTATTAACAATTACTCATCAGCTGTCATTTGACGTTTAAGGTTATAAAATTGTTAATAACAATTAACAAAACATTGGTTGTTATTAATTTCTAATACATGAAACTGAAAAATATAATCAAAAAAATATAATTAAATAAATTTGTTGGATTGTTTATTAAATAAATAAATAAATAGTAATTCCACGATATTGACACAGATGTCACTATTAATATCGTTTTGGGCACAAATATATCGATTTTTTTGTTTAAATCAATAATACCATCATTTTTGAAAATTGTATTGTTTAATAAATGTTATTAACGTTACATGTTTCAAGATTTCATTTGTATTAAATACATATTTTACTGAATCATTATTTTATACCAGATAATTTATAAAATATTGATTTATTCATTAGTACAAGACATAAGGACCTTTTTTACAAATTTATTTAAAGTTATTGTTCTAATATAAATTAATTTTAATAGAGATATTGTATTAAATAACAATTCTTAATAATTATTTATTTACAAGTAAATGTACAAATATGTCATTTAATAAAAAAAAACAAAATGGACCATTCAAAATATTTAGATAAGAATTACTGCACATATATATTTTGACACAAGGAATCAATTTTTCATAAAACTAAACCTTTATCTTCAACCCTTAAATGGGTAGACACTTACCACCCAAAATTGGGTGGAGATAAACAATTTTCGACTTCACCATCAAATTCTGCGTATATCCTTACATAAATATACCAAATTTCAAATTTTTTTATTGAAGGAATTCCAAATAAACACACTTTGAATTTTACCGCAAATCTTTGAATTTTCAGTGCGCAAGCTACGCGTCGGTTGCCGGCAAGATTCCTGAAATTTAGGGCAAATACAAGTTCAAATATTTAGTATATCCTTTGCAGAAAATTAACAAAAATTAGTATACGTATGTATTTTAACATGATGAATCGATTTTTCATAAAATTGAAAACATATCTGATACCCTTAAATGGGTACGTGTATGCTACCCAAAACTGGGTGGAGATACAAACCTGTCAACTACATCGCTAAATTCTACGTATATTTTAATACAAGTATACCAATTTTCAGAATTATTGTACAAATGGTTTAAGCCATAATAAGAAAACAATTTAAAATGGTTTAAATACAAATAAAATGACACTTGTTTTCCTAGATTAATTTTTTTATGGCAGATGGCACCATATGTAAAATCCACCCACACAACCTTGAAATTCTTTAGTTTTTCCAGTGCAGACGCCTTCTTTAGGGGGCCTGTTTTTTAACATGCCCCCAAATACCCATATAAATAATACATGGCAAAAACTTTGCACCGACAGGTATGGTTTGGAATGTGTAAGATCGCTCGATCGAAAAATCAATAATTCTGATCATGCGCAGTAAATCAAATTAAAATGAGTCCAAGATCCTGTTTTCAAATATGTGAGAATATTTAAAAAAGTTTCGAACTAACCTCCCCTAGAATTAAATTTTGAGAAACTTTTTTCAAATAAATTTTGTCCTCAAGTAAACCGTTTAGCCGGCAATGATTTTTATTCCAATTAGGCAATAACATTAAAAAATTCGCCAGGGCTGTACTTATAAAAATTTCACAACCAAATTTTGGGTTTATATGCAACTCGATCCGTAGATTCCAAAAATCGATAAGTCGACTTTGTAGGTCTACCAATTTTTGGGGTGACTGTTCTTTACCCAAAAATGGGTAGTGTTAGAAAATTGGCTTATCGATTTTTGGAATCTACGGCTCGAATTATACATGTACCCAAAATTTGGTTAATTTATAATAATAAACAAAAAAGTTTTTTTCCAAAAATTTTCTTTTAATTTAAAATTAGACAAAGATCCTGTTTCAAAAATGTAAGAATTTTAAAAAAAGTTTCAAACTAACCCCACCTAGAATTTAATTTTGAGAAACTTTTTATAAATAAATTTTGTCTTCAAGTGAACCGTTTAGCCGGAAATGATTTTTATTCCAATTATGCAATCACATTTAAAAATTCGCCAGGGCTGTACTTATAAAAATTTCACAACCAAATTTTGGGATTATATGCAACTCGACCCGTAGATTCAAAAAATCGATGGGTTGACTTCGTAGGTCTATTAATTTTTGGGGTGACTGCCCTTTACCCAAAAATGGGTGGTGTTAGAAAATTAACTTATCGATTTTTGGAATCTACGCCTCGAGTTATATATGTACTCAAAATTTGGTTAATTAATAATAATAAACAAAAAAGTTTTTTTTCAAAAATTTTCTTTTAATTTAAAATTACTCAATGATCCTATTTTCAAAAATGTGAGAATTTTAAAAAAAATTTCAAACTAACCCCACCTAGAATTTAATTTTAAGAAACTTTTTTCAAATATATTTTGTCCTCAAGTAAACCGTTTAGCCGGAAATGATTTTTATTCCAATTATGCAATTACATTTAAAAATTCGCCAGGGCTGTACTTATAAAAATTTCACAACCAAATTTTGGGATTATATGCAACTCGACCCGTAGATTCAAAAAATCGATGGGTTGACTTCGTAGGTTTTAATTTAAAATTACTCAATGATCCTGTTTTCAAAAATATGAGAATTTTAAAAAAAGTTTCAAACTAACCCCACCTAGAATTTAATTTTAAGAAACTTTTTTCAAATAAATTTTGTCCTCAAGTAAACCGTTTAGCCGAAAATGATTTTTATACCAATTATGCAATTACATTTAAAAATTCGCCAGGGCTGTACTTATAAAAATTTCACAACCAAATTTTGGGATTATATGCAACTCGACCCGTAGATTCAAAAAATCGATGGGTTGACTTCGTAGGTCTATTAATTTTTGGGGTGACTGCCCTTTACCCAAAAATGGGTGGTGTTAGAAAATTAACTTATCGATTTTTGGAATCTACGCCTCGAGTTATATATGTACTCAAAATTTGGTTAATTAATAATAATAAACAAAAAAGTTTTTTTTCAAAAATTTTCTTTTAATTTAAAATTACTCAATGATCCTATTTTCAAAAATGTGAGAATTTTAAAAAAAATTTCAAACTAACCCCACCTAGAATTTAATTTTAAGAAACTTTTTTCAAATATATTTTGTCCTCAAGTAAACCGTTTAGCCGGAAATGATTTTTATTCCAATTATGCAATTACATTTAAAAATTCGCCAGGGCTGTACTTATAAAAATTTCACAACCAAATTTTGGGATTATATGCAACTCGATCCGTAGATTCCAAAAATCGATAAGTCGACTTCGTAGGTCTACCAATTTTTGGGGTGACTGCCCTTTACCCAAAAATGGGTAGTGTTAGAAAATTGGCTTATCGATTTTTGGAATCTACGGCTCGAGTTATATATGTACCCAAAATTTAGTTAATTAATAATAATAAACAAAAAAGTTTTTTTTCAAAAATTTTCTTTTAATTTAAAATTACTCAAAGATCCTGTTTTCAAAAATATGAGAATTTTAAAAAAAGTTTCAAACTTACCCCACCTAGAATTTAATTTTAAGAAACTTTTTTCAAATAAATTTTGTCCTCAAGTAAACCGTTTAGCCGGAAATGATTTTTATTCCAATTATGCAAATACATTTAAAAATTCGCCAGGGCTGTACTTATAAAAATTTCACAACCAAATTTTGGAATTATATGCAACTCGACCCGTAGATTCCAAAAATCGATGGGTTGACTTCGTAGGTTTATTAATTTTTGGGGTGACTGCCCTTTACCCAAAAATGGGTAGTGTTAGAAAATTAACTTATCGATTTTTGGAATCTACGCCTCGAGTTATATATGTACCCAAAATTTGGTTAATTAATAATAATAAACAAAAAAGTTTTTTTTCAAAAATTTTCTTTTAATTTAAAATTACTCAATGATCCTATTTTCAAAAATGTGAGAATTTTAAAAAAAGTTTCAAACTAACCCCACATAGAATTTAATTTTAAGAAACTTTTTTCAAATAAATTTTGTCCTCAAGTAAACCGTTTAGCCGGAAATGATTTTTATTCCAATTATGCAATTACATTTAAAAATTCGCCAGGGCTGTACTTATAAAAATTTCACAACCAAATTTTGGAATTATATGCAACTCGACCCGTAGATTCCAAAAATCGATGGGTTGACTTCGTAGGTCTATTAATTTTTGGGGTGACTGCCCTTTACCCAAAAATGGGTGGTGTTAGAAAATTGGCTTAACGATTTTTCGAATCTATGGCTCGAGTGATATATGTACCCAAAATTTGGTTAATTAATAATAATAAACAAAAAAGTTTTTTTTCAAAAATTTTCTTTTAATTTAAAATTACTCAAAGATCCGTTTTTCAAAAATATAAGAATTTTTAAAAAAGTTTTAAACTAACCCCACCTAGAATTTAATTTTGAGAAACTTTTTTCAAATAAATTTTGTCCTCAAGTAAACCGTTTAGTCGGAAATGATTTTTTTCCAATTATGCAATTACATTTAAAAATTCGCCAGGGCTGTACTTATAAAAATGTGACAACCAAATTTTGGGTTTATATGCAACTTGACCCGTAGATTCCAAAAATCGATAGGTCGACTTCGTAGGTCTATTAATTTTTTAAGTGCCTGTCTTTTACCCAAAAATGGGTGGTGTTAGAAAATTGGCTTATCGATTTTTGGAATCTACGGCTCGAGTTATATATGTACTTAAAATTTGGTTTATTAATAATAATAAACAAAAAAGTTTTTTTCCAAAAATTTTATTTTAAATTAAAATTACTCAAAGATCTTGTTTTCAAAAATGTGACAATTTTTAAAAAAGTTTCAAACTAACCCCACCTAGAATATAATTTTGAGAAACTTCTTTCAAATAATTTTGTCCTCAAGTAAACCATTTAGCCGGAAATGATTTTTTTCCAATTATGCTATTCTTCATCCAAAACTGGGTATAGATAAACAATTTTCGACTTCACCGTCAGATTCTAAGTATATCCTTACATAAATATACCGAATTTCAATTTTTTTTTTAAAAGGAATTCCAAATAAAAACACTTTGAATTTTACCGCAAATCTTTGAATTTTCAGTGCGCAAGCTACGCGTCAGACGCCGGCAAGATTCCTGAAATTTAGGGCAAATACAAGTTCAAATATTTGGTATATCCTTTAGTGAAAATTATCAAAAATTAGTATACATATGTATTTTGGCACAAGAAATCGATTTTTAATAAAATTAAACCCCTATCTTAAACCCTTAAATGGGTACATGTATGCTGCCCAAAACTAGGTAGAGATACAAACCTGCTGACTTTACCACTAAATTCTACGTACTTTTTACTACAAGTATACCAATTTTCAGAATTATTGTACGAATAGTTTAAGCCATAATAAGAAAACTATTTAAAATGGTTTAAATACAAATAAAATGTAACACTTGTCCTAGTTTAAATTTTTTATGGCAGATGGCACCATATGTAAAATCCACCCACACAACCTTGAAATTCTTTAGTTTTTCCAGTGCAGACGCCTTCTTTAGGGGGCCTGTTTTTTAAATGCCCCCAAATACTCATATAAATAATACATGGCAAAAACTTTGCACCGACAGGTATGGTTTGGAATGTGTAAGATTGATCGATCGAAAAATCAATAATTCTGATCATGCGCAGTAAGTCAAATTGTTTTTTTTTATGAATAAATTTATGAAATTTAATTTGTTTAATTATTTTTTTGAATATATTCGTCAATTTTATGCACCAGAAATTAATAACAACTAATATTTTATTAATTGTTAATAACAATTTTTATAACCTCAAATGGCAGATGACAACAATAATGGATAAACAAATGTACATAATTGGAACTGAAAACAAAAGTAATTTATTCAGTTTTTATTTTGTTACAAGGTGATATTTGGTTAGTAAACATTTGTTTAAACAATGGATATGTAAATAAATTGTATTTCAGGGCATGAAACCAGTTTTTCAGTAAAATAAACCAGATTTTGAGCGAGTATTGAACTTGAAAAACCGGTTTGGGAAGAAACTGTTCATAAAAACCAGTACAAAAACCGGTTTGAACGGAAACTAGTTAGAAAAACCGGTTTGCGAAACAGGTTTAGAGACAACAAGGTTTATTAGCTCTTACATAGAGCTTCAGGCAATAATTTTTACAAATTTAATAACAACTCTATTGGTTATTTTATAGATTTTTGTAAAGATGCTACAGCTTTCAATGCCTCTTAAACCAAATGGACATAACAATATTACATGTATTATATTACGGTATGTATATTTGTATATAATAATCAATACACAGCATTATTATTATCATTGTATATGTTTTTCTACAGAATTCCAAATGAGATGATTACAAGAACCTATTAAATGCAAACATTACAAATGTTTGGAGTTGTCTAGCGAAGAATATTGTTGTTTAAGGGATGAAATATCGCAGGACTAAACTCCGGGGGTTGTTTTTATGTAGACGAAGAATGAGGGACGAATCAAAGAAGACAAAACACAAACAGATGACATCAAACAACAAAATAATGATAAATAACCTTTAATAAGACTAGATGGATAATGTTAGTGTTACTTTAATATTTTAGTACAAGTATTTAGTATAATTTTACTCAGTGCTTCACACTGAATCTGCTGATGTATAACACATTATCTTTTTATGAAAATTTAGTGAAGAAAAATGAAAACAAAAAAATGTAGATGCCATGTCAGTGTTATACATAATAATTTTTATTTATTTTGTATTATATGTTTATTTCTGTAAACTGTATTATTAGCATAATGTTTACAATATGTTATAGTTATTGTATTATTGTATATAATATTAACAAACAATGAAATACTTTTATTCTGTACACTCTATAATGTATATAACAAAATATGGTATTTATTATAATAAAAAATGAATAATATGTACAATATTATATTTATTTAACCTCCAAATTACATATTATAACAATATTTAATTGAAAAATTATTGTATGTGGTCCAATTTTGAAGAAATTCCAATGTACATTTTATGGTATTTAAGCGCCAGCGCCAGTCATATTTTGCATTCCATAAATAATTTGTTGCTATCACACAAGACGTATTCAGGAAATTTTCTGCTAGTCAATATTTCTCTATATATTCTTAAATAAACAATTTTGATCATTTATTTTGTATTTTTTATAAACTATTGTCTTATCCTTGTTGAAATACATATAAATTTTGGCCCAAAAAACTGTTAAACATTTTCTATAACCAATATTTTTTAATTACAGTCCTGGATTTTATGAAGGTCAGATTTGCTGTAATACACGTGGAGACATCTTGCTGCAGATATAACAAACGTCAAATAAAATTGACAAAGAAAAGCATATTTTAATTATAATAAACATAAAATCGTGTATTAAACTATATTTTAATTATTAATTTATTTAAAATGAGAAGTTTAACGTACTTTCTTACAGGACAACAAAAGAATATAGTTCATAAGTTTCATCATAGAGTACAGTAGCAGTATTGTTTTGGTATTAATGAATTTGAAAAAATCCATTTTTTGGCTAAACTAATAACATTTCGCCCAAGTTTGTCATAAGAAAAAATATTTGTAATTAAAAATAAATGGCAGTTTGGTTGAAAATTTTTTTAATATTCGTTTTAATTTCAGAGATAATGAATAAAAATAAAAACCAATTTATTTCTCGCAAACAAAATTTTTTACAAAATAATTTTTGTAACAAACTCTATTTATTATTTAATTCTAAATATATTTTAACTTATAGTTTATTTTATTTACGTATAGTTCTTGAAAGAATCTTTTATTTATTTACACATTTATATCTCTAAAAATACAAACTATATAATTAAGATTGTTATATAAATAATTAAAATAGAATATTTTGAGCAAATTTTATTTGAAACTTTTTTCTATTTAACGCCCCAGTTTTGAGATAATAATTTCTGAAAATGAATAAGATAAAATTCTCTAAGTCCAGCCAGTGTTTATAATTCTTGTCAATAATTGGCTATACCAATATTTTATTATATATAAATTATTAAATAACGGCTTTATTTCTCATTTTTAAAAAAAGTTTATTTGAAGATATTTACTCACAATTAAAAGTTACATAATACTGTATTTGTATATTGATATATATTTTTTTTTAACTTTAGCTACACATTGCATGTGCATGAAAATTTGAATAACTTTTGTATCCTGAGGAATATTTAAATGAAAATTGGTATACATACGTATTTTTACCCGAGGAATCGATTTTTGATAAAATTAAATCCACATTTGTTACCCAAAAATGAGTATAAATTCACGACCCGAAAATGGGTGGAGATGAAATTGTTTCTATAATGCCATTAGAATCTACGTACTTTCTTATATAAATAACCCAGTCTTCAATTGCTTAATTGGTCTAAGTACCATGAATAATTTATTGAAACCGTTCTTGAGTAGCGATTCAGACACCATTGTTGATAAATGTTACAATTAAAACTGGACCATTCAAAATATTTTGATAAAAATTACAATGCATATATATTTTGAATCATGGAATTCATTTTTGTTAAAATTAAACCCCTATCTTCAACCCTTAAATGGTTAGGTATATAGTACCCAAAACTGGGTAGAGATACAAACCTGTCGACTACACCATTCGAATATACATATTTTTTTATATATGTATACCAATTTTCAAAATTATTATACTACAGTAATATAAGGTTCTGAATCACACACCTTTAGGGTCAATGACCTCTGAAAATTTTGTTTTGATATTACTAAATTACCTGTTGCAATATTTTAACAAAAATTAGTAAACATATGTATTATAACCCAAAGAATCGATTTTTCGTAAAATTAAAGTCGTACCCTCAACCCTTAAATATTAGATATTTACCACCCAAAACTGGGTAAAGATAAACAATTTTCGACTTCACCATCAGATTCTACGTATATTGTTACATAAGTGTACCAATTTTCAAATTTTTTTGTTCAAGGAATTCCAAATAAACACACTTTGAATTTTACCGCAAATCTTTGAATTTTCAGTGTGCAAGCTACGCGTCAGACGCCGACAAGATTCCTGAAATTTAGGGCAAATACAAGTTCAAATATTTAGTATATCCTTAGCAGAAAAGTAACAAAAATTGGTATACTTATATATTTTGACCCAAGGAATCGATTTTTTATAAAATTAAATCCCTATCTTCAACCCTTAAATGGGTAGATACAAGCTACCCAAAACTGGGTGAAGAAACAAAACTGTCGATTTGATCATTAAATTCTACGTATTTTTTAATACAAGTACCCCAGTTTTCAGAATTATTGCACTAGTTGTTTAAGCCCAATAAAAAATAATTTTTGAAACCCGTATTTTTGAACAATAGAATGAAAACGAATAACTTTTATGTTCTTAAGAATATTCAAATGAAAATTGGTACACATATGTATTTTGGACCGAGGAATCGATTTTTGTTAAAATTAAACCCATATCCCTTACCCAAAAATGGGTGCATATTTACCACCCGAAAATGGGTAGAGCTGGATTTTTTTCTGTATTATCATTAGATTCTACAAACTTTCTTATATAAACAACCCAGTTTTCAAAATTTTTGCTTAATTGGTCTAAGTACCATAAATCAATTAGTAAAATTATTTTTGAGTAGCGATGTTATGTAAATACTACTGTTGATAAATGCTACAATTAAAATTGGACCACTCAAAAGAATTTGATAAAAATCATTGTATATATGAATTTTGACCCAAGGAATCAATTTTTAATAAAATTAAACCTCTATCTTTAACCCTTAAATGGGTATATATATGCTACCCAAAAGTGGGTAGAAATACATACACGTCGGCTTCACCATTCGAATCTACATAATTTTTTATACATGTATACCAATTTTCAGAATTATTGTATTACAGTAATATATGGTTCTGAATCACACACCTTTAGGGTCAATGACCTCTGACAATTTTGTATTGATATTACTAAATTACCTGTTGTAATATTTTAACAAAAATTAATAAACATATGTATCATGACCCTAAGAATCGATTTTTCGTAAAATTAAAGTCGTACCCTCAACCCTTAAATGGGTAGATAATCACCACCCAAAACTGGGTAAAGGTAAACAATTTCGGACTTCACTTTCAGATTCTATGTATGTTCTTACATAAGTGTACCAATTTTCAAATTTTTTTGTTAAAGGAATTCCAAATAAACACACTTTGAATTTTACCGCAAATCTTTGAATTTTTAGTGCGCAAGCTACGCGTCGGACGCCGATAAGATTCCTGAAATTTAGGGCAAATACAAGTTCAAATATTTAGTATATCCTTTGCAGAAAATTAACAAAAATTGGTATACTTATGTATTTTGACCCGAGGAATCGATTTTTGATAAAATTAAACCCCTATCTTCAACCCTTATATGGGCAGATATACGCTACCCAAAACTAGGTAGAGATACAAACCTGTCGACTTCACCATTCGAATCTACATATTTTTTTATACATGTATACCAATTTTCAGAATTATTTTATTACAGTAATATAAGGTTCTGAATCACACACCTTTAGGGTCAATGACGTCTGAAAATTTTGTTTTGATATTACTGAATTACCTGTTGCAATATTTTAACAAAAATTAGTAAACATATGTATTATGACCCAAAGAATCGATTTTTTGTATAATTAAAGTCGTATTCTCAACCCTTAAATAAGTAAATATTCATCACCCAAAACTGGGTAAAGATAAACAATTTTAGACTTCACCATCAGATTCTACGTAAATTCTTACATAAGTGTACCAATTTTCAAATTTTTTTGTGCAAGGAATTCAAAATAAACACACTTTGAATTTTACCGCAAATCTTTGAATTTTTAGTGCGCAAGCTAAGCGTCGGACGCCAAAAAATTCCTGAAATTTAGGACAAATACAAGTTCAATCGATTTTTGATAAAATTGAAACCATATCTGAAACCCTTAAATGGGTACATATATGCTGCCCAAAACTGGGTAAAGATACAAACCTGTCGACTTTATCACTAAAATCTACGTATTTTTTAATATAAGTATACCAATTTTCAGAATTATTGTACGAATGGTTTAAGCCATAATAAGAAAACTATTTAAAATGGTTTAAATACAAATAAAATATGACACTTGTTTTCCTAGATTAATTTTTTTATGACAGGTGGCACCATATGTAAAATCCACCCACACAACCTTGAAATTATTTAGTTTTCCCAGTGCAGACGCCTTCTTTAGGGGGCCTGTTTCTTTAAATGCCTCCAAACACTCATATAAATAATACATGGCAAAAACTTTGTACCGACAGGCATGGATTGGAATGTGTAAGATCGCTCGATCGAAAAATCAATAATATTGATCATGCGCAGTAAATCAAATTAAAATGAGTCCAAGATCCTGTTTTCAAAAATGTGTGAATTTTAAAAAAAGTTTTAAACTGACCCCACCTAGAATTTAATTTTGAGAAACTTTTTTCAAATAAATTTTGTCCTCAAGTAAACCGTTTAGCCGGAAATGATTTTTATTCCAAATATGCAATTACATTTAAAAATTCGCCAGGGCTGTACTTATAAAAATTTCAAAACCAAATTTTGGGCTTATATACAATTTGATCCGTAGATTCCAAAAATCGATAGGTCGACTTCGTAGGTCTACCAATTTTTGGGGTGACTGCCCTTTACCCAAAAATGGGTAGTGTTAGAAAATTGGCTTATTGATTTTTGGAATCTACGGCTCGAGTTATATATGTAGCCAAAATTTGGTTAATTAATAATAATTAACAAAAAAGTTTTTTTTCAAAAATTTTCTTTTAATTTAAAATTACTCAAAGATCCTGTTTTCAAAAATATAAGAATTTTAAAAAAAGTTTCAAACTAACCCCACCTAGAATTTAATTTTGAGAAACTTTTTTCAAATAAATTTTGTCCTCAAGTGTACCGTTTAGCCGGAAATGATTTTTATTCCAATTATGTAATTACATTTAAAAATTCGCCAGGGCTGTACTTATAAAAATGTGACAACCAAATTTTGGGTTTATATGCAACTCGACCCGTAGATTCCAAAAATCGATGAGTCGACTTCGTAGGTTTACTAATTTTTGGGGTGACTGCCGTTTACCCAGAAATGGGTAGTGTTAGAAAATTGGCTTATCAATTTTTGGAATCTACGGCTCGAGTTATATTTGTACCCAAATTTTGGTTAATTAATAATAATAAACATAAAAGTTTTTTTTCAAAAATTTTCTTTTAATTTAAAATTACTCAAAGATCCGTTTTTCAAAAATATAAGAATTTTAAAAAAAGTTTCAAACTAACCCCACCTAGAATTTAATTTTGAGAAACTTTTTTCAAATAAATTTTGTCCTCAAGTAAACCGTTTAGTCGGAAATGATTTTTTTCCAATTATGCAATTACATTTAAAAATTCGCCAGGGCTGTACTTATAAAAATTTCACAACCAAATTTTGGGTTTATATACAACTTGACCCGTAGATTCCAAAAATCGATAGGTCGACTTCGTAGGTCTATTAATTTTTTAAGTGCCTGCCCTTTACCCAAAAATGGGTAGTGTTAGAAAATTGGCTTATCGATTTTTGGAATCTACGGCTCGAGTTATATATGTACTTAAAATTTGGTTTATTAATAATAATAAACAAAAAAGTTTTTTTCCAAAAATTTTCTTTTAAATTAAAATTACTCAAAGATCCTGTTTTCAAAAATGTGACAATTTTTAAAAAAGTTTCAAACTAACCCCACCTAGAATATAATTTTGAGAAACTTCTTTCAAATAAATTTTGTCCTCAAGTAAACCATTTAGCCGGAAATGATTTTTTTCCAATTATGCAATTCTCCATCCAAAACTGGGTATAGATAAACAATTTTCGACTTCACCGTCAGATTCTAAGTATATCCTTACATAAATATACCGAATTTCAAATATTTTTTTTAAAAGGAATTCCAAATAAACACACTTTGAATTTTACCGCAAATCTTTGAATTTTCAGTGCGCAAGCTACGCGTCAGACGCCGGCAAGATTCCTGAAATTTAGGGCAAATACAAGTTCAAATATTTGGTATATCCTTTAGTGAAAATTATCAAAAATTGGTATACATATGTATTTTGACACGAGAAATCGATTTTTAATAAAATTAAACCCCTATCTTAAACCCTTAAATGTGTACATGTATACTCCCCAAAACTAGGTAGAGATACAAACCTGTTGACTTTACCACTAAATTCTACGTACTTTTTACTACAAGTATACCAATTTTCAGAATTATTGTACGAATAGTTTAAGCCATAATAAGAAAACTATTTAAAATGGTTTAAATACAAATAAAATGTAACACTTGTTGTCCTAGTTTAAATTTTTTATGGCAGATGGCACCATATGTAAAATCCACCCACACAACCTTGAAATTCTTTAGTTTTTCCAGTGCAGACGCCTTCTTTAGGGGGCCTGTTTTTTTAAATGCCCCCAAATACTCATATAAATAATACATGGCAAAAACTTTGCACCGACAGGTATGGTTTGGAATGTGTAAGATTGATCGATCGAAAAATCAATAATTCTGATCATGCGCAGTAAGTCAAATTGTTTTTTTTATGAATAAATTTATGAAATTTAATTTGTTTAATTATTTTTTTGAATATATTCGTCAATTTTATGCACCAGAAATTAATAACAACTAATATTTTATTAATTGTTAATAACAATTTTTATAACCTCAAATGGCAGATGACAACAATAATGGATAAACAAATGTACATAATTGGAACTGAAAACAAAAGTAATTTATTCAGTTTTTATTTTGTTACAAGGTGATATTTGGTTAGTAAACATTTGTTTAAACAATGGATATGTAAATAAATTGTATTTCAGGGCATGAAACCAGTTTTTCAGTAAAATAAACCAAATTATGAGCGAGTATTGAACTTGAAAAACCGGTTTGGGAAGAAACTGTTCATAAAAACCAGTACAAAAACCGGTTTGAACGGAAACTAGTTAGAAAAACCGGTTTGCGAAACAGGTTTAGAGACAACAAGGTTTATTAGCTCTTACATAGAGCTTCAGGCAATAATTTTTACAAATTTAATAACAACACTATTGGTTATTTTATAGATTTTTGTAAAGATGCTACAGCTTTCAATGCCTCTTAAACCAAATGGACATAACAATATTACATGTACGGTATGTATATTTGTATATAATAATCAATACACAGCATTATTATTATCATTGTATAAGTTTTTCTACAGAATTCCAAATGAGATGATTACAAGAACCTATTAAATGCAAACATTACAAATGTTTGGAGTTGTCTAGCGAAGAATATTGTTGTTTAAGGGATGAAATATCGCAGGACTAAACTCCGGGGGTTGTTTTTATGTAGACGAAGAATGAGGGACGAATCAAAGAAGACAAAACACAAACAGATGACATCAAACAACAAAATAATGATAAATAACCTTTAATAAGACTAGATGGATAATGCTAGTGTTACTTTAATATTTTAGTACAAGTATTTAGTATAATTTTACTCAGTGCTTCACACTGTGAAGAAAAATGAAAACAAAAAAATGTAGATGCCATGTCAGTGTTATACATAATAATTTTTATTTATTTTGTATTATATGTTTATTTCTGTAAACTGTATTATTAGCATAATGTTTACAATATGTTATAGTTAACAATTATTGTATATAATATTAACAAACAATGAAATACTTTTATTCTGTACACTCTATAATGTATATAACAAAATATGGTATTTATTATAATAAAAAATGAATAATATGTACAATATTATATTTATTTAACCTCCAAATTACATATAATAACAATATTTAATTGAAAAATTATTGTATGTGGTCCAATTTTGAAGAAATTCCAATGTACATTTTATGGTATTTAAGCGCCAGCGCCAGTCATATTTTGCATTCCATAAATAATTTGTTGCTATCACACAAGACGTATTCAGGAAATTTTCTGCTAGTCAATATTTCCGTATATATTCTTAAATAAACAAGTTTGATAATTTATTTTGTATTTTTTATAAACTATTGTCTTATCCTTGTTGAAATACATATAAATTTTGGCCCAAAAAACTGTTAAACATTTTCTATAACCAATATTTTTTAATTACAGTCCTGGATTTTATGAAGGTCAGATTTGCTGTAATACACGTGGAGACATCTTGCTGCAGATATAACAAACGTCAAATAAAATTGACAAAGAAAAGCATATTTTAATTATAATAAACATAAAATCGTGTATTAAACTATATTTTAATTATTAATTTATTTAAAATGAGAAGTTTAACGTACTTTCTTACAGCACAACAAAAATATAGTTCATAAGTTTCATCATAGAGTACAGTAGCAGTATTGTTTTGGTATTAATGAATTTGAAAAAAATCCATTTTTTGGCTAAACTAATAACATTTCGCCCAAGTTTGTCACAAGAAAAAATATTTGTAATTAAAAATAAAAGGCAGTTTGGTTGAAACTTTTTTTTATATACGTTTTAATTTCAGAGATAATGAATAAAAATAAAAACCAATTTATTTCTCGCAAACAAAATTTTTTACAAAATAATTTTTGTAACAAACTCTATTTATTATTTAATTCTAAATATATTTTAACTTATAATTTATTTTATTTACGTATAGCTCTTGAGAAAATTTTCTATTTATTTAAACATTTATATCTCTAAAAATACAAACTATATAATTAAGATTGTTATATAAATAATTAAAATAGAATATTTTGAGCAAATTTTATTTGGAACTTTTTTCTATTTAACGCCCCAGTTTTGAGATAATAATTACTGTAAATGAATAGGATAAAATTCACTAAGTCCAACCAGTGTTTATAATTCTTGTCAATAGGTGGCTATACCAATATTTTATTGGAATTATTGATTCATAAATTATTAAATAACGGCTTTATTTCTCATTTTTAAAAAAAGATTATTTGAAGATATTTACTCACGATTAAAAGTTACATAATACTGCATTTGTATATTGATATATATATTTTTTTAACTTTAACTACACATTGCATGTGCATGAAAACTAGAATAACTTTTGTATCCTGATGAATATTTGAATGAAAATTGGTACAGTATTTTTACCCGAGGAATCGATTTTTGATGAAATTAAATTCACATTTGTTACCCAAAAATGAGTATAAATTTACGACCCAAAAATGGGTGGAGATGAAATTGTTTCTATAATGCCATTAGAATCTACGTACTTTCTTATATAAATAACCCAGTCTTCAATTGCTTAATTGGTCTAAGTACCATGAATAAATCAGTAAAACCGTTCTTGAGTAGCGATTCAGATACCATTGTTGATAAATGTTACAATTAAAACTGGACCATTCAAAATATTTTGATAAAAATTACAATGCATATATATTTTGTATCATGGAATTCATTTTTGATAAAATTAAACCCCTATCTTCAACCCTTAAATGGTTAGGTATATAGTACCCAAAACTGGGTCGAGATACAAACCTGTCGACTTTACCATTCGAATCTACATATTTTTTTATACATGTATACCAATTTTTAGAATTATTGTACTACAGTAATATAAGGTTCTGAATCACACATCTTTAGGGTCAATGACCTCTGAAAATTTTGTTTTGATATTACTAAATTACCTGTTGCAATATTTTAACAAAAATTAGTAAACATATGTATTAAGACCCAAAAAATCGATTTTTTGTAAAATTAAAGTCGTACCCTCAACCCTTAAATGGGTAGATAATCACCACCCAAAACTGGGTAAAGGTAAATAATTTTCGACTTCACTTTCAGATTCTATGTATGTTCTTACATAAGTGTACCAATTTTCAAATTTTTTTGTTGAAGGAATTCCAAATAAACACACTTTGAATTTTACCGCAAATCTTTGAATTTTTAGTGTGCAAGCTACGCATCAGACGCCGACAAGATTCCTGAAATTTAGGGTAAATACAAGTTCAAATATTTAGTATATCCTTTGCAGAAAATTAACAAAAATTAGTACACGTATGTATTTTGACACGAAGAATCGATTTTTTCTAAAATTAAACCCCTATCTTCAACCCTTATATGGGTAGATATAGCTACCCAAAACTAGGTAGTGATACAAACCTGTCGACTTCACCATTCGAATTTACATATTTTTTTATACATGTATACCAATTTTCAGAATTATTGTACTACTGTAATATAAGGTCCTGAATCACACACCTTTAAGGTCAATGACATGTGAAAAGTTTGTTTTGATATTACTGAGTTACCTGTTGCAATATTTTAACAAAAATTAGTAAACATATGTATTAAAACCCAAAGAATCGATTTTTTGTAAAATTAAAGTCGTACCCTCAACTCTTAAATGGGTAGATATTTACCACCCATAACTGGGTAAAGATAAACAATTTTCGACTTCACCATCAGATTCTACGTATATTGTTACATAAGTGTACCAATTTTCAAATTTTTTTGCTGAAGGAATTCCAAATAAACACACTTTGAATTTTACCGCAAATCTTTGAATTTTCAGTGGGCAAGCTACGCGTTGGACGCCGACAAGATTCCTGAAATTTAGGGCAAATACAAGTTCAAATATTTTGTATATCCTTTGCAGAAAATTAACAAAAATTAGTATACATATATATTTTGACCCGAGGAATCGATTTTTGATAAAATTAGAATAGTATCTTCAACCCTTAAATAGGTAGATATTTGTTACCCAAAACTGGGTATATATACAAACTTGTCGACTTTACCATTAAATTCTACGTATTTTTTAATAGAAGTTTGCAAATTTTCAGAATTATTGTGCAAATGGTTTAAGCCTAGTAAAAAACGATTTAAAACCGTATTTTTTTTGGGGTCAACGACCTTTAAGAATTTTTTAATTAAATAGCCATTTGTTTAAATATTTTAATAAAATTTGGTATACATATGTATTGTGAATGGTCCATTTTTTAATGTAACATTTATCAACAATGGTATTTATATCGCTATTCAAAAATAGTTTTACTAATTTTTTTGTGGTACTTAAAACTTCAAATACGGGTACTTCCGGTTCTCCAATTATAACCAAAATCTTATCAGCTGTTCATATGGATGTAAAGAAGAGGAATATGAAACAATTATGATTTTTAGAACTGTAATGATGGTGTTATCGTCAGAGAAATTTTGACACGCACACACAGACTCACAGACAGACACACATGCAGACGTCATCGTAAAACTAGTAATATCGTATTCTAGGGATCCTAAAACATGTTTATTCTTCTTGGTTCTTCTTCATCGTGAATAGTCTCAAAGTTAAACCATGCATTTGCATTTTTATCAGAGTTCTTGGTAGAAAAATAATTCATCATTTAAAATGAAACATTTTCCAGCAACGTAATAAAGGTTAATGTACAACAAATTATATATTTTTGTAGAATGTGTTATAATATAAATTGATAAGAAAATAACTTTATTATTCGAGAAATATATGATATTCTTCCAAAAGAACGATGATTAAACATAAGATTTTGAATCATTTTATCAGTTTTTGTACATATCTTAAACAGTATTTTGCGTACATATTTTTATTTATATATCAATAAAAGTTATTGTACAACAATTTACAAGTATTTGAGACTATTTAACAACAACATATAGTTCCAAATAGTTTATAGTTTTAAAGATATATACTTTGAAACAGTCACATCTTGGAATCAGCTGTTTTTGCAATAACATTTAGAATGAAATTATTACATTTCTGTAACAATTAGGGCAATATAGTAATTGGAAATATGTGAAACAATGTTTGAATATTGATTTTTTACTAATAAATTATAGAAATATTTAATGAAATAGTTCAATATGTGCCCCTATTCTCCGAGCCAAATCTACAATGAAAACATTGCAAATTTTGACAATTTATAAATAAATAATGAAAAATTGTTTATAGAATATTATAATATGAATAATAAGCATCATTTTTTCATAAAAATATATTGCAAAGTTATTAAAACAAACACATAAATAATTGATAAAGGTATTATGTAACTCTGACAAAATACAGCAATTTATTATTAATTACAGTAAAAGCAAGCATGGAATATTAAAATAGGATTAATAAGGATCATTTTTATTCAAAAACATATTACAATAATGTTTAAACAAAGCCAATAACTATAATCAACATTTTAACAATGTTCTTGGTTAACAGCTGACAGTTCCAACTTCAAGTCGTTGAATTTTCGCCGATTTCTCGGAAATACTAAAATCTACAAATGTTTTAAGTACTTTTTCATGAATAGCATATAAAATGGCATGTTTTTATAAAGATTATTTATCATTTAATGATAATTGATAATTCCGAATCATCAATCATCAATCTGACGTTGGATATCTCCTGTCTCTCTCCAACACACGTCCTCTTATGTAAATTCCGCGAGCGACTCCATGATTCAGTCTAGATTCAGTTCGCGGTGTGTCCACGTCGCGTTGCTCCGCGAAGGCGCCATCTATTTAACGTTGTGGAAATTTTGCACTGCACAAGATTCCAAGTTATTTCGTGTTCATTGAACGTAACTGGGTATTTATCAACACAAATAATTATTTAAGTAGTGTTTACGATATTTTAATGACATTTTATGTTGAAATTGAGAAAGTGTACGTGTGTTTTGAAGGAACATTGTGTTGTTGAATAACATTTGGTGAAATAAGTGATTAAATATAAGAACATTTATTGATGTTTACGAACAATGCCAAGCCGATAATAGTTGCTGAGAATAATTGATTAGTAAAATAGTCAGTGGTGTATCTATTCGTATTTTTGACTAAATATAGTGCAAACTTTGAAGGTTAAAACGGACAAGAGACGTCCTTAATTTGTAAGTGTAATTTAATTCATTTAAAAGACATATATTTAGGGTTTCATATTGTTGCAAGTTAAGAATAATAGTATTTTGCATTTTACGAAAACTGTTATAGGTAACATTTCTGGGCTATTTTAACATTTCTTTTTATTTCAGCATTTTTCGAACACTAGTTCGCAGCGGAGCAATACCCACGTATCACTGCAAAATTCTCATAATCCCACGCGCGGCTTCTTCATTCTTTGCCATGTACTCGAAGAGAAAATTGCCAACATGTTTTTAGTGCTACAAATTGATGATTTTGTGCTGGAAAAACTAGGAAAAGCTGAGAAATTTACGCGAAAAAGTGAAACAAAGTGTTCTTTAAACGTTTGTGATAAGAATTTTGTGGGAATCGATTGTTTAGTGCAAGAAAACAACCAAACTTTGGTGGCGTCCCTTTGATATGTAAGTAGAATTTTAATTATTTGTTACAATACCTGCTTGAAAGTATTGGAAATAAGTTTAAATAATATCCCAACTTTATTAAAGGTTATGTAAAATGATAATGTGTTTGTATGAGAATAAAATGTTTCATGATTATAGTTAAGCTTTGTGTACAATTTTATAAATTATTAAATATTTCATAGCAAACATATTGGTAACAAACTAAAATTTGAATAATAGCAAAATAGCTTTTAAGTAATTTATTTATTAGAAATCGAACAAAATGCATTCAGTAGCAAACATCAATTTAATTTTTATGTTTTTGTCAATTTGCAGATGAATGGAAATTGCCGAGTTCCCGAGTAATTGAAAACGAGTGTGCAGAGATACCGAGCAGTTGAGTACGAGATTGCAGAGATGCCGAGTAGCTGAGATCTTCTAATGTAAGTCATGCTAAATTAAATCATTTTTCTCTTTTGATAATAAATAAATAAATCATCACGGTTTGAATATTTCACAATTTGTGGGTGTGTCAATCCACACAGTTTTCAGTAATGATGATAATATCAGGGGCAATGATCTCATATAGGCGTAAGCACCATTTTAACAATGGGGTATTTTTAATTTTCACTTAATCCGACTACGTTGGTTACAGGAAATATAATTAAATTTTCCCAGGGCTTTAGTTTCCAAAATAGAAATTTTTAATTTGATTAGAAATCTCCCATAGTTTTTTCACTTTGCCGGGCTATAACTAATGAACGGTTAAAGATACATTGACGCGCTTTACGGAATTCGATTTTATGGACTTTTGTACATATGTGTTTCAATTTTCAATTGTCGTGCCCATCTGGTACAGTCAGACAAAGCGAAAAACCAAAAAATGAGATCTTCAAATAGACAGTAGTCTATTAAAAATTCGATCACCCTGTATTTAAAAGAAAAGTATTTTCCCTTAAAACAGTTACCCATTTTTGGGTAATAACCCTAAAACGGATGGAAATACATACTTGGCGATATCACAAATCGATTCTGCGAATATAACTACATAATTATTAAGCATATAAAAGAAGTTTTAGAAAGAAAATAATAAAAAAAAATCAATTAAAAAATTGACTTTTTAGGGTTTTTGTATTAAAATATCGGTCGAAGAATTATTTGTCCCACAATTTTTTTATAGTTTTAAGTCTATATTTAAAGAATTTTGTAGGAATTTGTCCAGAGTTTATGATTTGTTGAAAAAGTAATCCCTTCGAATTTTATGCACATCAGACAAAATAAGATATGTTTCTTTAAAACGCCTGAAACACATAAATAAATTCAAAATTGATATTAAAATAATTAAATATTAAATAATTCCACGATAAATTTTATATTTTGCGTAATTTATTTCCAAATAAATTGCAACTTGAGTCACGTAGTACTTGATATTCCTACGCGTACGCGGCCACTTAACAAGTTCACAACTACATGTTAGAACAAAATGGCGAGGTGACGCTAACTTGCATTTTGCTGTGATAAAACGTTTATTTTCCTCGTTAAATCTCAAGACACACAAGAAAAATTATGTAGAAAAGTTTTATAAAGTGAGTGTTCATCGTTTGAGATAATAATTGTTACCGGGGTCGACTATTTGTGCAAGAAAATTACGTAAATATGAACACAACTCTTGGTACATGTTGTACAAAGGGACCAGTTTGCATTTTAGTGTAGTGGATATTTATTTTCTTCGTTAAAACTTTGGAAACGTATGAAAAATCATGTACAAAAGTGAGATAAAGTGTTGGTTGAACGTTTAAGACAATATTTGTTACTGAAGGCGATATATTTGTACGAGAAAATTACTGGCGAATTACAATGTTGGAATCGTGAGTACAACTTTATTTATGTATGGAAATATACTGCAAAGTGTTATTTTTCTTTATATTTTACATGATTTTATATGTACTTTGAGGGTTTTCATAATTATGTGCATACAATTTTAGCGTGGGTTTGTTTAGAAAATGGCGTATTTTGTGGACATAATGTAAAAATATCTAGTCGTTAAAATATGATGTATTTGGTATTTCATATTGTTGAAAATTAATAATAATAGTAAGTTTAAACAATGTATCAACTATATTAATTTAAAGTTTGGGCAGTTGAGAACAATTTAAAATAGTTTCTGGCAATTCTTAATAAATTTTATTGGTATATAATTTTACGTTCGAATATTCATGAATAATTGCATTTTAAAGTACATCTCTTATTTTGTATTATTTTTATTTTGTAAATAAATTTTCTATCTGCATTGTATTAACAAAATCGAGCATAATTACGGTCGGCATTCCAAATTAAACTCGTTTGTGTTTGCCTGTAATGTTTTCTCTCGTCACTCGTGTAGCAGTCGTCTTCAAGCAAATATCTATTTGATTTTACTGCTAAAATGCATTTATTGTTAATATATTTTTGTTTTAATAGTGAAATATTGTTAACTATTGTTCCAAATTAATAACAATCGTAAGTTTAAATAATATCCCAAATTTATTAATGGTTATGTAAGTTGATGATGTGTTTGTATGAGAATAAAGTGTTTCTTAATTATAGTTAAGCTTTGTGTACAATTTTATAAATTATTAAATATTTCATAGCAAAAATATTGGTAACAAACTAAAATTTGAATAATAACAAATGTTTTCAAGTAATTTATTTATTAGAAATCGATTCAGAGGCAAACAATTATTTATTTTTTTGTTTTTGTCAATTTGCAGGTGAATGGAAATTACCGAGTTCCCGAGTAATTGAGTTCGAGTTTGCAGAAATGCCGAGCAGTTGAGTACGAGATTGCAGAGATGCCGGGTAGCTGAGATCTTCTAATGTAAGTCATGCTAAACAAATTCATTTTTCTATTTTGGTAATAAATAAATCATCACAGTTCGAATATTTCACAATTTGTGCGTGTGTTAATTTACATAGTTATCAGTAATGATATAATAAAGACGTAAGTGCCATTTTAACAATGGGGTATTTTTAATATTCTCCTAATCTGACCATGCTGATTAGGGGAAAAATAATTAAAAAATTCTGTGGCCTTTAGTTTCTAAAATAGATATATTTAGTTTGATTAGAAATCTTTTATGGTGTTTTCACTTTGTCGGCCTATAACTAATGAACGGTAAAAGAATTATTAACGCGGTATACGCCATTCGATTCTATGGACATTTTTACATATATGTACGAATTTTCAATTGCCGGGCCGCGCTGGTACAGTTAGACAAAGCGAAAAACCAAAAAATGGATACTTCAAATAGTCAGTAGGGCAGTAAAAATTCGATCACCCTGTATTTAAATAGAAAGTATCATTTTCCCTTAATTCAAACACACTAATTATGGGAAAAATAATTAAAAAATTCTTTGGCCTTTAGTTTTCAAAATAGAAAGTTTTATTTTGATTAGAAATTTCTCATGTTTTTCTTAATTTGTCAGCCTATAACTATTAAACGGTACAAGATTTTTTGACCGGGTTTGCGGCATTCGATTCTACGGACATTTGTACATATATGTACGAATTTTCAATTGCCGGGCCTTGCTGTTACAGTTAGACAAAGCGAAAAACCAAAAAATGGATACTTCAAATAGTCAGTAGGGTAGTAAAAAGTCGATCACCCTGTATTTAAATAGAAAGTATCATTTTCCCTTAATTCGGACACCCTAATTATGGGAAAAATAATTAAAAAATTCTTTGGCCTTTAGTTTTCAAAATAGAAAATTTTATTTTGATTAGAAATCTCTCATGTTTTTTTCACTTTGTCGGCCTATAACTATTAAACGGTACAATATTTTTTGACGCGGTTTGCGGCATTCGATTCTATGGACATTTTTACATATATGTACGAATTTTCAATTGCCGGGCCTTGCTGTTACAGTTAGACAAAGCGAAAAACCAAAAAATGGATACTTCAAATAGTCAGTAGGGCAGTAAAAATTCGATCACACTGTATTTAAATAAAAAGTATCATTTTCCTTTAACTCCGACACACTTATTATGGGAAAAATAATTAAAAAATTCTTTGGCCTTTAGTTTTCAAAATAGAAAGTTTTATTTTGATTAGAAATCTCTCATGTTTTTTTCACTTTGTCGGCCTATAACTATTAAACGGTACAATATTTTTTGACGCGGTTTGCGGCATTCGATTCTACGGACATTTGTACATATATGTACGAATTTTCAATTGCCGGGCCTTGCTGTTACAGTTAGACAAAGCGAAAAACCAAAAAATGGATACTTCAAATAGTCAGTAGGGCAGTAAAAATTCGATCACCCTGTATTTAAATAAAAAGTATCATTTTCCCTTAATTCGGACACCCTAATTATGGGAAAAATAATTAAAAAATTCTTTGGCGTTTAGTTTTCAAAATAGCAAGTTTTATTTTGATTAGAAATCTCTCATGTTTTTTTCACTTTGTCGGCCTATAACTATTAAACGGTACAATATTTTTGACGCGGTTTGCGGCATTCGATTCTACGGACATTTGTACATATATGTACGAATTTTCAATTGCCGGGCCTTGCTGTTACAGTTAGACAAAGCGAAAAACCAAAAAATGGATACTTCAAATAGTCAGTAGGGCAGTAAAAATTCGATCACACTGTATTTAAATAAAAAGTATCATTTTCCTTTAACTCCGACACACTTATTATGGGAAAAATAATTAAAAAATTCTTTGGCCTTTAGTTTTCAAAATAGAAAGTTTTATTTTGATTAGAAATCTCTCATGTTTTTTTCACTTTGTCGGCCTATAACTATTAAACGGTACAATATTTTTTGACGCGGTTTGCGGCATTCGATTCTACGGACATTTGTACATATATGTACGAATTTTCAATTGCCGGGCCTTGCTGTTACAGTTAGACAAAGCGAAAAACCAAAAAATGGATACTTCAAATAGTCAGTAGGGCAGTAAAAATTCGATCACCCTGTATTTAAATAAAAAGTATCATCTTCCTTTAATTCCGACACACTTATTATGGGAAAAATTATGAAAAAATTCTTTGGCCTTTAGTTTTCAAAATAGAAAGATTTATTTTGATTCGAAATATCTCATGTTTTTTTTTCACTTTGTCGGCCTATAACTATTAAACGGTACAATATTTTTTGACGCGGTTTGCGCCATTCGATTCTACGGACATTTGTACATATATGTACGAATTTTCAATTGCCGGGCCTTGCTGTTACAGTTAGACAAAGCGAAAAACCAAAAAATGGATACTTCAAATAGTCAGTAGGGTAGTAAAAAGTCGATCACCCTGTATTTAAATAGAAAGTATCATTTTCCCTTAATTCGGACACCCTAATTATGGGAAAAATAATTAAAAAATTCTTTGGCCTTTAGTTTTCAAAATAGAAAATTTTATTTTGATTAGAAATCTCTCATGTTTTTTTCACTTTGTCGGCCTATAACTATTAAACGGTACAAGATTTTTTGACGCGGTTTGCGGCATTCGATTCTACGGACATTTGTACATATATGTACGAATTTTCAATTGCCGGGCCTTGCTGTTACAGTTAGACAAAGCGAAAAACCAAAAAATGGATACTTCAAATAGTCAGTAGGGCAGTAAAAATTCGATCACCCTGTTTTTAAATAAAAAGTATCATTTTCCCTTAATTCGGACACCCTAATTATGGGAAAAATAATTAAAAAATTCTTTGGCGTTTAGTTTTCAAAATAGCAAGTTTTATTTTGATTAGAAATCTCTCATGTTTTTTTCACTTTGTCGGCCTATAACTATTAAACGGTACAATATTTTTGACGCGGTTTGCGGCATTCGATTCTACGGACATTTGTACATATATGTACGAATTTTCAATTGCCGGGCCTTGCTGTTACAGTTAGACAAAGCGAAAAACCAAAAAATGGATACTTCAAATAGTCAGTAGGGCAGTCAAAATTCGATCACACTGTATTTAAATAAAAAGTATCATTTTCCTTTAACTCCGACACACTTATTATGGGAAAAATAATTAAAAAATTCTTTGGCCTTTAGTTTTCAAAATAGAAAGTTTTATTTTGATTAGAAATCTCTCATGTTTTTTTCACTTTGTCGGCCTATAACTATTAAACGGTACAATATTTTTTGACGCGGTTTGCGGCATTCAATTCTACGGACATTTGTACATATATGTACGAATTTTCAATTGCCGGGCCTTGCTGTTACAGTTAGACAAAGCGAAAAACCAAACAATGGATATTTCCAATAGTCAGTAGGGCAGTAAAAATTCGATCACCCTGTATTTAAATAAAAAGTATCATCTTCCTTTAATTCTGACACACTTATTATGGGAAAAATTATGAAAAAATTCTTTGGCCTTTAGTTTTCAAAATAGAAAGATTTATTTTGATTCGAAATATCTCATGTTTTTTTTCACTTTGTCGGCCTATAACTATTAAACGGTACAATATTTTTTGACGCGGTTTGCGGCATTCGATTCTACGGACATTTGTACATATATGTACGAATTTTCAATTGCCGGGCCTTGCTGTTACAGTTAGACAAAGCGAAAAACCAAAAAATGGATACTTCAAATAGTCAGTAGGGCAGTAAAAATTCGATCACCCTGTTTTTAAATAAAAAGTATCATTTTCCCTTAATTCGGACACCCTAATTATGGGAAAAATAATTTAAAAATTCTTTGGCCTTTAGTATTCAAAATAGAAAGTTTTATTTTGATTAGAAATCTCTCATGTTTTTTTCACTTTGTCGGCCTATAACTATTAAACGGTACAAGATTTTTTGACGCGGTTTGCGGCATTCGATTCTACGGACATTTGTACATATATGTACGAATTTTCAATTGCCGGGCCTTGCTGTTACAGTTAGACAAAGCGAAAAACCAAAAAATGGATACTTCAAATAGTCAGTAGGGCAGTAAAAATTCGATCACCCTGTTTTTAAATAAAAAGTATCATTTTCCCTTAATTCGGACACCCTAATTATGGGAAAAATAATTAAAAAATTCTTTGGCGTTTAGTTTTCAAAATAGCAAGTTTTATTTTGATTAGAAATCTCTCATGTTTTTTTCACTTTGTCGGCCTATAACTATTAAACGGTACAATATTTTTGACGCGGTTTGCGGCATTCGATTCTACGGACATTTGTACATATATGTACGAATTTTCAATTGCCGGGCCTTGCTGTTACAGTTAGACAAAGCGAAAAACCAAAAAATGGATACTTCAAATAGTCAGTAGGGCAGTCAAAATTCGATCACACTGTATTTAAATAAAAAGTATCATTTTCCTTTAACTCCGACACACTTATTATGGGAAAAATAATTAAAAAATTCTTTGGCCTTTAGTTTTCAAAATAGAAAGTTTTATTTTGATTAGAAATCTCTCATGTTTTTTTCACTTTGTCGGCCTATAACTATTAAACGGTACAATATTTTTTGACGCGGTTTGCGGCATTCAATTCTACGGACATTTGTACATATATGTACGAATTTTCAATTGCCGGGCCTTGCTGTTACAGTTAGACAAAGCGAAAAACCAAACAATGGATATTTCCAATAGTCAGTAGGGCAGTAAAAATTCGATCACCCTGTATTTAAATAAAAAGTATCATCTTCCTTTAATTCTGACACACTTATTATGGGAAAAATTATGAAAAAATTCTTTGGCCTTTAGTTTTCAAAATAGAAAGATTTATTTTGATTCGAAATATCTCATGTTTTTTTTCACTTTGTCGGCCTATAACTATTAAACGGTACAATATTTTTTGACGCGGTTTGCGGCATTCAATTCTACGGACATTTGTACATATATGTACGAATTTTCAATTGCCGGGCCTTGCTGTTACAGTTAGACAAAGCGAAAAACCAAAAAATGGATACTTCAAATAGTCAGTAGGGCAGTAAAAATTCGATCACCCTGTTTTTAAATAAAAAGTATCATTTTCCCTTAATTCGGACACCCTAATTATGGGAAAAATAATTTAAAAATTCTTTGGCCTTTAGTATTCAAAATAGAAAGTTTTATTTTGATTAGAAATCTCTCATGTTTTTTTCACTTTGTCGGCCTATAACTATTAAACGGTACAAGATTTTTTGACGCGGTTTGCGGCATTCGATTCTACGGACATTTGTACATATATGTACGAATTTTCAATTGCCGGGCCTTGCTGTTACAGTTAGACAAAGCGAAAAACCAAAAAATGGATACTTCAAATAGTCAGTAGGGCAGTAAAAATTCGATCACCCTGTATTTAAATAAAAAGTATCATTTTCCCTTAATTCGGACACCCTAATTATGGGAAAAATAATTAAAAAATTCTTTGGCGTTTAGTTTTCAAAATAGCAAGTTTTATTTTGATTAGAAATCTCTCATGTTTTTTTCACTTTGTCGGCCTATAACTATTAAACGGTACAATATTTTTGACGCGGTTTGCGGCATTCGATTCTACGGACATTTGTACATATATGTACGAATTTTCAATTGCCGGGCCTTGCAGTTACAGTTAGACAAAGCGAAAAACCAAAAAATGGATACTTCAAATAGTCAGTAGGGCAGTAAAAATTCGATCACCCTGTATTTAAATAAAAAGTATCATTTTCCCTTAATTCGGACACCCTAATTATGGGAAAAATAATTAAAAAATTCTTTGGCGTTTAGTTTTCAAAATAGCAAGTTTTATTTTGATTAGAAATCTCTCATGTTTTTTTCACTTTGTCGGCCTATAACTATTAAACGGTACAATATTTTTGACGCGGTTTGCGGCATTCGATTCTACGGACATTTGTACATATATGTACGAATTTTCAATTGCCGGGCCTTGCTGTTACAGTTAGACAAAGCGAAAAACCAAAAAATGGATACTTCAAATAGTCAGTAGGGTAGTAAAAAGTCGATCACCCTGTATTTAAATAGAAAGTATCACTTTCCCTTAATTTGGACACCCTAATTATGGGAAATATAATTAAAAAATTCTTTGGCCTTTAGTTTTCAAAATAGAAAGTTTTATTTTGATTAGAAATCTCTCATGTTTTTTTCACTTTGTCGGCCTATAACTATTAAACGGTACAAGATTTTTTGACGCGGTTTGCGGCATTCGATTCTACGGACATTTGTACATATATGTACGAATTTTCAATTGCCGGGCCTTGCTGTTACAGTTAGACAAAGCGAAAAACCAAAAAATGGATACTTCAAATAGTCAGTAGGGTAGTAAAAATTCGATCACCCTGTATTTAAATAGAAAGTATCATTTTTCCTTAATTCGGACACTCTAATTATCTGAAAAATAATTAAAAAATTCTTTGGCCTTTAGTTTTTAAAATAGAAAGTTTTATTTTGATTAGAAATCTCTCATGTTTTTTTCACTTTGTCGGCCTATAACTATTAAACGGTACAAGATTTTTTGACGCGGTTTGCGGCATTCGATTCTACGGACATTTGTACATATATGTACGACTTTTCAATTGCCGGGCCTTGCTGTTACAGGTAGACAAAGCGAAAAACCAAAAAATGGATACTTCAAATAGTCAGTAGGGCAGTAAAAATTCGATCACCCTGTTTTTAAATAAAAAGTATCATTTTCCCTTAATTCGGATGCACTAATTATGGGAAAAATAATTAAAAAATTCTTTGGCCTTTTACTTTGATTAGAAATCTCTCATGTTTTTTTCACTTTGTCGACCTATAACTAATGAACGGTACAAGATATCTTGACGCGGTTTGCTCCATTCGATTCTATGGACATTTGTACATATATGTACGAATTTTCAATTGCCGGGCCCCGCTGGTACAGTTAGACAAAGCGAAAAACCAAAAAATGGATACTTCAAATAGTCAGTAGGGCAGTAAAAATTCGATCACCCTGTATTTAAATAAAAAGTATCATTTTCCCTTAATTCGGACACACTAATAATGGGAAAAATAATTAAAAAATTCTTTGGCCTTTAGTTTTCAAAATAGAAAGGTTTATTTTCATTAGAAATCTCTCATGTTTTTTTCACTTTGTCGGCCTATAACTAATGAACGGTACAAGATTTCTTGACGCGGTTTGCGCCATTCGATTCTATGGACATTTGTACATATATGTACGAATTTTCAATTGCCGGGCCCCGCTGGTACAGTAAGACAAAGCGAAAAACCAAAAAATGGATACTTCAAATAGTCAGTAGGGCAGTAAAAATTCGATCACCCTGTATTTAAATAAAAAGTATCATTTTCCCTTAATTCGGATGCACAAATTATGGGAAAAATAATTAAAAAATTCTTTGGCCTTTTGTTTCTAAAATAGAAAGTTTTATTTTCATTAGAAATCTCTCATGTTTTTTTCACTTTGTCGGCCTATAACTAATGAACGGTACAAGATTTCTTGACGCGGTTTGCGCCATTCGATTCTATGGACATTTGTACATATATGTACGAATTTTCAATTGCCGGGCCCCGCTGGTACAGTTAGACAAAGCGAAAAACCAAAAAATGGATACTTCAAATAGTCAGTAGGGCAGTAAAAATTCGATCACCCTGTATTTAAATAAAAAGTATCATTTTCCCTTAATTCGGACACACTAATAATGGGAAAAATAATTAAAAAATTCTTTGGCCTTTAGTTTTCAAAATAGAAAGGTTTATTTTCATTAGAAATCTCTCATGTTTTTTTCACTTTGTCGGCCTATAACTAATGAACGGTACAAGATTTCTTGACGCGGTTTGCGCCATTCGATTCTATGGACATTTGTACATATATGTGCGAATTTTCAATTGCCGGGCCTCGCTGGTACAGTTAGACAAAGCGAAAAACCAAAAAATGGATACTTCAAATAGTCAGTAGGGCAGTAAAAATTCGATCACCCTGTATTTAAATAAAAAGTATCATTTTCCCTTAATTCGGATGCACTAATTATGGGAAAAATAATTAAAAAATTCTTTGGCCTTTAGTTTTCAAAATAGAAAGTTTTATTTTGATTAGAAATCTCTCATGTTTTTTTTACTTTGTCGGCCTATAACTAATGAACGGTACAAGATTTCTTGACGCGGTTTGCGCCATTCGATTCTATGGACATTTGTACATATATGTACGAATTTTCAATTGCCGGGCCCCGCTGGTACAGTTAGACAAAGCGAAAAACCAAAAAATGGATACTTCAAATAGTCAGTAGGGCAGTAAAAATTCGATCACCCTGTATTTAAATAAAAAGTATCATTTTCCCTTAATTCGGATGCACTAATTATGGGAAAAATAATTAAAAAATTCTTTGGCCTTTTACTTTGATTAGAAATCTCTCATGTTTTTTTCACGTTGTCGGCCTATAACTAATGAACGGTACAAGATATCTTGACGCGGTTTGCGCCATTCGATTCTATGGACATTTGTACATATATGTACGAATTTTCAATTGCCGGGCCCCGCTGGTACAGTTAGACAAAGCGAAAAACCAAAAAATGGATACTTCAAATAGTCAGTAGGGCAGTAAAAATTCGATCACCCTGTATTTAAATAAAAAGTATCATTTTCCCTTAATTCGGATGCACTAATTATGGGAAAAATAATTAAAAAATTCTTTGGCCTTTTACTTTGATTAGAAATCTCTCATGTTTTTTTCACGTTGTCGGCCTATAACTAATGAACGGTACAAGATATCTTGACGCGGTTTGCGCCATTCGATTCTATGGACATTTGTACATATATGTACGAATTTTCAATTGCCGGGCCCCGCTGGTACAGTTAGACAAAGCGAAAAACCAAAAAATGGATACTTCAAATAGTCAGTAGGGCAGTAAAAATTCGATCACCCTGTATTTAAATAAAAAGTATCATTTTCCCTTAATTCGGACACACTAATAATGGGAAAAATAATTAAAAAATTCTTTGGCCTTTAGTTTTTAAAATAGAAAGTTTTATTTTCATTAGAAATCTCTCATGTTTTTTTCACTTTGTCGGCCTATAACTAATGAACGGTACAAGATTTCTTGACGCGGTTTGCGCCATTCGATTCTATGGACATTTGTACATATATGTACGAATTTTCAATTGCCGGGCCCCGCTGGTACAGTTAGACAAAGCGAAAAACCAAAAAATGGATACTTCAAATAGTCAGTAGGGCAGTAAAAATTCGATCACCCTGTATTTAAATAAAAAGTATCATTTTCCCTTAATTCGGATGCACTAATTATGGGAAAAATAATTAAAAAATTCTTTGGCCTTTTACTTTGATTAGAAATCTCTCATGTTTTTTTCACTTTGTCGGCCTATAACTAATGAACGGTACAAGATATCTTGACGCGGTTTGCGCCATTCGATTCTATGGACATTTGTACATATATGTACGAATTTTCAATTGCCGGGCCCCGCTGGTACAGTTAGACAAAGCGAAAAACCAAAAAATGGATACTTCAAATAGTCAGTAGGGCAGTAAAAATTCGATCACCCTGTATTTAAATAAAAAGTATCATTTTCCCTTAATTCGGACACACTAATAATGGGAAAAATAATTAAAAAATTCTTTGGCCTTTAGTTTTCAAAATAGAAAGTTTTATTTTCATTAGAAATCTCTCATGTTTTTTTCACTTTGTCGGCCTATAACTAATGAACGGTACAAGATTTCTTGACGCGGTTTGCGCCATTCGATTCTATGGACATTTGTACATATATGTACGAATTTTCAATTGCCGGGCCCCGCTGGTACAGTTAGACAAAGCGAAAAACCAAAAAATGGATACTTCAAATAGTCAGTAGGGCAGTAAAAATTCGATCACCCTGTATTTAAATAAAAAGTATCATTTTCCCTTAATTCGGACACACTAATAATGGGAAAAATAATTAAAAAATTCTTTGGCCTTTAGTTTTCAAAATAGAAAGGTTTATTTTCATTAGAAATCTCTCATGTTTTTTTCACTTTGTCGGCCTATAACTAATGAACGGTACAAGATTTCTTGACGCGGTTTGCGCCATTCGATTCTATGGACATTTGTACATATATGTACGAATTTTCAATTGCCGGGCCCCGCTGGTACAGTAAGACAAAGCGAAAAACCAAAAAATGGATACTTCAAATAGTCAGTAGGGCAGTAAAAATTCGATCACCCTGTATTTAAATAAAAAGTATCATTTTCCCTTAATTCGGACACACTAATAATGGGAAAAATAATTAAAAAATTCTTTGGCCTTAAGTTTTCAAAATAGAAAGTTTTATTTTGATTAGAAATCTCTCATGTTTTTTTCACTTTGTCAACCTATAACTAATGAACGGTACAAGATTTCTTGACGCGGTTTGCGCCATTCGATTCTATGGACATTTGTACATATATGTACGAATTTTCAATTGCCGGGCCCCGCTGGTACAGTTAGACAAAGCGAAAAACCAAAAAATGGATACTTCAAATAGTCAGTAGGGCAGTAAAAATTCGATCACCCTGTATTTAAATAAAAAGTATCATTTTCCCTTAATTCGGACACACTAATAATGGGAAAAATAATTAAAAAATTCTTTGGCCTTTAGTTTTCAAAATAGAAAGTTTTATTTTCATTAGAAATCTCTCATGTTTTTTTCACTTTGTCGGCCTATAACTAATGAACGGTACAAGATATCTTGACGCGGTTTGCGCCATTCGATTCTATGGACATTTGTACATATATGTACGAATTTTCAATTGCCGGGCCCCGCTGGTACAGTTAGACAAAGCGAAAAACCAAAAAATGGATACTTCAAATAGTCAGTAGGGCAGTAAAAATTCGATCACCCTGTATTTAAATAAAAAGTATCATTTTCCCTTAATTCGGACACACTAATAATGGGAAAAATAATTAAAAAATTCTTTGGCCTTTAGTTTTCAAAATAGAAAGGTTTATTTTCATTAGAAATCTCTCATGTTTTTTTCACTTTGTCGGCCTATAACTAATGAACGGTACAAGATTTCTTGACGCGGTTTGCGCCATTCGATTCTATGGACATTTGTACATATATGTACGAATTTTCAATTGCCGGGCCCCGCTGGTACAGTAAGACAAAGCGAAAAACCAAAAAATGGATACTTCAAATAGTCAGTAGGGCAGTAAAAATTCGATCACCCTGTATTTAAATAAAAAGTATCATTTTCCCTTAATTCGGACACACTAATAATGGGAAAAATAATTAAAAAATTCTTTGGCCTTAAGTTTTCAAAATAGAAAGTTTTATTTTGATTAGAAATCTCTCATGTTTTTTTCACTTTGTCAACCTATAACTAATGAACGGTACAAGATTTCTTGACGCGGTTTGCGCCATTCGATTCTATGGACATTTGTACATATATGTACGAATTTTCAATTGCCGGGCCCCGCTGGTACAGTTAGACAAAGCGAAAAACCAAAAAATGGATACTTCAAATAGTCAGTAGGGCAGTAAAAATTCGATCACCCTGTATTTAAATAAAAAGTATCATTTTCCCTTAATTCGGACACACTAATAATGGGAAAAATAATTAAAAAATTCTTTGGCCTTTAGTTTTCAAAATAGAAAGTTTTATTTTCATTAGAAATCTCTCATGTTTTTTTCACTTTGTCGGCCTATAACTAATGAACGGTACAAGATATCTTGACGCGGTTTGCGCCATTCGATTCTATGGACATTTGTACATATATGTACGAATTTTCAATTGCCGGGCCCCGCTGGTACAGTTAGACAAAGCGAAAAACCAAAAAATGGATACTTCAAATAGTCAGTAGGGCAGTAAAAATTCGATCACCCTGTATTTAAATAAAAAGTATCATTTTCCCTTAATTCGGACACACTAATAATGGGAAAAATAATTAAAAAATTCTTTGGCCTTTAGTTTTCAAAATAGAAAGGTTTATTTTCATTAGAAATCTCTCATGTTTTTTTCACTTTGTCGGCCTATAACTAATGAACGGTACAAGATTTCTTGACGCGGTTTGCGCCATTCGATTCTATGGACATTTGTACATATATGTACGAATTTTCAATTGCCGGGCCCCGCTGGTACAGTTAGACAAAGCGAAAAACCAAAAAATGGATACTTCAAATAGTCAGTAGGGCAGTAAAAATTCGATCACCCTGTATTTAAATAAAAAGTATCATTTTCCCTTAATTCGGACACACTAATAATGGGAAAAATAATTAAAAAATTCTTTGGCCTTTAGTTTTCAAAATAGAAAGTTTTATTTTGATTAGAAATCTCTCATGTTTTTTTCACTTTGTCAACCTATAACTAATGAACGGTACAAGATTTCTTGACGCGGTTTGCGCCATTCGATTCTATGGACATTTGTACATATATGTACGAATTTTCAATTGCCGGGCCCCGCTGGTACAGTAAGACAAAGCGAAAAACCAAAAAATGGATACTTCAAATAGTCAGTAGGGCAGTAAAAATTCGATCACCCTGTATTTAAATAAAAAGTATCATTTTCCCTTAATTCGGACACACTAATAATGGGAAAAATAATTAAAAAATTCTTTGGCCTTTAGTTTTTAAAATAGAAAGGTTTATTTTCATTAGAAATCTCTCATGTTTTTTTCACTTTGTCAACCTATAACTAATGAACGGTACAAGATTTCTTGACGCGGTTTGCGCCATTCGATTCTATGGACATTTGTACATATATGTACGAATTTTCAATTGCCGGGCCCCGCTGGTACAGTTAGACAAAGCGAAAAACCAAAAAATGGATACTTCAAATAGTCAGTAGGGCAGTAAAAATTCGATCACCCTGTATTTAAAAAAAAAGTATCATTTTCCCTTAATTCGGATGCACTAATTATGGGAAAAATAATTAAAAAATTCTTTGGCCTTTAGTTTTCAAAATAGAAAGTTTTATTTTGATTAGAAATCTGTCATGTTTTTTTCACTTTGTCGGCCTATAACTAATGAACGGTACAAGATTTCTTGACGCGGTTTGCGCCATTCGATTCTATGGACATTTGTACATATATGTACGAATTTTCAATTGCCGGGCCCCGCTGGTACAGTTAGACAAAGCGAAAGACCAAAAAATGGATACTTCAAATAGTCAGTAGGGCAGTAAAAATTCGATCACCCTGTATTTAAATAAAAAGTATCATTTTCCCTTAATTCGGATGCACTAATTATGGGAAAAATAATTAAAAAATTCTTTGGCCTTTTGTTTCTAAAATAGAAAGTTTTATTTTGATTAGAAATCTCTCATGTTTTTTTCACTTTGTCGGCCTATAACTAATGAACGGTACAAGATTTCTTGACGCGGTTTGCGCCATCCGATTCTATGGACATTTGTACATATATGTACGAATTTTTAATTGCCGGGCCCCGCTGGTACAGTTAGACAAAGCGAAAAACCAAAAAATGGATACTTCAAATAGTCAGTAGGGCAGTAAAAATTCGATCACCCTGTATTTAAATAAAAAGTATCATTTTCCCTTAATTCGGATGCACTAATAATGGGAAAAATAATTAAAAAATTCTTTGGCCTTTAGTTTTCAAAATAGAAAGTTTTATTTTGATTAGAAATCTCTCATGTTTTTTTCACTTTGTTGGCCTATAACTAATGAACGATACAAGATTTCTTGACGCGGTTTGCGCCATTCGATTCTATGGACATTTGTACATATATGTACGAATTTTCAATTGCCGGGCCCCGCTGGTACAGTTAGACAAAGCGAAAAACCAAAAAATGAATACTTCAAATAGTCAGTAGGGCAGTAAAAATTCGATCACCCTGTATTTAAATAAAAAGTATCATTTTACCTTAATTCGGACACACTAATAATGGGAAAAATAATTAAAAAATTCTTTGGCCTTTAGTTTTCAAAATAGAAAGTTTTATTTTGATTAGAAATCTCTCATGTTTTTTTCACTTTGTCGGCCTATAACTAATGAACGGTACAAGATTTCTTGACGCGGTTTGCGCCATTCGATTCTATGGACATTTGTACATATATGTACGAATTTTCAATTGCCGGGCCCCGCTGGTACAGTTAGACAAAGCGAAAAACCAAAAAATGGATACTTCAAATAGTCAGTAGGGCAGTAAAAATTCGATCACCCTGTATTTAAATAAAAAGTATCATTTTCCCTTAATTCGGATGCACTAATTATGGGAAAAATAATTAAAAAATTCTTTGGCTTTTTGTTTCTAAAATAGAAAGTTTTATTTTGATTAGAAATCTCTCATGTTTTTTTTCACTTTGTCGGCCTATAACTAATGAACGGTAAAAGATATGTTGACGCGGTTTTGCGCTACTAGATTCTATGGACTTTTGTACATATGTGTTTCAATTTTCAATTGTCGTGCCCAGCTGATACAGTCAGACAAAGCAGAAAACCAAAAAACAAGATATTCAAATAGACAGTAGTCCATTAAAAATCCGATCACCTGTATTTAAATGAAAAGTATTATTTTCCCTTAATTAGAATTTATTATTAACTCGGTCGGTAATTAGTTTGAATATTTTGGCGTTGATATCAGAGCGAATGTTATGTAAGTTGGATACTACAACAACCTTCTAAATCGCCATTTTGGACACGTTGTACGTTTGTTTTCATTTCGTCTACGCACTTTGATACATAAAAGTTGTATTACTGTATTAATTATCTTGAAAATTTGTGAATTTGTTCATCTTTTTATGAAAATTCGAGTAGTAAAATAGTCAGTGGTGTATCTATTCGTATTTTCGATTAAATTTACAGTAAACTTTGAAGGTTAAAACGGACAAAACATGTATTTAATTTGTAAGTGTAGTTTTATTCATTTAAAAGACATATATTTGGGGTTTCATATTGTTGCAAATTAATAATAATGATGAGGTTAAACAATATTTCAACTATATTTATAGTTTATACAACTTAATTATCCATCAGTATTCTTTCTCAAATATACAAATGTCATTTGTAATGATAATTTTATTGTATATTACAATGAATTATTTTCTTTTCAGTAGAAATCGACGAATCTGCAGTGTTCCAGACAATTTGAAATAATATCCAGGGTCGAGATACAAATTTAAAAGACCAGAGAACAGAATGCTAGCGGTTCAGACAGCAAGAAATCATCAAATGTAAGTGGATATTTTTATCTATATCTCTTATTTTATATTTCTGTGGTCATTATTAAATGTATTTATTTGGTTGGAACAGCTAATATTATTGTCAATGCAACAATACTTTATAATCTACGAGTCGAATCGTAGAATAAAAATTAACTAGTTCAAATCTAGTTACTAGCCATTACTATTAAAGTCGAATGATTAGCTGAAACAGTGCTATTTCTTTAGTGCGTGGAATATATTTTCATCTGCCATTCGTACACAGTTAAAGATAAAATACGTTAAAATAAATATATTTGGTGTTTTATATTGTTGCAAATTAATATCAATAGTAAGTTTAAATAATGTTTCAACTATATTAATAGTTATTTATGTTGCTAAAGTGTTTATTTTTGCAAAAAATCATGCGGTAAAATATTTGCTAATGTGAAATTTTCAGTACTTTATAAATTGTTTCTATTTAAGAGCCCAAATTCATAATAATTCGACCGGGTAACATTTTCAACAAATTATAAAAATCTTCCCAAATTTCTACTTCCAATATAGATTTAAAACAAAAAAAAATTGTTATCTAACAATATTCTGTCCCCATTCGAAATAATAATTTTATTGAATATTACAATGAATATTTTCTTTTCAGCAGAAATCAGTGGATCTGTTGTGTTCAGGGCCGGATTAAGGTATAATTTTCGGGCCCCTAGAATTAAACATAAACCACAAAAATATAATTTATTTCATAAATTAAACAGAGAAACAATTACAACAGAAATAAACTCATAAAGTAAATAAAATACAACTCTAAAAAAATAAAAACTGGACAAAATGGTGCCCTAGCCAGCATTGTGCTGTGTCCAGATCGCTTGAAATCATTTCCAGAGTCGAGCTAGAAATTTGAAGGAGTAGAGAACAAAATCTAGCGGTTCAGACAGCAAGAAATCATCAAATGTAAGTGGATATTTTTATCTTTATCTCTTATTTTATATTTCTGTGGTCATTATTAAATGTATTTATTTATTTGGTAGGAACAGCTAATATTATTGGTAATGCAACAATACTTTATAATCTACGAGTCGAATCGTAGAATAAAAATTAACTAGTTCAAATCTAGTTACTAGCCATTACTATTAAAGTTCAATGATTAGCTGAAACAGTTCTATCTCTCTAGTGCGTAGAATATCGTATTTTCATCTGACATTCGTGCACAGTTAAAGATACACAATACGTAAAAATAAATATATTTGGTGTTTTATATTGTTGCAAATTAATATCAATAGTAAGTTTAAACAATGTTTCAACTATATTAATAGTTATTTATGTTGTTAAAGTGTTATTATTGCAAAAAGTCATGAGGTATAATATTTGTTAATGTGAAAATTTCAGTACTTTATAAATTGTTTCTACTCACGGGCCCAAATCCATAATAATTCGACCGGTCAACATTTTTAACAAATTATAAAAATCTACATAAATTTCTACTTTCAATATAGACTTAAAACTTTAAGAAAAACTGTGGGCCAAATGACTGGTGATAATAGTTCGACCAGTATTTTAAGGGTCATCTTATAGTCCAGATTTAGCTTCTATTAAGACCCTTTACTTTTGGTATAATGTAAAACAACTTCGTAAAAATGAAGTGCGCACAGTAAAATTTACCTGGCAAGATATATGGGACAATACTCACAGGAAAATGTGCAGGGCTTTAGGGATACAATGTCTAATAGAATTAAAGCTGGTATTACTAATAAAGGCGATGTAAACCAATATTAAATGGCGGAATACTTGCATAATATATTCAGTTTCTGTAAGTATAAAATCTATGTTTTAAACTAGTCGAAAGAAATTTGTAGGAATTTGGATAGGTTTTATAATTTATTTGTTGAAAATGTTGACTGGTCCAACGAATTTTAAATAGTTGCGAAGTATTTAAAATAGTTTTCAGTGGTTCTGAATAAATTTTAGATAGTTGAGAACAATTTAAAATAGTTTCTAGCAATTCTGAATAAATTTTAGACAGTTAGTAACAATTTAAAATAGTTTCCGCAAATGATACGGTCAAAATTCTTTCAAATTTGAACTCAGCCATGTGTCTTTGATATATAAACCAAATTTCATTAATTTCTATTGTTTGGTTTAAGAGTTATTGAATAAATGATACAGGACCACCGCGGAAAGTAGTTTTGATAACATCAACTATAATTATTCAATAATTTAAAAACCGCTTCCTGTGGAAATATATTGTATATTAATTATTATTTAGAGAGGTATAGTGCATGTATATACCAAGTTTCATTTATAACTGTTGAGTGGTTTACGTGCTATTAACAAAGATATAAAAAAATCGATCAAAATTTACAAATTTGTTAATAATTTTTAAACCAATCAACTTGGTTTAATAAAAATGTGTATACATATCAAAGAAACATGGCTGAGTTCAAATTTGAAAGAATTAAGCTCATATTTTTTATAAATTATTCAGTTTTTGTAAGTTTAAAATCTATTTTAAACTAGTCAAAAAAGAAATAAAATTGTATAAATTTCTCATCACTTGCGTAGGTCTTATAACTTGTTTGTTGAAAAATTAAACCGGCCGAACTATTTATGAGTTTGGGCTCGTATTTAGAATAATTGCAAAAGAAAATGTCCAAATAATCGTATTACAAAACAACCGAAAATTATTCGTCGTATTTTAAAACATCTAGACAGATCACAAAGTTAATAATGTTTACATCAAAATCATTTGAAATCTACTAGAAACTGTTGTATAAACCTATATACAAAATAGGCGGTTATTATGGAATAGATTTATTTAGTTGGGTTAAAAATATGTTTTAATTTGATAATTCAAAAGGACATTTGATAAAACATATTGCAAAGTAAGTCGGGCACAGTTACTGTAATGTTATTATATGAATGTTTATCTTACGTTACTTGCGATATATTCATATATTAACATCATAGTAACAGGGTTGGCTTCTTTGCACTATTTTTTATCAAATGTTCTTTCAAAAATATCGAATTAAAGCAAATATCAAATACATTTGAAACCATTTAAAAACTGTTGGATATAATATCTCATTATACACGTGGATTCATTACATATATCACATTCACATTACATAAGTCACTTTAAAAAAATCTGTTGTGGTCAGCACAATACCTCTCGCAATTTTCATTTTGTTACATGAGTATCGAATTTAATATTTGTACACACAAATAATTATATCTATTCTTTCATTCTATAAGGAATCTTGTTCTACTCTTCTAAAATGTTCAAGATGGTTCCAATTCATTGACGGAATTGGCAGTATTTCTTAAGGATATTAAGTACTATCACTATTAATATACGTACCTACCTATGATTTTAAATATTTAGATAATAATTCAATAAGAAATATTAAATGTACTTACTTCCCAGAAAAAGCTTTCAGTAATGTTAGTAAAACTGTTGATTTTTGACACTGACATTTATCTGTCAGTTACAAACAATTGAATTTGACAACTAGTGTAGTCTGGACTGTGAGATTTATTGCAATAGATTATTCTGTATACACATATACACACAAACACATACACACATACACAGACACACATACACAGACACACATACACAGGCACACATACACACAGACACACATACACACAGACACACACACAGACAAACACATACACACATACGCACAGACACACACACACATACGCACAGACACACACACACACATACGCACAGACACACACACACATACGCACAGACACACACATACACACAGACACACACAGACATACACACAGACACACACAGACATACACATACACACAGACACACACATACACACAGACACACACATACACACACACGCATACACACACACACACAGAGAGAGAGAGAGAGAGAGAGAAAGATACATACACACACACACATACATGCACATCATTTTAGCATAAATCCAATATTTCTCTTAGCGAGAGGTATAAAGCGATACTTTTCTCAAGTGTCTTCCGTAATGAACACACGTTTGCCATAAGAAATTTTTTCCAACAGTTTTTTAAATGGTTTCAAGAATACCACAAACTAATAATTAATATTTAATAGGTGGACCTTTGGTTGGTCTGGTGCGTCAAGAAACTTGGAAAATTTGGATACAACTTTCGAGCATTGGATTTTAACACTACAAAAGCTGCTGTAGTTTGCAACTTTAAGGATCTTGTAAGGATAGCTGAGCACCAGACAAATCTTCGACGTAGGCGGCCATCAATGGATAAACTGGTAGGAAACTTTATTTTTCTCATAATTGTAACGTTTATAAAATATTATCTTGTTCTTATGTTCAACCATGAGAACTTATAGTCAAAGGAATATGACTATATGCCTAATTATCATCTAGTTCTCATACTCAGCCATGAGAACTTATAGTTTAGGGAATATGACTATGCATAATTATTATTTTGTTCTCATGCTCAACCATGAGAACTTATAGTCAAAGGTATATGTCTAAATATTACCTTGAACTCAAATTCAGTTTTGAGTACTGTCGTAAACGAAATATAACTTTCATAAATGTTCTTATAAAATCAAAACAATTTGAAATTGAAATATCGACTATTTATCAATAAAATCAATATCTGGGAACAAATGATTAGCATTTATTTTTCAGGAATCGGACATCTAGAAGATTAAAAAGTAGTAGCTTTATAAGTTTTAGTATTATTTACGTAAGAATGGCATTGCGCGCAATAAAGTGTAGGCTTGTTAAAGACACGTAATTGAAATAGTTTTTTTGACACACAGGTTATAAAACCTGTTCATAAGGCAACATTTAGGAAATAATTTGAAACTGTCAACATAGTTCGTAAACATTGACGGGTGTTTTAACATTTTTGTGTTTAGTGTTGATTTATCAATTCATGTGTGTTTTTTGATGCAGGAAAAGATAGTTTCTTATTAGATGTCAGCACAGATTATAAAGCGAATTGAACTTGTGCAATGCCATTCGTACGTGAGGAATACTATAGTTTTAAGTTCTTGGAAATGTATTTTCAGGTTTTAATTAAACTTTGGCTCATCGCGCCGTCGAGCAAACACGCGTTTTCTTTAAAAATTAAAAATAATAAATTGATTAATTTGAAGTGCGTCCCGTGGCGATCATCCTAAAATCGTGCGTCTACGGTTGCAGCGGTAACCGTACGCGTGACTTACCCAGACGGTAGTTAGGGAGAGTGCTTGGGAAAAGAAAATACGGACGTATCGGGGGATGCTTGCAGGTGGATGGATGAGTGAGTCAGGAAGGAGGTAACAGATTCGAAACTTTGATGTGGGTGTTCGGGTTCCTTATTCAATTAACTTCACACGGTCAGAGGGGCTGGGTAGGTAGGGTTCGTGCGCGATAGCCATAATTGAGTGGACTGATATGTACAACGCACCGTCTTGTGAATCCTGTTGTTATGGTGGATCGCTTCACACTTGTGTGAATGTTTCTAGGGACATAATCCATAGTTGACACAGAAAGCTTTCTTATGGTCGTATGTGCTCTCCTCATCCGGAGGCAACGTAATCATCATTTAATGGTAATGGCAACGAATAGGTAAAGTTTTTGTTTGAATTAACTTTGTTGAGCACACGGGTTAATAACCGCGTTCGGTGTAGGGTATCCGCGAGAGGCGCGGGCGAATGTCTCCGGGAGTAGCTAGGTAGGTTGGCGTGCACCCTAGGTAGTTACATGTGACTGCTGCCGTGCTCTCTACCTAGTTCGAGTATTAGGCCGTAAATGCTTTGCATCGCGTGGGGTCGGCTTAACCCCCTCGTAAACGTCCGTGAGAACCAACAACGGCGTTCGACGCCACGGAGTTCTCACCATTTGCTTAGCTCGTACTCTTTCTCTCTCACACGCCTTTAGCTTAGTTTAATCTAGATATAAGATAGTTCGCGTAGACATAAGATAGCTTAGAAATAAGTAGGAAGGGTTGTTTTTGCTTTTCGAGAGAGAGAGAGAAAAATTAACGTAACTTGACATTTTTAGACTTGCTTTGAAATCGTTATTAACGTAAAATAGGCTTTTTTAGATTTGTTTTTCTTTGAAATATATCTTTAACGTAAGATAGGGTTTTTTGCGCACTTCACTAATTTAATTTGGGGGGGGAACTACAATAATTTAAGTTAGATTATAAGTATTATTGTACACGGAACTGTATTTAATAAATGGTATATATATAAGGGAACGTGGGTTTGGCATTTAAGGGCGGTGTTTCCCTTATATATACTATTTATTAAATAAAGGGTTTCGTTTTTAGTTCTAAGATAGTTTTAAAGTTAAAAAAAAACTCCCCACCGCCACTATCTTCAAGATTGCAGTGCCGATTGGAGACGCAGACCATGGCTTCTTCTTCATTTGTTTAAAATGTATGTACAATAAAACAAACTTTTATTGCGTTTATTTTAAATTAATACCCATGTTCCTTTAGTTGTAAAGTAGGTAGTTTTAGTAAAAAATTGTAATTATTATTAAGTATTTAGACGCGGTCAGGGCAAAGTTAGATTTTAAGTATTGTAAACGAAGCTTTGTATTAATAAATATTATATATTTTGGTAAGTGGGAGGTTTGGGTGGTAACAAAATATATAATATTAATATGAAGTTTCGGAAACGGTCTTCAACTGAATAAGAAATCTTTGTACCTTTAAAAATGGGAACAAGGAATCTTATTTAGGGACCACCAAGATTTCATTTGTTAAATTAGTATTGTAAACGAAACTCTACGTTATATAGTATCATTTTACTTAAATGTAGAGTTTCGTATTAGTTATAAAACTGAAATGTTTGTTACCAAATAAAATTATGGTTATATTATTTGTGTTCAATTCTACTGCATCTTTATTCAGTCCACGGAATAAAGATGCAAAATAATTAACAACAAATAATACAACTATAATCATGATAATTTTATTTGCGAACATACATTTTAGTTTTATAACTAAACCATGTTTGACACTATTATAAATTGTTATTAGATTTGTTGACAAATTTAGTAACAATTGTGAACAGAATTATAACACAAAAGAAACTTAAAAGACATTTGTGTTTAAATATTCTGTTCATAATTATTTCTTGTTAACAAATTTTGTGACAATTTTTCAACGTGTCAAACCGGCTTTAGTTGTAAAATTGAAATGTTTATTACCGAGCAAAATTATCATTATTTTGATTGTAAATATCAATTATTTTGTATCTTTATTTTGTAATAGAAGTTACTTTTATTACAAAATAAAGATTCAAAATAGTTTATAATATCTGCAACCAAAATAATGATAATTTTACTTGGTAACAAACATTTCAATTTTACAATTAAAGCCTGTTTGGTAACGTTAAAAAATTGTCACCAAATTTGTTAACAAACTTAGTTGGGAAATAATTATGAACAGAATTTTCAAACACAAATATCTTCTACGTTTCTTTGTGTTGTAATTCTGTTCACAATTGTTACTAAATTTGTCAACAAATCTAATAACAATTTATTTTAATGTCAAACGGTCTTCAACTGAATAAGAAATCTTTGTACCTTTAAAAATGGGAACAAGGAATCTTATTTAGGGACCACCAAGATTTCATTTGTTAAATTACTATTGTAAACGAAACTCTACAATATAGTATCATTTTACTCTAAAACTTAAATAATATAAATGTAGAGTTTCGTATTAGTTATAAAACTGAAATGTTTGTTACCAAATAAAATTATGGTTATATTATTTGTGTTCAATTCTACTGCATCTTTATTCAGTCACAGAATAAAGATGCAAAATAATTAACAACAAATAATACAACTATAATAATGATAATTTTATTTGGGAACAAACATTTTAGTTTTACAACTAAATCATGTTTGACACTATTATAAATTGTTATTAGATTTGTTGACAAATTTAGTAACAATTGTGAACAGAATTATAACACAAAAGAAACGTAAAAGACATTTGTGTTTGTAAATTCTGTTCATAATTATTTCTCACTAAGTTTGTTAACAAATTTGGTGACAATATTTTAACGTTGTCAAACAGGCCTTAGTTGTAAATTAGAAATGTGTTTTACAAAGTATATCTGTCATTACAATCAGAATAATGATAGTTTTACTTTCTGAAACACATTTCTAACTTACAACTAAAGCCTGTTTGGCAACGTTAAAAGATTGTCACCAAATTTGTCAAACAAACTTAGTGAGAAATAATTATGAACAGAATTTACAAACACAAGTGTCTTTTAAGTTTCTTTTGTGTTATAATTCTGTTCACAATTGTTACTAAATTTGTCAACAAATCTAATAACAATTTATTATAATGTTAAAGTCTTTTGTAATAGTAATAAACTATAATTTTTATAAGAAAAAGTCTTGTAATTTTGGTATAATACAAATATATTATTGTTTAAAAATTGATTTTTTTTTTCTAAGTCCTCACACGTATGTAGTTTTTAAAACGGCCACCAGGGGGCAGCACCTGTTGACAAACGTTCCAACTTTGAGTATAAAATCAATCAAAAAAATTTCATTTGTGTACATACGTACGTACATACATCATTTTTGATGCCTTTAGTACTTAGATATATTAGAAATAGGATTTAAATGCTAATATAGAAGACACAACGACTCTTATGTAGTAGATAAGAATCTATTCATATTTAATAACTTCCACACAATCTTGAGAATCCATTCCGTATTGCAAACATCCATGTATCATCCTATTTTCAGAGACTACTATTCCCATAGTAAACGTCCCATATTTGATGTGTTAAATTCCCATGACGTATACATCTTTTTTAGAGCCTTTTCGTCCAATTTTTAAACGTCCCATAATTAGTGTGTTAAATTCCCATTAGGTATAACACCAAATTGATGTATGTACGTATGTATGTTCAAAGTGGAGCAGTATTTCTGGTTGCCTATATTTTAGGCGCAACCCCCTTTCTAATAGGTGCTGCCCTCTAGCGGTTATTCTAAGAACTATATACGTGTAGGGGTAGCAAAGGGGTAAAAAATAAACAATTTATATCTTAAATTATATTTTATTGTGTAATATTATTGTACATTAGGGATAGTTAAGTGAAATACAACAATGTAAAATACAAATAAACAATAAATACAAGTAAAATGTACACAAACTATTATTTAAACATCCCTATTTCTAATTTTTCAGGATAAGGGTAAGTATATTATTTATTTACAAAGTACATTAAGGGTAGTTACATGAAATACATCAATGTAAAGTACAAATAAACAATAAATACAAGTAAAATGTATACAAACTATTATTTAAACATCCCTATTTCTAATTTTTCAGGATAAGGGTAAGTATATTATTTATTTACAAAGTACACTAAGGGTAGTTACATGAAATACAACAATGTAAAGTACAAATAAACAATAAATACAAGTAAAATGTACACAAACTATTATTTAAACATCCCTATTTCTAATTTTTCAGGATAGGGTAAGTATATTATTTATTTACAAAGTACATTAAGGGTAGTTACATGAAATACAACAATGTAAAGTGCAAATAAATAATAAATACAAGTAAAATGTATACAAACTATTATTTAAACATCCCTATTTCTAATTTTTCAGGACAAGAGTAAGTATATTATTTATTTACAAAGTACATTAAGGGTAGTTACATGAAATACAACAATGTAAAGTACAAATAAACAATAAATACAAGTAAAATTTATACAGACTATTTTTTAAACATCCCTAAGCATATTTGTTTATAAAATACAAATAAGAATACATACAATTTACGCTATGACCATAATAAACAATAAATATTTCTTAAACCAATACAATTTTTATTTAACAACCCGTCATTTATTTCAGGGGGATGTACCACAACAAAGAGACAGGGAAGTATGTAGTTATGTAACATTTATAAGGGAAATAAGACATGGGAAATTTTTTTATGTTCATTCGTGTTCTACGGATTGTAATTAGTCTAATAGAACTAGTACGGCCCTTCTAGCTTTTATAGTTTTGGAGCTATAACACTTTTTTTAAACTCAATTTTACTCAGTTTTTGAGTCGAAAATTTTTGATGGTATCAGGATAACAGGAATGAAAAGAGTTCTCAGATTTTGAATGTGAGACCGGATTCGTGTTCTACGGGTCGTAATTAGTATAAAAAACCCTGTCCGGCCCTTCTAACTTCTGTAGTTTACGAGCTACAACACTTTTCTTAACCCAATTTTTGGGGTCAATGACCTGAATTTACTCAGTTTTTGAGTCGAAAATTTTTGATGGTATCAGGATAACAGGAATGAAAAGAGTTCTCATATTTTGAATGTGAGACCGGATTCGTGTTCTACGGGTCGTAATTAGTCTAAAAAACCCTGTCCGGCCTTTCTAACTTCTGTAGTTTACGAGCTATAACACTTTTTTTAAACCCAATTTTACTAAATTTTACTCAGTTTTTGAGTCGAAAATTTTTGATGGTATCCGGATAACAGGAATGAAAAGAGTTCTCATATTTTAAATGTGAGACCGGATTCGTGTTCTACGGGTCGTAATTAGTCTAAAAAACCCTGTCCGGCCTTTCTAACTTCTGTAGTTTACGAGCTACAACACTTTTATTAAACCAAATTTTACTCAATTTTACTCAGTTTTTGAGTCAAAAATTTTTGATGGTATCCGGATAACAGGAATGAAAAGAGTTCTCATATTTTAAATGTGAGACCGGATTCGTGTTCTACGGGTCGTAATTAGTCTAAAAAACCCTGTCCGGCCTTTCTAACTTCTGTAGTTTACGAGCTATAACACTTTTTTTAAACCAAATTTTACTCAATTTTACTCAGTTTTTGAGACAAAAATTTTTGATGGTATCCGGATAACAGGAATGAAAAGAGTTCTCATATTTTCAATGTGAGACCGGATTCGTGTTCTACGGGTCGCAATTAGTCTAAAAAACCTTGTCCGGCCTTTCTAGCTTTTGTAATTTTGGAGCTATAACACTTTTTTTAAACCCAATTTTACTCAATTTTACTCAGTTTTTGAGTCGAAAATTTTTGATGGTATCCGGATAACAGGAATGAAAAGAGTTCTCATATTTTAAATGTGAGACCGGATTCGTGTTCTACGGGTCCTAATTAGTCTAAAAAACCTTGTCCGGCCCTTCAACCTTTTGTAGTTTAGGAGATATAAAGCATTTCTTAATTAAAAAGTGTCGCATTTTGAGTCGAAAATTTTCCATAGTATCCGGGGAACAAAAATGAGAAAGAGTTCTACGGATGGTTATTTTATTGCTTATAGAGCTTAAAAAATAAATAATAAAATTTTGGTGTAAACAAAAAAAATCAAAAAATGTTCAAAAAATTTCAAAAACCCTTATTATAAAAATTTTGCCCTACGCCCTTCAAACTTTGGTATGATGTAATTTGACCCTATATTACTCATTCGAATTCCCCTAAGGAACAGCGTTTTAAGGAAAACGCTGAAAACCCAGCCGTTTTCGAGATATGGGCCCTTAAAGTTTTTTAAAGGGACCAACACTTAAATTCGTCCATTTATAGGGCTAAAGGGCCGGGAAATAGCGAATCGGGGGGATTCGAACCCGCGCTTTCCATTGGCTTGCACAGAATTGATAAAAACCCTTTGGTTTACAATATATTTGCCCTTCAAGTTTGTGGCGAAGGGCCTGCGCTAATTTCTGAACTATAAGAGCTAGAAAATCCGGACAAGTGTTGTTAAACCTACTTGGAGCTGCATAAATGAAATCCGTGGTCAAATTTTCCCTAAGGGCTCAAATAAGCCCTTAGCCCTTTATAAAAGGGCGGACTCCTATCGGATGGTTATTTTCGTACCTAGAGAACTTAATACTAAAAGATAGCATAGGAAAATTCGGAAAAACCCTTAAATATTAAGATATTTCCCTGTCCCTTTTGTGATTACATAGGAAAGGTAAGAAAACTACTATTTTATTTATTTATTCTTATAAAAAGTCATATATTATCATCATCCAGTGCTGTAGTCACCGTATCCTATTGCTGGGTGTACTAGGCCCTTCGCAGAACTTGTAAACAAACATAAACATTGTTTACTTTGAGCGCCAAAGTACAAAAGATATAAAAAATAAACACTTAATTAGAGTGGGGGTATTACGTGATAATATTAATATTATGTTTTTACAATAAAGACTTCAGTTCCTTTCAGTCTTTGGTGATGTGAACATCGTGTGCTTGTGAATAATCGTGTAGTGCCATATAGCAACGAAAAAGTTTGAAATTTTTATTGAAATCGTTCTCTATTTACATCGTATAGTTCGCTATATATTTTAAAAGTGTTAGATTTACTCTATAAATATTTAAAAAATATTTAAATAGCTTTAAATAATTGTCATTTTGTTTTAAACTTTTAAAAAAGAATCTAAATTTAATAATTTAATAGTACACTAAATTTAAATGTTCATATGTACATTATTATTTACAATAAAATCTAAATATTCAAAATTCATTTTTACTTATACAACGTATTTCTGCTTCTTATAATTTTAGATATTATTTAAAATGTTGCATAAGACTCTGTCCTTCCGTTAGTGTTCATTGTTTAATCCTTATTCAAAATTATATTGTGTCGTGAGTTAGTTTACTATACAGTTGCTGTATATTTTAAAAAAAGTCTTTCCTATTATTAAAATGTGTATAATTGTCCGTAAAAGTGTTTTACTAATACCAAGTGTTATACAAGTTATTCTAATTGGAGTAAGTGTTACGTAATATTTACTACAAAGTGTATTTTGATCTGTGAAAATCGCCGATGATGATATATTACAGTGATGATACAACAGCGGATGATATATTATGAAAATTCACCATAGGTAAGTATGAACCTTTGATATTACATTTACATTTCTTCTAAGTTGTTGAACACAAAACAAATGTGTCTGCCAATAACGAATTTTATGTAAAATATAAATTTTTACTTCCCTATTTACTATCTTTATTCTTGTAGTAGTGATAAATGAAAATATGGAACAAGTATACAGAGAAAATTTGACGAAAATACAAGTATTTTAACGCCCCGTAACTCCTAAATCAATCGAAGTTAAAAATTATAATCAGACGTATCGTACAGAGAATTTTATGTAGATTCCAAATTTTCATTGTGCAAGTTGCTATCTTTAACCATGTAGGAGTAATAAACAAGAATGTGAAATAACGCATGACAAAGTTTAGTGGAATATACAGTTTAACTCTCACATTTATATTTCATAGAATTTGAAGTCTGGAGACCAGGCGAACCGGTTCACGACTTCAGGATACCGCAGGGGATGGTTTCCTGATCCAGACAACGAAATCATGTCCACCAGGTCCGGAGAGAAGCCCCAAGATACTGTAGACATACGAAAGGGTTCTCCAAGTCGCGATGTCTGCGTCTCTTACCACTGGAACGTCGAAAACTTGATGATCTGCAAAAAGAAATAATTTATTAATAAAATTATAAATGTAATAACTTATTTATTGTATCTGCACTTTGTGTTTGTATTAATAATACCACTTTTCTATTCATATTAATATGTAAAGTTGAAATATTCTATAGAAAAGTATTTGTCAACATTTCAACAATTTTAAAACGTTGCTTATGTATACAAGGATGCATGTACAAATCCAATTTGAAATGTACAAGTTCCTATCTCACTTAGTTTAAGAAATTTTGAGCTCTAAAGTTGGAATTTCCAATTCAAATTCCTGAAACTTAGTATACTTGCAGAAAACATCCCCCTGAATTCAAATATGAAAACTGCAAGTCGCTATCTCACTTAGTTTTTAAAATATTTTACTTTTATCATGGTATGCACAAGAGACATTTTCCTATCTTGAAACAAACATGGCAGAATTTTTTTTTCAGTAATTCGAATTCCTGAAACTTAGTGTACATACAGAAAACAACCCCCTGAATTCAAATTTGAAAACTGAAAGTCACTATCTCACTTAGTTATTAAAATATTTTACTTTTATCATAATATGCACAAAAGACATTTTCCTATCTTGAAACAAACATGACAATTTTTTTTTCAGTAATTCGAATTCCTGAAACATAGTGTACATATAGAAAAACAACCCCTGAATTCAAATTTGAATACTGAAAGTCACTATCTCACTTAGTTTTTAAAATATTTTACTTTTATCATGCTATGCACAAGAGACATTTTCCTATCTTGAAACAAACATGACAGAATTTTATTTTTCAGCAATTCGAATTCCTGAAACTTAGTGTACATATAGTAAAACACCCCCTTTCAAATTCAAATTTAAAAACTGCAAGTCGCTATCTCACTTAGTTTTTAAAATATTTTATTTTTATCATAGTATACACAAAAGACATTTTCCTATCTTGAAACAAACATGACAGAATTTTTTTTTCAGTAATTCGAATTCCTGAAACTTAGTGTACATATCGGAAAACACCTCCTGAATTCAAATTTGAAAACTGCAAGTCGCTATCTCACTCAGTTTTTAAAATATTTTACTTTTATCAAGGTATGCACAAAAGACATTTTCCTATCTTGAAACAAACATGACAATTTTTTTTTCAGTAATTCGAATTCCTGAAACATAGTGTACATATAGAAAAACACCCCCTGAATTCAAATTTGAATACTGAAAGTCACTATCTCACTTAGTTTTTAAAATATTTTACTTTTATCATGCTATGCACAAGAGACATTTTCCAATCTTGAAACAAACATGACAGAATTTTATTTTTCAGCAATTCGAATTCCTGAAACTTAGTGTACATATAGTAAAACACCCCCTTTCAAATTCAAATTTAAAAACTGCAAGTCGCTATCTCACTTAGTTTTTAATAACTATTTTTGTAATAAGTTGCGTAATGATAGAGTTTTAGACACGCGACGTAAAATTTGTACGCACGAGAATAAGCGAGTGCTACAACACGTCAAGTGCCTAAAACACTCATTTCACAACTTATTTCATACAAGACTTTTTGTAATAGCGTCTTTAAATAGATTATTTATTCTCAAATATCAACATTTTGAATTTTTCAAAATTAAAAAGTAGCATCCTTTCTTTCAACCCTAAAGTTCATTAATTATATTTCGCGGGTAATCCATAGACCTTGTCTACAAATATTAATTTAAAAAAATTTGTACGAGCGACTACAAAATTATGTAATACATAGACATCAACTATAATTTATAAATACTCATTATTTTGATTGTTGACTACCATTTTTTGTATTATTGTTATCTAATGCCTAACTGTTACATAGATCAATTTTGTCAGTTTGTCAGTTTCATTGTTACAGTGCTAGTGAACAGACGTGTGGTGTGCTCGTGTACTGTGCCTTCGAGGACGACTTCCTAGTGCCTGGAGAGGACTTTTGGACATCTTTAACACTTGGACTTATACTTAGGGAAATAATTTATTCATAGTAAGTTTCTTTTTATATTTTTAAACTACTTCTAGTAACCAATATTGGATATATTAGCCATTATTTTTAACGACTATTTCGGGTGAAATATAATTGATGTTGTGTGGAAAAGAATTTGAGTTAATTTAGAATTTTGCATAGTGTTAATACCATATACAAATATCATATATTATTGGACGTACTATATATTTTACTACAAATATTTTATATTTAAATAATTAAAAATTTAAATATTCTTTTTAATGTTAAATTTCTCACATTTACTTTCATATTAGGTATTTTATTTTTAATAATTACAAACGATTGAAACAGTTTTAAGTCCATCCATATTATTATCTGTAACCACTAATCCAAATATTATTTAGAATATATTTTTATTGTTACAGAAACATGTAACAGATATGAATTACAGTCCTGGCCAAGCCATAGAAGGATGTCAGTGAGTTGCAGAAAGATATTTATCCTGATTTCAGCGTTGGAGATGATCATATTGTTGTAGAGCATCACCCTGAAGACACCCCAACATGTATTGGTACCCCTCAAGACTTATTTATAAAATTTATGTAAATAAATAAAAAAAAAAATTATCCTCCTAAACATTATGTACTCGTATAACTAATATATGGCAAGAAAAATTGGCACATAATCAATTCATGTCATTATGCAACACATATATCTTCATTGTCATATATTTTACAGTTCATTATATAAGAAATTCACATACCATACATCCATGCATACATACTATTTAAAAGGTACAGAAAAACAAAAAGCTAGGTTCAAATATTTCCTACTGAAATTTAACTCTGTATCCGGTAATTCAAATTTCTAAAACTATGTATACATATTTGAAACAACCCCCGGAATCCAAATTTGAAAACTGCAAATCGCTATCTCACTTAGTTTTCAATTTATTTTATTTTTATCATGGTATACACAATAGATAATTTGGCTATATTGAAACAAACATGACTGAATTTTTTTTTCAGCAATTCGAATTCCTGCAACATTACATAGCTGTAGAAAACAACTATTTCACTTAGTTTTTCAACAATTTCATTTTAAAGTTCTACAGGGTGGTCGGGTTTTTAGTGGGCAACTGAATATTTAAAGTTACCATTTTTTCCATTTTTGCTTACTCTTACTATGCTAGCTGGACACGACTATTCAAAATTAGTAAACATATGTAGAAAAGTCCGTAGCATCGAATGGCGCAACGTCCGTTAATGTATCTTTTACCATTCATTAGTTATAGGCCGTCAAAGTCAAAAAATATTGTCATTTTTGCATTAAAAATAAAAAATTCTATTTTGGAAACTAAGGCCTAGAGAATTTTGTTATTATTTTTCCCGTAATCAGCATGCTTGAATTAAGAGAAAATGATACTTTCCATTTAAATACAGGCTGGTCGGATTTTTAGTGGACTACTGAATTGTTTCAAGTTACCATTTTTTTCATTTTTGCTTACTCTTACTATACCAGCTACACACGGTTATTCAAAATTGGTAAACATATGTAGAAAAGTCCGTAGAATCGAATGGCGCAACGCCCGTTAATGTATCTTTTACCATTCATTAGTTACAAGCCGTCAAAGACAAAAAATATTGTCAATTTTGCATTAAAAATAAAAATTTCTATTTTAGAAACTAAGGCCTAGAGATTTTTTTCATTATTTTTCCCGTAATCAGCATGCTTGAATTAAGAGAAAATGATACTTTCCATTTAAATACAGGCTGGTCGGATTTTTAGTGGACTACTGAATTGTTTAAAGTTACCATTTTTTTCATTTTTGCTTACTCTTACTATACTAGCTACACACGGTTATTCAAAATTGGTAAACATATGTAGAAAAGTCCGTAAAATCGAATGGCACAACGCCCGTTAATGTATCTTTTACCATTCATTAGTTATAGGCCGTCAAAGTCAAAAAATATTGTCAATTTTGCATTAAAAATAAAAATTTCTATTTTGGAAACTAAGGCCTACAGATTTTTTTCATTATTTTTCCCTTAATCAGCGTGTACGAATTAAGGGAAAATAGTCGGACTTTTAGTAAACTACATATAGTATTACATTGTTTAATTTAATTTTACAGGGATAGTCTTCATGAAAACGAAGATTTAACAGCTAATCCTTATGGAAAGAAATATCTACTAAAATGTAACTCACCATTGTTGAGTGCTTCAGGTTACAATGTCGGGACTCCAAGTCGCTATGTCTGCAACACCGGGATGTCGGCTTTTCACACGGCTGCATCTGAAAAGAAGACACATATTTAATAAAATGTTATAATAAAAAAGGTAATTTTGTGTACTCAAATTTTTTCGCGCCACTTCTACATTCATAAAATTCAAAACACCGTGAACGAATTACATAATACATAAGAAGCAAATATTATTTATAATGACGCATTATTATTAAATTGTTGACTTGTATTTCTACGGGGTAAATTATTTAACACCCTAACGATTACATGGATTAATTCTTTCAGTTTGTTTGTTACAGTGCTAGTGTAAAGACGTGTAGTGTGCTCGTGTACTATGCCTTCGAGGACGACTTCCTAGTGCCTGGAGAGGACTTTTGGACATCTTCACGATTTGGACTTATACTTACGGAAATAATTTATTCACAGTAAGTTTCTTTTTATATTTTTAAACTACTTTTAGTAACCGTTATTGGATATATTAGCCATTATTTCTAACGATTATTCGGGTGTATATAAACTTTATATTTGAATTATAATTGATGTTGTGTGGAAAAGAATTTGAGTTAATTTAGAATTATTCATAGTGTTAATACCATATACACATATCATATATTATTGGACGTACTATATATTTTACTTCAAATATTTTATATTTAAATAATTAAAAATTTAAATATTCTTTTTAATATTATATTTCTCACACTTACTTTCATATTAGGTATTTTATTTTTAATAATTACAAACGATTGAAACAGTTCTAAGTCCATCCATATTATTATCTGTAACCATTAATCCGAATATTAATTCGAATATATTTCTATTGTTACAGAAACATGTAACAGATATGAATTATAGTCCTGGCCAAGCCGTAGAAGGATGTGAATGAGTTGCAGAAAGATATTTATCCTGATTTCAGCGTCAGAGATGATCATATTGTTGCAGAGCATCACACTGAAGACACCCCAACATGTAATGGTGCCCTCAAGATTTATTTATAAGATTTATGTAAATAAATAAATAAAAGTTATCCTCCTAAACATTAAGTATATAGAATCTTTTCCAAGGAACTTTTTTATAGCATTTATTCATTTATATTTCAATACTTTTCTTTCTAAAAATTCATACATTTGTTTAAATACTCTAAAAATGCGTAAACTTACGTAACATTGTCTTTACAATCAAATAAAATTACTACCAAGTTCATATCTCTACCCATTTTTGAATTATTGCCTCAAAAGTCAATATACTCCACATTTAGATAAAAACTTCAAAATTTTCAAAATTCTAATTTTTATGTATCTAGATACTTCTCTATGCGCTGATTCCAAATTTTGAAACCGCAGGTCGATAACTCGTTTCGTTCTCGAGATATTTACATTCAAAGTTTTGCTCAAAACTGCCCATTTTTGGGTAATAACCCAAAAATGGGTCGAGATATGAACTTGGCGACATCACCATTCGATTCTACGGACAAAAATACATAAGTATACCAATTTTCATTATTTTTGACCAACCGGTTCATTTTTTATGAATAAAAGTTTGAAAATGGTCAAAATCTGAAAAAATCGTAAGGGGTACCCCTTAGGATTTTTGCGATTTTTGGCCATTTTCAGTTATTTTGCTTTAGAGATTGCATGCGGTGTTCAAAAATTCTGAAAACTGGTGTACTTATGTAATTTTGCCCGTAGAATCGAATGGTGTTGTCGCCAAATTCATATCTCGACCCATTTTTGGGTTATTGCCCAAAAATGGGCAGTTTTGAGCAAAACTTTGAATATAAATATCTCGAGAACGAAAAGAGATATCGACCTGCGGTTTCAAAATTTGGAATCAGCGCATTGAAAAGTATCTAGATCCATGAAAATTAGATTTTTGAAAGTTTGTACTGAAAATGGGGTATATTGACTTTTGGGGTAATAATTCAAAAATGGGTAGAGATATGAACTTGGTAGTAATATTATTTGATTACTACATATAGTATTATATTGTTTAATTATATTTTAGTACTTCTCAGCAAAACGTAGATTTAACAGCTAATCCCCATGGGCGAGATTACAAGAAAATATCTACTACAATGTAACTCACCATTGTTGAGTGCTTCAGGTTACAATGTCGGGACTCCAAGTCGCTAAGTCTGCAACACCAGGATGTCGTCTTTTCACACGGCTGCATCTGAAAAGAACACACATATTTAATAAAATGTTACAATAAAAAAAAAATTGTAATTTTGTATTTTGCGTACTCAAATTTTTTCGCGCCTCTTCTACATTCATAAAATTCAAAACACCGTGAATTGATTACATAATACATACGAAGCAATTATTATTTATAATGACTCATTATTATTTAATTGTTGACTTGTATTTCTACGGGGTAAATTATTTAACACCCTAACTATTACATGGATTAATTCTTTCAGTTTGTTTGTTACAGTGCTAGTGTAAAGACGTGTGTGTAGTGCGCTGGTGTACTGTGACCACGAGGACGACTTCCTGGTGCTTGGAGAGGACGTTAGAATACCTGCAGGACTTGGGGAGTTATATCCATAGATTTCATTTATTCAAAGTGAGTTTTTTTTGCTTATATAATACTTCACACATAGTTGTATTTTCATTTGATATATTAGCCATTAATTTGGAGAGATTATTCTAGTATAGATACAAGATATAAGCTATTTTTAAATAATTGTTCATATTATATCGAAAATAGTTTGCATTAATTGATAATAATTATTTAATATTTCTACCATATACAATCTTCTAACATTTTATTCTGTATATACTATGTATAAAGCCCCATATACTTTTACAGCAAAGATATTTGAAAAAAAATGTTTTCTAATGTTAAACATCTGTCGTGAATTGTGTTCATCTTGTGGATAATTTAATATATCATATCATTGTATGTCCTATATATTTTACTACATATATTTTGTTCCATATATGCGTAATTATGAATGTGTACGATAATGCGACAAATTACGTAACTTATACCTCATTATTAAAATACTTTAATATCTTACACATTATGCATTAAAATCTATAATTGATCTATTGAAATATTTATTCATTCTTTTGTAATATTGAATAACTCGCACTTTCTTTGGCATTAATATATCTTTTTAAAGAATAATTATATATACTTGAAATAATTCTTAATAATCTACAAATAAAATCATATTATTTTCTATGACCATTAACCACTAATTCATATTTGTTACTTTCGAGTATATTTTCTATTGTTGCAGAAAGATAAGCTGTGCACTTAAACAGACGATACTGCAGAAGTACCCGAGAGAGTTGCAGTTCATGAATCCTGATTTCCGCATTGGAGTTGGTCACTCTGTTGCAGAGCATCGCACCCCAAAACAACCCGAACATGGATTTTGTACGCCCCAAGTCATGTTTATAAAATTTATGTAAATAAATAAATAAAACCACCTCACACCTATAAAGTACTTATGTTATATAACCATTTAACGTGAAAAATCATCTGCTCTACTAATAAAAACTTTATAAACAAATGTCGAAAACACTCATACATATAAGCATATTTAAATGACAGAGAATAAAATCATATCATTATACAATTCCCATTTTCATTTTCATAATTACATTTCAACATCTCAAAGCGTATTACGTTAGGTTCTCATACATTAATACACATATTACATACATACACATTATTTGAAGGGTACAAGAAACGAAAGAGCTAAGTCTAAACATTACTGATTATTTTCAGAGATTCATACATTTGGAAAATAATTATACATTTACAAAATAATTTCCTACATTCGAATTTGAAAAGTACAAATGGCTATTTTTAAACTTGCTATTTTCAATAGAGATGTACTCGTCTTGAAACTAGCATTACTGAAAACTTTTTCAGCGATTCATATATTCTAAAATTAGGTTTACAATATAGTAAATAAATTCCTTAATATCACTTTGAAAAGTACAAGTCGCTATATCTCTTAATTTTCGTGATATTCATTTCTAAAGTTACTATTTTCATTAAACATATACACGTCTTAAAATAAACATCACTGATTTTCTTTTCCAGTGACTGAAACATTTTAAAATTATACATATAGAAAATTACTTTCTATATACAAATTTAAAAAGTACAAGGCGCTATTTTTCTTAGTTTTCGTGATATTCAATTTCAAAGTTGATATTTTTAATAAACATGAACACGTTTTGAAATAAACATTACTGAAAATATTTTCAGCGATTTAAAACTTTTTAAAATTTGTATAAATACACGAAATAACTCTCCACAACTAAATTTTGAAAATGCAAGTTTTTCTTTTAGTTTTTCATATACTCATTTTTTTAAATTGCTATTGTCAATAGATATACCTGTTGTGAAACAAGCATTGCTGAAAATGTTTTCAGCGTTTCCAAAGTGCTGAAATTTCGTTTACTTATAGAAAATAATCCAACAAATAAAAATAAGATTAGGATAATTTGCTATCACTCTTAGTTCTTGAAGTATTTAATTTTAAAGTTATTATGCACAATATATGAATCAAAAGTACATATTTAAAACTTTAAAATTTCAATATCTCGAAACTATATAAGTAATTGGGACTTAGCTCTATTTTTCTGTACCATCATTTGCATCCCCTACATACATACGAGTACACATGTAATCTAATACTCTGATCGATTTAAATAAAACATAGTAAGATAAAACCTAATTTGTATTATTATATTTAAAATACACTTAATAACATATTCGCACATTGAAAAATAGTTATTTGTGTATCTAGAGCGGAAAATGATACGTTACACACATACTTTTTCTACGTCCGTTGAAAAATATGATAAAACATTTTGCTTTCAAATCACCTATGTACCAAGTCTTCTAATTTAAAACTGTATCACAAAATAAATGTCTCTCCTGTAAGAATGACGTAATAAGAGTTTCGGCGTAATTAAAAACATTACATTTTAAACTTCGAAATGCATTAATTAAGATATTAAACTGATACATTGATACATTATCCTTATTTATATAGATCACAAAATTTTGGGCCTCATATTTCGATTCCACAGAGTTAATCAATATATTAACATTTACATGTTTGATACTCTTTAAAACAAATATACTTCAAATAGTTCAAATATATTTTATATACTGTTTGCATGATTGAAAACTTTTTAAACTTCATTTTCATATTCAACAATTGAATTAAAAAAACCATCAAAATTTTCTTTTCATTTTGTTTAAACTTTAGTTTACATATTTCAAATATATCTTTTAGCTATGTGCGAATTCGAATTTGAATCCCAAAAGTTTATAGCAAGAGAGACATTCATTTTGAAGTTGTAAAATATATTATTTTACACTTAGAATATATTTTCAATACCCAAAAAATGTTAGGGAAAAACTTTGTAAGGATTTTCTGTTATAAATAAACATATGATCATCTTATACATAATTAATGTCTTCTATTATTTCTATTTGTTAAAACAAATGATCCTTATAAAAGTTCTTTCAACAATTAATCGATCGATTGTTGTCAATCATGTATGTTAGCCTACTTGTATATTTCAACGAATCATAATAAAGAATTTATATCATATGTTCTTATATATATTATTAAAAACAACCTATATCAAATATCATCTTTCAAAGTGTTACAGATCAAGATACATTTATTTATGCATATAATTGTCATTCGCATATATCTCTATTAAAACAATATCTTTGCAAAATATAGCAATGCATTATGTACACCATTATGTAATATATTTATGACCAATAAATACCGATAATACTATATAATATTTCATTCTTAACACCCTATTTCCAAAACAAAAAACTGCAATCCAAAGATCTAAGTTCATATCCCGCTTAGAAACCATTTCACAGCCTATAGATCCACAACCAGAACGACGACCAACAAAAATCTCCCATCCTAAAGATCCAGGTTCGAACCCCGCATACTAGCCACCAGGAACCAGCCGAGCATCCCATCCTAGCTACCAGCAACCCGCCCTAGCCATCCACGAGCGCGCCTAGGCTACAGCCGAAGGCAGCACGTGGGTGCTAGGCGGGTTGCTGGGAGCTGGGATCGGATCGCTCCGCTGGTTCCTGGGGCCTAGCCAGCAAAAAATTTCTAGAAACCTGTATATAGCTTGAAATAGACGTGATTACGTAACTTTACGACAAAGAGTGTCCGGTTCGACGCCACCGCTCCCGCTGCACGAATGGCTTTAAATTCAACAGACAGCCAGTATTATACATAGCTAGAAATCCGTGGTGGGAGACTTGAGATTCACGATTCGATCACCAGGCCTTACTACAGCCTACCGTATTGTCAGAAATTTGAATTTTTGTGGGGGAATACGTTCCGTTCGGCCAGAGAACTCACAAATTCTCGTTTTCGTGACTAGTAGTCTTGCTACACGCTGAACATCGCCGATTCTACACGATTTTTTAAAGTTTGTCAGCCAGAAGCCTAGCAACAGTATTGCGATCGATGGATATCTGCATTTTGGTGGGTAAATGCCTTGCGATCGGCTGAAAATCCGTCTGAGAGCTCAAAAATGCTCGTAACGGCAGTAAAGTGCTACATTTCGGCCGCTACGGCTCTAAAACGTCGATTTTACACGATTTTTGCGATTTTGTCGACCAGAAGCCTTGCTGGTACTCGCGGATCGGATTTTGCTGGCTAGGAATTTTTTCGTGTAGGCTACTTGCTTTTGTAATCTGTTGTGCACTAAGTTGAAATTTAGGCGCTAAAATTATGAATGCAGGTTGCAGGTCGGCGATCGCTTTGCGGTGCTCTCGAATTGATTTTTGCTGTTGCATACCTATAGGCCGTAAATCGTTCATATCCTGCTGATCTCATTTTGATGATCTAGTTCGTATTTTGGTGAATTTCTGGTTTCTGGAATGCAATTTTTGAGGATAGGAAAATAGGTTTTTGAATTGAGAAATTGTATTCTTTTTTACTGTTTTTATTGGTCATTTATATAATACATTTTATTTGTGTTACATATTGTAATGATATTATTCTATGAGGACTTGTAAATAAATAAATAATGAAATATATATCGCCAAATATTTATTAAATTGTATCGTATAAGTTGTTACATAATATTACAGATTTTTGCGAGTATAATGTATAACATTTTCTTTCTAAGACTTATCGAGATATAGATTACTTTAATATACCTATGTAAATACTTTCAAATAAATAATAATGATGCAAAGATTTATATATAGAGATACAATTAAAAATAGATCAATAATTTAACACAAAGTTTTTTAAACAAATATATGTTTAATTTGAATATACTAACTGCTATATTGTGACTATGTCTTAGAAAAAAACTGTATTAATAGGAAATAAAGTAGAGCAATTATAATATAATACTGATATATTCACTATCACATATTCACTATCACAATATTTTTCACCAAATTACACACAAATGTAAGTTATATAGGTTACTGTAATCCAAACCCTAATATAATGTAAATACACAAATAAATAATACACAATTCAATATTAACTTGTTATTGTCTAATAAATTGGTGAAATACAGCCACTTTCAGGTATGAGAATCCGCAATAAACCTTTCTCCACAAGGAGAGTATTCTCGTGAGATAGCAGACTTCCTAATGATCGATAAAAGCACAGCAAATGGAATTATCACCAAATATACATTGCCAAAATCATTAGTTAACAAACTAAGATGCAATATACCCCCGTAAATTAACAAAGCGAACAGATAAAATAATTAAACTAAAATCTAAAGTAATAAACTAATTTTTAGGTCAACAAAAATCCAAATTCTTGTTTGACCACCCTAATCTCTGAATTTAAATCCAATAAAACATTTAAGCCAGAAGTTAAACATCCGCGATGGAAAAGAAAAACAAGCCTGAATTATGGAACCATTTAGAAAATGAACGACAAGATGTACACCACAAGACAGTATTACAAATTTAATTAAATCAATGTCTCGATAGTATTCTGCAGTGATTGTATCAAAAGGAATGATAAACTATTAAATATGGATAACAAAATAAGATTGAACAGATTTATTAGTTGTTTTGAAATACGCATATTTTTGGCACAATATTTCTGCATAGCACTAGAAATTATTTTGTTACTACATAATTTTATTTACCTACATAGTTTCTGTTTTATAATAGGAACATATTTTATGCACAAATGCATATGTTTATTAATATAACTTTCATTGTTGTATCACCATTACAATATAGCGTGAGTATTTTTTAACGTGAAACATTGAGTTTGTCATATCCATGGTTACGACTTGACTATTTGATTGACAGCAATGTATTTGCCCGTTCCATTTAAAATGAAACATAGGGAACGAGTTTGACATTTGATAAGACGTGAATAGAGGTTAATTTTGTTTAAATAATTATATCTGCATTCTAAATTAAAATTAGTTGTAGAAAAAATATAGTGTGCACCTTGTGCCCGAGTGGTTTTCTGACTCGGCTAAATTTCTTACAATATTTAAATATAATACTTCTGTCAAATTCATTCCCCATGTGTCATTTTAAATGAGACAGACAAATATATTGCTGTCAATCGAATGTCAAATCATAACTTACAGGAAAATTCAACGGTTATCTGTCATATTGACAAGATGTCATTAGAGGTTAATTTTGTCTAAATAATCATACCTGTTATCTAAAAATTTAATTTGGATGTAGAAAAGTTTAATGGCGAGAGGTATGAGTGCCCGTTTGGTGACGCCTGGTAATCGCCCACACGGTAAAATATATCGTCATCATTACCGATGTCTACATGTGTTGTAGATACTGGCACACCCAGAAATGGGTAATATGCCGTGAAGATATATTATTATTATTATTAGATGTAGAAAAAATACTGTGTGCCCCTTGGACCCGAAATATATTTAGTGCTCTCGAGCGCTAAATATCTTACAATATTTAAATATAATACTTCTGTCAGATTCGTTCCCTGTTTCATTTTAAATGGAACGGGTAAATACACTGCTGTCAATCAAATGTCAAGTCGTAACCATGGATATGACAAATCTAATGTTTCACGTTAAAAAATACTCACGGTATGATAATGGTTTAAAAATCTGTTTGGCTTAAAACTTTTGCACACCTCTATAGATAAACTTTACATAACATTATGGACATTTCTATAAAGTTGCATATGATATTCAAAAAGCAAGATTAAAAATACTCAAATGTAAAAATGTATTAGCTGCTGTTTAATGATGAATATGATACCTATACAAATGTACATTTAGAACTTGAAGATGTACGTAGCGTCATTAGATATTTCAATATGACTTTTGTCCTTACATATATTATAAAATTACATAATATAACTTTTAAACTGCAGCTAGATATGTACACTACACGATTTTATGTTTAAGTTCTTAAAAATATGATACTGAAAGTTGCAAATCATGTACAACCTTCAAAAAGCAAGGTTAGACATTCTGCGTCTTATAAGAATATATTAATACTTAACTAATGTAAAAGAATGTTAAATGCAACAATATATTACATGTATTTATGATGAATTCAATATACAAATACATATTTATGTAGAACTTGAAAATGTAAGTAAGGTTACGTCAAGATTTTTGTCCTTAAATTTATTAGAAAATCAAGTAATTTACCTTTCAAACTACAGCTAGGCATTCGAATTCAACTGCTCCAAGTCCATTTCACAAATATAACACGTAAATAAGTTATTTTAATCACAAAATATATCACAAAAACATAAAACCACTTCCTAACATCAACTTGCTTGCAACACATGTAACGCAGTGACGCTTAGGGCGTGGTCTCATGTGATTGGTCAAACTAACGATTGTGATTGGCAATAATAACAAAGCTTGTGATTGGTGGAAATACAGCGAGAATTCGAATGCGGTAAAATCCTATCAATTTTGAACGGATGAACAGTATTTATTTGAAAACAATCATTAATTTAACATGTTTAAATAATAATTTGTAATTTAAATTCATCATACAACAGCGCACAACAATTTTTACCGGAAATTATACATAAATAATAACACAATACAAGAAATATTTCGAATTAATTTGGTTTTATTGATAAGTAGATGGCAATGGGCATAAATACCTTTAAAATAGGGTTTATGGGGAGGGCATAAGGGTGCATTTTTTTCGGGAAATTCTTCTCCACGTCTCGGGATTCATTCTCCAACGATGATACTGGAACAAATCAGGTTTCATGAGGGTATATTCGAAAGGTGTATCGGCTATACTGCATAGAACCCTGTAACATTGAAAATAAATAAAAATTAGGATATTTAAAAGATAAAATATATTTTAATATTTAAATTTAAAGTGTCCAACCCCTATTTTTTGTGTAATAAGTAAAGACACATTCAAAATACTCATAAAGATATCTAATATTTTATTTCAAATTGCTTAAATTAAAGTCATTGTTAAATAACTTATCACAATTTTCTTTTTACTTTATTTGTAAAAGATGAAAAGCTACCACCAGATAATGACCAAAAATGGCCCATTTGGAAAATTTTAATTCGCCTATGAAATACGTAGGTACAACTGGGGGTATCAAGTAGAACCCACTTTATGTCATTGTAGTCAAGAACAAATAATGACCCACCTGCTCACGTGCGCCATCTTAGAAGAGGAATGCACGAGAGAAGATCTGGCTAAAGGAACATCAGCTGCTCTAAATTGGGCTATTTTCTGGAAAAATCACTAAATTGACAATTTTTGTATTAGTTTATTTTCGATATATTATGTATTTTTACCTCCCGCCACACCATAGATAAGGGAGGTAACGTTTTTGGTCAAAAAATTCGAAAGAGAGTTTTTAGTGAATAAGCACGAATTAACGTATCTACAACACGTTTTTGCTATTTTTACAATAATGTATTTGAGGCAATTTTTCCTTAAAATCTACTAAAATATAATCCAAAATTTGGTATTAGACTTTTCTATTTATTGGAACAACAAATTAGATCAACCGGAAGTGATACTTTACTTAAAGATCATTGCTATTTTAAACATGGAATTGGCGGGAGGTCATCAAATTTTATAACTATATTCCGCAAGAATTAATATTTTATGTAATAATTGTCGAATTAATATGTGCCAAAATAATTACTTTGTTAATATATTAACCAGAAACAGATATTAATTCGATAGTTTGTGGAGACGTTGGTCCCACCCCAATTTGGGTATGGTTAAGCCCTGCCACCACGACAAGGTCTCTCCACGTGGGCAGGGAACCCTGTCCAAACCTCCTGCGATTCAAAGGAGTTGAGGACAGAGCCACCCCGGCCTAAACCACGACTGGGGTGTCCTACAAAACCCTAACGATCTCATGCCAACTATAAATAGAATCGCCCGCGCCTGAAACCCTAACAAAAATGATAATGAGATGAAATGAACCTATTTGTGGCTTGTTCACGGACGCGGCCTGCTGGGGCCAAGCGCGTTCCAACCACTGATATGCATACGCCGATAAACTATTGCTCATCGTCATATTCCATACAGTGTTTGGACCTACGACCGCGCCCTCCCCATTCCGCGAAAACCGACCCCGTGCAATCCATATAGGAGGGTAAGTTTTCTTGGACGAGGGTTGCTCACCTCACGATAAAAAACAACTTCATTGTGATTACCAAATTAGCTGCTGGTACTAATTTTAGTAATCTGCAACAAAGCTCTTTTTCACCATGTGTAAAGTCCACCGAACATTTTCATGCCCGCGAGAGACTTTCGGCGGAATTTGATGAGTATTCATTGCACAGTATTAAAAATACTGGCACGCCAAATACTCAGTGCCCTAGGAAAAAAGCATAACATACAAAATAAATATATTATATCATATTTATATTATATACGAGCATATATAATATAAGATAATATAATATAAACAATCCCAAAATCCCACCCCAAATATATCATTTATAAATCGATTTTCGCGAACGAATTTATGGCAAAAATTAACCCTGCAAACCCCAAACTACAATTTATAAAAAAATATTCCCGATATAACAAAAAATAAAATCAATATTATCAAAATCTGTTCAAAATTTCCCGTACCCGGTTCGCGACAAATTTCGAATATATTCGCGTCTTTAATTCGCCTTGAAGACTTGCTCCTTTCTCGATCCCTCGTTGTCCCCCGTTGTCCAGGTCCTGGGTTCCTGACCTAATCGATCCGGATCTCATACCGGATTACACGAGCTAATAATAAATAAAAATACTAAAACAATCCGGACCTCATGCCGGCATGAAATCTACCATTTAAAAGTTAAAGTTAGGATGATGATTGTATCCCACGGAGTCTAGAAGGACGATAATATCCAGGTCCAAAAGGACCTGGCCTGTACGATGTTAATGGAACGTAAACGATCCGGTTCTCATGCCGGATATGCGGAAGTTAGCGACCCGAGCCTTATGCCGGGTTACGCGAGCAAATTCACCCGGGACGAAAGTTACAGTTTAAGTTAGATTTACAAGTTAAAGTTAGGATGACGACGCGCCCCCTTAAACTAAACTTAACTAGGCTGTACTGCAATGAACGTTTTTATTTGACTTATTAAACATTTCATTTTAATTTTAAGATTTGTATAAATGCAAAATATCTGTTTATTATAATGTTCTTTACCCCTAATTGGGTGTGGCATCTTTTCTCTTAAGACCCAAAAAATCTCATTTCAAATAAATGAAATAGATTCAAAATTTTCTTTCAAAGATATATAAATATTGTAAAATATTATTGTCTGAAAAACATGCTGAAATACTATGTCTTTTATCAAATATTTATCAATACTAAATAAACCTCAATCACACAAAACATTCAGGGGATCATTCATAAATAAAAATTCGTTTTTATTTTCATATTATTCTTATTTTTTTTTGCTTTTTTTATGTTTTACCCATATATACGATCCACACTCACACACACCTTTCATTCTAAATTATTTTTGTATTCTCATTTATTAATAATTGAACATTCATTGCAATGTACAGCAACTTCCCAGCAAAATTGTAATAGGTACGACTTTAAAAATCCAAGTTTTCAAAAGCATTTAATACAGTAAAATATATATATTTGTTAATAGATATTTATACACCAAGTGAGCTAAGATAATGTTTATTCATGAGAAGAAAGCTTAACCCACAAGCCCGTAAGAGCGAGTTGGTTAATTTCTTCGACTGAATAAACATTCTTAACTCACGTAGTTTATGTAATATTTTATTCAATTTTGACAAAATAGTAATAACAACCATTACGAATTTAATTTTGACAAAATAAAAATGCAATACGTTATTCTGAATTTGTAAAAATTAAAAATTATGTATCAGAAAATTGGGTCAAAAACTTAAAACATTTCCTCTGTTTAGCAATTGTTGAGTGCGGGATTTGAACCCAAAACTATAATTGACATATAATAACAGTAAAAAATATTGAAAAATCAATTAAAAGAATGAATTGAAATTATTGAAAATGAAACAATTTTTAATGAATTTTGCAGACAGGATTTTCCCAAGTTATTATTATAGAAATATATTCAAATAATTGTTTATTAATAATTAACTATTCATTGTTTAATGTGAAAAAAACTGAGTACAAATATGGCGCCCTATCTTATAACTAACTTATCCTAAGCTAACCTTAACTAAAGCTAGTCTTACACTATAAAATTTCCCGGGCAATTTTATAGAGCAAGATTTCGCTTACCCAATCACTCACACACTGTCATTCCTTTATATGCCATATTGTACTCAGTTTTAAGTTTATTTAAAGTTGAAATCACAATTTATTATATACAAGTCTAGTTTAATAGTAAATAATTATATCATTACTGCTTATTACCCATTGTTGGGTGTGTCATTTACTTTATTTTTTATTGTTGATAGTTTGTATATTTAAATAAATAAATGGGAAAATCCGTGTCACAATCTATGAGACATATATTGTAATGTTTTTTGGGCAAATAAATTTTGAAATTATAAGTTTTCAATAGTTTAAAAAATATATAAGTATTTTAGATATTTTATATATTATGTAACACTAGTACAAATACTGTATTTTAAAATATTAAATTTGAATTGTTGTACAATTCATTGTATTGTTTTTATATTGTATTGTTATGCCTTATACCCTAAAATTACGGGTACAGCAACAATTGTTAGATTGAGGAACATGTCAAGTTAATGGACCTAAAATATTTTAAAAATTGATATAAAATGTAAAAATTGATAAATTTTTAATTTGCTGGGAAGTTTATTTTCACATACCTTGTCTCAGGATAAACCTGGACTTTTTACCAAACTACCATTAGACAAGAATATCCCGCGTTGTCCTTCTGGGCCCTGGGTTGGTCTAGGCGCACTTTGATTTAAAGAATTTAATTCTAATATTTTATAATTTATTTTAAGGGTAGAGGTAACTACCACAGATTTAAATACTATGAAATACAAATACAAAACATAATAAAAGAATGGTCGAGCACGGTCCAGCAAACCAGAAGAGTACAACCATCCTTTCACTATGAAAGACAAATTATAAATGGCTGTTTACTACTTTAGGAGGTATATTTTTTAAAATAATTAGTTATCTAATACTTTGTTAATGACGTAACAACCGGCAAAAGACTTGTGCTACACACAGAAATAAATAATTAAATCGTAATTTTTAATTGGAGATAAATTTACGTAATTTTAATAGTAAATAAAATATAAATGACTTTTTGCCAAATTTTTGTTCTAAAAATGAAGATTTAGAGGATTTTTAAGTTAATAGGAACAAATAGGGTTTTTTATTTTAACAATAATTATATATTGTAATAAGTATTTACAAAATTACAGAAAAAATAACTTATTATAGTCAATAAATACAATATTTAATGTTAAAGGTTTAATATTATTGTCTATCAAAAAAAAAAAATTCAAAATTTGAAACTCTATTTTTTTATGGAAAGTTTAAACTTGTAATTTTTACACACAACCATTAAAAATGAAATTAACATGCTGTACAACCGAATATAGGGTGTTCAAAAATAAAGATAACATTTTTTAAAAATTGGTAAAGTGTTAAAAAAAATTGATTGTCTTATCAATAATAAAAACAGTTGTAAATCAATAAACAATTAATAAAAAAATGAATGAAAATAAATATTCGAAAATATAGTTCATTTAAATTAAAAAGATTATATATTTAATAAATTCTGCAAAGTTCTTTTCAACCTAAATGAACTATATATGTGCTTGAATGCTTGGCTGTGCTTTATAACAATCTATTTCGCTTTGTCGAACTATATATATGTACATTACTGTTGACTTTTAGACTCGAATATAGCTTTCATATCTCTTATAGTATATGCAGGCGAACATTTTTTATCCCTAGAAAGTAAAAAAAATGTAGTTCATCAATTTTTATATGACTTTAAAGTAATAAATTAGAAATACGACATTTAATAATTATTTAAATCAGTTGTAGATAATTCTGAATAAGTTTTAGACAGTTCCGAAGTATTTAAAATAGTTTCTGGCAATTCTAAATAAATTTAAGACAGTTGGGAATGAATTAAAACAGTTTTGGACAATTCTGAATAATTTTAGACAGTTGAGAATAAATTAAAACAGTTTTAGACAATTCTGTATAAATTTTAAACAGTTAAGATTAATTTAAAATAGTTTTAGACAATTCTGAAGAAATTTTAAACAGTTAAGAATTATTTAAAATAGTTTTGGACAGTTGGAAATAAATTAAAACAGTTTTGGACAATTCTGAATCAATTTTAGACAGTTGGGAAGTGTTTAAAATAGTTTTGGACAATTCTAAATAGTTTTAGACAGTTGAGAATAAATTAAAACAGTTTTAGACAATTCTGAATAAATTTAAGACAGTTGAGAAGTATTTCAATAGTTTCCGGTATTTTTATATGACTTTAAAGTAATAAATTATAAATATGACATTTAATTATTATTTAAAACAATTTTAGACAATTCTGAATAAATTTTAGACAGTTGGGAAGTATTTAAAACAGTTTTAGACAATTCCGAATAATTTTAGACAGTTGAGAATAAATTAAAACAGTTTTAGACAATTCTGTATAAATTTTAAACAGTTAAGATTAATTTAAAATAGTTTTAGACAATTCTGAAGAAATTTTAAACAGTTAAGAATTATTTAAAATAGTTTTGGACAGTTGGAAATAAATTAAAACAGTTTTGGACAATTCTGAATCAATTTTAGACAGTTGGGAAGTGTTTAAAATAGTTTTGGACAATTCTAAATAGTTTAAAACAGTTGGGAAATATTTAAAACAGTTTTAGACAATTCTGAATAAATTTAAGACAGTTGAGAAGTATTTCAAATAGTTTCCGGTATTTCTAAATAAATTTAAGACAGTTGGGAATAAATTAAAACAGTTTTGGACTATTCTAAATAATTTAAGATAGTTGGGAAGTATTTAAAACAGTTTCCGGCTTTTCTAAATAAATCTAAGACAGTCAGGAATAAATTAAAATAGTTTTGGACAATTCTAAATAATTTTAGACAGTTGGGAAGTATTTAAAACATTTTTGGACAATTCTGAATGAATTTAAGACAGTTGAGAAGTATTTAAAATAGTTTCCGGTATTTCTAAATAAATTTAAAACAGTTGGGAATAAATTAAAACAATTTTGAACAATTCTAAATAAATTTGAAACAGTTGAGAAATATTTAAAACAGTTTTAGATAATTCTGAATAAATTTAAGACAATTGAGAAGCATTTATAATAGTTTCCGGCTTTTCTAAATAAATCTAAGACAGTCAGGAATAAATTAAAACAATTTTGGACAATTCTAAATAATTTTAGACAGTTGGAAAGCATTTAAAACATTTTTGAAGAATTCTGAATGAATTTAAGATATTTGAGAAGTATTTAAAACAGTTTTCGACAATTCTGAATAAATTTAAGACAGTTGAGAAGTATAAAACAGTTTTAGACAATTCTGAATAAATTTAAGAAAGTTGGGAATAAATTAAAACAGTTTTGGAACAATTCTAAATAATTTTAGACAGTTGGGAAGTATTTGAAACATTTTTCAACATGAAAGAATGTCTTATTGTCTATACGGTTTGATTATACATTTTCCTTCATATTCAGTAGATATAGAGTTAAAGAATTATAAAAAGATTAACTTTTATAAACCAGTCAGCTTTGCTATAATCAAGAAAAAAGCTGATATATATGCAAATAATTCTAATTGACAGATGTCAGTGCAATTTACATAGTGTATGTTCATGTTATAATTTTATTGGATTTATAGAATCTTTTCCAAGGAACTTTTGGTATGGGATTTGTACAAAATACATAGAAATAACAGAAGATATTGTACTGGCCACATCAGATTTTTTTTTTTTCGAGTTTATCATTAAAAATCTTTTGAACCACTCCACGGTTACTAATAATTTTAAGTCAAAATATAGTTTCAACCTTCCTGAATCGATTGGCGCAAAGTTCAACCCGATATCTCTAACGGTTTTCGAGATATTTACAATTTTACAAAAAATGAGCCATGTAAAAATTTTGACAAAAAAGGAAAGTAGTTTTGATAACATCAACTACAAATTGTTCAATAATTTAAAAACCACTTCCGGTGGAAATATTTTGGATATAAATTATTATTTAGGGAGGTATTGTGCATGTATATACCAATTTTCATTTATAACTGTTGAGTGGCTTATGAGTTATTAACAAAAATATAATTTTTCCGTTCAAAATTTACAAATTTGTTAATAATTTTTTAACAAATCAACTAAAATTTATAAAATTATGTATATGTAACAAAGAAACATGGCTGAGTTCAAATCTGAAAGAATTAAGCCGATATTTGTAACCGGATTCGAGATATATACAAAAGATATGGCAAATAATTTCACCGTAAATTTTCTGATTTTTTGTGCGCGAGTGACGCGTCGCTTGCCGACAAAAATTTGACGAATTTGCGGTGAATTCAAAGTTTGTTTATTTGAAGACCGTTCAACATAAAATTATGAAAATTGGTGTACTTATGTAATTTTTTCCGTAGAATCGAATGGCGGCGTCGAAAATTTTATATATGTTATAATTTTATTGGATTTATAGTCTTTTCCAAGAAACTTTCAATATGAAATTTGTAGAAAATAGTATATGTCCGTTTTATAATTTTATTGGATTTATAGAATCTTTTCCAAGGAATTTTTGGATGGGATTTGTACAAAATACATCAAATTAACGGAAGGTCTTGTGCTGGCCACAACAGATTTTTTCTAAATAAAAAAAATAAATAAAAATTAGACTTACCGTGTTCTGGATTCCAGACTTTGCCGTCTTTCAATATCTGTCTCTCTCTCCCTCAAAAGGTCGTAAGTATGTCTTCTTCTTTCTATTTTATCTTCGTCCGATCTTCGATGTCGAAGATCTTCCCTACTACATCTTAATAAAATGCTGCTATCTTCAACACTTTCATCCAAAATTTCGGAAAGTTCTTTAAGTCTAGTTTTTCTTTCGAAAACTGGCGATTTTTGCTCAAACATCGCCTTTTTGCTTTGTAGAACGCTTTCTTTTGGTTCTACAACAGCTTGGTTTGAGTCTAACCGCCCGCTTTTAGGTTCTAAATGTGATGTTTTTGTGTTTTTACGGTCGAAGAACTGTTGATGTTGGTCTAAAATTGACTTTTTGGCGAATTTTTGGTCTAAAAATGAAGGTTTGGGGGATTTTTCGTCTAAAAGACGGTCTAAAAGGAGTGAATCTGGGTCTAAAACTGATTGGTTTGGGTCTAAACGGCCGCTCTTCGGTTCTAAATGTGATGTTTTTGTATTCTTGCGGTCTAAAAGCGTAGGATCTTGATCTAAAATAGACTTTTTGGCGAATTTTTGGTCTAAAAGGAGTGAATTTGGGTCTAAAGCTGATTGGTTTGGGTCTAAACGGCCGCTCTTGGGTTCTAAACGTGATGTTTTTGTATTTTTGCGGTCTAAAAATGAGGATTTGGAAGATTCGTCTAAAAGTCGAGGATCTGGTTCTAAAATTGGATGTTTTTCTGCTTTAGAGTCCAAATGACCAAATTTTTGTTCTAAAAATGATTTGGAGGATTTTTCGTCTAAAAGGGGCGAATCTAGGTCTAAAACCGGCTTTGTGTCTAAAACCTGTTTTTTGGTGTTTAAAAACGAAGGGTCTTGATCTAAAAATGACTTTTTGCCAAATTTTTGTTCTAAAAATGAGGATTTAGAGGATTTTTCGTCTAAAAGACGGTCTAAAAGAAGAGAATCTGAGTCTAAAACCGGTTTTTTGGTGTCTAAAAACGATGGATCTTGCTCTAAAAATGACTTTTTGCCAAATTTTTGTTCTAAAAAGGAGGATTTGGAGGATTTTTCGTCTAAAAGACGGTCTAAAAGAAGTGAATCTGAGTCTAAAACCGGTTTTTTGGTGTCTAAAACAGGCTTGAAGCTAAATTTTTGATCTAAAACCGGTTTTTTAGTATTCGCAGGGTTGTTTTTAGTTTCGGGGCGTTTTTTTTGTAAAATCAGGGTCTTTTTTCAGATCTACAGTATTTTTAGATTGTAAAATATCTTTTTGAGTATTAAAATTAGTTAATTCACGACTAGAGTCAATATTTTCGTCTTTTTTTATATTTTTTTGTTTGAAACGTTGCAATAATAAATCTTTATCTTCTTTGAACGATTCTGAACGATATTTTTCCCGTAAAAAAATACGGCGTTCTTCTTTGTATTTTTCGATACGTTCCCGATTCAATTTTTGATCTCCGATATTTAAATCTTTTTTTATATCTACAGAAATGTCTGAAGTTGAAGAATTTTTGTTGTCTGTCAATATTTTGGAGTTTATAAAAGATGAAACCCGTTCGTCTAAAGATTTTCGTCTTTGCAAATGTCCGAATTCTATAGAAAACGCATTTTCGTCCAAAGATCGTGTTTTAGTATTATTTTTATTATTTTTAGCTCTTAAACAAGGCGGTAAACTATCTTTATCATAGATTTTTTTTGTTTCAAAACGACTTGTAAGATTTTTAACACTGATTTTATCGTCTGAAGTACATTTTTGACAAACTGGTAAATCCAAAATTTCCTCGTTTGATATTTGAACAATTTTCGGATTAATTTCGTGAAATTTCGTCTTAGAATGTTCTAGAATCATTCTAGAATCTTCCAATCTAGAATCTTCTAGAATTTTAGTGTCAATATTCTCGTAAATATTAACATTATCCGATTCTAAACTGTCAAAAATGTCGCTGGAAATATTTTCATAATCTGTAGCTATTTCAACTGTTTTAGGGTTGTTGTGTTCTAAATTATGTTCTAAATTTTGGGCTAAAACTTCGTAATGAGCTACAGCTAATTTGAGGTCTAAATTTGGGCGGGAAATTGGTTCTAAATTTTCATAATCTAAATATTTGTTTGCGGAGGGAGTTTCAGGTTCTAAAATGGGTTTTGGGGGGAGGTTTGGTTCTAAATTAGGTTCTAAATTCGGATTTATATTTTCATAATGTTTTTCAACCATTTTAAGAGGTGAATTAGGTTCTAAATTAGTTTTTTCGGTTGATAAATTTTGTAAAAGACTTTCAAAGTCGTTTTTAACTGAGTTTTTTTGCGATTTAAAGTCTATTTTTGCTAAATTCGGCTGTAAATCGGTTATATTGTCAGTACTTTTAGATTTTGGTATTTTTTCCAAGTCTAATAACGAATTTATTTCATGTATTGATCGTCTAAAATATTTAACTTGTTGATATATCGAATTTTCGTCTAAAAATTCTGAATCGCAAGATTTTCTTTTATCTTTTTTCGAGCTAATATCGCTTAAAATTGATTCCATTGTTTTCGATTCGCTGATTTCGTCAAAATCTAGGGAATTTGTTTGGTTTTGTGTTGGTGTTATTTCACTAGAATTGTCACTAGAATTGTTACTAGAGTTAGGGACATTTTCTGTTTCTGTAATGAGAGATTTTTTAGAATTTTCTGAGTTTGAATTTAGGCTTAAATCTGTTGGAATATTAGTGGAAAAAATTAAATTTGTCGGGCGTTTAGGGATATTTTTGTCTGAATCTAGGGATGTTTCGTCTTTTAGGGTGGTACTACTGCTTGTAATGGAAGTTATTGAATTATCAAAACTTGTTTCTAGTAATTTAGTTTCCATAGGGAATTTTGGCATTGATGCTTCTTGTATTGGCAGACTTGATTCGGTAGTTGGTACCACTGCTTTTTCAGGGTTTAATTCAATTGTTTCATATATACTTTCATTTTTTTTAGGCGATTTATATGTTATACTAATAGTTGTTAAGTTTTTAGGGGAATCTAAATCTAGGGATAAATTTGGGGAATTGGTACTACTGGTGTGTAATGGTTTGTAGATTGGCGACCCTGGACTTGGGGATAAATTCATATTTTTAAAATCCAAGTCAGTAAAACTTTTAGGAATAGAAATTTTGTCGATTTTTTCAAAGTTTAACGAATGGCGATTTTCGTTTCTCGGAGATTTATTTTTAGGTTGGTAGCCTTCAAAAACAGCTGAATGCAAGTTAGGCAGACTGTCTTTTGTTTCATTATGAACCAAAGCTGTCGTTGATATTAAACAAATATTATTTTCGGGAGTTGTACAATCGATAAATTGAATATCACTTAATTGATCTTCTAAACGACTTCTTTTTCGCGATAAAGATTCTGGGGATAAAACAACGCGCGCTTGTTTTTTAGGGGAGGGGTTTGCGCTGTTGGCAACACTGCTAAAGTCGTCAAGTCGCGACCGGTTTAGTTTGCGACCGACCTGTCAATAAAAATTGATAAATTTTATGTTTAAATAAAAAAAATGGCACTTACCTCTTTGGAGACTTTTGGAGAGCTGACCAGACTTTCATCTTCGGAGAATATTCGCATTTCGGACTCTTCGAGTTCGAAGTTTAATTGGATTTCGCTTAAATCGAGCAAAGAACCGACGGAGTTGTTTTGGGAACTTTGAAGATTGTCGAAGTATGAATCGTGTGACACTGATCTAAAATTGAGAAAAGGGTTTTATGGTTGTTTAAAATTAAAGGAGAGTGTTTGGAATTTATTCAGAATTGTTGAAAATTGTTTTAAATTGTATAAAACTTATTTAGAATTGCCGAAAACTAATTTAAATATTTCTCAAATGTCTAAAATTTATTTAAAATTGTCTAAAACTGTTTTAAATATTTTTTAACTATCTAAAATTCATTTAGAATTGTTCAAAACTTTTTTAAATACTTCTCAACTGTCTAAAATTTATTCAAAATTGTCTAAAACTGTTTTAAATATTTTTTAACTATCTAAAATTTATTTAGAATTGTCCAAAACTGTTTTAAATACTTCTCAACTGTCTAAAATTTATTCAAAATTGTCTAAAACTGTTTTAAATATTTTTTAACTATCTAAAATTTATTTAGAATTGTCCAAAACTGTTTTAAATACTTCTCAACTGTCTAAAATTTATTCAAAATTGTCTAAAACTGTTTTAAATATTTTTTAACTATCTAAAATTTATTTAGAATTGTCCAAAACTTTTTTAAATACTTCTCAACTGTCTAAAATTTATTCAAAATTGTCTAAAACTGTTTTAAATATTTTTTAACTATCTAAAATTTATTTAGAATTGTCCAAAACTGTTTTAAATACTTCTCAACTGTCTAAAATTTATTCAAAATTGTCTAAAACTGTTTTAATATTTTTTAACTATCTAAAATTTATTTAGAATTGCCTAAAACTGTTTTAATTTATTCCCAATTGTTTAAAAATTATTCAGAATGACCTAAAACTACTTTAAATATTTCCAAATTGTCTAAAATTATTCAGAATTATCTAAAACTGTTTAAATAGTTTAAAACTCTTATATTTATTTAAAATGGTCTAAAATTGTTTCAAATTCTTAAATTTATTATGAATTATCCCCAAAACTATTTAAAATACTTCTCAACTGTCTTAAATTTATTTAGAATTGTCTGAAACTGTTTTAATTTATTCCCAACTGTCTTAAATTTATTCAGAATTGTCCAAAACTATTTTAAATTCTTCTCAAATGTCTTAAATTTATTCAGAATTGTCCAAAACTATTTTAAATTCGTCTCAAATGTCTTAAATTTATTTAGAATTGTCCAAAACTGTTTTAAATATTTCCAAAATCTCTAAAATTTATTTAGAAGTGCCGGAAACTATTTTAAATTCTTCTCAACTATCTTAAATTTAGTCAAAATTATCTAAAACTGTTTTTAATACTTCTCAACTGTCTAAAATTATTTAGAATTGTCTACAACTGTTTCAATTTATTCCGAACTGTCTTAAATTTATTCAGAATTGTCTAAAACTGTTTTAAATTCTTGTCAACTGTCTTAAATTTATTCAAAATTGTCTAAAACTGTTTTAAATATTTTTTAACTATCTAAAATTTATTTAGAATTGTCCAAAACTGTTTGAAATACTTCCCAACTCTCTAAAATTTATTTAGAAATAACAAAAACTATTTTAAATATTTCTCAACTATCTTAAATTTATTCAGAATTGTCTAAAACTGTTTTAAATTCTTCACAACTGTCTTAAATTTATTCAGAATTGTCCAAAACTATTTTAAATTCTTCTCAACTGTCTTAAATTTATTCAAAATTGTCCAAAACTATTTTAAATTCTTCTCAAATGTCTTAAATTTATTCAGAGTTGTCCAAAACTGTTTTAAATACTTTGTAACTGTTTAAAATTTATTTACAATTGCCTAAAACTATTTTAATTTATTCCCAATTGTCTAAAATTTATTCAGAACTGCTGGAAATTATTTAAAATATTTTATTTTGTTCCCAGTTAAGTAAAACTTGTTCAGAGTTGCCGGAAACTATTTTAAATTATTCTTACATGTTTAAAACTTACTCGGAATTACTAGAAATTATTTTAAATACTTTTCAATTAACTAAAACATATTCATAATTGCCGAAAACTATTTTAAATTATCTAAAACTTATTTAGAATTTCCGAAAACTATTTTAAAATATATAAAACTTGTTTAGAATTGCCGAAAATTACTTTAAATTATCTAAAACATTCAAAGTTGTCTAAAATTGATCTAAATTTGCCGCAAACTATTTTACATTATTTAAATTGATTAAGAATTGTCGAAAACTATTTCAAATTGTCTAAAACTTATTCAGAATTGCCCAAAACTATTTTAAATTGTTAAAACTTGATTGAGAATTGTCTAAAACTATTTCAACTTGTTTAAAATTTATTCAGAATTGCCGAAAACTATTTTAAATTGTCTAAAACTTATTCAGAATTGCACAAAACTACTTTAATTTTTTTTTAAAACTTTTTTAATTGCCGAAAACTATTTCAACTTGTTTAAAATTTATTCAGAATTACCGAAAACTATTTTTCTTTGTGTAAAACTTATTCTGAATTGCCGGAAACTATTTTAAATTGTCTAAAACTTATTCCAAGTTGACGGAAACTATTTGAAATTAATTAAAAACTTACCTATTATGTCCACTTGCTTTGCTCAAACAATGTAACGGTCCCAAAACATCATTTTCACAATTCGCTGGTTCACTTTGACCTGAAGTAAGACTTTCAGCGGATTTTACAGGCCGTAACTTTCGTTTAATATCATTTAAGTCTGACTCCGTTATAGACTTGTCCTAAAACCAAATAAAAAAAATACATGTGAAGTTCATTTTTATTGGCTTATTTAAAATTGTGTTAAATACTTAAATTTATTCAGAATTGTCTAAAACTGTTCTAAATACTTCTCAACTGACTTAAACCTGTTTAAAATTTTCTAAAACTGTTTTAAATACTTCCCAACTGTCTAAAATTTATTCAGAATTGTCTAAAACTGTTTTAAATACTTCCCAACTGTCTTAAATTTATTCAGAATTGTTTAAAACTGTTTTAAATACTTAACTGTTTTATATTTATTCAGAATTGTACAAAATAGTTTTAAATTCATCCCAACTGTCTTAAATTTTTTGAGAACTCTCAGAAACTCTTTGAAATTCTTACCCTTGTCTTAAATTTATTCAGAATTACCTAAAACAGTCTTAATTTATTCGCAACTATCTATAATTTAATCAGAACTCTCTGAAACTATTTTAAATACTTCTCAACTGTCTTAAATTTATTCAGAAATGTCCAAAACTGTTTTAAATATTATTAACTTTCTTAAATTTATTTGGAAATGCCGGAAACTATTTTAAATACTTCTAAACTGTCTTAAATATTTTTCAGAATTGTCTAAAATTGTTTCAAATATTTAAATTTATTAAGAATTGTTTAAAACTGTTTTAATACTTCTTAACTGTTTTAAATCTATTTAAAATTGTCTAAAACTGTTTAAAATATTAAATTTATTCTACATTGTCTAAAACTGTTTTAAATTCTTCTTAACTGTCTAAAATCTACTTAAAATTGTCTAAAATTGTTTCAAATAATTAAATTTATTCAGAATTGTCCAAAACTGTTTTAAATAATTCCCAAATGTCTAAAATTATTTAGAATTGCCTAAAACTATTTTAAGTATTTCTAAACTGTCTAAAATTATTTAGAATTGTCTAAAACTGTTTTAATTTATTATTAACAGTCTAAAACTTATTCAAAATGGCCTAAAAGTATTTTAAACATTTACCAACTGTCTTAAATTTATTCAGAATTATCTAAAACTGTTTTAGATATTTTCCAAATCACAGTCTAAAACTTATTCAGAATGGCCTAAAAGAATTTTAAATAATTCCCAATTGTCTTAAATTTATTTAGAATTGTCCAAAACTGTTTCAAATACTTATATTCATTCTGAATTTTCCAAAACTGTTTTAAATATTTCCCAACTGTCTTAAATTTATTCAGAATTATCTGAAACTCTTTTAAATACTTCCCAACTGACTTAAATTTATTCAAAATTGTCTAAAACTGTTTTAAATTCTTCCCAAATGTATAAAATTATTTAGAATTGCCTAAAACTGTTTTAATTTATTCCCAACTGTTTAAAAATTATTCAGAAGGACCTAAAACTACTTTAAATATTTCCAAATTGTCTAAAATTATTCAGAATTATCTAAAACTGTTTAAATAGTTTAAAACTTTCTTATATTTATTTAAAATGGTCTAAAATTGTTTCAAATTCTTAAATTTATTATGAATTATCCAAAACTGTTTTAATTTATTCCCAACTCTCTAAAATTTATTTAGAATTGTCCGAAACTGTTTTAAATACTTCCCAACTGTTTAAAATTATTTAGAATTGCCTAAAACTGTTTCAATTTATTCCCAACTGTCTAAAATTTATTCAGAATGACCTGAAACTATTTTAAATATTTCCCAACTGTCTAAAATTACTTAGAATTGTCTACAACTGTTTTAATGTATTCTTATAAATCTAAAACTTATTCAGAATGGCCTAAAAGTATTTTAAATATTTCCAAACTGTCTTACATTCATTCAGAATTTTTTAAAACTTTTTCAAATACTTAAATTTATTCTAAATTGTCCAAAACTGTTTTAAAATACTTCCCAAGAGTCTTAAATTTATTCAGAATTATCTAAAATTGTTTTAAATACTTAGCAATAGTCTAAAATTTGTTCAGAAACCCTAAAATTGCTTAAAATTATTTAATGAAAATGTTCTAAAACTGTTTCAAATACTTAAATTTATTCAGAATTGACTAAAACGGCTTTAAATTCTTGTCAACTGTCTTAAATCTAATTAAAATTGTCTAATACTGTTTCAAAATTTTAAATATACTCTAAATTGTCTAAAACTCTTTTAAATTCTTCCAAACTGTCTAAAATTATTTAGAATTGCCTAAAATTGTGTTAATTTATTTCCAACTGTCTAAAACTTAATCAGAATGATTTAAAAGTATATTAAATATTTCCAAACTGTCTAAAATTATTTAGAATTTTCTGAAACTCTTTTAATGTATTCTTAACAGTCTAAAACTTATTCAGAATGGCCTAAAAATATTTTAAATATTTCCCAACTGTATAAAATTTAGAATTGTCTAAAAGTGTTTTAAATTCTTCTCAATTATCCAAAATTATTTAGAATTGTCCAAAACTTTTTTAAATATTTCCCAATTGTCTTAAATTTATTCACAATTGTCTAAAACTGTTTTAAATTCTTGTCAAATGTCTTAAATCTATTTAAAGTTTTCCAAATTTGTTTAAATTCTTCCCAACAGTCTAAAATTTATTCAAAATTCTCTAAAACTATTTTAAATATTTCACAACTGTTTAAAATTATTTAGAATTGTCAAAACCAGTTTTAATTTATTCCCAACTGTCTAAAATATATTCAGAATTGTCTAAAACCGTTTTAAATACTTCCCAACTGTCTAAAATTTATTTAAAATTGCCTAAAACTGTTTTAAATTATTCCCAACTGTCTAAAATTTATTCAGAATTGTCTAAAACTGGTTAAAATTCTTCTCAACTGTTCTAAATCTATTCAAAATTGTCTAAAATTGTTTCAAATTCTTCTCAACTGTTTTAAATTTATTCAGAATTGCCAAAAACTGGTTAAAATTCTTCCCAACTGTCTTAAATTTATTTAAAATTGTCTAAAACTATTTCAAATAGTTAAATTTATTCAGAATTGTTTAAAATTGTTTCAAATTCTGTCTAAAATTAGTTAGAATTGTTTAAAACTGTTTTAAATACTTCCCAACTGTTTAAAATTATTTAGAATTGTCTAAAACTGTCTTAATTTACTTCCAACTGTCTAAAAATTAATCAGAATGATTTAAAAGTATATTAAATATTTCTAAACTGTCTAAAATTATATAGAATTATCTGAAACTCTTTTAAATTGTTCTCAACTGTTTAAAATTTATACAAAATTGCCGGAAACTATTTTAAATTCTTCTCAACTATCTAAAATTATTTAGAATTGTCCAAAACTTTTTTAAATATTTCCCAACTGTCTTAAATTTATTCACAATTGTCTAAAACTGTTTTAAATTCTTATCAAATGTCTTAAATCTATTTAAAGTTTTCCAAAAATGTTTTAAATACTTCCCAACTGTCTTAAATTTATTCAGAATTGTCTAAAACTGTTTCAAATTCTTCTCAACTGTCTTAATTCTATTTAAAATTTTCTGAAACTGTTTTAAATACTTCCCAACTGTCTTAAATTTATACAGAATTGTCTAAAACTGTTTTAAATAATTCTCAATAGTCTTAAATTTATTTAAAATTGTCTAAAATGTTTCAAATATTTAAATTTATTCAGCATTTTCTAAAATTGTTTTAAATTCTTCCCAATTGTGTAAAATTATTCTGAATTCTCTAAAACTATTTTAAATATTTCCTAACTATCTAAAATTATTTAGAATTGTCTAAAACTGCCTTAATTTATTTTCAACTGTCTAAAATTTATTCAGAATTGTCCAAAACTGTTTCAAATACTTCCCAACTGTCTTAAATCTATTTAACATCGTCTAAAACTGTTTTAAATACTTGTCACCTGTTACACAATTCTCACAAAATTCGAATCCGGACTTCTAGACATTTGCAACATTTTTTAACAACTTTTTATTCATTTTTATACAAAACCAACCCTCTAAAATTCAAATTTGAAGGAATTACAATTATATCTCTAACGGTTCGTGAACTATGCAAAAATTTCAAACCTTGAATTTTGCACAAAAACGTCAAAACTTTTGACAAAATATTGACTTAAATTGATCACTTACCATCGGAATAATTCCTGGAGAACTAATATCCCTATTTTTCGACAGATTCCCATGGGAACTATTCCTAGATTTTGAAAAAAATGACCTCCACCCTGACGGACTTCGTTTTGACAACCCGCGTTTTCGGGAACCGGAAGGGAGTTCAATAACAGTGTGATACTTCTTTGGAAGACTTTTAGGGCCCCCACCAACATCTATATAATTTCCATCGTCCTTATTTAGAAGTTGTTTATTTCTGGCTTCTTCTAAAGTTATTAATTTTGTTGGAGTAGAAATTGCCAGAGATTTTGGGCGTAATCTTTTTTCGTCTTTTGAATCGTGGGAGTCTATTTCAGACGAGGGAGGTGCTGTAATTAAAGATAAGTAACAATGAGTCATATTTTTTAAATACTTTTCAAATGTCTGAAATTTATTTAGAATTGTCTAAAACTATTTTAAATTCTTCTCAACCGTCTTAAATTATTTAGAATTGTCTAAAACTGTTTTAATTTATTCTCAACTGTTTTAAATTTACTCAGAATTGTTTAAAACTATTTTAAATTCTTCTCAACTGTCTTAAATTATTTAGAATTGTCTAAAACTGTTTTAATTTATTCCCAACTGTCTTAAATTTATTCAGAATTGTCCAAAACTACTTTAAATTCTTCTCAACTGTCTTAAATTTATTCAGAATTGTCTAAAACTGTTTTAAATACTTTGTAACTGTCTAAAATGTATTTAGAAAAGCCGGAAACTATTTTAAATACTTCTCAATGTCTAAAATTTATTTAGAATTTTTGGAAACTATTTTAACTTATTCTCAACTGCCCAAAATGTATTTAAAATATTTTATTTTCTTCCCCGTTAAGTAAAAGTTGTCGGAAACTATTATAAATACTTCCCAATTGTTCAGTTACCGGAAACTATTTTAAATTATTTTCAAATGCTTAAAACTTAGTCTTTTTTTAATTTTTCATTCAGAATTGTCCAAAACTGTTTTAAATACTTCATAACTGTCTTAAATTTATTTAGAAATGCCGGGAACTTTTTTCAATATTTCTCAACTGTCTCAAATTTATTCAGAATTATCTAAAACTGTTTTGAATACTTCTCAACTGTCTGAAATTTATTAAGAATTGTTCAAAATTGTTTCAAATACTTAAATTTATTCTGAATTGCCCAAAACTGTTTTAAATATTTCCCAACTCTCTAAAATTGATTAAGAATTGTCCAAAACTGTTTTAAATACTTCCCAACTGTCTCAAATTTATTCAGAATTATCTAAAACTGTTTTAAATACTTCTCAACTGTCTAAAATTTATTTAGAATTGTTTAAAACTGTTTCAAATACTTAAATTCATTCTGAATTCTCCAAAACTGTTTTAAATACTTCCCAACTCTCTAAAATTTATTAAAAATTGTCCAAAACTGTTATAAATACTTCCCAACTGTCTCAAATTTATTTAGAATTATCTAAAACTGTTTTAAATACTTCTCAACTATCTAAAATTTATTTAAAATTGTCCAAAACTGTTATAAATACTGAAATTTATTCAGAATTGTCCAAAACTGTTTTAAATATTTCCCAACTGTCTAAAATTTATTAAGAATTGTCCAAAACTGTTTTAAATACTTCTCAACTCTCTAAAATTTATTTAAAATTGTCCAAAACTGTTTTAAATACTTCCCAACTATCTTAAATTTATTCAGAAACCCTAAAATTGCTTTAAATTCTTCTCAACTGTTTTTCTCAAAATGTTCTAAAACTATTTCAAATACTTAAATTTATTCAAAATTGTCTAAAACTGTTTTAAATACTTCTCAACTGTTTTAAATTTATTCAGAACTGTCTGAAACTAATTTAAATACATCTCAACTGTCCTAAATTTATTTAAAATTGTCTAAAACTGTTCCAAATACTTAAATTTATTCATAATTATCTAAAACTGTTTTAAATTCTTCCCAACTGTCTAAAATTATTTAAAATTGCCTAAAACTGTTTTAATTTATTCCCAACTGTCTAAAATTTATTCAGAATTATCTAAAACTATTTTACATATTTCCCAACTGTCTAAAATCATTTAGAATTGTCTAAAACTGTCTTAATTTATTCCTAAATGTCTTAAATTTATTCAGAATTGTCCAAAACTCTTTTAAATACTTCCCAATTGTCTTAAATTTATTTAGAAATGCCGGGAACTTTTCTCAATATTTCTCAACTGTCTCAAATTTATTCATAATTGTCCAAAACTGTTTTAATTTATTCCCAACTGTCTTAAAGTTATTTACAAATGCCGAAAACTATTTTAAATACTTCTCAACTCTCTTAAATTTATCCAGAATTGTCTAAAACTGTTTTAAATATTTTCCAACTCACTAAAATTTATTTTGAATTGCTTAAAACTGTTTTAATTTATGGCCAACTGTCTAAAATTTATTCAAAATGGCCATAAACTATTTTAAATATTTCCAAACTGTCTAAAATTATTTAGAATTGTCTAAAACTGTCTTAATGTATTCTTAACAGTCCAAAACTTACTCAGAATGGCCTAAAAGAATTTTAAATAATTCCTAACTGTCTTAAATTCGTTCAGAATTGTCTAACACTTTTTGGAATACTTCCCAACTGTTTTAAATAATTATATTTATTCTGAATTGTCCAAAACTGTTTTAAATTATTCCCAACTGTCTTAAATTTATTCAGAATTGTCCAAAACTGTTTTAAATACTTCCCAACTGTCTTAAATTTATTTAGAAATGCCGGGAACTTTTCTCAATATTTCTCAACAGTCTAAAATTTATTCAGAATTGTCCAAAACTGTTTTAATTTATTCCCAACTGTCTTAAATTTATTTTAAAATGCCGAAAACTATTTTAAATACTTCTCAACTGTCTTAAATTTATTCAGAATTGTCTAAAACTGTTTTAAATTCTTCAGAACTCTCTTAAATCTATTTAAAATTGTCTAAAACTGTTTTAAATACTTGTTAACTGTCACACTGAATCGATTGGGATTTGTACAAAATACATAGAAATAACAGAAGATATTGTACTGGCCACACGGTAAAATATATCGTCATCATTACCGATGTCTACATGTGTTGTAGATACTGGCACACCCAGAAATGGGTAATATGCCGTGATGATATATTTATTTTATTTATTTATTTATTTACATCAGATTTTTTTTTCGAGTTTATCATTAAAAATCTTTTGAACCGCTCCACGGTTAATAATAATTTTATGCCAAAATATAGTTTCAACCATCCTGAATCGATTGGCGCAAAGTTCAACCCGATATCTCTAACGGTTTCCGAGATATTTACAATTTTACAAAAAAGGAGCCTTGTAAAAATATCCAGACAAACGGAAAGTAGTTTTGATAACATCAACCACAAATTGTTCAATAATTTAAAAACCACTTCCGGTGGAAATATTTTGGATATAAATTATTATTTAGGGAGGTATTGTGCACGTGTATACCAATTTTCATTTATAACTGTTGAGTGGCTTATGAGTTATTAACAAAAATATATTTTTTCCGCTCAAAATTTACAAATTTGTTAATAATTTTTTAACAAATCAACTAAAATGAATAAAATTATATATATATAACAAAGAAACATGGCTGAGTTCAAATCTGAAAGAATTAAGTCGATAATTGTAACCGGATTCGAGATATATACAAAAAATATGGCAAATAACTTCACCGTAAATTTTCTGATTTTTTGTGCGCGAGTGACGCGTCGCTTGCCGACAAAATTTTTATAAATTTGCGGTGAATTCTAAGTTTGTTTATTTGAAGACTGTTCAACATAAAATTATGAAAATTGGTATACTTATGTAATTTTCTCCGTAGAATCGAATGGCGAAGTCGAAAATTTTCTATCTCTAACCAAATTCGAGATATGTACCGATTTTTAACCTTATATTTTCATAGTAAAAGTGCAAAATATTATAAATACGACAATTCTGAATAAAGTTAATATTTTTAACTCACCTAAACTACTTTCAATCGGAACTTTTTCGCTGAATATCAAATCAGCGTAGCATACTAAAAATTCTGTCACTACTGCTTGGACCCCGACTCCTTGAAGAGCAGCTACGCCCCCGATTTCAAGTTCCTCGCACCGGAGAAGATTTGGGGCCCACACAATCGCCAAATTTCTAGTCGTCATGCCTGTATTATGGCCATGGGTTGATATTAATTGAAGATGTCTCATCAGATATTCCAGCGTTCTGAAAAAGGATTTATTTGTTGTCACAACTTCTTTATTGTTTAAAATATGTTAAAATTAACAACAAAATCGTGTTCTGTGATATTTAAAATATAAAGTACAATATTTTCACGCCTTAAAATCGATGAAAACAAGATGGAAATTTGTGTGATCAAATTTAATTTTATTACGTTCGTAACTCCTCAACGGTTAGAAATATCTTCAATTTAGGAACAAAATCAGATCCTTTGTTGTTTAAAATATATATTCACTCATTTTCACCACGTAAAACTAATTAATATTAGAAGAAGAAACGATTTTTTCTTGTGGCGTCTTTGAAATGTTCTCTCGCGATAAAATTTCATTTTCTCTTGCTCATAACTCCTCAACGATTAGAAATATCTTCAATTTAGACACAAAATCAGATTCATTGGAGTTTAAAATATAAAATCACACATTTTTACCCCTTAAAATTAATTAATTTTAGAAGAAGAAACTATTTGTTTCTTGTGGCGTCCTTGAAATGTTCTCCCGCAATGAAACTTCATTTTCTCTTGCTCATAACTCCTCAACGGTTAAAAATATCTTCAATTTAGACACAAAATCAGATTCTTTGGAGTTTAAAATATATATTCACTCATTTTTACAATTTAAAACTAATTAATATTAGAAGAAGAAACGATTTTTTCTTGTGGCATCCTTGTAATGTTCTCTCGCGATGAAACTTCATTTTCTCTTGCTCATAACTCCTCAACGGTTAAAAATATCTTCAATTTAGACACAAAATCAGATTCATTGGAGTTTAAAATATAAATTCACTCATTTTCATCACTTAAAACTAATTAATTTTAGAAGAAGAAACTATTTTTTCTTGTGACATCCTTGAAATGTTCTCTCGCAATGAAACTTCATTTTCTCTTGCTCATAACTCCTCAACGGTTATAAATATCTTCAAATTAGACACAAAATCAGATTCTTTGGTGTTTAAAATATAAATTCACTCATTTTCACAACTTAAAACTAATTAATTTTAGAAGAAGAAACGAATTTTTCTTGTGCCATCCTTGAAATGTTCTCTCGCGATAAAACTTCATTTTCTCTTGCTCATAACTCCTCAACGATTAGAAATATCTTCAATTTAGGAACAAAATCAGATTCTTTGGAGTTTAAAATATAAATTCACTCATTTTCACCGCTTAAAACTAATTAATTTTAGAAGAAGAAACTATTTGTTTCTTGAGGTGCCCGCTGCAAATTTCTCACAAAATATTTTGGTCTTAAGGGTTTATTTATTTATAAAATCATGCAAAAACATTCAAAAAGTTGTAGGAAAATAAATAAAATTGTGTTTAAACGTACCTATAATGTGGTGGTGGCAATTTTTGAACTGCTTCTCGCATTTTTAACAATCTTTCATTGTCATTTTGTTTATTTCTTGATGCAGAACACCCTTGAACAGCTTGAACAAAACTTTGATACAATTGGTAAGTACATAAAGGGTTAGGAAGTTCCCTAAAACATATAAATTAATTCAAAACTATTTATTTCCCATTTAATTCTAACCTAAATACCTGAAATACATTTTTAGCAACGAAGCAACACTGTGAATGTCTTGTAAAATGTCATCTGTGTATAAATTGGGTATTCTATCTTCGTCAAAAGCGTTACGAAGTTTTTGAATGTTGCTGGTGACTCCTGATAACCTGTAAATGCCGTCGACAATACCGTGAGATTCTATGAATTCTGCGCAACATTTTAAAACCATGGGAACTGAAATAAAATGTAAATAACGATATGAATTCGTGAAAAATTGATTTAGAATGCCGGAAAGTATTTTAAGTTGACCAAAATTTATTCAGAGTTGCCGAAAACTATTTTAAATTTTTCTCAGTTGTCTTAAATCTATTTAAAATTGTCTAAAACTGTTTCAAATATTTAAATTTATTCAGAATTGTCTAAAAATATTTTAAATACTTCCCAACGCTCTTAGATTTATTCAGAATTGTCTCAAACTGTTTTAAATACTTCCCAACTGTTTTAAAATTATTCAAAATTGTCTAAAACTGTTTTAAATTCTTTTCAACTGTCTTAAATTTATTCAGAATTGCCTAAAACTATTTTAAATACTTCTCAACTGTCTTAAATTTATTCAGAATTGTCTAAAACTGTTTTAAATACTTCTCAACTGTCTTAAATTTATTCAGAATTGCCTAGAACTTTTTTAAATACTATCCTAACTGTTTTAAATTATTTAAAATTGTCTAAAACTACTTTAAATACTTCCCAACTATCTTAAATCTATTTAAAATTGTCTAAAACTGTGTCAAATATTTAAATTTATTCAGAATTGTCCAAAAATATTTTAAATACTTCCAAACTATCTTAAATTTAATCAGAATTGTCTAAAACTGTTTCAAACTCTTTTCAACTGTTTTAAATCTATTTAAAATTATCTAAAACTGTTTCAAATATTTAAATTTATTCAGAATTGTCCAAAAATATTTTAAATACTTGCCAACTATCTTAAATTTATTCAGAATTGTCTAAAACTGTCTCAAAATCTTTTCGACTGTTTTAAATATATTTAAAATTGTCTAAAACTGTTTCAAATACTTAAATTTATTCAGAATTGTCCAGAAATATTTTAAATACTTCCCAACTCTCTTAAATTTATTCAAAATTGTCTAAAACTGTTTTAAATCTATTTAAAATTGTCTAAAACAGTTTTAAATTCTTCTCATCTGTTTCAAATATATTTCAAATATTTAAATTTATTCAGAATTGTCTAAAACTGTTTTAAATACTTCTCAACTGTCTTAAATTTATTCAGAATTGTTTAAAACTGCTTTAAATACTTCTCAACTGTCTTAAATTTATTCAGAATTGTTTAAAACTATTTTAAATAATTCTCAACTGTTTTAAATTTATTCAAAATTGTCTAGAACTGTTTTAAATACTTCCCAAATGTCTTAAATTTATTCAGAATTGTCTAAAACTGTTTTAAATACTTCTCAACTGTCTTAAATCTATTTAAAATTGTCTAAAACTTTAATAATTGCAAAAAACGACTTGAATTCATGAGAAATTATTTAAAACTAATTTAGAATTGCCGGAAACTATTGTACATTGTCCGAAATTGATTGAAAATAGCCGGAAACTATTTTAAATTGTCTATAATTTATCTAAATTTATTTTATATTATCTGAAATTTATTTAAAATTGGCGAAATTTGTCTAAATTGTCTAAAATTGCCGGAAACTATTTAAAATAAGTCTTAACTTTCTGAAACTTATAAAAAAAAAAACTTACTGTCATGTCCTGAATTGAGAAGATGTTCCCCCAAATCGCATCCAAAAACACGTTCTTTTAAAATTCCAGATTGTTTTAACCGTCTTCTCGAGGGCCTATTTAAAATAAAACTACGAAAAAATGTTATCAATTTGCCGTGTTTTCTTAACACTGGTTTTATTGGAGAAATCGCCAACGACCTGAAAATGTTTACACTGTTTAAAATTGCTGCAAACTATTTTACATTGTCTAAAATTTCTCAAAAATTGCCCTAAAATATTTTACTTTATTTAAAACAAATTTAGAATTGGCGTAAATTATTTCGCATTGTCTAAAAATGTTCCAAAATTGCCGCAAAACTATTTTACATTGTCTAAAGCTGATTTAGAACTGCCGAAAACTATTTTAAATTTTCTAAAACTGATTTAGAAATGCCGCAAACTATTTTACATTCATTAAAATTTATCTAGAATTATCGGAAAACTCTTCTACACTGTCTAAAACTGTTTTAGAATTGCTGCAAACTATTATACATTATCTAAATCTGATCAAAAATTGCCGAAAACTCTTCAACACTGTCTAAAACTGATTTAGAATTGCCAAAAATTATTTTACAAGATCTAAAACTAAATTTGAGTTGCCGAAAACTATTTTATATTGTCTAAAACTGATTTAGAATTTCCACAAATTATTTTACATGTTCTAAAATTGATTTAGAACTTATTTTACATTGTTTACAACTTAATTAAAACTGCCAAAATTATTTTAAATTGTCTAAAACTGATTTGAATTATAATTGCCAACATTTATATTAAATTGTCTAAAATTGATTTAGAACTGCTGAATACTATTTTACATTGTCTAAAAATGATCAAAAATTGCCAAAAACTATTTTAAATTGTCTACAAAAGTTCTAAAATTGCCGCAAACTATTTTATATTGTCTAAAACTGATTTAGAATTACCGCAAACTATTTTACATTATTTAAAACTGATTTAAAATTACCGCAAAGTATTATACATTATCTAAATCTGATCAAAATAGCCGAAAACTATTTTAAATTGTCTACAAATGTTCTAAAATTGCGGCAAACTCTTTTACACTATCTAAAACTGGTTTAGAATTGCCCCGAACTATTTCACATGGTCTAAAACTGTTTTAAAATTGCCGAAAACTATTTTAAATTGTCTACAAAAGTCCTAAAATTGCCGCAAACTATTTTACATTGTCTAAAACTGATTTAGAACTACCGCAAACTATTTTACATGATCTAAAACTGATTTAAAATTACCGCAAACTATTATACATTATCTAAATCTGATCAAAAATTGCCAAAAACTATTTTAAATTGCCTACAAAAGTCCTAAAATTGCCGCAAGCTATTTTACATTGTCTAAAACTGATTTAGAATTGCCCCAAACTATTTTACATGATCTAAAACTGATTTAGAATTGCCGAAAACTATTTTAAATTATTTAAATATGTTCTAAAACTGCTGCAAACTCTTCTACATTGTCTAAAACTGATTTAAAATTGTAGAAAACTATTTTATACGATCTAAAACTGATTTAGAATTTCCGCAAACTGTTTTACATTGTCTAAAACTGATTTAAAATGGTCGAAAACTATTTTAAATTGTATAAAAGTGTTCTAAAATTGCCGAAAACTATTTTACATTGTCTAAAACTGATTTAAAATTGCCGAAAATTATTTTACATGGTCTAAAACTGATTTAGAACTGCCGAAAACTATTTCAAATTGTCTAAAAATTTTCTAAAACTGGCACAAACTAGTTTACATTGTCAAAAACTGATTAGGAACTGCCGAAAACTATTTTAAATTATCTAAAAATGTTCTAAAATTACCGCAAACTATTTTACATTGTCTAAAACTGATCAAAAATTGTCGAAAACTATTTTAAATTGTCTAAAAATGTTTTAAAATTGCGACAAACTCTTCTACACTGTCTAAAACTGATTTAGAATTGCCCCAAACTATTTTACATGGTCTAAAACTGATTTAAAACTATTGCAAACCATTTTACATTACCTAAATTTGGTCTAAACTTTCCGAAAACTATTTTACAGTGCCCAAAATTACCATTTTACATTAATTACACAATCAACAACAATCATAAAACATTTATTATATCAAATTATACTCCAAAAAAATATTAAAACTTACCCAACAACCGGAGCAGGTAGAATCACATTCCTCGGTACTTTATCGCCGATAATATGTACACAATATTGGGGAAAAAATCCTACTTGGAACCCCCTCTTCCCCCTCCACCAGACAGACTCCCCAGGGGACGCCATATCAATCACAGAAATCATATCTCCAACTTCCAAATTCAATTCGTCTCGAGCTTGGGACACATATCGTCTTACGCTGTAAGCAGCGGCTACAGCGGGTGTGTTTATACTCCGTAAGTCTTCGTGGGGCACTAATAAACGGTGCCCACGATTGTCTAGTTGGAACCAGTTGAGGATAGGGCCGCAATTTAAAGAATTGTCGATTAGAGATGAGAGAAGTGACAGATATTGAGAGATTGTTGGCTGAAAACGAATGAGAGTTGGTGAATAATAGTTTTAAAAAAGCCCTAAGGCTGTGTTCGATATCGAATTTTGGCATTTAGTATTTGTGACTAGCGAAAAATTTATTTAGAATTGTTTAAAACTGTTTCAAATACTTAAATTTATTCTGAATTCTCCAAAACTATTTTAAATACTTCCCAATTATCTAAAATTATTTAGAGTTGTCTAAAACTGTTTTAATTTATTCTCAGCTGTCTTAAATTTATTTATAATTGTCTTAAACTGTTTTAAATACTTCATAACTGTCTAAAATTTATTCAGAATTGGCTAAAACTGTCTGAATTTATTCCCAACTGTTTTCAATTTATTCAGAATTGACAAAAAATGTTTTAAGATATTTCTCAACTGTATTTTAAATATTTTCCAACACTCTAAAATTTATTAAAAATTGTCCAAAACTGTTATAAATACTTCCCAACTGTCTCAAATTTATTAAGAATTGTTTAAAACTGTTTTAAATACTTCCCAACTATCTTAAATTTATTCAGAAACCCTAAAATTTGTTCTAAATTCTTCTCAACTGTCCTGAATCTTTTTAAAATGTTCTAAAACTGTTCTAAATATTTAAATTTATTCAGAATTATCTAAAACTGTCTTAAATTCTTCCCCACTGTTTAAAATTATTTAAAATTGCCTAAAACTGTTTTAATTTATTCCCAACTATCTAAAATTTATTCAGAATTATCTAAAACTATTTTACATATTTCCCAACTGTTTAAAATTATTTAAGATTGTCTAAAACTGTCTTATTTTATTCCCAACTGTCTAAAATTATTTAAAATTGTCTAAACCGTTTCAATTTGTTCCCAACTGTTCAAAATTTATTTAGAATTTTCTAAAACTGTCTTAATTTATTCTCAACTATCTAAAATTTATTCAGAATTGTCAACTATTTTAAATTATCCAGAATTGTCCGAAACTGTTTTAAATACTTCCCAACTATCTTAAATCTACTTAAAATTGTCTAAAACTGTCTCAAATATTTAAATTTATTCAGAATTTTTCTAAAACTGTTTTAAAATCTTTTCAACTGTTTTAATCTATTTAAAATTGTCTAACACTGTTTCAAATATTTAAATTTATTCAAAATTGTCCAGAAATATTTTAAATACTTCCCAACTATCTTAAATTTATTCAAAATTGTCTAAAACTGTTTCAAATACTTAAATTTATTAAAAATTGTCCAGAAATATTTTAAATACTTCCCAACTCTCTTAAATTTATTCAGAATTGTCTAAAACTGTTTTAAATCTATTTAAAATTGTCTAAAACAGTTTTAAATTCTTCTCATCTGTTTCAAATATATTTAAAATATTTAAATTTATTTAGAATTGTCTAAAAGTGTTTTAAATACTTCTCATGAATGAGATTTGATGAATAATAGTTTAAAAAAATCCCTAAGGCTGTGTCCGATGTCGAATTTTGGCATTTAGTTTTTGTGAATAGCGAAAACTCGGCTACGCCGAGTATTCCCAACTGTCTAAAATTATTTAAGATTGTCTAAAACTGCCTTATTTTATTCCGAATTGTCCAAAACTGTTTTAAATCTTTCCCAACTGTCTTAAATTTAATCACAATTGATCAAAAGTGTTTTAGGTACTTCCCAATTATCAAAAATTATTTAGAATTGTCTAAAATTTATTTAGAATTACCGGAAACTATTTTAAATTACTCCAAATTGTCTAAAACTCGACAATACCTATTATTTGATACCAAACACGACATGGTTCTGACAACTTTAAGCAAAAAACAAAAGCCGATCGAGCTGTCAAATTTTTGACATTTCTGCATGGCAGCCCTTGACGATACCTCTCATTTGATACCAAACACGACATGGTTCTGACAACTTTAAGCAAAAAACAAAAGCCGATCGTGCTGTCAATTTTTTGACATTTCTGCATGGCAGCCCTTGACGATACCTCTCATTTGATACCAAACACGCCATGGTTCTGACAACTTTAAGTAAAAAACAAAAGCCGATCGACCTGTCAATTTTTTGACATTTGTGCATGACAGCCCTTGACGATACCTCTCATTTGATACCAAACACGACATGGTTCTGACTACTTTAACTAAAAAAACAAAAGCCGATCGAGGTGTTAAATTTTTGACATTTCTTCATGGCAGCCCTTGACGATACCTCTCATTTGATATCAAACACGACATGGTTCTGACTACTTTAACTAAAAAACAAAAGCCGATCGAGGTGTTAAATTTTTGACATTTCTGCATGGTAGCCCTTGACGATACCTCTCATTTGATACCAAACACGACATGGTTCTGACTAGTTTAACTAAAAAACAAAAGCCGATCGAGGTGTTAAATTTTTGACATTTCTGCATGGCAGCCCTTGACGATACCTCTCATTTGATACCAAACACGACATGGTTCTGACAACTTTAAGCGAAAAACAAAAGCCGGTCGAGCTGTCAAATTTTTGACATTTCTGCATGGCAGCCCTCGACGATACCTCTTATTTGATACCAAACACGACATGGTTCTGACAACTTTAAGTAAAAAACAAACGCCGATCGAGCTGTCAATTTTTTGACATTTCTGCATGGCAGCCCTCGACGATACCTCTCATTTGATACCAAACACGACATGGTTCTATCAACTTTAAGCAAAAAATAAAAGCCGATCGAGCTGCAGCATGGGAGCCCTTGACGGTACCTCTCATTTTATACCAAACACGACATGGTTCTGACAACTTTAAGTAAAAAACAAAAGCCGATCGAGCTGCAGCATGGGAGCCCTTGACGATACCTCTCATTTTATACCAAACACGACATGGTTCTGACAACTTTAAGTAAAAAACAAAAGCCGATCGAGCTGTCGAATTTTTGACATTTGTACATGGCAGCCCTCGACGATACCTCTCATTTAAGAAAAAAACAAAAGCCAATCGAGCCGATTTAGCATGAATCCAATACCTCTTAGCGAGAGGTAAAAATGACTTGCAATTTGAAAATTTACCTCAAAACTGTCGTTCTCCTCTCGGAAATCATCTTCTTGTGTGACGTCATGTCCCTCACTTTTACATCGCCTCCTTCGATGGCGCTCTTTTTTTTCTTTCATTTCCTGTAAATCTGGAAGTCTAGAAACTTTTCTGTCATATATACACTGATGTAGTTGGGCGTCAAGCATTATAAAGTTCTCAAAAGTCCTTTGGATAAGCCAGCATTCGTCTCGACACGTAACTTGTATTGTGTAGTAATGAGTGTCAGCGTTACCTGAAATTTAAGGTTATAAATCGGTACATATTTCGAATTCGGTTAAAAATATCGGGTTAATTACATAAGTATACCAATTTTCATAATTTTATGTTGAACGGTCTTCAAATAAACAACTTTGAATTCACCGCAAATTTATAAAAATTTTGCCGGCAAGCGACGCGTCACTCGCGCACAAAAAATCAGAAAATTTACGGTGAAGTTATTTGCCATATATTTTGTATATATCTCGAATCCGGTTACATATATCGACTTAATTCTTTCAGATTTGAACTCAGCCATGTTTCTTTGATATGTATACATAGTTTTATTAAATTTGGTTCATTGGTTTAAAAATTATTAACAAATTTGTAAATTTTGGACGGAAAAAATATATTTTTGTTAATAACTCATTAGCCACTCAACAGTTATAAATAAAAATTGGTATACACATGCACAATACCTCCCTAAATAATAATTTATACCCAAAATATTTCTAACGGAAGTGGTATTTAAATTATTGAACAATTTGTAGTTGATGTTATCAAAACTACTTTCCTTTTTGTCTGGCAATTTTTACAGGGTTCATTTTTTGTAAAATTGAAAATATCTCGGAAACGGTTAGAGATATCGAGTTGAAATTTGCGCCAATTGATTCAGAAGGGTTGAAACTAAATTTTAAATACTTCATAACTGTCTAAAATTTATTCAGAATTGACTAAAACTGTCTGAATTTATTCCTAACTGTCTTAAATTTATTCAGAATTGGCTAAAAATGTTTTAAATACTTCCCAACTGTCTTAAATTTATTCAGAATTGTCGAAAACTGTTTTAAATACTTTCCAACTGTCTAAAATTTATTCATAATTGTCCAAAACTGATTTAAATACTTCCCAATTATCTAAAATTATTTAGAATTGTCTAAAATTGTTTTAATTTATGCTCAGCTCTTTTAAATTTATTTGTAATTGTCTTAAACTGTTTTAAATACTTCCCAACTGTCTGAAATTATTTAGAATTGTCTAAAACCGTTTTAATTTATTCCCAGATATCTTAAATTTATTTAAAACTCTATGAAACAGTTTAAAATACTTCCCAACTGTCTTAAATTTATTCAGAATTGTCGAAAACTATTTTAAATACTTCCCAATTGTCTAAAATTATTCAAAATTGTCTAAAACTGTCTGAATTTATTCCCCAACTGTCTAAAATTATTCAGAATTTTCCAAAACTATTTTAAATTCTTTTCAACTGTCTTAAATTTATTCAGAATTACCAGAAACTATTTTAAATTGTTCTCAACTGTCTTAAATTTATTCAGAATTGTCTAAAACTGTTTTAATTTATTCCCAGATGTCTCAAATTTATTCTGAACTGTCTAAAACAGTTTTAAATATTTCCAAACTATCTTAAATTATTTAGAATTGCCTAAACCTGTTTTAATTTATTCTCAGCTTTCTAAAAATTATTTAGAACTCTCTGAAACTATTTTAAAAACTTCCCAACTGTCTAAAATTTATTCAAAACTATCTGAGGCTATTGTAAATATTTCCCAACTGTCTAAAATTGTATAGAATTGTCTAAAACTGTTTTAATTTACCCTCAGCTGTCTTAAATTTATTCAGAAGTCTCTGAAACTGTTTTAAATAATTCTCAAATGCCTTAAATTTATTCAGAATTGTTTAAAACTGTCTGAAATTATTCCCAACTGTCTAAAATTTATTCAGAACTCTCTAAAGCTATTTTAAATATTTTCCAACTGACTTAAATTTATTCTGAACTGTCCAAAACTGTTTTAAATACTTCCCAACTGTCTAAAATTATATAAATATATTCAAAATAATGAAAAACTATTTTAAATTGTTCTCAACTGTCTAAAATTTATTCAGAATTACCGGAAACTATTTTAAATTGCTCTCAACTGTCTAACACTTATTCAGAATTGCCGGAAACTATTTTAAATTGTCCTTAACTGTCTAAAATGTATTCAGAATTGCTGAAAACTATTATAAAATGTTCTCAACTACCTAAAACTTATTCAGAATTGCCGAAAACTATTTTATATTGTTCTCAACTTTCTAAAATTTATTCAGAATTGCCGAAAACTATTTTAAATAGTTGTCAACTGTCTAAAACTTATTAAGAATTACCGGAAACTATTTTAAATTATTTTCAACTGCCTAAAACTTACTAAGAATTGTCAAAAACTATTTTAAATTTGTTTTCAACTGTCTAAAATTTATTCAGAATTGCTGAAAACCATTTTAAATTGTTCTCAACTGTCTAAAACTTATTCAGAATTGTCAAAAACTATTTTAAAATGTTCTCAACTGTCTAAACTTTACTTATAATTGCCGGAAACTATTTTAAATTGTTCTCAACTACCTTAAACTTATTCAGAATTGCCGGAAACAATAATATATCCAAACTCAAAAATATAAACTTACCACTGTGACTATGAACCGATATTTCCAAATCGCCTTTTAAACCAAGTTCTATCTTCGGTAACTGAACTCTTTCATAATGAAAATGGGCACATTCTTCTAGCTTCGGAAAACGGCACGATTCTTCTGTTCCTATCGACGCAGCTGGAGTGGCGAGTTCACCACTTCCCAAAGTGGGGCCCAGACCACTCTGAGGTCCACTTGGACCCGGGTCCAACATCGTGAAGATGTTTCCGGTGCTTGCTTCACTGCATATTGCCTTAAAAAAAATAACATAGTCAAATTTTAACTATTTAGCAATGACCTTTAAGTAAAGTATCACTTCCGGTTTATCATATATAGTCAAAATCTAATTTATTGTTCCGATAAATAGAAAAGTCTGTAATACGAAATTTTTGATTATATTTCATTTTGTTTTTGCTCGAAAATCTGTTAAAAACTCCAAATTAAGTACCACTTCCGGTTTATCATATATAGTCAAAATCTAATACATATATTGTTCTCAATCATATATGAGTTTCAAATACCAAATTTGAGAAGTTTTGGATAATATTTTAATATATTTTTTCACGAAAATCTGTTCAGAGCTTCAAGTATAGTATCACTTCCGGTTTATCATATATAGTCAAAATCTAATACATATATTGTTCTCAATCATACATGAGTTTCAAATACCAAATTTGAGAAGTTTTGGATCATATTTTAATATATTTTTTCACGAAAATCTGTTCAGAGCTTCAAGTAAAGTATCACTTCCGGTTTATCATATATAGTCAAAATCTAATATGTCGTTCTCATTAATATAAAAGTCTTAAATACCAAATACAAAAAGTTTTGAATTATATTTTAATATAGTTTTTAATTAAAAACTGTTATGAGCTTCAAGTAAAGTATCACTTCCGGTTTATCAATTTTAACCAAAATATAGTATGTCGTTCTCATTAACATAAAAGTCTTAAATACCAAATACAAAAAGTTTTGGATTATATTTTAATATAGTTTTTCATTAAAAACTGTTATGAGCTTCAAGTAAAGTATCACTTCCGGTTTATCAATTTTAACCAAAATATAATATGTCGTTCTCATTAATATAAAAGTCTTAAATACCAAATATGAAAAGTTTTGGATTATATTTTAATATATTTTTTCACGAAAATCTGTTATGAGCTTCAAGTAAAGTATCACTTCTGGTTTATCAATTTTAACCAAAATATAATATGTCGTTCTCATTAATATAAAAGTCTTAAATACCAAATATGAAAAGTTTTGGATTATATTTTAATATAGTTTTTCATTAAAATATGTTATGAGCTTCAAGTAAAGTATCACTTCCGGTTTATCAATTTTACCCCAAATCAAATCAACACACATACATGCACGCACACAGACATCATTGTAAAAATAGTAAAAACGTGTTGTACGGACCCTAATTCGTGCTTATTCACTGAAAACTCGCTGGTAAAAATGGTTATGATTGTACATAGTAAACCAGGCTTTATATTATGAAAAGTACGGTTTACACAGCAAAAAAGGGCGTGCCATTATTGTCAATGTCAAATATACAAATAACAAAATAAAATTTTGTAAATAAATAAATAAATTTATTACAAAAAATAATAAAACATAAAAATCTTCTTTTTCTTATACCGAAGATGGGGTGTCGAATTAAAAGATAGAAATAAAATATAAAATTAAATTTTGAATCGCAGTATGCCTTGAATTTGAACAAATGCCAACTATGAATTAAAAAATGCGTAAATAAATTCTTCACAATAATAAATGTTATTTATTGATTTAAACATAGTTTAAGAATAAAATATGAAAAAATAAACAAAAAATGCACAGAACAAGCAAGCAACAATGAACATGGGAGAAAACAATTGAATTACTTACAGTACATACTAAATTTTCAGCACAACTTTGAAATACCCTTCGCATATCAATTGTTTCGACAATAAAACAAAACACGGCTATGACATTTTAATTTCTAGGTTAACTATTTATTTATTTTTAGATTTGGCAACGTTTTATGAATTTCAATAGATTTAAATATGTTTGAAAACAAATGAATGTTATAAATAAACATTTTATAAAACAAAAACACGCCCTTTAGTTAAGGACAAATTTAAAGCTTAATATTAAAGGAGATAGAGTCTATATAGGCCTGAAGTTGAAGTTAGGTCACATTATTGATTTTGAACGCCATCTGTGATATTTTAAAGAAAAACAATATTTTAAGAATTTTATATATTTTATTATAATTCGTAATAGTTTGGACGTACTATATGTAAATATATTTTTAAATTAGAATATATGCTTTCTAAATACTAAATTTAAAAAAATCTGTTGTGGCCAGCACAATACCTCTCGCCATTTCCATATTAGGCTGACATTTATCTGTCAATCACAAACATTTTAATTTTTCTACTGGTTTCCATGGAGTTATTTGAGTTGTGAGATTCATTACAACGGATTATTTTATATATTTATAATTCTCTATCTCTAAATCTATAGAAGATATAATAAAAATGTTCAATGTATCGGATAGAGAATTGAATATTCTTTAATATTTGTAATAACATAAATTTCCAAAAAATAATATTTAGAAGATTTTTTTTAAGAACCTACTACTTCCGGTTGTTCAATTGTTGCCAAAACCTTTTCAGCTCTTCCCATTAATGTCAAATTAAGGAATATTTAATTAACATGGTCTTTAGTCTTATAGAATCATTGTAAACATGTTAAAATCGGATTCTAGGGACCTTAAATCGTGCTTATTCACTAAAATCTGGATATGAGATTTTTAGCATGAATCTATTCTAATATGGAAAGAGACCATTAGATTTTGGTGTAAATCAGATAACCGGAAATGGCAATTTACTTGAAGCTCATAATGGTTTTTCTTCGAAAAATACATTTAAATGTCATTTTTTCGCAATTTATGTCATTATAAAAATTAATAGCTATTTAACTATAAAGTTTGTTAATGAGGGCTATTAATGATGAGACATTTTAACGCGCTCGCTACGCTCACGCGTTAATTGTTGAGATCAACTCTATAAAACTTAGTCAGAATTGCCGGAAACTATTTTAAATTGTTTTCAACTGTCTAAAATTTGTTCAGAATAGCGGAAACTATTTTAAATTGTTCTCAACTGTCTAAAATTCCCGGAAACTATTTTAAATTGCTTTTAACTGTCTAAAATTTGTTCAGAATTTCCGGAAACTATTTTAAATTGTTTTCAAATGTCTAAAATTTGTTCAGAATTGCCGGAAACTATTTTAAATTGTTTTCAACTGTCTAAAATTTGTTCAGAATTACCGCAAACTATTTTAAATTATTTTAAACTGCCTAAATTTTGTACAGAATTGATGGAAACTATTTTAAATTGTTCTCAACTGTCTAAAATTGCTGGAAACTATTTTAAATTGCTTTTAACTGTCTCAAATTTGTTCAGAATTGCCGGAAACTATTTTAAATTGTTCTCAACTGTCTAAAATTTGTTCAGAATCGCCCGATTTGATTCAACCCGAATGTGATGTCAAACTAAACTCTGATTTCCTATTGGCTATAAATGACGTACTATATGTAATTTGACGTCACAGGAGTGGGGAGTTGTCTTTTATGACTATTTCTGGCACCAATCTTTTATTTAATTATTTACAAATATAACAACAAATTATTAATTTTGTTATTATCATGAAAATTATTATTCAGAATGGGCCCATGCGAGATATTTGAATTTATTTCTAGAATACAGATGACGTCACACTATTGGTATCTTTCTCGCGCAGCCTACTACAGAAACTGGTGTGAGAAAGATAGCTATAGGTTTATTTAAAAATCAAAACAATTATGACTTTTTGATACCACGAATTGCTTCAAAATTAAACGAACTTTCATTTAAAAATATTTTAAAAAATGGTTTATGGGCCCATTGTAACAATTTAATTTATTATGTGCCTGAAATTTATTTATTTCTTTTTGAATTGAACATATGTTTATTTTTTCCTAATATTTAACGCACTGAACCATTGAAACTAAACTGTACATTTTAATATGCACGCCATATGTTTAGTGCATATGTTACTTTTTATATAAATGCATTCATTCATTATTTAATTTTTTGTCGTTTTAATAATCAAAAGTAATTTCCACACTGTAAAGTTTTAAAATTTTGTACAAATGGAATAATGTTGGAAAATATTTGCAAAAAGTTTTTAAATATTTGTTTTAAGCACACTTAAAAATCGTATAATTTAAAAACTAAGTAGGTTTTGAATTTAAATGGGAAAGACATACAGAACGAACTGTAAACATGTGTACTGCATATAAAATAATACAGAAGTTCTTCACAGTTTATATATGAAAAACTATGATTTTTTTACGGAAAATTAGGAGAATATATGCATTAAACAATAAATATATGGTCTAAGATTATTCTGAGAGATGTTACAGATTTAAAATGGGTGTAAACAAAGAAAAAACAATAAAAAACTGGGCAACAAACTTAAATTTTTTGGTGCCCTGGTTTCTATGAATAAATAGTCTGTTAAAAATTAAATAGAGCGTGCATTTTATAAAAAAAATTATCTAGAATCATTCTAAATACAATAATTCATATTTATTTGGGCTATAAATGATTTAATTTACTAGTAAAACAATTTAAAACACTAGTAAACACATAAAATAAAAAGTAATTTACTAAATATATTTCCAATAAAAATATAGTACAAAAATACACCCACCTTAATATATTATAGGTAAAAACCTGAAACAACTATTTAAACATATTTTTTACACTATTTAAACACATTTATCCAATTTAAAACACAATCACAACACTGTAAATTTCACTAAAACGCCATTTTGTATTTTCTGACATTTAGCGTCTGACTGTTAGCGCCATCTACGAACAATGGCGCAAACTTCCTATAATTTAAAATCAGTTAAACAATTAATTTTATTTAGTTTTAAGTATAAATAAATATTGTTTACATATTGATTTATATCTATATATAATTCTTTAGTAATATAAATAATAATAATGTGTTATTTTTATATTTTGTGCTGGATATAGTGAACGATATTGTCAATAGGTGGCGTTATTTCTCTTTCATCGTGTCGTTGTTTTAGAAGTAAGTCGTGTTCGTGAATTTTGCTTAAATCTTAAGTAATCTTCATTAATATATTGTTATTTATTGTTTAATATTATTTATATCGTAAGTACAAACATTAATTTATATATTTGCACTAGTATTTTTGTAGTTAAAACCGTAAATTTTATAAAGATCACTATGTTTTCGTTTGATGTTTTTGGGTGATTGTTGTAATAAAATTTGTATGTTTTCGTACAAAATATTGTTGAATACTAATAAATATATGTTTTTTATTAAAATTTTGTAGTAATTAAGTATAATTTTGATGTAAATGTTGCTAAAATTGACATAACCTATAATCTGAACATGCTTGTTGTAAATTAATGTTTGTATTATTAATTTGTAAATTTATTTGTCCTCGTGCAAAAATGAGTGTTTTTTCGCACAGAATGGCGCCTACAAAGCCAGCCGCAAAACCAGCTGCTGCCCCAAAGGCAGCTGATGCTAAAGTTGCAAAGCCCAAATCTGGGCAGCCCAGAAATTACGATTTGGGCAATGGGATCTATAGATTTTCCAGGGCTAAAATGTACCACAAAAAAGCGATTTATAAGTTTATTAAACGCAAGGCTAAACCCGTTAAAAGGGAGAGAAAGCCATTGACTATCGAAAAGCCGATTGGCGGTGAGAAAAATGGCGGAAAACGTATTGTACTAGTGCGGAAAAGGAAGAATTACTACCCTACTCAGGACAAGTAAGTATTTTTACACTATTTCTCCACATTAAAAAAATATTTTAATAGTTATTTATCATATATGCGTCTTATTGTCGCGAGTTAAACATTCTTTTTTACGGCGAGTGTAATACAACTTTGCCCTAATTAACTTCGATTTGAGTGTAAAATTTTTATAAATGAAATCAAATTAAAGATTTGTGTCTAAATGATTATCTGCATCCCTAGGCCTTAGGACACTTCTGAAATAGATGAAGAGTCTATGCAAAATATATGATGGACACTTTTGTAACATAAAACTCCAATTATAGTTATTTATTATACATGCGGATTAAATTAATTTTTAATGAGCGGTACGTTTAAGCACGCGAACGTCTTCGAGTTAAACATTCTTTTTAACGGCGAGTGTAATACAACTGTTTATTCAATTTTGCCCTAATAAACTTCGATTTGACTAAGATTTTTATAAATGAAATCAAAATCTTGAAATATTGCTAATCGCTTACGGTTATCTAGTCGCTGAATGTGTTTTATGCCATAGTGACATGACTTTATTAGGCAAAATTGAATAAACGTTATTTATGACCGTATAAATCACATATTAACACTCTTACACTTTTCAGAATTCGCTCTAACCGCAGTAAGAAAGCATTTAAACAACATACTTTTAAATGGTTTTAAAATGTTTTAAATACTTCTCAATTCTCAGAAATTATTTAAACTTATCTAAAATTGTTTTAAATATTTCCCAACTGTCTAAAATTATTTAGAATTAATTCAGCTGCCTTAAATTTATTGAGAACTTTCTGAAACTGTTTTAAATACTTCCCAACTTTATAATTATTTAGAATTTTCCAAAAGTGTTTTGTTTTGTTTCAAGCTGTCTTAAATTTATTTAGAACTCTCTGAAACTATTTGAAATAATTCCAAATTTTCTTAAATTTATTTAGAATTGTCCAAAACTATTTTAAATATTTCCCAACTTAAAAATTTATTTAGAAGTCTGATACTACTTTAAATACTTCCCAAATGTCTAAAATGATTCAAAATTGTCAAAAACTGTTTCAAATACTTCTCAACTGTCTTAAATTTATTTAGAATAGTCTAAAACTGTTTTAGTTTATTCCCAACTGTCTTAAATTTATTCAGAACTATCTAAAATTATTTTAAATACTTCCCAACTGTCTAAAATTATTCAGAATTGTCCAAAACTGTTTTAAATACTTCCCAACTGTCTTAAATTTATTTAGAATAGTCTAAAACTGTTTTAATTTATTCCCAACTGTCGTAAATTTATTTAGAACTATCTAAAACTATTTTAAATACTTCCCAACTGTCTAAAATGATTCAAAATTGAATAAACGTTATTTATGACCGTATAAATCACATATTAACACTCTCACACTTTTCAGAATTCGCTCCAACCGCAGTAAGAAAGCGTTTAAACAACATACTCGTTCTTTACGCCCGAGTTTAAAACCAGGAACTGTATGTATTCTTTTGGCCGGTCTTCACAAAGGAAAACGAGTTGTATTCTTAAAACAACTTCCGAGCGGTTTACTCTTAGTTACTGGTAAGTGATCTCGAATCCGAATTGCGTAAAAATGTTTTAATTTATTCCCAACTGTCTTAAATTTCTTCAGAATGGTATGAAAATGTTTCAAATATTTCCCAACTGTCTAAAACTATTCAAAATTGTCCAAAACTGTTTTAAATACTTGTGAAGTATCTAGAATTTATTCAGAATTATCTAAAACTGTTTTAAATACTATCAAACTGTCTTAAATTTATTCAGAATTGCCTAAAACTATTTTAAATACTTCCCAACTGTTTTAAATTTATTCAGAATTGTCTAAAACTGTTTTAAATACTTCCCAACTGTCTAAATATTATTCAAAATTGTCTAAAACAGTTTTAGTTTATTCCCAACTGTCTAAAATTATTAAGAATTGTCCAAAACTGTTTTAAATTTTTCCCAACTGTCTTAAAATTATTCAAAATTATCCAAAACTCTTTTTAATATTTTTCAACTGTCTAAAATTTATTTAGATTTGCCCAAAACTGTTCTAAATATTTCTGAACTGTCTTGAAACAATCTAAAACTATTTTTAATACTTCCCAATTGTCTAAAATTTATTTAGAAAACTATAGAATTATCAAAGAAAACTGATTAAGTTGGCAATAACAAAAAATTCTTGAAACTAGTTCATATGATTATCTGCATCCATAGGCCTTAGGACACTTCTGAAATCAATGAAGAGTCTATGCAAAATATATGATGGACACTTTTCAAGCATAAAACTGTCTTAAAACTCCGATTAAATTATTTTGTACGCCAACCGTGACCCGTACCCTTAGAGCTGTAATATAGAGTATTTCAATCACCCAAAATCCTATTAGCTGTCTGACATAACGTATTTGTATTTATTGTCATCGGATAAAATTGTCAGAAACTATTTTAAATACTTCTCAACCGTGTAAAATTATTTAGAATTGTCTAAAACTGTTTTAATTTATTCTCAGCTGTCTTAAATTTATTTAGAAGTGTGTTAAACTGTTTTAAATACTTCGCAACTGTCTAAAATTGTTCAGAATTGTCTAAAACTATTTCAAATACTTCCCAACTGTCTAAAATTTATTTAGAAATGTCGAATACTATATTAAATATTTCTCAATTGTCTTAAATTTATTCAGATTTGTCCAAAACTGTTTTAAATACTTCTCAACTGTCTAAAATTATTTAGAATTGTCTAAAGCTATTTTGATTAATTCCTAGCTGTTTAAAATTTATTCAAAATTGTTCAAAACGGTTTTAAATACTTTCCAACTTTTCCAATTTATTTAAAATTTAAATACTTCTCAACTGCATTAAATTTATTCAGAATTGTCTAAAATAGTTTTAAATACTTCTCAACTATCCAAAATTTATTCAGAATTATCCAAAACTGTCTTAAATTTATTTAGAATTGTCCAAATCTATTTTAAATACCTCTCAACTGTCTAAATTTTGTTCAGAATTGCCGGAAACTTTTTAAAATATTTCTTAATTGTCTAAAATATATTCAGAAATGCCGGATTTTATTTTAAATCCTTCTCAACTGTCTAAAATTTATTTAGATTTGTTAGAAAGTATTTTAAATTGTTCTTAACTGACTAAAATTTATTCAGAACTGCTGGAAACCATTTTAATATTTCTCAACTACCAATTTTTTTTTTTCAAATTGCTAAAAACTATTTTAAATACTTCTTAATTGTATAAAAATTATTAAGAATTGTCCAAAACTGTTTTAAATACGTCCCAGCTGTCTTAAATTAATTCATAATTGTCTAAAACTGTTTTAATTTATTCCCAACTGTCTTAAATTTATACAGAACTATCTAAAACTATTTTAAATACTTCCCAACTGTCTAAATTTATTCAGAATTGTCCAAAACTGTTTTAAATACTTCCCAACTGACTTAAATTTATTCAGAATAATCTAAAACTATTTTAAATACTTCCCAACTGTCTAAAATTATTTAGAATTGTCCAAAACTGTTATAAATAGTTCCCAATTGACTTAAATTTATTCAGAATTGTTCAAAACTGTTTCAAATACTTCCCAACTGTTTAAAATTATTTCAGAATTATCTAAAACTGTTTTATTTTATTCCCAACTGTCTAAAATTTATTTAGAATTTTCAGAAACTATTTTAAATACTTCATAACTGTCTAAAATTATTCAGAATTGTCTAAAACTGTTTTAATTTATTCCCAACTGTCTAAAATTTATACAGAACTATCTAAAACTATTTTAAATACTTCCCAACTGTCTAAAATGATTCAGAATTGTCCAAAACTGTTTTAATTACTTCCCAACTGTCTTAAATTTATTCAGAACTATCTAAAACTGTTTTAATTTATTCCCAACTGTTAAAAATTTATTTAGAAGTCTCTGATACTATTTTAAATACTTCCCAATTGTCTAAAATGATTCAAAACTGTTTCAAATACTTCCCAACTGTCTTAAATTAATTCAAAATTGTCTAAAACTGTTTTAATTTATTCCCAAGTGTCTTAAATTTATTCAGAAATTTCTAAAACTATTTTAAATATTTTCCAACTGTCTCAAAATTATTCAAAATTGTCCAAAACTGTTTTAAATACTTCCCAACTGTCTTAAATTTATTTAGAATATCCTGTAACTATTAGCAAACATTTATTATTCCTCTCTAGGTCCCTTTTTGTTGAACGCCTGTCCTTTACGCCGCGTTTCCCAGCGTTACGTCATTGGAACCAGTACTCGGCTGGACATTTCCGGTTGCAAGCTTCCGGATCTTTCCGAGACTGTCTTCCGGAGATCCCGTACCCGTCGGGCCAAGAAAGACGAAGGGGATATTTTCAGCGCCAAGAAACAAACTTATAAGGTTTCCGAGGAGAGAAAGGCACTTCAGAAACAAGTCGACGAACAGGTAGGAATTTTATCTATTTAATTGAATTGTTTTTAAAATAAAGAGAGGGTGTTTTTGTTCAAATGATTATATGCATCCCTAGGCCTTAGGACACTTCTGAAATAGGTGAAGAGTCTATGCAAAATATATGATGAACAAGCCTAAATTTATTTATAATTGTTTTAAATACTTCCCAAATGTCTAAAATTTATAAACTTTGAACGAAAAAATTATATTTAACATTAATAACTCGTAAGCCACTCAACAGTTATAAATAAAAATTTACAAAAGTTACATTTTGGATTTTGGAATTTATTCAGAATTGTATAAAACTGTTTCAAATACTTCCCAACAGTTTTAAATTTATTCAGAATTGTTCAAAACTGTTTTAAATATTTCCCAACTGTTTTAAATTATTCAGAATTGTCTAAAATTGTTTTAAATTCTCCCCAACTGTCAAAAATTATTCAGAATTGTCTAAAATTGTTTCATTTTATTCCCAACTGTCTTAAAATTATTTAGAATTGTTCTAAACTGTTTTGTTTTATTTCCAGCTGTCTTAAATTTATTCAGGACTCTCTGAAACTATTTTTAATACTTCCCAACTGTCTAAAATTGTCTAAAATTGATCTAATTTATGCCCAACTTTCTAAAATTATTTAAAATTGTCTAAAATTGTTTTGATTTGTTCCCAACTGTCTAAAATTTATTGAGAACTCTCTGAAACTATTTTAAATACTTCTCAACTGTCTTAAATTTATTCAAAATTGTCTAAAACTGTTTTAAATACTTCCCAACTGTCTTAAATTTATTTAGAATTGTCCAAAACTGTTTCAATTTATTCCCAACTGTCTTAAATTTATTCAGAACTATCTAAAATTATTTTAAATAATTCCCAACTGTCTAAAATTATTCAGAATTGTCCAAAACTGTTTTGCTTTATTCCCAACTGTCTTAAATTTATTTAGAATTGTCCAAAACTGTTTTAAATACTTCCCAACTGTCTTAAATTTATTGAGAATTGTCTAAAATTGTTTTAAATTCTCCCCAACTGTCTAAAATGATTGAAAATTGTCTAAAACTGTTTTAAATTCTTCTCAACTGCTTAAAATTATTCAGAATTCTCTAAGACGGTTTTAATTTAATTTCAACTGTCTAAAGTTATTCAGAATTGTCTGAAACTGTTTTAAATACTTCCCAACTGTCTAAAATTATTCAGAATTCTCTAAGATGGTTTTAATTTAATTTCAACTGTCTTAAATTTATTCAAAATTGTCCAGAGCTATTTTAAATATTTCCCAACTGTCTTAAATTTATTTAGAATTGTCTAAAACTGTTTTAAATACTTCCTAAGTGTCTAAAGTTATTCAGAATTATCTAAAACTGTTTCAAAAACTTCCCATCTGTCTAAAATTTATTCAGAATTATTCAAAACTGTTTTAAATATTTCCCAACTATCTTAAATTTATTTAAAACCGTCCAAAATTGTTAAATACTTCCCAACTGTTTAAAATTTCTTTAGAAATGTCGAAAACTATTATAAATATTTCTCAATTGTTTTAAATTTATTCAGAATTGTTTAAAACTGTCTTAAATACTTCCCAACTCTCTAAAATTTATTTAAAATTCCGGAAAATATTTTAAATACTTCTGAACTGTCTAAATTTAGTTCAGAATTACCGAAAACTATTTTAAATAATTCTCAACTGTCTAAAATTTATTCAGAATTATCCAAAACTGTCTTAAATTTATTTAGAATTGTCTAAAACTGTTTTAATTTATTCCCAACTGTTAAATTTATCGATCTTTTTTTGTTTCAGATCTTGTCGGCCGTTAAGAAACATCCAGACCACAAAATGATGTTTACTTATTTGTCTGCAATGTTTGGTTTAAGGTCCTCGCAATACCCACACAGATTAAAGTTCTAGGGTACTCAAAAAGGACTTTAAGGTTCTGAACTGTTCTATATTGTATAACAAATAAATAAATTTGGAAAATAAAATGTTTTGTTTTATTGTATGTTGTGTTGGTCAACTTTACCATTTAATATCTCGAAAATAAATTGAGATAGGGACTTATGGTTTGAAAATTTTGATTCTGAGATGTTTAAAATATATATTTAGTAGTTTTCACAACTTAAAACTAATTAATATTAGAAGAAGAAACGATTTTCTCTTGTGGCGTCCTTGAAATGTTTTCCCGCAATGAAACTTCATTTTCTCTTGCTCATAACTCCTCAACGGTTAAAAATATCTTCAATTTAGACACAAAATCAGATTCTTTGGTGTTTAAAATATAAATTCACTCATTTTTACAACTTAAAACTAATTAATTTTAGAAGAAGAAACGATTTTTTCTTGTGGCGTCCTTGAAATGTTCTCTCGCGATAAAACTTCATTTTCTCTTGCTCATAACTGCTCAACGGGTAAAAATATCTTCAATTTAGCCACAAAATCAGATTCTTTGGAGTTTAAAATATAAATTCACTCATTTTCAACACGTAAAACTAATTAATTTTAGAAGAAGATACGATTTTTTCTTGTGACATCTTTGAAATGTTCTCCCGCAATGAAACTTCATTTTCTCTTGCTCATAACTCCTCAACGGTTAAAAATATCTTCAATTTAGTCACAAAATCAGATTCTTTGGAGTTTAAAATATAAATTCACTAATTTTCACCACGTAAAACTAATTAATATTAGAAGAAGAAACGATTTTTTCTTGAGGCATCTTTGATATGTTCTCCCGCAATAAAACTTCATTTTCTCTTGCTCATAACTCCTCAACGGTTAGAAATATCTTCAATTTAGACACAAAATAAGATTCTTTGGAGTTTAAAATATATATTCACTCATTTTCACTACGTAAAACTAATTAATATTAGAAGAAGAAACGATTTTTTCTTGTGGCATCTTTGAAATGTTCTCCCGCAATGAAACTTCATTTTCTCTTGCTCATAACTCCTCAACGGTTAAAAATATCTTCAATTTAGGCACAAAATCAGATTCTTTGGTGTTTAAAATATATATTCACTAATTTTCACCACGTAAAACTAATTACTATTAGAAGAAGAAACGATTTTTTCTTGTGGCATCTTTGAAATGTTCTCCCGCAATGAAACTTCATTTTCTCTTGCTCATAACTCCTCAACGGTTAGAAATATCTTCAATTTAGACACAAAATCAGATTCTTTGATGTTTAAAATATATATTCACTCATTTTCATCACATAAAACTAATTAATATTAGAAGAAGAAACGATTTTTTCTTGTGACATCCTTGAAATGTTCTCTCGCAATGAAACTTCATTTTCTCTTGCTCATAACTCCTCAACGGTTAAAAATATCTTCAATTTAGGCACAAAATCAGATTCTTTGGTGTTTAAAATATAAATTCACTCATTTTCACCACATAAAACTAATTAATATTAGAAGAAGAAACGATTTTCTCTTGGGGCATCTTTGAAATGTTCTCCCGCAATGAAACTTCATTTTCTCTTGCTCGTAACTCCTCAACGGTTAGAAATATCTTCAATTTAGACACAAAATCAGATTCTCTGGTGTTTAAAATATATATTCACTAATTTTCACCACTTGAAACTAATTAATTTTAGAAGAAGAAACGATTTTTTCTTGAGGCATCTTTGAAATGTTCTCCCGCAAGGAAACTTCATTTTCTCTTGCTCATAACTCCTCAACGGTTAAAAATATCTTCAATTTAGACACAAAATCAGATTCTTTGGTGTTTAAAATATATATTCACTAATTTTCACCACGTAAAACTAATTAATTTTAGAAGAAGAAACGATTTTTTCTTGTGACATCCTTGAAATGTTCTCCCGCAATGAAACTTCATTTTCTCTTGCTCATAACTCCTCAACGGTTAAAAATATCTTCAATTTAGTCACAAAATCAGATTCTTTGGAGTTTAAAATATAAATTCACTAATTTTCACCACGTAAAACTAATTAATATTAGAAGAAGAAACGATTTTTTCTTGTGATGTCCTTAAAATGTTTTCCCGCGATGAAACTTTATTTTCTCTTGCTCATAATTCCTCAAAAGTTAGAAATATCAATTTGTGCACAAAATTTCATTACAAGTCCCTATCTTTCTTAATTTTCGAAATATTAATTTTTAAAGAAGAAAATACAATGAGTAATTAGAGTTTAAGAAGAAATGATATATTGAAATATGTTTCAGCTGTCCTGAAATTGTAAAACTAACCTTTTTTTATGAAAACTTTCCTCCTGAATTCAAATATGAACACCACGAGTCTATTTTTCCTGTTTTTTGAAATATTAATTTTTTTATTATAAAGAAAATAAATCTACTTTTGATGTCCAGAAATTCTGTAACAGAAATATTGTTAATATTTGTCTTCAACTATTTATGAAGATGTAGAAATCCTGAAAGAGAAAATGTACATTACTTCTTTGAAATTTATTTGAAATTTTCGACGTTTTCGATGCAGTTTAAGTTATATTTTACCGCAATTAGATAATTTATTATTAATTATTATTGTTTTTATACATCCTACCTAACATTTTAGCTAAGAAATACACATAAATACATACATATAAAAAACATAAATAAATAAATGATGATGTGGGCCTCCTGATAAAACTGAAAAGTAAACATACATATACATATTAAAATGAGGGAACCTAACATGTGTACTCAACGACGGTGTTGAGTTGTGTAAAGTGTGTACGTCCCTAGGGTCTTCCTTGCCATTGAAATGGCTAGGTTCGCACCACCGCGAGTGTGGCAGACCAGGCCCTGGACTTGAGTAAGAACTGTGCAAAGTCCAGTTAACGCTCTTTCAAGCTGCAACTTTAGTTGCAGCGAGAAAGGAAAGGGGCCAAGTACCGCTAGACGCCCAACCGCCTAACGGCCCGGCACCTGAAAGGGAAAAGTTAGCTCAGGAGGCCCCGTTGAAACTGCTCACGCCCTAACCATAATATACATATACATAACACACATGCATAAATATATAATATACGTACATAAATACATAAGAAATCAACAATATATACGGACGAAATCGCGGCGACGAACGGAAAAATTATTCAAAAGCTAACGCGAATACTAAAAACGCATTTTCTTCATATATCTATTAACTTTAATAGATATATTATCGTGTGTGTGAATGTGTGTTTTTGCAAAATTAATACAAAAGCAAGTGTGTGTAACTACAATTTAATAAGTTAAAACTATAAACTAATACTTTAAAATACAAGCAAAGTAATTGAAACTATTTAAAACTGTAAATAATTTAATTGTAATCATTTAAAACTCATACTAATACTTTAAAATGCAAGTAAACCAATTATATACTAATTTAAAACTGTAAACTAGAATTTAACTGCAAATTGAATTAAATCTAACTATAATTTAGTGTATCTGTTTGAATGGCACAAGAGTGCCTCCTGTGGTGCACTCTCCATGCCAGCGATGAGTGCCCGTGAGGCGTCGAAAATGCATGCATTTGTATCTATTCAATAACTGGGAATCAGTACAGGGGGTTACTCAGTCCGGCGGCCCATAGTGTAGGTACAGGCGTCCTTCCCAGAGGCCCCACTGCCCTATCCCAGAGGGGAGCAGCGAAAAGAACGACTAAGTTTGCCCAATGGGTCCCAGTCGTTCTTGGGAAATTGATTTTAATCTAACAGGGGCATACTAGAAAGAGCTGCTTGGATAGTAAAGAGGAAAACTGAAAAAAAAAGCATGCAGGGAAAGGGGGTTCTTCTGTCTTCAACTGATGTTTTCTTTACCTGAAATCGCGAAAAATCTAATGTTTTTACGATCTACAGCCGGTGCTATAGATCATTGATAAATGTAGTTTCGTTTCTAAATGAAGTGCCCATTCTTTAATTATTTACTATAAAATTAATAAAATTATTGAATCAAAATTAAATAAATTTAAATATTAAAATATGTGTACGTTTTTAAATAAATTATACAATGAGGTCCTCCACTATTTTTAAAATTTTTAATACAGTAGTTCACGTTTTGATTGCCACTGGCAGCCTACGTCATTCGACATATCATTCACTTATAAAAAAGCGATAGCTGAAGGCTTGAAATTAACAAAAATTTGGAATAAAGTATAATTTTCGTGGTCAATAATTGGAAAAATGTATGGATAATAAACAACTTAATAAAATAATTAATAAAAAATTAAGTATATTATACAATAATCTGTTTATTGCCACTGGCAGCCTATCATTCAACATATCTTTTACTTTCAAATAAAACAAAAGGCTTGAAGTAATAAGAATTTGGAATAGAATAGATGTGTGACGTAGATGTTAATGGCATTAAAAACTAGAATATTTTAATAATTAATAATTTTTTTAACATTAATAGTCCCTATCATACAGTTTTAAGTTCAAATTTTAATATAAATGACCCATAGTTTTAATTTTTTAGTGTAGTGGAAGACCCATTAATAAAAATTGAAATATAAGAGTAGCAAACCACTCTAAACAATAATAAATATACAATATATTTTTACTGTAAGTCTATTGAACACTTTTGAATCTGAACTTAAAAAAACATAGTTTTGAACCCGAGTATTTTATATTTCTTGCCATTTATTTAACAACTAATGATGTGTAGTATTATATCAAATAATGGGGTAGACACTCCAAATAAAAACTACGCTACCCTGTCCTTAAATATCACGAAAACCGATCCGAACCCGAAAAAGTATCGACGAAACTTTAATTATATTTTATCCTAACTTTAAAATGCAAATGAATTTAATTTTAATGTAATATTAGCAAAAAATTAATCGCGACTTTAATAACTAAAATAATTCTAACTATTTGCTGCCTTCTGGTGGTTGTATATTGGCCTTAAAGTTGTTAAAGCCTTAGACAAAGCTTTAGAAAAGCCCTGTTGTAGAATCAAAGGCTTAAACCAGCCTTTACACTCCTTGGAAACTTCACTGGAACCCTGTATTGTAAACTGTACTTGGTTAAAAATTAATTTAAACAAATACAATTTTTTGGGGAAGAAACCTACACCGAACGAACGGATATTTAATTAAACTAATTCAAAAATTAAAAAAGCTAATTATTTCTATAAGTTTCGCCGATTTATTTGCGATATTATAACGAGTAACGACGCCCGATGTTAATAACATAAATAGACATTCACAATGTGCCTCGGAAAAGAAGTATAGAAGAAAATATGATTATTTGAACTAAATTCAACAACATAAACCATATTTTCAGAAGAAAAATGAATTTACGTTTGTGTTAAGCTGAAAAAAATAGCAAAAAAGCGACAGTGAAGAGAGGCACATATTATAACGACTTACATTGATGAACACAGCTCAGCAAACAGCTACCCCCATCTGTAGGGCTCCGCTAACCCCAAGACAGCACTGGTACGCCAAGACAGCTCCATGGACAGCTATTCCCAATATGGATCAGCAAATCATTCACTGAAAGAAATAATTATTTGAAATACAAATATTTCAATAATAAAACATGTTTTCAGCAAAAATAACTATTAAAACAGTTAAACTATTGTTTAAACTTACCATTGTTGCTAATTTGCAACAATATACAACAATATTTCACTATTAAAACAATAATAATGTTTACGATTCTTCAATAACATAAATAAGATGGCAACTTGTGTTTGTTGACAAAAAACAAAAGACTGGTGAACCGAAAGTGGCATGATTATTATATAATTAATTTGTTAACAACTGGTTACGCTATTAAATCAATAATTAATATTAAAATAAAATAATATTTTATTTTTTAATATAGCTATCACCTGTTCAATAATATTTATAAAATATACATAAACAAATTTTCCAAGACCAGTTCGAATGTATGCGAATTCGTACGAACTTTTCCGAAGTTCGCGAGCTTGCTAGCATACAAGTTTGAAACGGATTTTTACCAAATATTACGTGGAATTTATGCAGAAAATCAATACTATAGGAAATATATGTATTTAAACGTAAAATATAGACATTTTTATATGTTTTACACATAAAATCCTCCATTTTATGTACAAAATATACGCTTAAATGCAATTAAATGTTTAGAAATATACCTCAAAATACACGAATCCATACAAAATACACAATAATATGATTAGAAATGATGAAGAAACTATATTTTCAATAGTTTGAAGTATATTTGTAACTATTTGTATAAATAAATAAGTAAAATCGACTTACAGTTTCATCTTAACTAATTTCATATTTTCGTAAATTAAACGATAGGTCCCCGTGAAAATTATTATCACAAAAGTTGTATGAACACTTTATCTTGCTTTTCTTCATAAGTTTTCCCCAGTTTTCAAAGTTTTTCCGTAAAAAAATACATTTTTCTTGCAGCGAAAACAGAGACATGCGTACATCAACTAACTCCGGTTGTTACCTTGTGAATAACAATGTTGCCAACCTCAGACATTGAAGTTATCGTAAAGAACACTCAAAATTGTGTGTTTTATCTCAAACTTATTCATCGGAATTATTTAGTTCGTTCTTTTTGCACATATTTTGTCATTTTACGTACAAATTTATTATTGTACATCGTACACCTACCCAAATTATGTTACATGTACAGCAATTATCATAAGGTTGGCAACTCTAGTAAACAGATGTAAATTTTACATAGAGTTTATGAAGAAAATGATGAATTTAAATATGTTTCAGCTGTCCTGAGTTGCTGAAACTAACTTTATATTATAAAAACAACCCTTCTGAATTCAAATATGCTAATTACAAGTCCATATCATTATTGTACTTACTTCAATAATATTTCAAAGATTCCTATACACTTATTGTAATCATCGTTTGCAAGTTTTTACACCCGGATTTAATGCATTTTAGTCGTGTTTTAATCACTCTTTTAATGGTTACATACAATTTCACCCCTATAGAGTTCAAATTTGATACATTTAGAATTGTCTAAAACTGTTTTAAATACTTCCTAACTGTCTGAAATTTATTCAAAACTGCCGAAAACTATTTTAAATACTTCTCAACTGTCTTAAATTTATTCAAAACTGTCAGAAACTATTTTAATTTGTTCCCAAATGTATTAAGTTTATTTAGAATTGTCTAAAACTATTTTAAATACTTCCCAACTGTCTGCAATTTATTCAAAACTGCCGGAAACTATTTGAAATACTTCTCAACTGTCTTAAATTTATTGAAAACTGTCAGAAACTATTTTAATTAGTTCCCAAATGTTTTAAATTTATTTAGAATTGTCTAAAACTATTTTAAATACTTCCCAACTGTCTTAAAATTATTCAAAACTGCCGGAAACTATTTTAAATACTTCTCAACTGTCTAAAACTGTTTTAAATACTTCCCAACTATCTTAAATTTATTTAGAATTGTCTAAAACTGTTTTAAATACTTCCCAACTGTCTTAAATTTATTCAAAACTGCCGAAAACTATTTTAAATACTTCTCAACTGTCTTAAATGTATTCAAAACTGTCAGAAATTATTTTAATTTGTTTCCAAATGTATTAAATTTATTTAGAATTGTCTAAAACTGTTTTAAATACTTCCCAACTGTCTTAAATTTATTGAAAACTGTCAGAAACTATTTTAATTTGTTTCCAAATGTTTTAAATTTATTTAGAATTGTCTAAAACTATTTTAAATACTTCCCAACTGTCTTAAATTTATTCAAAACTGTCAGAAACTATTTTGTTTCCAAATGTTTTAAATTTATTTAGAATTGTCTAAAACTGTTTTAAATACTTCCCAACTGTCTGAAACTTATTCAAAACTGCCGGAAACTATTTTAAATACTTCTCAACTGTCTTAAATTTATTCAAAACAGTTAGAAACTATTTTAATTTGTTCCCAAATGTTTTAAATTTATTTAGAATTGTCTAAAACTGTTTTAATTTATTCTCAACTGTCTAGAACTACCGGAAACTATTTTGTATTCAAATGTCTGATATTTATTCAGAACTGCCGGAAACTATTATAAATTATTCTTAATTGCCTAACATTTATTTAGAATTGATAGAAACCATTTGAAATACTTCTTCATATGGATTTAAAGAAGAGGAATACAAAAGAATTTTTAGAATTGTATCGACAGACAGACATCATTGTAAAACAAGTAAAATCGTATTGTAGGGACCCTAAAACATGCTTATTCATTAAAAACTCACCACCAATTTTTTGACCAGACAATATCTTCTTTACCTAAATGCTACGGAAGGTAAAAATGACAGGAATAATATTCTAGTTATTTATTTACATCACAGCTTAAAAATTGACAGAAAAAAATACTAAATTCTTCAATACAGCCTTATTATATTATATTATTTATATATATGTGTGCGCACATCTAAAACTAAAAGTCTATCATACATTTTAATTTAACAAAAGTCTAATTTTAATTTCCTAATTCTTTAATTTTGTGCATCCGAAAAAGCGTCCTAAATTTCCTAATTTCAAAAAGCAAAAGACAAAATGAAATAATTAATTTACAAAACAGTTCTCGCTATTTTTTTCCATCATTAATGTTTTATTATCAATTTTTTGGATCTTGGATTTTTTTTTTACTTTTAACCAGTTTCATGGATAGGTATGAGGCCGATTACAAACCTGAGTTATTTATTATATTAACAATCTATAGTGAAAATGAGAAGACAGAAGACTTACGTCATCAACCTGAAAACACCTAATAAAATGAAATGTAACTAGTAGAAAATATTTATTTTTAAATAAATAAGAAAAAATACTAGTATTTTCTTTATATTCATATCCAAAATATTTCCACCGGAAGTAGTTTTTAAATTATTGATCAATTATAGTTGATGTTATCAAAACTACTTTCCGCGATGGTCCTGTACTTTTTATTCAATAACTCTTGAACCAATCAATAGAATTTAATAAAATTTTGTTTATATATTAAAGAAACATGGCTGAGTTCGAATTTGACCGTATCTTTAAAGAAAACAATTTAAAATTGAATAAAGCTTATTTAAATGTCATTATTTTAAAAAATGAGTAACTTATACTCACTAAAACATCTTCCCTATTATTTTTTTTTATATATATTTACATGCAAAATATTTCCACAGGAAATGGTTTTCAAATTATTGACCAATTATAGTTGATGTTATTCCCACTATTTTCTACGGTGGTCCTGTACCTTTTATTCAATAACTACAGAACCAATCATCCGAATTTAATAAAATTTGGTTTATATATTAAAGAAACATGGCTGAGTTCGAATTTGAAAGAATTTTGGCCGTATCTTTACTGGAAATAATTTTTTCGTCATTATTTAAAAAAATAAAACTAAATTCTTTCCACATCATACTTGTACCTTTTATTCAATAACTCCAGAACCAATCATCCAAATTTAATAAAATTTGGTTTATATATTAAAGAAAGAAGGCTGAGTTCGAATTTGAAGAAATTTTGACCGTATCTTGACTGAAAACAATTTAAAATTGACTAAAACTTATTTAGATGTCATTATTTTAAAAAACGAGTAACTTATACTCGCAAAAATACCTTCCCATTATTTTTTTTTATATTTGAATCAATCTCTATTCCTTTTACGGAATATAAAATTATTTGAAATAATTCTGTCATTATTTTGTCAGTTTTATCTGCGTTAAGTATTAATTTGGAATGAAAATTAATAAATTTGACATCTATGTATGTGCATGATTACTATTACTGTTTCTTCTAAATAATTTTCATTCTTTGACCTCGGATTTTCGCCAAACATTTCCAGATTGTCTTCATCACTAGAAGAAAATTCCCCCGATTCATACGAATCTTCAAATGAAAATTCGTCAATAATTATATATAACAAAAAATTGACGCATTCACTTCCAAGTTATAAGGTTAATTTTTAACAAAACAGCTGACCAAAATCGTATAACTGCGCAAATTCGAACCGTTAGAAGATAAACCACTTGAAATTGGAAAATCATGAAATTTGGAATGAAAAATGATGAATTATTAGCTGTCAATAAAGTCACATGACTGCTTGCGCCTTATTAATTAGTATCCCATGTAAACGTACTAGTATATGACGTCATTACTTTAGTAATATTTGATGACGGAAGTCTTCTGCCTAAACATCTCTGTCATATTATATTTGTTGAACTAGTTTTGTAAATTAATTTTTATTGAAGTTACAGCTCTGAAAACCATATTTTATATTTCTCAAGGCCACTCCTACACGGTTAAAGATGGCGCCTTGTACGATGAAAATTTGAAATCTACATTAGTTTCTCTGTAATATAAGTGTAACAATATTTTATTTTTCATATTTAAAATATGGTTTACGAGCTTTTCAAAACTTAAAATTTTTAATTTCATCTTAACGGAGATAACCTTAAAAACATTTAAAGTGTAGTTAGGAATGTTTAAAATATTTACATTATTTTATAAAAATATACATATTTTCACTCATTCATCTATGTACAAAGCAAAATTTTGTTGAGACAAAATTTTGCGACTGAAAAATTAAGTATCTTCTAAACTCTGTCCAACATATATACATGTTGTGCTTATTTACACTTTTTTCGTCTACTTCATTTAATTCTCTATAGATTCTCTACTTCTCAAATGGAATGTACAAACATTATGGAATATTTAAGTGTATAAAAGATGTGCAAGTTTCTTGCGAAAATTAAATTATTTTAAACTTTTTGTATCTCGAACTCTATAAATCCAATAAAATTATAAAATAAATAAAAATTTTAACTTCACCATTCAATTCTACGTATTTTCTTGTATAAGTATACCAATTTTCATAATTTTATGTTGAACGGTCTTCAAATAAACACGTTTTGAATTCACCGCAAATTTGTCAAATTTTTGTCGGCAAGCGACGCGTCAGTCGCGCACAAAAAATCAGGAAATTTACGGTGAAGTTATTTGCCATATCCTTTGAATATATCTCGAATCCGGTTACATAGATCGGCTTAATTCTTTCAGATTTGAACTCAGCCATGTTTCTTTGCCATATATACATAATTTTATAAATTCAAGTTGTTTGGTTTAAAAATTATTAACAAATTTGTAAATATTGAATGGAAAAATTATATTTTTGTTAATAACTCATAAGCCACTCAACAGTTATAAATAAAAATTGGTATACATATGCACTATACCTTCCTAAATAATAATTTATATCCAAAATATTTCGACCGGAAGTGGTTTTTAAAATATTGAACAATTATAGTTGATGTTATCAAAACTACTTTCCGCGGTGGTCCTGTACCTTTTATTTAATAACTTCTGAACCAATAATAATAAATTAATAAAATTTGGTTTACATATCAAAGAAACATGCCTGAGTTCAAATTTGAAGGAATTTTGACCGTAACTTTGGGTTTCGTAATGACTTCATTGCGAACGCAAAATATAAAACTATGAGATAGCGATTTGTCAGCTATCTAAAATTTATTTAAAATTGTCTAAAAATGTTTTAAATACTTTCCAACTGTCTTAAATTTATTCAAAACTACCGGAAACCATTTTAATTTGTTCCCAAATGTATTAAATTTTTAATGGATTTCCGGATACTCTTCTAAATACTTTTCAACTGTCTTAAAATTTATTTAGAATTGCTGGAAACTATTTTAAATACTTCTCAACAGTTTTAAATTTATGCAAAACTGCCGGAAATTATTTTAAATGCTTCTCAAACTGTCTAAATTTTATTTAGAATTTCTGAAAACTATTTTAAATACTTCTCAACTGTCTAAATTTTATTTAGAATTTCCGGAAACTATTTTAAATACTTCTCAACGGTCTTAAATTTATTCAAAACTGCCGGAAACTATTGTCTTAAAACTTATTCACAATTTCCGGATACTATTTTAAATACTTCTCAACTGTCTGAAGTTTATTTAGAACTGTTGGAAACTATTTTAAATAATTCTCAACTGGCTTAAATTTATTTAAAATTGCCGGAAACTAAATTTGTTCTCAAATATCTTAAAATTTATTCACAATTTCCGGATAATATTTTAAATACTTCTCAATTCTCTGAAGTTTATTTAGAATTACCGGAAACTATTTTAAATACTTCTCAACTGTCTAAAATTTATTTAGAATTGTTGGAAACTATTTTAAATTATTCTGAACTGTCTAAATTTTATTCAATAACTCCTGAACTAATGGAGAGATATTAATAAAATTTGGTTTATATATCAATGAAACATGGCCGAGTTCGAATTTGAAAGAATTTTAACCGTATCTTTCTCGGAAACAATTTTAAATTGTACCTACATATTTAAAAACATATTCATATTCAAAATTGTCTAAAATTTATTTGTGTAAATATTTCGTCATTATTTTAAAAAACGAGTAAATTATAATCATTAAAACAACTCCCTATTAAATAAAACTTTATATTTATATCCAAAATATTGAGTTTTCAAATTATTGAATTATAGTTGATGTTATCAAAACTACTTTCCGCGGTGGTCCTGTACCTTTTATTCAATAACTACAGAACCAATCATTCGAATTTAATAAAATTTGGTTTGTATATCAAAGAAACATGGCTGAGTACGAATTTGAAGTAATTTTGGCCGTATCTTTACCGAAAACAATTTAAAATTGTTAAAACTTATTTAAAGTCATTATTTTAAAAAATGAGTAACTTATACTCACTAAAACACCTTCCCGATTATTTTTTTTTTTATATTTACATGCAAAATATTTCCACCGGAAATACTTTTCAAATTATTGACCAATTATAGTTGATGTTATTCCCACTATTTTTCGCGGTGGTCCTGTACCTTTTATTCAATAACTACAGAACCAATCATTCGAATTTAATAAAATTTGGTTTATATATCAAAGAAACATGGCTGAGTACGAATTTGAAGGAATTTTGGCCGTATCTTTCCCAAAAACAATTTAAAATTGTTAAAACTTCAAATTATTGAATAATTATAGTTGATGTTATCAAAACTACTTTCCGCGGTGGTCCTGTACCTTTTATTCAATAACTCCAGAACCTAACAATAGAAATTAATAAAATTTGGTTTATATATTAAAGAAACATGGCTGAGTACGAATTTGAAGGAATTTTGGCCGTATCTTTCCCGAAAACAATTTTTTCGTCAAATGAAACTAAATTCTTTCCACATCATACTAAATAACTCCAGAACCAATCATCCGAATTTAATAAAATTTGGTTTGTATATTAAAAAAACATGGCTGAGTATGAATTTGAAGGAATTTTGATCGTAAAACAATTTAAAATTGTCTAAAACTTATTTAAATGTCATTATTTTAAAAAATGAGTAACTTATACTCACTAAAACACCTTCCCCATTATTTTTTTTTATATTTACATGCAAAATATTTCTACCGGAGTACGAATTTGACCGTATCTTTCCCAAAAACAATTTAAAATTGTTAAAACTTCAAATTATTGACCAATTATTAATTAAATTGATGTTATTCCCACTATTTCCCGCGGTGGTCCTGTACCTTTTATTCAATAACTCCTGAACCAACCATCCGAATTTAATAAAATTTGGTTTATATATCAAAGAAACATGGCTGAGTACGAATTTGAAGGAATTTTGGGCGCATCTTTCCCGAAAACAATTTTTTCGTCAAATGAAACTAAATTCTTTCCACATCATACCACAAAAACTTGCACATCTCATCATATTTTGATTATATACAGATCTAGTTTAATTGCAAATACTAAGAGACTGTCATGCAGCTTATTAGCTGTTGACAAAGTTGATTATAAACCAGATGATCCCCGGAAATCCGCCTAACTTTTAACCCTTTCGAGTCTTTTTGCTTGTCTTCACAAATTTTCAATTCTATTTGTAATCCGCCCTCATATTCCAGCGATAATTTATCTATATCTTCAGCCGAAGATTTCAGAACGCACATTTTTGGGGGAATTTGATTGTTGATAGTTTGTTTCACCATCTCTAGAATGTCAGTTGGTTCTAGTTTGCTGCAAACTTCAGACAGTTCGACTTCGAATGAATTTTTTTGGGAATTGTCGAACAAGTGAGGATCTGTGATGTTGAATAAAGTTTTGTTTACCATGAAGGAGTTTTCAGTTGGTGTGATACTTTGAGCCGGGCTTAAACTATCGGGGTATTCGTTTTTGTTGAGAGATAAGTCCAAAACGGTGTTATCTAAAAAATTGAAGTTTCTCTCATTGTTTATTTGCATTTTTTCGAAGTTTTTGCTGGTATGAGGGTCGAAGTCTGATTCAGTTGAAACGGGATGGTTCGAACTGGAACTAGGGCTTTGATTACCGACGCTTAAACTGTCGTTTGATAAACTATCGTCGGAATAACAACTGCTTTTGTCTGAATTGCGACGCAAGTAATATTCTTCGGAAATTTCTGTACTTTCAGTGCTAGTTTTTCGCCCAATTCCTTTTGTAATTGATGGCTGATTCTCACTAGGTTCTGAAATAATAAAACTAGGGATTTTTGGTATTTTTTGGTTGTCTAAACTATCCATACTATCTTCAGACGTGTCTGAACTAGCAACTAACGTAACTTCGCTCCCTAAAACATCTGTTACTGATATTTGCGGGTGACATACATTGATTTCGGGTTTTAACTGATGTAAAGCAACTTCTTCTTTGATCATATCTAATCCCGGACTTCCGGGATTGCTAATCGGGCTGTTAGTCAAACTTCTGTGATTGTGTATATTCAAAATATGATAATTTATCGGTCCCTGGTGTATCGGAGCAATGAACGAAGTGTCCATCTTCAAATCTTCGCTCAAATTGCCGGCAATATTGCTGATTCCCTGAGTTATAGAACCGACGCTTGACTGACAACTTCCGTAGCCAAAAACGGGAGAATTTTGTCCGGAATTATATATAGGAAGAATTATATTTTGATGAATAGGGCTTCCAAGATTTGTGGCAGTTTCTGGAATAAAAGTGGGAAAATAGTTTTCGGGGGGTAAACCGAGATTCGTGTCGATTTTCGCGGGGTCTGTAGAAATGGATTGTTGAAGTAATTGATGCACTGGGGATGTTGAAAGTGATTGGTGTATCGGTGATCCTGAAATAAATCGCAATTAAATATATAAATAAAGTTAGTTTACTTGAAAACAAATATTTTAAAAACTAACGGCTGGTTTCATAATAAATATAAAGTCACTTTACTTTTAAAGTAATTGTCAGATGATTATATTTTTAAGGACCGGTTTGTATCTCGAACTCGGTTAAAAATATCGGCTCAATTCTTCCAGATTTGAACTCAGCCATGTTTCTTTGATATGTATACATAATTTTATAAATTTTAGTTGATTAGTTTAAAAATTATTAACAAATTTGTAAATTTTGAACGGAAAAAAATATATTTTTGTTAATAACTCGTAAGCCACTCAACAGTTATAAATGAAGATTGGTGCATACATGCACAATACCTCCCTAAATAATAATTTATATCTAAAATATTTCCACCGGAAGTGGTTTTTAAATTATTGAACAATTATAGTTGATGTTATCAAAACTACTTTCCGCGGTGGTCCTGTACTTTTTATTCAATAACTCTTGAACCAAACAATAGAAATTAATAAAATTTGGTTTATATATTAAAGAAACATGGCTGAGTTCAAATTTGAAAGAATTTTGACCGTATCTTTCCCAAAAACAATTTAAAATAGTTAAAACTTCAAATTATTGAACAATTATAGTTGATGTTATTCCCACTATTTTTCGCGGTGGTCCTGTACCATTTATTCAATAACTTCTGAACCAATAATAGTAAATTAATAAAATACATTTTGTTTAGAATTGCCGGAAACTTTTTTAAATACTTCTCAACTGCATAAAATTTATTTACAATTGTTGGAAACTATTTTAAATTGTTATCGACTGTTTATATATTGTTAAGAATTGCTGGAAACTTTTAAAATTCTTCTCAACTGTCTAAAATTTATTTAGAATATTTGGAAACTATTTTAAATTGTTCTCAATTGTCTAAAATTTATTTAAAACTGCCGGAAACTATTTTAAATTGTTCTTAACGGCTAAATTCTATTTTAAATTCTTTTCATTTGTCTCAAATTTATTTAGAATTGCTGGAAACTATTTTAAATTATTTTCAACTGTCTAAAATTTATTTAGAATTGATGGAAGTTACTTTAAATTGTTCTTAACTGTCTACATTTTCAGTTCAGAACTGCCGAAAACTATTTTAAATACTTCATAACTGTCTAATATTTATTCAGAACTGCCGGATACTATTTTAATTTGTTCTCAAATGTCTCAAATTTATTCAGAAATTCCGGATACTCTTTTAAATACTTCTCAACTGTCTAGATTTATTCTGGATTGTCTAAAATTGTTTTAAGTACTTTTCAACTGTCTTAAATTTATTTAGAAATGTTTTAAATACTTCCCAACTGTCCTAAATTTATTTAGAATTATCTGAAACTGTTTTAAATACTTCCCAACTGTCTAAATTTATTCCGAATTATCTAAAACTATTTTAAATACTACCCAACTGTCTTATATTTATTCAGAGTTGTCTAAATTTTTTTTAAATATTTCCCAATTGTCTAAATTTATTCAGAATTGTCTACAATTGGTTTAATTTGTTCCCAACTGTCTTAAATTTTTTCAGAATTGTCTAAAACTGTTTTAATTTATTCCTGTCTCAATTTTTTTCAGAAAACTGTTTTCATTTATTCCCAACTGTCTTAAATTTATTCAGAATTATCTAAAACTTTTTTAAATACTTCCTAACTGTCTAAATTTATTTAGAACTACTGAAAACTATTTCAATCTGTTTTCAAATGTCTTAAATTCATTCAGAATATCCGGATATTTTTAAATACCTCTCAACCGTCTAAAAACTATTCTACATTATTCCAAACTTCTTAAATTTATTTAGAACTGCCGCAAACTATTAAAATTTGTTCTCAAACATCAATTACATTTGATGTTATCAAAACTACTTTCCGCGGTGGTCCTGTACCTTTTATTCAATAACTCCTGAACCAATCACTAGAAATTAATAAAATTCGGTTTATATATCAAAGAAACATGGCTGAGTTCGAATTTGAAGTAATTTTGACCGTATCTCTACCGGAAACTGTTTTATTTTACATTATACTAACCTGGTATACTTTTCGACGTGGAGGCCGCAGCTGTAACTGTCGCCAGTGGCGGAGAATGTCTCGCTAAGCCCCTTTGCAACTGTGCGTACTCTTGTTGCACTGTAACAGGCCTAGGTTCGTGTTTCGGGCTGTGAGTTCTATGCGTGTTTCCCGGACTTCCGTCAGATGCTCGCCGGACGGGACTGTAGCGTTCTGAAGACTTGCTACTTTCACGGCCTGATAATATTAATATTATTAATACAAACAGTAACTGTTTTCTCAATTGGGCTTCGTTATTAAAAATACCATGTAAACCTAGTAATTCCGTGACGTCATTATCTAGTTACAAACTTTAATGACGTGACTAGTCGGCATAAAAATTTTGCTATAGCTTAAATTTGATGATTTTTGTATAATTATTATTTTAAGGAGCAATGCGATAACAGTACAGACGCCACTGGTCGGACGGGTCGCGACCAGTCGACAGGCTACTTACCGCGCGAGTGCAGCTGTGTAAACAATCGTTGAGATAAGCGAAATTACCATGAAAACACTCAGTCTACTAGGGAAGCCAGTAATATAAACAAATAGTTAATGATTCTTATATTAATTAATTTTAATTTGTGGAAATTACTATATTTATATTTTAAACTCCAAGGAATCCGATTTTGTGCCTAAATTGAAGATATTTCTAACCGTTGAGGAGTTATGAGCAAGAGAAAATGAAATTTTATCGCAGGAGAACATTTTAAGGACGTCACAAGAAAAAATCGTTTCTTCTTCTAATATTAATTAGTTTTACGTTTTGAAAATGAGTGAATGTATATTTTAAACTTCAAAGAATCTGATTTTGTGTCTAAATTGAAGATATTTTTAACCGTTGAGGAGTTATAAGCAAGAGAAAATGAAATTTTATCGCGGGAGAACATTTTAAGAACGTCACAAGAAAAAATCGTTTCTTCTTCTAATATTAATTAGTTTTACGTTTTGAAAATGAGTGAATGTATATTTTAAACTTCAAAGAATCTGATTTTGTGTCTAAATTGAAGATATTTGTAACCGTTGAGGAGTTACGAGCAGGAGAAAATGAAGTTTCATCAAGGGAGAACATTTCAAACATGCCACAAGAGAAAATCGTTTCCGATTCTTATATTAATAAGTTTTAAGTTGTAAAAATGACTATATTTATATTTTAAACATCAAAAAATATGATTTTGTGTCTAAATTGCAGATATTTTAAACCGTTGAGGAGTTATGAGCAAGAGAAAATGAAGTTTTATCGCGAGAGAACATTTTAAGGACGCCACAAGAAAAAATCGTTTCTTCTTCTAATATTAATTAGTTTTAAGTTGTGAAAATGAGTGAATTTATATTTTAAACACCAAAGAATCTGATTTTGTGCCTAAATTGAAAATATTTTTAACCGTTGAGGAGTTATGAGCAAGAGAAAATGTAGTTTCATGGCGGGAGAACATTTTAAGTACGCCACAAGAGAAAATCTAGTCCGATTCTTATAATAATTACTTTTAAGTGATGGAAATGAGTGAATTTACATTTTAAACACCAAGGAATCCGATTTTGCACTCGAAATTACGTTATTTACAACCGTTGAAGAGTTATGAGCAAAAGAAAACAACACTTATATCCTTAAAAACATTGATAAAAATCATGCTGTAGCGAATAAAATCATTTAAAAAAATCATCAAAACAGCAAATATCTAAATGTAAATAAATAAAACTAAACTGTAAAAACATTATTAGGTTAAGTTTGTGTGTGTGATTACCTTGCATCTCCTGCACAGTCGGTAAGTGTGGTTTCACAGCGTGCCTTGATTGTTTGCGTGTTGGCAACAATGATTGGGGCAAATAGTTACGGTTCATTCGAGCTTCTACCTCTAGCACTAACTCAGGACTTATAACTAAACCAATAAAAAACAGCCATGCAGTACACAAATAAATACAACAAATCATATTTCAGGTCAACAATTAAAAAGCTTGTTTTGTAGTCTTTCAGCCCGCTGAAAAATCTGAAACTAAGTCGAATTATAGAGAAAAGTATGGTGGGTTTAAATTTTCAAACAGCAAGTTCGTATCTCTTTTAGTTTCGGAGATATTTAGCAATTAATGTCAATGTTATCAAAACTACTTTCCGCGATGTTTTTGTACGTTTTTTTAAATAACAAGTGAACCGCTTAACGGTTTTCAATAAAAATTTGTACACATATCAAATAAACATAGCCGAACTCAAATTTTTAAAGAGCAAGTTGTTATCTCTTTTATTTTCAGAGATATTCAACGATAAAGTTGAAAAAACAAAGTATTTGTTGTCAAAAACTGCGTTGTGAATATATTTGACATTTGGAAATAAATTAAAATAGTTTCAGGCAGTTTTGAATAAATTACAGACAGTTGAGACGTTTTTAAAATAGTTTCCGGCAGTTTTAAATAAATTTAAGAAGTTAAGAATAATGTAGAATAGTTTTAAGGCATTTGAAAACAAAATGAAATAGTTTTAGGTAGTTCTAAATAAATTTAAGACAGCTAGGAATAAATTGAAACAGTTTTAGACAATTCTAAATAATTTTAGACAGTTGGGAAGTATTTAAAATAGTATCCGGCAATTTTGAATAAATTTGAGACAGTTGGGAAGTATTTAAAATAGTTTCAGACAGTTCTAAATAAATTTAAGACAGTTTTAGACAATTCTAAATAATTTTAAACAGTTGGGAAGTATTTAAAATAGTTTCAGACAGTTCTGAATAAATTTAAGACAGTTAGGAATAAATTGAAACAGTTTTAGACAATTCTGAATAAATTTAAGACAGTTGGGAAGTATTTAAAACAATTTTAGACAATTCTGAATAAATTTAAGACAGTTGGGAAGTATTTATAACAGTTTTGGACAATTCTGAATAAATTTAAGACATTTGGGAAATATTTAAAATAGTTTCAGACAGTTCTGAATAAATTTAAGACAGCTGGGAATAAATGGAAACAGTTTTAGACAATTTTGAATAAATTTAAGACAGTTGGGAAGTATTTAAAACAGTTTTGGACAATTCTGAATAAATTTAAAACAGTTAGGAAATATTTAAAATAGTTTCAGACAGTTCTCAATAAATTTAAGACAGCTAGGAATAAATGGAAACAGTTTTAGATAATTTTGAATAAATTTAAGACAGTTGGAAAGTATTTAAAACAATTTTAGACAATTCTGAATAAATTTAAGACAGTTGGGAAGTATTTAAAACAGTTCTAGACAATTCTGAATAAATTTAAAACAGTTGGGAAATATTTAAAATAGTTTCAGACAATTCTGAATAAATTTAAGACAGCTAGAAATAAATTGAAACAGTTTTAGACAATACTAAATAATTTTAGACAGTTGGGAAGTATTTAAAATAGTATCCGGCAATTCTGAATAAATGTGAGACAGTTGGGAAGTATTTAAATTAGTTTCAGAAAGTTCTAAATAAATTTAAGACAGTTGGGAATAAATTAATACAGTTTTGACAATTTTAAATAATTTTAGACAGTTGGCAATAAATTAAAACAGCTTTAGATAATTCTAAATAATTTTAGATAGTTCGAAAATATTCAAAATAGTTTCAGAGAGTTCTGAATAAATTTTAGACAGTTGGGAAGTATTTAAAACACTTTTGAACAATTCGGAATAAAATAAGACAGTTTTATACAATCTTAAATAATTTTAAACAGTTGGGAAATATTTGAAATAGTTTTGAACAAATCTGAATAAGTTTAGATAGTTGAAAAGTATTTATAATAATTTCGGAGAAATCTAAATAAATTTTAAATAGCTGAGAATAAATTAAATCAATTTTAGACAATTCTAAATAATTTTAGAGAGTTGAGAAGTATTTAAAATAGTTTCCGGTAGTTCTGAATAAATTTTAGACAGTTGAGAATTAATTAAAATAGTTTCAGACAATTCTAAATAAATTTAAGACAGTTGGGACGTATTTAAAACAATTTTAGACAATTCTGAATAAATTTGAGATAGTTGGGAAGTATTTAAAATAGTTTCAGAGAGTTCTAAATAAATTTTAGACAGTTGGGAATAAATTAAATCAGTTTCAAACAATTCTAAATAAATTTAAGACAGTTGGGAAGTATTTAAAACAATTTTAGACAATTCTGAATAAATTTGAGATAGTTGGGAAGTATTTAAAATAGTTTTAGACAATTCTGAATAAATTTGAGATAGTTGGGAAGTATTTAAAATAGTTTTAGACAATTCTGAATAAAGTTAAGACAGTTGGGAAGTATTTAAAACAGTTTTAGATAATTCTGCACAAATTTAAGACAGTTGGGAAGTATTTTAAACAGTTTTAGACAACTCTAAATAAAATTAAGACAGTTGGAAAGTATCCGAAAATTTTGACTAAATTTAAGACATCTGAGAAATAAAAATAGATTCCGGTAGTTCTAAACAAAATTAAGACAATTTAGAAGTATTTAAAATTGCTTAAAGTTGTCAGAAACCATGTCGTTTTTGGTATCAAACGAGAGGTATCGTCGAGGGCTGCCATGCAGAAATGTCAATGTTTTAGACAATTTTAAATAATTTTAGACAGTTGGGAATAAACTAAAACAGTCTTAGACAATTTTAAATAAATTTTAGACAGTTGGGAATAAATTAAAACAGTTTTAGACAATTTTAAGTAATTTTAGACATTTGGGAAGTATTTAAAACAATTTTTGACAGTTGGGAAGTATTTCAAATACTTTTGAAAAATTTGGAATAATTTAAGACAGTTGGGAAATATTATAACAGTTTTGGATAATTCTAAATAATTTAAGACAGTTGGGAAGTATTTAAAATAGTATCAGAGAATTCTGAATAAATTTTAGACAATTGGAAATAAATTAAAACAATTTTAGACAATTCTGATTTTTTTTTAAATAGTTGGAAATAAATTAAATAGTTTTAGACAATTTTAAATAATTTTAGACAGTTGGGAAGTATTTGAAACAGTTTTAGTCAATTCTGAATAAATTTAGATAGTTGGGAATAAATTAAGACAGTTTTAGACAATTCTAAATAATTTTAGACAGTTGGGAAGTATTTAAAATAGTATCCGGCAATTCTGAATATATTTGAGACAGTTGGGAAGTATTTAATACAGTTTTAGACAATTCTGCACAAATTTAAGACAGTTGGGAAGTATTTTAAACAGTTTTAGACAATTCTAAATAAAATGAAGACAGTTGGAAAGCATCCGAAAATTTTGACTAAATATAAGACATCTGAGAAATAAAAATAGATTCCGGTAGTTCTAAACAAAATTAAGACAATTTAGAAGTATTTAAAATTGCTTAAAGTTGTCAGAACCATGTCGTGTTTGGTATCAAATGAGAGGTATCGTCGAGGGCTGCCATACAGAAATGTCAAAATTTTCATTAAAATTAAAAGAGTTTTAGACAATTTTAAATAATTTTAGACAGTTGGAAATATATTAAAACAGTTTCAAGAAGTTTTGAATTAATTTTAGACAGTTGGGAATAAACTAAAACAGTTTTAGACAATTTTAAATAAATTTTAGCCAGTTGGGATTAAACTAAAACAGTTTTAGACATTTCTAAATAAATTTTAGACAGTTGGGAATAAATTAAAACAGTTTTAGACAATTTTAAATAATTTTAGACATTTGGGAAGTATTTAAAACAATTTTTGACAGTTGGGAAGTATTTCAAATACTTTTGAATAATTTGGAATAATTTAAGACAGTTGGGAAATATTTAAGACAGTTATGGATAATTCTGAATAATTTAAGACAGTTAGGAAGTATTTAAAATAGTATCAGAGAATTCTGAATAAATTTTAGACAATTGGAAATAAATTAAAACAATTTTAGACAATTCTGAAAAAAAATTTAAATAGTTGGAAATAAATTAAATAGTTTTAGACAATTTTAAATAATTTTAGACAGTTGGGAAGTATTTGAAACAGTTTTGGACAATTCTGAATAAATTTAAAACAGTTGAGAAGTATTTAAAATAGTTTTGGACAATTCTGAATAAATTTAAGACAGTTGAGAAGTATTTAAAATAGTATCCGGCAATTCTGTATAAATTTGAGACAGTTGGGAAGTATTTAAAACATTTTTGAACAATTCTGTTTAAATTTTAGACAGTTGGGAAGTATTTTAAACAGTTTTAGACAATTCTAAATAAAATGAAGACAGTTGGAAAGTATCCGAAAATTTTGACTAAATATAAGACATCTGAGAAATAAAAATAGATTCCGGTAGTTCTAAAGAAAATTAAGACAATTTAGAAGTATTTAAAATTGCTTAAAGTTGTCAGAAACCATGAGAGGTATCGTCAAGGGCTGCCATGCAGATATGCCAAAATTTTGACAGCTCGATCGGCTCTTGTTTTTTGCTTAAATATAAATCGTTTGCTAGTGTATATACTAATTTTCATTTATAACTGTTGCGTGGTTTACGAGTTATTAACAAAAATATTTTTTCCGTTCAAAATTTACAAATTTGTTAATAATTTTTTAACAAATCAACCAGAAAAAAACATGGCTGAGTTGAAATCTGAAAGAATTAAGCCGATATTTTTCTATTTTCAAGCATTTAAAAGACTACAAAACAGACTTTTAATACAAAATCAACAACTTGGCAAAAATAATTCGTAACAAGTGCAAAACATCAAAGGTTAACTTTAACAACACACAGAAAAATAAAACAATGTTACCAACCTGGCGGTCGTTCTAGCACTGTCTGCAGGCCGGATCTGCGCGTTCTCGGGTTGGTAGCACTGCTTGTTGATGCAGTGGACTGTACTTGAAGGGTGTGAACTTCTTCAGGGTTGGCCAACGTGTGGCGAGTCGAATTTCCACGAACATGCATGTATCTGATATAAATGGGAACAATTTATAGTTGGCGGAAATTACGAATAAGTTTTAAAGTAGTTTTACAATGTTTTGAATATATTTAAAATGTTTTCATACAGTTTAAAATAGGTTTGGACAATTCTGAATAAATTTAAGACAGTTGAGAAGTATTTAAAACATTTTTAGACAATTCTGAATAATTTTAGACAGTTTTGGATAATTCAGAATAATTTAAGACAGTATTTAAAATAGTTTCCGGCAGTTCTGAATAAATTTTAGACAGTTGGGAAGTATTTAAAATAGTTTCCGGTAGTTCTGAATAAATTTTAGACAGTTGGGAATAAATAAAAACAATTTTAGACAGTTGAGAAGTATTTAAAATAGTTTCAGAGAGTTCTGAATAAATTTTAGACAGTTGGCAACAATTTGAAGCAGTTTTAGTCAATTCTGAATAATTTTAGACAGTTGGGAAGTATTTAAAACAGTTTTGGACAATTATAAATTATTTTAGAGAATATTTTTAGACAATTTTGAGTTTATTTGAAACAGTTGAGAACAAATAAAAAGTTTCCGGCAATTCTGAATAAGCTTTAGAGAGTTGAGAACAATTTAAAATTGTTTCCGGCAATTCAAAATAAATTTTAGACAGTTGGGAATTATTTGAAATAGTTTCAGAGAGTTTTGAATAAATTTAAGACAGTTGGGAATAAATTAAAGCAGTTTTAGACAATTCTAAATAATTTTAGACAGTTGGGAAGTATTTGAAACAATTTTGAACAATTCCAAATAATTTTAGAGAGTTGGGAAGTATTTAAAACATTTTTAGACAATTCTGAATAAATATAAAACAATTACGAATAAATTAAAACAGTTTTAGACAATTCTAAATAATTTTAGACAGCTGGGAACTATTTAAAACAGTTTTGGACAATTCCAAATAATTTTAGAGAGTTGGGAAGTATTTAAAACATTTTTAGACAATTCTGAATAAATATAAGACAATTAGGAATAAATGAAAACAGTTTTAAACAATTCTAAATACATTTTAGACAGTTATGAAGTATTTAAAATATATATTCAACCTTCATGAATCGATTGGCGCAAAGTTCAACCCGATATCTCGAACCGTTTCCGAGATATTTACAATTTTACCAAAAATGAACCCTGTAAAAATCTCGACACAGAAGGAAAGTAGTTTTGATAACATCAACTACAAATTGTTCAATAATTTAAAAACCACTTTCGGTGAAAACATTTAGGGTACAAATTAATATTTATGGAGTTATTGTGCATGTGTATACCAATTTTCATTTATAACTGTTGAATGGTTTATGAGTTATTAACAAATGTATATTTTTTTCGTTCAAAATTTACAAATTTATCAATAATTTTTAAACTAATCAACTAAAATTTATAAAATTATGTATATATAACAAAGAAACATGGCTGAGTTCAAATCTGAAAGAATTTAGCCGATATTTATAACCGAATTCGGGATACAAGTATTTAAAACAGTTTCCGGCAGCTCTAAAAAATTTTTAGGCAATTGAAAAGTATTTAAAATAGTTTCCGGCAAAGTGACGGTCAAAATTCCTTCAAATTTGAACTCAGCCATGTTTCTTTGATATATAAACCAATTTTTATTAATTTATTATAATTGGTTCAGAAGTTATTGAATAAAAAGTACAGGACCACCGCGGAAAGTAGTTTTGATAACATCAACTACAATTGTTCAATAATTTAAAAACCACTTCCGATGGAAATATTTTAGATATAAATTATGATTTAGGGAGGTATTGTGCATGTGTATACAAATTTTCATTTATAACTGTTGAGTGGCTTATGAGTTATCAACAAAAATATAAAGTTTTTCGTTCAAAATTTACAAATTTGTAAATAATTTTTAAACCAATCAACTAAAATTTATAAAATTATGTATATATGATAAAGAAACATGGCTGAGTTCAAATCTGAAAGAATTAAGCCGATATATGTAACCGGATTCGAGATATATACAAAGGATATGGCAAATAACTTCACCGTAAATTTTATGATTTTTTGTGCGCGAGTGACGCGTCGCTTGCCGACAAAAATTTGACTAATTTGCGGTGAATTCAAAATGTGTTTATTTGAAGACCGTTCAACATAAAATTATGAAAATTGGTATACTTATGTAAGAAAGTACGTAGAATTGAATGGTGAAGTCGAAAATTTTCTATCTCTACCCAGTTTTGGGTGGTGAATATCTACCCATTTAAAGGTTATATTTTCGTATGAAAAAAATAATTTGAAATACAAATATTATATTTCACTAACCTTGCTACAGCGTACGGATCTGCAAGATCATCTAATTGGGGCATGTCTGTGGGCCCCAAAACGGGGTTAAGCCCCGGAGTGAGAGCAGGGGGCCCAGCAGGGACTGCCAGATGTTCTCGAGACCCCGGTCGAGACCAATAATGATGGAGGTTTGCCCCACCGTCGCTGGCTCGGCGCCCAAAACCTCCAGCTAGAGAAAATATTAAATATTTCAACATTATATACAGGGTGCTCGTTTTTAACTGGCCACCATTGCTATCTCGAAAACTATAAGAGATACAAAGACCAGTGGTTCTCAAAATATGGCACCCAACTTTTTTATTTCAAATGAGAACATATATATTTTTTTTATATTATAGTTGTTACCTGCGTTTAAAACTGTGGGAGGTTTTAAAAGATGTGGATCCTTTGTTGTAAAACTGTGAAGAGGCTGATCACTCAATAATGGAATCATCTGTGGTAGATTTGTTTGCGGTAGCATTCGGGATGTAAGACCGTCTTTATTTTGCTGAGACGTTGAAGCGTAATGAGATTCCAAAACCTACAATTCATATTTTAAATATAAAATATAGTTAATTTTATATATTTTCTCCAAATTTCAGCAAGTTTCATACAGTAATAAGTAAATAATCTAACAAAAACTTTTTTGAGGTTAACTTTGCAACGGACGCCACAAGAGATAATCGGTTCCGAATCTTAAACCAAGCAGTTTTAAAGGGTAAAAATTAGTGAATTTATATTTTAAACTCCAAGGAATCTGATTTTGTGGACAAATTGAAGATATTTCCAACCGTTGAGGAGTTATGAGCAAGAGAAAATGGAGTTTTATCGCGGGAGAACATTTCAAGGACGCCACAAGAAAAAATCGTTTCAGATTCTTAAACTAAACAGTTTTAAAGTATAAAAATGAGTGAATTTATATTTTAAACTCCAAGGAATCTGATTTTGTGTCTAAATTGAAGATATTTCTAACCGTTGAGGAGTTATGAGCAAGAGAAAATAGAGTTTTATCGTGGGAGAACATTTCAAGAACGCCACAAGAGAAAAATCGTTTCCGATTCTTATATTAATTAGTTTTAAGTTGTAAAAATGACTATATTTATATTTTAAACTCCAAGGAATCCGATTTTGTGCACAAATTACAGATATTTCTAACTGTTGAGGAGTTACGAGCAGGAGAAAATGAAATTTCATTGCGGGAGAACATTTCAAAGACGCCACAAGAGAAAAATCGTTTCCGATTCTTATATTAATTAGTTTTAAGTTGTAAAAATGACTATATTTATATTTTAAACTCCAAGGAATCCAATTTTGTGCCTAAACTGAAGATATTTTTAACCGTTGAGAAGTTATGAGCAAGAGAAAATGAAGTTTCATAGCTGGAGAACATGTCGAGGATGCCACAAGAAAAAATCGTTTCTTCTTCTAAAATTAATTAGTTTTAAGTCGTAAAAATGAGTGAATTTATATTTTAAACACCAAAGAATCTGATTTTGTGTCTAAATTGAAGATATTTCTAACCGTTGAGGAGTTACGAGCAGGAGAAAATGAAATTTCATTGCGGGAAAACATTTTAAGGACACCACAAGAGAAAAATCGTTTCCGCTTTTTATATTAATTAGTTTTAAGTTATGAAAATGACTATATTTATATTTTAAACTCCAAGGAATCTGATTTTGTGTCTAAATTGAAGATATTTCTAACCGTTGAGGAGTTATGAGCAAGAGAATATGAAGTTTTATCGCGGGAGAACATTTTGAGGACGCCACATGAGAAAAATCGTTTCCGCTTTTAAAATTAATTAGTTTTAAGTGATGAAAATGAGTGAATTTATATTTTAAACATCCAAGAATCTGATTTTGTGTCTAAATTGAAGACATTTTTAACCGTTGAGGAGTTATGAGCAAGAGAAAATAAAGTTTCATTGATAGATTTTTAATTGTTGATTAATTCGTACCTGTTCGTGTGCTGTGTCGCCGGGGCCCACCGTGTGTCGCCTCACAGTCAAATACTTGTCTCCAGTACTGGAAACCGTCGTTGCGTTCATTGGATTGTACACAGCAGAAGGGCAAGTTGACACTGTCAACATGGTGGTGTCTTCTGTTGTGTCCAGGTCCATGTCTCCAAACTAGAACAATTTAAAATAGTTTCCGGCAATTCTAAATAAATTTCAAACAGTTGACAAGTATTTAAAATAGTTTCCGGCAGTTCTGAATAAATTTTAGACAGTTGGGAATAATTTAAAATAGTTTCTGGCAGTTCTGAATTAAATTTAAACAGTTTAGAATAATTTAAAATAGTTTCCGGTAATTCTGAATACATTTTAGACAGTTGAGAAGCATTTAAAATAGTTTTACGTTGATATGAATATATTTAACATATTTTCAAACAGTTTAAATAAAATTCCATAATGTTCAATTATTTTTTTCAAGTTTATCATTTAATATCTTTTGAACCACTCCACTGCTAATAATAATTTTAAGCAGAAATATAGTTTCAACCTTCCTGAATCGATTGGCGCAAAGTTCAATCCGATATCTCTAACGGTTTCCGAGATATTTACAATTTTACAAAAAATGAACCCTGTAAAAATTTCCAGACAAAAAGGAAAGTAGTTTTGATAACATCAACCACAATTTGTTCAATATTTTAAAAACCACTTCCGGTGGAAATATTTTGGATATAAATTATTATTTAGGACGGTGTATACCAATTTTAGACAGCAGGATAATTTTTTTTGGGCAATTCTAAATAATTTTAGACAGTTGGGAAGTATTTAAAATAGTTTCCGGCAATTCTAAATAAATTTTAGACAATTGGGAATAAATTAAAACAGTTTTGGACAATTCTGAATAATTTTAGATAGTTGGAAATTATTTAAAATATTTTTGAACAATTCTTATTAAATTTTAGACAGTTGGGAAATATTTAAAACAGTTTTAGACAATTTGGAGTAATTTAAAACAGTTGGGAAGTATTTAAAATAGTTTCCGGCAATTCTAAATAAATTTTAGACAGTTGGGAATAAATTAAAACTATTTTAGACAATTCTAAATAATTTTTGATAATTGGGAAGTACTTAAAACACTTTTGATCAATTAAAATTAAATTTAAGACAGTTGGGAAATATTTAAAACAGTTTTGGACAATTCGGAATAAAATAAGACAGTTTTAGACAATTTTAAATAATTTTAGACAGTTGGGAAGTATTTAAAACACTTTTGAACAATTTTGATTAAATTTAAGACAGTTGGGAAATATCTAAAACAGTTTTAGACAATTGGGAATAAATTAAAACAGTTTTGGACAATTCTGTATAATTTTAGACAGTTGGGAACTTTTAAGCAGCTCTAAATAAATGAAAACAATTTTAGTCAATACTAAATATTTGACAATAATTGGGAAATATTTAAAACAGTTTTAGACAATTGGGAATAAATTAAAATAGTTTTGGACAATTCTGTACAATTTTAGACAGTTGGAAAATATTTGATACACTTTTGAACAATTCTGATTAAATTTAAGACAGTTGGGAAATATTTAAAACAGTTTTGGGCAATTCGGAATAAAATAAGACAGTTTTGGACAATTCTGTATAATTTTAGACAGTTGGGAAGTATTTAAAACACTTTTGAATAATTTTGGTTAAATTTAAGACAGTTGGGAAATATTTAAAACAGTTTTAGACAATTCATAATAATTTAAGACAGTTGGGAAGTATTTAAAATAGTTTTGGACAATTCGGAATAAAATAAGACAGTTTTGGACAATTTTAAATCATTTTAGACAGTTGGGAAGTATTTAAAACACTTTTGAACAATTTTGGTTAAATTTAAGACAGTTGGGAAATATTTAAAACAGTTTTAGACAATTCATAATAATTTAAGACAGTTGGGAAGTATTTAAAATAGTTTTGGGCAATTCGGAATAAAATAAGACAGTTTTGGACAATTCTGTATAATTTTAGACAGTTGGGAAGTATTTAAAACACTTTTGAACAATTTTGGTTAAATTTAAGAAAGTTGGGAAATATTTAAAACAGTTTTAGACAATTCATAATAATTTAAGACAGTTGGGAAGTACTTAAAATAGTTTTCGGTAGTTCTGAATAAATTTAAACAACTGAACAGACAATTCTAAATAATTTTAGACAGTTAATAAAATATTTAAAATAGTTTCCGGTAGTTCTATGTAAATTTTAGACAGTTGTTAATAAATTAAAACAGTTTTAGACAATTCTAAATTGTTTTAGAATTAAAATTATTACCTTTTCGAGAGGCTGCGTCGTATCCCCACTCAAATACACCGCAGGTATAGTCGGCATCGAAACAAAAGGACTTCCAATCGTTTCTGCTTCATTAAAACTACTTCTTCTTTCTCCTTCTCTATTCTCTCTGAGATAACTCTCATTAAAACTCTCTCTTCTCGCTGCTTCAACCACATTCTCTTGTAAACTGTCCTTCCTACCCGCTAAACTCTGGTCAACTAATCTGTCGTTGAAACTTTCGCTTCGTTCGTTTATTTTCGGCCGATCGCGATCGCTCATTGGCTGCTGGCTGGCGGGAAGCCCTCTGATTGGCTGATCGAGCGAGGAAGTGTCTGTTGATTGGACAGAGGGGGCAGCACGTTTGTGTTTTGATTGGAAGTTGATCGTTCGTTGGTGTAGTTTGTCAACTAGGAGATTGTATATTGCGTAGATGTGATCGAAGGATTGGGATTTCAAAGACTGAAAGTTTAAAACCTTGTAACTCCGAAACCACTCAACGGTAAAAATTGGTGTTACATGTATTTTGTAGAGAATTTCATGTAGATTCCAAATTTTCAACGTACAATTTGATATCTTTAACCGTGTACGAGTTGCAATTAAAAATATAAAATATGAGCGTTGGACAAAATTATGTTTTTAACGTCTGGTAAATTCACAACCACTCTACGGTAAAAATTATTGTAACATCTATTTTATAGAGAATTTCATGTAGATTTCAAATTTTCAACGTACAAATTGATATCTTTAACCGTGTATGAGTTGCAATTAAAAATATAAGCGTTGGACAAAATTGTTTTTAACGTTCTGTAATTCCTAAACCACTCACCGGTGAAAATTGTTGTTACATGTATTTTATGTACAATTTCATGTAGATTCCAAATTTTCAACGAACAAGTCTCTATCTTTAACCGTGTAGGAGTGGCAAATGGAAATAGAAAATATGAGCACCTGACAAATTTCAATCATTTTTTCAACGCCCTATAATTCCTAAACCACTCACCGGTAAAATTGTTGTTACATGTATTTTATTGAGAATTTCATGTAGATTTCAAATTTTCAACGTACAAATAGATATCTTTAACCGTGTATGAGTTACAATTAAAAATATAAAATATGAGCGCTGGACAAAATTATGTTTTTAACGTCTGGTAAATTCGCAACCACTCTACGGTAAAAATTGTTGTTACATCTATTTTATATAGAATTTTATGTAGTTTCCAAATTTTCAACGAACAAGTCTCTATCTTTAACCGTGTAGGAGTGGTAAATGGAAATAGAAAATATGAGCACCTCACAAATTTCAATCATTTTTTCAACGTCCTGTAATTCCTAAACCACTCACCGGTAAAATTGTTGTTACATGTATTTTATAGAGAATTTCATGTAGATTCCAAATTTTCAACGTACAAATTGATATCTTTAACCGTGTACGAGTTGCAATTAAAAATATAAAATATGAGCGTTGTACAAAATTAAGTTTTTAACGTCTGGTAAATTCGCAACCACTCTACGGTAAAAATTGGTGTTACATGTATTTTGTAGAGAATTTCATGTAGATTTCAAATTTTCAACGAACAAATTGATATCTTTAACCGTATACGAGTTGCAATTAAAAATATAAAATATGAGCGTTGGACAAAATTGTTTTTAACATCAAGTAAATTCGCAACCACTCTACGGTAAAAATTGTTGTTACATGTATTTTATAGAGAATTTCATGTAGATTCCAAATTTTCATCGTACAAATTGATATCTTTAACCGTGTACGAGTTGCAATTAAAAATATAAAATATGAGCGCTGGACAAAATTATGTTTTTAACGTCTAATAAATTCGCAACCACTCTACGGTAAAAATTGTTGTTACATGTATTTTATAGAGAATTTCATGTAGATTTCAAATTTTCATCGTACAAATTGATATCTTTAACCGTGTATGAGTTGCAATTTAAAATATAAAATATGAGCGCTGGACAAAATTATGTTTTTAACGTCCTGTAATTCCTAAACCGCTCACCGGTAAAAATTGTTGTTACATGTATTTTATGTAGAATTTTATGTAGTTTCCAAATTTTCAACGAACAAGTCTCTATCTTTAACCGTGTAGGAGTGGTAAATGTAAATAGAAAATATGAGCACCTGACAAATTTCAATCATTTTTTCAACGTCCTATAATTCCTAAACCACTCACCGGTAAAATTAGTGTTACATGTATTTTATAGAGAATTTTATATAGATTTCAAATTTTCAACGTACAAATTGATATCTTTAACCGTGTACGAGTTGCAATTAAAAATATAAAATATGAGCGTTGGACAAAATTATGTTTTTAACGTCCTGTAATTCCTAAACCACTCACCGGTAAAAATTGTTGTTATATGTATTTTATGTAGAATTTTATGTAGCTTCCAAATATTCAACGAACAAGTCTCTATCTTTAACCGTGTAGGAGTGGTAAATAAAAATGTAAATAATGAACGTATGACAAATTTCAATAAATTTTTAAATAAATTATATTTGTGTTTATCATTCAATATCTTGTGAACCACTCTACTGTCAATAATAATTTTAAGCAGAAATATAGTTTCAACCTTTTTGAATCGATTGGCACAAAGTTCAACCCGATATCTCTAACCGTTTTAGAGATATTTACAATTTTACAAAAAATGAGCAAATCAAACAAAAAGGAAAGTAGTTTTGATAACATCAACTACAAATTGTTCAATAATTTAAATACCACTTCCGGTAAAATTATTTTGGATATAAATAATTATTTAGGGAGGTATTGTGCATGTGTATACCAATTTTAGACAGCTATGAAAATAATTTTGGACAATTTTAATAATATTAGACAGTTAGGATTTATTTAAAATAGTTTCAGGACGTTTTGAATAAATTTTAGACAGTTGGGTATAAATTAAAACAGTTTTAGACAATTTTAAATAATTTTAGACAGTTGGGAAATATTTTAAAACAGTTTCAGGAAGTTTTGAATAAATTTTAGACAGTTTTAAACAATTTTAAATAATTTTAGACAGTTGGGAATTATTTAAAATAGTTTCAGAAAGTTTTAGACAGTTGGGCATAAATTAAAACAGTTTTAGACAATTTTAAATAAATTTTAGATAGTCGGCAATAAATTAAAACATTTTTAGACAATATTAAATAATTTTAGACATTTGGGAAGTATTTTAAAACAGTTTCAGGAAGTTTTGAATAAATTTTAGACAGTTGGGAATTATTTAAAATAGTTTCAGAAAGTTTTAGACAGTTGGGCATAAATTAAAACAGTTTTAGACAATTTTAAATAAATTTTAGATAGTCGGCAATAAATTAAAACATTTTTAGACAATATTAAATAATTTTAGACATTTGGGAAGTATTTTAAAACAGTTTCAGGAAGTTTTGAATAAATTTTAGACAGTTGGGAATTATTTAAAATAGTTTCAGAAAGTTTTAGACAGTTAGGCAACAATTAAAACAGTTTTAGACAATTTTAAATAAATTTTAAACTGTTGGGAATAAATTAAAACAGTTTTAGACAATTTTAAATCAATTTTAGACTGTTGGGAATAAATTAAAACTGTTATAGACAATTTTAAATCAATTTTAGACAGTTGGGAATAAATTAAAACAGTTTTAGACAATTCTAAATAAATTTTAGACATTTGGGAATAAATTAAAATAGTTTTGGATAATTTTGAATAATTTTAGACAGTTCAGAAATATTTAAAATAGTTTTAGACATTTCTGAATAAATTTTAGACATTTGAAAAGTATTTAAAACAATTTTTGACAGTTGGGAAGTATTTTAAATACTTTTGAATAATTTGGAATAATTTAAGCCAGTTGAGAAATATTTAAAACAGTTTTGAATAATTCTGAATAATTTAAGACAGTTGGGAAGTATTTAAAATAGTATCAGAGAATTCTGAATAAATTTTAGACAATTGGAAATAAATTAAAACAATTTTAGACAATTCTGAATAAATTTTAGATAGTTGGAAATAAATTAAATAGTTTTAGACAATTTTAAATAATTTTAGACAGTTGGGAAGTATTTGAAACAGTTTTAGTCAATTCTGAATAAATTTAGATAGTTGGGAATAAATTAAAACAGTATTAGACAATTTTAAATAATTTTAGACAGTTGGGAATAAATTAAAACAGTTGTAGACAATTTTAAATAAATTTTACACAGTTGGGAATAAATTAAAACAGTTTTAGACAATTTTAAATAATTTTAGACAGTTGGGAAGTATTTGAAACAGTTTTAGACAATTCCGAATAAATTTAGACAGTTCGGAAGTATTTTGAACAATTCAGTTATTACAAATTTTCTACGGATTGATAAAAATAAAATGTAAAATATGAGCGCGACAAATTTCAATATATTTTTAACGCCCTGTAATTCCTAAACCACTCACCAGTTAAAATCATTGTTACATGTATTTTATAGAGAATTTCATGTAGAATCCGAATTTCCAACACCCAATTCCCTATCTTTAACCGTGTGTGAGTGGTAACTGAAAACATGAACCACGAACTCACCTGCACAATCATATCTTCGTGTAGACCGGGCAACTGAAGCATGTGTTCAATAACTGTTTGATTGAGGGGCTCGTCGCCTTGCAGAGGGTGCAGGGGCCCCGCGAGGACGTCGGGGCCCGTGTCTGGGAGGCAGCGCCCCAGCCACGGGTGCTTGCTGATCTGCGGCATGCTGAAACGGCGTTCTGGGTCCACGACAAGCATATGGCGGATTAAATGCTCGCATTCTGGAATTGGATATTTGGGTGAAAAGAATTTAAATTTTGGAGTTGGGAAATATTTAAAACAGGGTTGGATCATTCGGAATAAATTTTAGACAGTTGGGAAGTATTTAAAATAGTTTTAGGCATTTCTAAATACATTTTAGAGAGTTGGGAAATATTTAAAATGTTTCTGGCATTTCTAAATAAAATTTAGAGCGTTGGGAAGTATTTAAAACATTTTTCAACATTTCTGATTAAATTTTAGACAGTAGGGAAATATTTAAAACAGTTTTAGACAATTTGGAGTAATATAAAATAGTTGGGAAGTATTTAAAATAGTTTCCACTAATTCCAAATAAACTTTAGACAGTTGGGAATAAATTAAAACAGTTTTGGATAATTCTGAATCAAATGAGAGGTATCGTCGAGGGCTACCATGCAGAAATGTCAAAATTTTAATTAAAATTAAAAGAGTTTTAGACAATTTTAAATAATTTTAGACAGTTGGAAATATATTAAAGCAGTTTCAAGAAGTTTTGAATAAATTTAAGACAGTTGAGAAGTATTTAAAATAGTTTTTGATATTTCTAAATAAATTTTAGAGAATTGGGAAATATTTCAAACAGTTTAGAACAATTCTGAATAAATTTAAGAGAGTTGGGACATATTTAAACAGTTTTGGATAATTCTGAATAATTTTAAGACAATTGAGAAGTATTTAAATTAGTTATAGAAAGTTCTAAATAAATTTTAGACAAATGGGAATAAATGAAAATAGTTTTAGACAATTCTGAACAATTTTAGACAGTTGGAACGTATTTAAAACAGTGTAAGACAATTCTAAATAAATTTAAGACAGTTGGGAAGTATTTAAAATAGTTTCCGGCATTTCTAAATAAATTTTAGAGAGTTGGGAAGTTTTTAAAACAGTTTTGAACAATTTTGAATAAATATAAGACAGTTGGGAAGTATTTAAAACAGTTTTGGACAATTCTGAATAAATTTAAGACAGCTGGGAATAAATTAAAACAGTTTTAGACAATTCTAAATAATATTAGATAATTGGGAAATATTTAAAATAGATTTGGACAATTCTAAATAAATTTAAGACAGTTGGAAAGTATTTAAAATAGTTTCCGGCATTTTTAAATAAATTTTAGAGAGTTGAAAAGTATTTAAAATAGTTTCCGGCATTTCTAAATAAATTTAAGACAGTTGGGAAGTATTTAAAACAGTTTTGGACAATTCTGAATAAATTTTAGAGAGTTGGGAATAATTTAAAATAGTTTTAGAGAGTTTTGAATAAATTTAAGACAACTAGGAATAAATTAAAACAGTTTTAGACAATTCTGAATAATTTTAGAGAGTTGGGAAAGATTTAAAACATTTTTATACAATTCTGAATAAATTTAATGTAGTTGGGAATAAATTAAAACAGTTTTAGACAATTCTGAATAAATTTAAGACAGTTGGGAAGTATTTAAAACAGTTTTGGACAATTCTGAATAAATTTTAAAGAGTTGGGAAATATTTAAAACAATTTTAGACATTTCTGAATAAATTTAAGACAGTTGGGAAGTATTTAAAATAGTTTCAGAGAGTTCTAAATAAATTTAAGACAGCTGGGAATAAATTAAAATAGTTTCCAGCATTCTAAATAAATTTTAGATAGTTAAGAAATATTTAAAATAGTTTCCGGCAGTTTTGAATAAATTTTAGACAGCTGAGAACAATTTAAAAAAGTTTCCGGCAGTTATGAATAAATAGACAGTTGAGGATAATAATTTAAAATAGTTTCCGGCAATTCTGAATAAATTTTAGACAGTTGAGAAGCATTTAATAGTTTTACACCAGTTTGAAGATATTTAAAATGTTTTCATACAGTTTAAATAAAATTATATAATTGTACAATTTTTTTTCAAGTTTACCATATAATATCTTTCGAACCACCCTACTGCTAATAATAATTTTATGTAAAAATATAGTTTCAACCTTTCTGAATAGATTGACGCAAAGTTCAACCTGATATCTCTAACGGTTTCCGAGATATTTACAATTTTACAAAAAATGAGCAAATCAAGCAAAAAGGAAAGTAGTTTTGATAACATCAACTACAAATTATTTAATAACTAAAAACCACTTCCGGTGAAAACATTTAGGGTAATAATAAATGTTTTTTAAAAGTTTCCGGAAATTCTGAACACTTTTTAGACAAATGAGAAATATTTAAAATAGTTTTCGGTAGTACTGAACAAAATTTAGACAGTTGGGAAGTATTTAAAATAGTTCGCGCATTTCTAAATAAATTTTAGGGAGTTGGGAAGTATTTAAAAAAGTTTTAGGCAATTCTGAATAATTTTAGACAGTCGAGAAATATTTAAAATAGTTTTCGACAATTCTAAATAATTTTAAAGAGTTGGGAAGTATTTAAAACAGTTTTGGACAATTCTGACTATATTTTAGACAGATGGGAAATATTTAAAACAGTTTAATACAATTCTAAATAAATTTAAAACAGTTGGGAAGCATTTAAAAGAGTTTCACTGAGTTCTGAATGTTTTTAGACAGTTGGGAAGTATTTAAAACAGTTTTAGGCAATTCTAAATAAATTTAAGACAGTTGGGAAGTATTTAAAACAGTTTTAAGCAATTCTAAAGTTGAATTTGAACGTACCTTGAGACATAAAGTACGGAATTCTCACTTTTCCTGCTATTACAACATCTCTAAGGGTTTGTAAAGTGGCCCCATCAAAAGGCAGAGACCCGCATACAAGAACGTATAAAACTACGCCCAAACTCTGAAAAACAAATAAAAATATAATAGTAGGTGCAATGGGTTACTTGCGTGATACTGAAAATCCTATTTCTATCACTATATACGTAATGTTATGTTGAGAACATATATAAAAATATAAATTTTATTTAAAAAAAAATATTTGTTTTTTAGTATATTAAGAAAGAAAAATTTCTGTGACGTCATTATATTATATATAAGTGAGTATATATTTTGAAATCTAAATTATAAATTCGTAAATTAAGATGTTCTTATCAGTTCTCAGTTTGTTATTTTATAACATAAACAAGAGTTCAAATTTCTTACCCAAATATCGGCTTTGGGGCCGTCGTATTTAAGCCCCTTGAAGAGCTCTGGCGCTGCGTAAGGGGGCGACCCACACCAGGTAGACATGAGGCACCCTTCTGTGTATTGGTTACTAAATCCAAAATCCGCCAACTTAAAAAAAGAAACAATGTTTTTGAACTCCATTGGCTGGCCTATAATAAAGTTTTTTTCTACAGTCACTGTAGAAAGTAGCCATTTGCGCTCTCTTTTGTCAACGCAAAATGTCACTTTGCCGCTCATGCGCGACAAAGAAAAACGCTCTAAATTTCTAACTATACAATGTTGAAAAATCTCACTTGTCTACATTCTTTTCATTTATTTACAAAGACGAAAGAATAAAATGCTTAGATTAGATTGAAGCAATCGCAATTTAAAAACCACTTCCAATAAAAATATTTTGGATATAAATTATTATTTTGGGAGGTATTGTGCATGTGTATACCAATTATAGACAGCTAGGAAAACAATTTTGGACAATTCTAATAATTTTAAACAGTTGGGAATAAATTAAAACAGTTTTAGACTATCTTAAATAATTTTAGACAGTTAGGAATTATTTAAAATAGTTTCACTAGGTTTTGAATAAATTTTAGACAGTTGAGCATAAATTAAAACAGTTTTAGACAATTCTAAATAAATTTTAGACGGTTAGGTATAAATTGAAACAGTTTTAAATAATTTAAGACAGTTGGGAATTATTTAAAATAGTTTCAGGAAGTTTTGAATAAATTTTAGACAGTTGGAAAATATTTAAAATAGTTTTAGATAGTTCTGAATAAATTTGAGACTATTGGTAAATAATTAAAACAGTTTTGGACAACACTGAATAATTTTAGACAAATAGGAAGTATTTGAAACAGTTTTAGACAATTCTGAATAATTTTAGACAGTTGGGAAATATTTAAAATAGTTTTAGTTAGTTCTAAATAAATTTGAGACTATTAGTAAATAATTAAAACAGTTTTGGACAACTCTGAATAATTTTAGACAGATAGGAAGTATTTGAAACAGTTTTAGACAATTCTGAATAATTTTAGACAGTTGGGAAACATTTAAAATAGTTTTAGATAGTTTTGAATAAATTTGAGACAGTTGGGAAGTATTTAAAACAGTTTTGGACAATACTGATTAATTTTAGACAGTTCGGAAATCTTTAAGATAGTTTCAGAGAGTTCTAAATAAATTTTAGACAGTTGGGCATAAATTAAATCAGTTTTAGACAATACTAAATAAATTTTAGACGGTTGGGTATAAATTAAAACAGTTTTAGACAATTTTAAATAATTTGAGACAGTTGGGAATTATTTAAAAGAGTTTCAGGAAGTTTTGAATAAATTTTAGACAGTTGGGAAGTATTTAAAACAATTTTAGACAATTCTAAATAATTTTATATAATTGGGAAGTATTTAAAACAGTTTTAGACAATTCTGAATAATTTTAGACAGTTGAGAAGTATTTAAAATAGTTTCAGGAAGTTTTGAATAAATTTTAGACAGTTGGGAATTATTTAAAATAGTTTCAGGAAGTTTTGAAGAATGGAAAATAACGATAAATAAAATTAAAAATAACATAAATAGTCTGAACAAATTTATGTTTAGTAATAGGAATTATGGTACACAGATGGCGGTAGATGTATGTACAGTGGCGACCATAGTTGCAAGTCCATATTTATTTTGATTACAATAAAGTGATTAGTTATTTCGTTACTTAAATAATTGCGAGAAGTCGGTCAATACACCAGGTAACATACATGTCTACATAATCACAAATTCCTTGAAATATTTGTTAATTTTGACAACTAACCACACATTTTGCTACAAAAACTCATCAAATCATCAGAAATCCTTGTTTCCGTGCTCTAATTTTGGTTTATTTTACAGAATAGAAAGCTAATGTAGCGATATAATCATTTAAAAGCATTTTGAGTTTAAACCGTGTTTTTATATTAGCCAATCGTTATTTATTGAGTAGTACTGTACGTACAAAGTGTATCTTCTATTATTTTATATCATGGCGGTGCACCCTATTGTTGGTAACTGTAGAAAAAAATCTTGTGTGTGTTTCGAGCGCAAATAACTATTTTGTACTTACTTTTATGTTCATATTTTGATCTAATAACAAATTTTCTGCTTTTAAATCTCTGTGTACGATGCCTTGTGAATGACAATAACTCACAGCAGAAACAATTTGAGAAAATGTTCGTCTTGCTTCGTCTTCGCTCATTCGCCCTCTAGCGACCAAATGATCTAAAAACAAATAAAAATAAGATCGGTTGATTCATGTAGACAGTTCAGAATAAATTTGAGACAGTTGGGAATAATTTAAATTAGTTTTCGGCAGTTTTGAATAAATGTGAAACAGTTGAGAAATATTTAAAATAGTTTTCGGCAGTTTTGAATAAATTTAAAACAGTTGAGAACAATTTAAAATAGTTTCCGGTAATTCTGAATAAATTTGAGACAGTTGAGAACAATTTAAAACAGTTTCCGTCAGTTTTGAATAAATTTAAGACAGCTGAGAACAATTTAAAATAGTTTCCGGCAGTTCTGAATAAATTTTAGATATTTGTGAAGTATTTAAAATAGTTTCCGGCTGTTCTGAATAAATTTAAAACATTTTAGAACAAACTAAAATAGTTTCCGGCAGTTTTAAATAAATTTAAGGCAGTTGAGAACAATTTAAAATAGTTTCCGGCAGTTCTGAACAGAATTAAGACAGTTGAGAATAATTTAAAATAACTTAGTTCTGAAAAAAATTAGACAATTCAGAAGTATTTCAAATAGTTTCCGATAGTTTTGAATAATTTTTAGACAATCAAGAAGTATTTAACAAAGTATCCGGAAATTCTGAATAAATATAACATTTGAAAACAAAGTTTGCGGTAATTCTGAATAAATTTTAGAATTTAAAACATTGAGAAAATAAATAGTTTCCGAACAAATTTTAGACACTTTAGAATAAATTAAAATAATTTCCAGCAGTCCTGAATAAATGTGAAACAGTTGAGAACAATTTAAAATAGTTTCCGGCAGTTCTAAACAAAATTTAGACAGTTGAGAAGTATTTAAAGTAGTTTCCGACAATTTTGAATAAATTTTAGACAGTTGATAACAATTTAAAATATTTTCCGACATTCTGAATAAATTTAAGACACTTGAAAAGTATTGAAAATAGTTTCCGGCAGTTTTGAATAAATTTAAGACAGTTGGGAACAATTTAAAATAGTTTCCGGCATTTTTGAATAAATTTAAGATAGTTTAAAACAAATTAAAATAGTTTCCGGCAGTTTTGAATAACTTTTAAACACTTAAGAACAATTTAAAATAGTTTCCGGCAATTCTGAATAAATTTAAAGCAGTTGAGAACAATTTAAATAGTTTCCAGCAATTCTGAATAATTTTGAGACACGAGAAATATTTAAAATAGTTTCCGGCAGTTCTGAATAAATTTAAGACAGTTGAGAACAATTTAAAATAGTATCCGGCAGCTCTGAATACATTTGAGACAGTTGAGAACAAATTAAAATAGTTTCCGGCAGTTTTGAATAAATTTTAAACACTTGAGAACAATTTAAAATAGTTTCCGACAGTTCTAAATAAGTTTTAAACACTTGAGAACAATTTAAAATAGTTTCCAGCAGTTCTGAATAAATTTGAGGCAACTGGGAACTAATTTGAATAAATTTTAGACATTTGAGAACAATTTAAGATAGTTTCCAGCAATTCTGAATAAATTTCAGACAGTTGAGAACAATATAAATAGTTTTTGGGCAACTACCCTAAAACAATCGAATCCCCACCCGCCATACAGTCCAGACTTGTCACCTTACCGAATATTTCCCCCTTGCTGGCGTATTCTGTGACTAGGTATATGGTCTGCCCAGTTTCCATCAGCTGATACAGTCTGGTGATGTGCGGATGTCTCAGTCGTTTCATTATCGCTGTTTCGCGAAAAATTTTCGTTAAATTTTCCTCATCTAGTGCTGTTTTGTCAATGATTTTTATCGCAACCTAAAAGAAAATAAGATTAATAATATATTTCACTTCAAATTTTCAGTTTCAAATCGCTAGCTCATAGTTTTATATTTTGCGTTCGTAATGAAGTCTTTACGAAACCCAATTGCGTATCGAAAGAGGTTTCATTTATGCAGAAATATAGTTTCAACCCTCCTGAATCGATTGGCGCAAAGTTCAACCCGATATCTCTAACTGTTTCCGAGATATTTATAATTTTACAAAAAATGAGCCGTGTAAAAAATTCAGCCAAAAAGGAAAGTAGTTTTGATAACATCAACTACAATTTGTTCAATAATTTAAAAACCACTTCCGGTAAAAATATATTGGATATAAATTGTTATTTAGGGAGGTATTGTGCATGTGTATACCAATTTTCATTTATAACTGTTGAGTGGCTTATGAGTTATTAACAAAAATATAAATTTTTTCGTTCAAAATTTACGAATTTGTTAATAATTTTTAAACCAATCAACTAAAATTTATAAAATCATGTATATATATGAAAGAAACATGGCTGAGTTCAAATCTGAAAGAATTAAGCCGATATTTTTAACCGGATTCGAGATACATATAAAGGATAATAATAATTTCGCCCTAAATTTGTTGAAAGTTGTTTTGAAAACAGTTTCAGGGAGTTCTGAATATATTTTAGACATTTGGGAATAAATTAAAACAGTTTTAGACAATACTAAATCATTTTAGACAGTTGGGAAGTATTTAAAATAGTTTTAGACAATTCTGAATAATTTTAAACAGTTGGGAATAAATTAAAATAGTTTCAGATTGTTCTAATTAAATTTTAGACAGTTGGGAATAAATTAAAACAGTTTTAGACAATTCTGAATAATTTGAGACATTTGGGAAGTATTTAAAACAATTTTAGACAATTCTGAATAATTTTAGACAGTTGGGAATAAATTAAAATAGTTTCAGATTGTTCTAATTAAATTTTAGACAGTTGGGAAGTATTTAAAACAGTTTTGGACAATTCTGAATAATTTTAGACAGTTGGGAAGTATTTAAAATAATTTCAGAGAGTTCTAAATAAATTTTAGATAGTTGGGAATAAATTAAAACAGTTTTAGACATTTCTAAATAATTTTAGATACTTGAGAAGTATTTAAAACGGTTTTAGAAAATTCTGAATAATTTTAGACAGCTGGGAAATATTTAAAATAGTTTCAGAGACCTCTAAATAAGTTTTGGACAATTGGGAAGTATTTGAAACAGTTTTGGACAATTCTGAACAATTTCAATATTTGGAAAGTATATAAAATAGTTTGTGGTAGTTCTGAATAAATTTTAGACAGTTGAGATGAAGAAAAGCAATTTTAAACAATTCTGAATAATTTTAGACAGTTGGGAATAAATAAAAATAGTTTAGACAATTCTAAATAAATTTTTAACAGTTTGGAAATATTTAAAACAGTTTTGGACAATTCTGAATAAATTTAAGACAGTTGGGTAGTATTTAAAATAGTTTCCGGTACTTATTTTAGACAGTTGGGAAAAATAAAAACAGTTTTAGACAATTCTAAATAATTTTAGACAGTATCATAAAGTGAGTTTTCAGTGAATAAGCACGAATTAGGGCCCCCACAACATGTCTTTGCTATTTTTACAATGACATCTGTGTCTGTGTGTGTATGTATGTGTGTGTGTGTGTGTGTGTGTGTGTGTGTGTGTGTGTGTGACAATTTTTCGTCCACGATAATTCTTATATCAAACTTCCAAAAATCTCTATATTCCGTATTTAAGCTTCCTGTATTCATATAAAGAGTTGATTAGATTTTGGGTAAAATTGAACAACCGGAAGGAGTACTTTACTTGACGCTCTTAACAGTTTTTAATGAAAAACTATATTAAAATATAATCCAAAACTTTTCAATTTTGGTATTTAAGACTTCTATATCAAGGGGAATAACATAATAGATTTTGGCTATAATCGATAAACCGGAAGTGGTACTTTACTTGAAGCTCTGAACAGATTATCGTGAAGAACAAATTATGATATAATCCAAAACTTTTCAAATTTGGTATTTAAGACTTTTATATTAATGAGAATGACATATTAGATTTTTGCTAAAATTGATAAACCGGAAGTGGTGGTTTACTTGAAGCTCTAAACAGATTTTTTTGAAAAAATATATTAAAATATTATCTATAACTTGAAATTTGGTATTTAAAATTTCGTATATAATTTGAATCATATTAGATTTTGACTATACATGATAAACCGGAAGTGGTGCTTAATTTGGAGCTCGTAACAGATTTTCGAGAAAAAGCATAATAAAATGATCCAAAATTTCGTATTACAGACTTTTCTATTTATTGGAACAACAAATTAGATTTTGTTTACAAACGATCAACCGGAACGACGTGTTAACAGTTATAAAGCGTGCAAAAAAACATGTTTTATAAAATTCATTCTTTATTATATTATTCTTTTAAATGTAGATCAATTTAATGGTTAAACAATTGTGTCAATTATATTATAAATAATGTATTAATTAGAGATATTTCTGTTACTTTCTATTAGTTAATTCTATAATTATTATAAATTGTAAAGGGAAACTGTAACAGTAAAAAGCTCAATGTTCGTTAATTTAATTAATTGTATTCTTTATTTTGAACAATAAAACAATTGAACTACTTTACAGTAAAAAAAAAAAACTGCAAATGTTTGTAATATAGATAAAAACAAAACACAAACTGCTTCCTTTAAAAAAACAAGAGAAAATCTTTATCTACTTTATTATCTATAAATTAGATAAATTTTGCTTATATTATTCAATATTTTTTATCTAAAAAATCGACAAAACATGTTCATATGTTAGTAATAAACGAACGTTTATATTTATTATTATTTTAATGAAGAAAGTAAACGAAAAAATAAGAAATTATATACAAGGTAATGTAGATATATAAAAAATAAGTCCTTGACAAGTTTCAATATTAAAACTTTACAAAATATGATCAAAAATTATAAAAATATGTTAAAAATACTAGAAATATTGTCCAAATGTTTAAATAAATAGCGGAACAATTGATAATATGTCAAAACAATTAATCGTACATAACCTATATCGAGAAACGTCAGATTTGCCCACAACTTTTTCGCTAATTTCAATCGTTAATACATAAAATACATAATCCGAATTATTATTTATCCACACGTGTTCGATTAAATTTAATAATTATCAATGAATGACGTTCCACAAATGAATAAAAATATAAGAAACCATACCTTAGTTCGGGTTACTACATGGGTTGCTAGTTTCACCACGGCGAAATTACCTTTCCCTATGGTTTTCTCGAGTTCGTAATAACCAACCCTAACTAATTTGTCAACTTGAAATGATTTTGTGGCCATGTTTAAGTAAATTTACACAAAAGTCTTCGCACACACTAATATTGTTCACATACTGACTTAGTTCGTGTTTTGCCCGCTAGGTGCGTGCTTACGTCAGTCGACGTCATAGTACATTCACTGACAAAATTCTCAATGTCAAATTATTGTTATAATCTTATCTTTGATTGTTTAAGATATTTTTTAATTCTCATATTATCCTGTAAATATAAAACGATTGTTTATTATATAAATACGTTAAAATACGTTAACATCTAGAATTATTTCGTGGAAAATATGTTAATTTTCTTAATAAATACTCTATGTGACATAAATATTTACTAACATAATTTATTTCAAATGAATTTTGTACATATTTTATTTGTAATTTCATCATAAGCTCATACATAGTCTATATTTTTTATGCCACTCTCACAGTTAAAGATAGCGAGTTGTACTGTGAAAATATCTTTCTATATTTTGAACTACTCTTCTGCTAATAATAATTTTAAGAGGAAATATAGTTTCAACCTTCCTGAATCGATTGGCGCAAAGTTAAACCCGATATCTCGAACCGTTTCCGAGATATTTACAATTTTACCCAAAATGAACCCTGTAAAAATCCCGAGACAGAAAGGAAAGTAGTTTTGATAACATCAAATATAAATTGTTCAATAATTCAAAAACCACTTCCGGTGAAAACATTTAGGGGATAAATTATTATTTAGGGAGGTATTGTGTATGTGTATACCAATTTTCATTTATAACTGTTGAGTGGCTTATGAGTTATTAACAAAATATATATTTTTTTTCGTTCGAAATTTACAAATTTGTTAATAACTTTTAAACTAATCAACTAAAAATAATAAAATTGAATTGAGAATAATTTAAAATAGTTTTCGGTCATTCTAAATAAATTTGAGACAGTTGAGAACAATTTAAAATAGTTTTAGAGAGTTCTAAATAAATTTTAGACAGTTGGGAATAAATTATAACAGCTTTAGACAATTCTGAATAAATTTTAGACAGTTGGGAAGTATTTAAAATATTTTCAAAGACTTCTAAATAAATTTCGGTCAGTTGGGAAGTATTTAAAATAGTTTTAGAAAGTTCTGAATAAATTTGAGACTATTGGTAAATATTTAAAACAGTTTTGGACAATTCAGAATAATTTTAGACAGTTGAGAAGTATTTAAAATAGTTTCAGAGACTTCTAAATAAATTTTGGACATTTGGGAAGTATTTGAAACAGTTTTAGACAATTCTGAATAATTTTAGACAGTTGGGAAGTATTTAAAACAATTTTAGACAATTCTGAATAATTTTAGACAGTTGGGAATAACTTAAAACAGTTTTAGATAATTCTGAATAAATTTAAGACAATTCTGAATCATTTTAGACAGTTGGGAAGTATTTAAAATAGTTTCTGAGAATTCTAAATAAATTTAAGACAGTTAGGAATAAATTAAAACAGTTTTAGACAATTTTGAATAAATTTAAAACAATTGAAAAGTATTGGAAACACTTTTGAACAATTTTGAATAATTTTAGACAGTTGAGAAGTATTTAAAATATATTCAGAGACTTTTAAATAAATTTAAGACAGTTGGGAAGTATTTAAAACAGTTTTGGGCAATTCTGAATCAGTTTAGACAGTTGGGAAGTATTTCAAATAGTTTCTGAGAATTCTAAATAAATTTTGGACAGTTGGGAAGTATTTGAAACAGTTTTAGACAATTCTGAATAATTTTAGATAGTTGGGAAATATTTAAAATAGTTTTAGATAGTTCTGAATAAATTTGAGACTATTGGTAAATATTTAAAACACTTTTGAACAATTCTGATTAATTTTAGACATTTCAGAAGTCTTCTAGATAAATTTTGGACAGTTCAGAAGTCTTTAAAATAGTTTCAGAGACTTCTAAATAAATTTTAGACAATTGGGAATAAATTAAAACAGTTTTAGACAATTCTGAATAATTTTAGACAGTTGAGAAGTATTTAAAACAGTTTTAGGCAATTTTGAATAAATTGTAGACAATTGAGAACAATTTAAAATAGTTTCCGGCAATTCTGAATTCTCTGTAATATACATTACACATAATTTTGTTGAGTGCCAATATTTTACAGTTTTACTTACCACTCCTACACGGTTAAAGATATCGTCCTGCACGATAAAAATTTGAAATCTACATGAAATTCTCTATAAGTTCCGTGTTACAATATTTTTTTTTCCGTCGAGTCGTTAAAAACAAGAATTATTTCATATTTTTATTTTTCACTCCTACACGGTTAAATATAGAGACATCTACTACAAATATTTGTAATCTACGCATTAATTTTTCGGTAATAAATGAAGAAAAATCAAACTGTATTTTACTGAGAAGCGGTTTTCCCCATTTTTATTTATTTTGCGGACTGTACCGATGACGTCACGATATGACGCGTTTTAGGGGTAGTCTCACGTTATCTGAAGTTCATTAAGTTTTGCTGCCGTCATGCACGCCATTGTTAACTTTGCGTTATGAATCGACGTATTAGGAAGAAAAAACTACAATTGCAAAAAATCTATGTTTGTACTTGAACGAAAAGGGGTATATTTATTAAAATCAATATAAGATTTGTTAAATGTGTTATTATTATTTCCATTGACTCTTTATGGGGTTGGAGATATTTATGAATGAAAATATTCAATCTACAGCAGTACTACCTAACTAACTCATCCGCCATTTTGGAGCCAAAATATATCACGATGGTTCTACAGTATTTATTCTCTCTAATACCTTTTCAAAAAAAAACAAACTTGGAGTCTTTATCGTAGATGAAGTTCTGAACTGTATACTTTCCTTTAGCTTGAGAAATAAATAAAATTCACTAGGCGTCAGGTCAGATGAATACGGTGGATGTAACACTTTTTTCCTTTTTTACTTCCTTGTAAGAAGTAAAGGAAGTATTGTAATCGCGAAAAATTTCGGTTTCCAGATTTCAACGGAAATATCCATTTTGAGCATCCCTGAATCCATTTTGACTAATTTCGTCGTGACGAGTTAAAATGGTCTAACCGGAAGTGGTACTTTACTTGAAGCCTATAATAGATTTTAATGAAAAACTATATTAAAATATAATCAAAACTTTTCAAATTTGATATATAAGACTTTTATGTCAATGGGAATAACATAATAGATTTTAGTTAAAATGGTCTAACCGGAAGTGGTACTTTACTTGAAGCCCGTAATAGATTTTAATGAAAAACTATATTAAAATATAAATCAAAACTTTTCAAATTTGATATATAAGACTTTTATGTCAATGGGAGTAACATATTAGATTTAAGTTAAAATGGTCTACCCTGAAGTGGTACTTTACTTGAAGCCTATAATAGATTTTAATGAAAAACTATATTAAAATATAATCCAAAACTTTTCAAATTTGGTATATAATACTTTTATATCAATGGGAATAACATAATAGATTTTGGTTAAAATAGTCTAACCGGAAGTGATACTTTACCTGAAGATGTTATCAGTTTTTCTTGAAAAAAATGGTGTTATTTTAATTTTAGTAATAAATGCTTCAAATAAAAGTTTTAGAGAATTGAATTCTGCGTCGAAAACATCAATTATGATTAAATTAGCTCTTTGTATTCTCTAATTAAGTTTGCTATGGATTAGGACAAAAAATAACAACAAAAATAAAATGTTGATGTCAAATTATGTCAAATACGTGAGCACATGACTTCCTTGTACGCCTGTTACATTGTACATATTTTGTTAATAATTAAAATATGTACAATGTAACAGGCGTACAAGGAAGTCATGTGCTGTCCACATCAGATATTTTTCTGAAATGCAACCACGAATTTTAGCAATTAATTTTCTGTAATACCGACCAGTGATTGTGTGACTACGTTCCAGATAATCAATCATTAAATTTCCATCAGCATCTCAAAATGCAGTAGCCATAATTTAATTGGACCCTAATTTACATAGTGTATGTTCGTGTTATAATTTTATTGGATATATAGAATCTTTTCCAAGGAAATTCTGGTATGGGATTTGTACAAAATACGTAGAAAAGACGAGAGGTATTGTGCTGGCATCTCAAAATGCAGTAGCCATAATTTAACTGGTCCCTAATTTACATAGTGTATGTTCGTGTTATAATATTATTGAATATTATATAGAATCTTTTCAATGGAACTTTCGGTATGGAATTTATAGAAAATAGTATATGTTCGTGTTACAATTTTACTGGATATATAGAATCTTTTCCAAGGAACTTTTGGTATGGTATTTGTACAAAATATAAAGAAATGACGAGAGGTATTGTGCTGGCCACATCCGATTTTTTCTTTTCGTTGGATGTATGAAAAATATTATTAATTATTATGGGGTCCCGTGACCGCGTGCCTGAGTGTCTGGTCGCGAACCTGGGGGAACCGGGTTCGATCCCGACCGGCGCCAAATATTTCCAATTTTAAATGGCACAAAAGTGTCCCCTGTGGTGCACTCTCCACACCAGCTATGAGTGCTCGTGAGGTGACGCCTGGTAAGCGCCCACACGGTAAAATATATCGTCATCATTACCGATGTCTACATGTGTTGTAGATACTGGCACACCCAGAAATGGGTAATATGCCGTGATGATATATTTATTTATTTATTAATTATTTGATGATAATAATTTAGAATACTAAAATATTTCAAAAAATCTGATGTGGCCAGCACATGACCTCCCGCCAATTCCATGTTTAAAATAGCAATGAGCTTTTAGTAAAGTATCACTTCCGGTTGATCTAATTTGTTGTTCCAAAAAAAAAAGTCTGTAATACGAAATTTTGGATTATATTTTACTGTTTTTCCTCGAAAATATGTTAAGAGCTTCAAATTAAGTGCCACTTCCGGTTTATCATATAGAGTCAAAATCTAATATGTTATTTCAAATTATAAATGAGTTTTAAATACTAAATTTGATGAGTTTTGGATCATATTTTAATATATTTTTTCAAGAAAATATATTTAGAGCTTCAAGTAAAGTACCACTTCCGGTTGATCAATTTTATAAAAAATCTAATATGTCGTTCTCATTAATATAAAAATCTCAAATACCAAATTTGAAAAGTTTTGGATTATATCATAATATATTTTTCACGAAAATCTGTTCCGAGCTTCAAATAAAGTATCATTTCCGGTTCATCAATTTTAGCTAAAATCTTATATGTTGTTCCCCTTGATATAAAAGTCTTAAATAGTAAAATTAAAAAGTTTTGGATTATATTTTAATATAGTTTTTCATTAAAAACTGTTATGGGCTTCAAGTAAAGTACCACTTCCGGTTATACAATCTTACCCAAAATCTAATAAACTTTTTATATTAATGCAGAAATCTTAAATATGGAAAATGGAAATTTTTGGAAGTTTAATATAATAGTTATCGTGGAAGAAAAAAATCATTACACATGAAAATAAATAAATAATAAATTTATTACTTGTTAATTATTGTAATATACATCATATTTGTTATAAAAAATAATATATTCGTTATTTTACAACCCGTATTATTGTTTTTTAGTGAACACATTTAAAATTTTTGAAAAAATGGGGTAGATATTACCCCTAAGGGCACTAAAGCAGATTACGCCCTAGGGACTTTTTGTTATTAGGGGTTTTGGCAGGTTATTTATCATTTTGTCTAATTCCATAGGCGGCAACAAAAGGATATATCCAAAACTAAGTTAAAATAAGTTCAATTGTCATTAATAATACTTTTAGCGTAATGCCCATAACTTAATATATAATACTATATACATATTTAATTTTTATAAATAAAATTTTAAGAAAAAACAATAATTGTGCCTTTATTTCTCTTAAAAACGAGCCGCTACTGAACACAGCAACCCAACCATGGTAGCCAATATCAAATAAACATAAGTTCTTAAATCATAGTTCAGCGTTTTTACGATAGATGACCATAGTTAGATTGTTTTGGGCAAAAATATATAAAATACAATTTTTGCAAAACTGAAACCTTTTGGACAAAAATGTTATACACAAAATTTGCTCCTTTTTAAATTTAGCGACGTTTTTATTTGAAACTTTTTTCAAAAATCGATCATTTTGAAATTGTATTTTTGTCCCGAAATTTGTCAAAAATTAATGTTGAGTTCTTTAGTTTGTAAAAACGACCCATAGATGGCTATAGTAAGATTGAATTTAAATGTGTACTTCTCGCCAACCTACATAAATAGGTAAAGGAGGTAATGTTGTTGGTCCAAAAATTCGATAGTGAGTTTTTAGTGAATAAGCACGAATTTTTAAATTGTCTGTCTCATATGAAACGTCCAAAAATCTCTATTTTCCGTACTTAAACTTCTTGCTTTTATATAAAAAAAAGTTGATGAGATTTTTTTAAAATTGGACAACCGGAAGTAATACTTTACTTGAAGCTCATAACAGTTTTTGATAACAAACTAAATTAAAATATAATTTAAAACTTTTTCAATTTGGTATTTGAGACTTTTGTATTTTTATTTTGTAATACAAAGTTTTATTTCCAATGGAAATCTAACACGTTTATTTCACTTTGCCGGGCTATAACTAATGAACGGTAAAAGATACGTTAACGGGCGTTGTGGCAATCGATTTTGTGGACTTTTCTACGTATGCAGACTAATTTTTAACTTTCGTGTTCAGCTGATACAATATTACAATGCAATAAATCAAAAAATGGTACCTTGGATTTTTCAGTAGCCAGTTATAAACCAAAATATTGAAACACCCTATATTTAAATAAAAATGTATCAACTTCTATTAAATTAAACGTGCTGATTTCGAAAAAAATAGTAAAAAAATTCCCAGGATTCTAGTTTTAGAAATACAAAGTATTATTTCCCCTTGAAAACTAACACGTTTATTTCACTTTGCCGGGCTATAACTAATGAACGGTAAAAGATACGTTAACGGGCGTTGCGGCAATCGATTTTATGGACTTTTCTACGTATGTAGACTAATTTTTAACTTTCGTGTTCAGCTGATACATTATTACCATGCAATAAATCAAAAAATGGTACCTTGGATTTTTCAGTAGCCAGTTATAAACCAAAATATTGAAACACCCTACATTTAAATAAAAATGTATCAACTTCTATTAAATCAAACGTGCTGATTTCGAAAAAAATAGTAAAAAAATTCCCAGGATTCTAGTTTTAGAAATACAAAGTATTATTTCCCCTTGAAAACTAACACGTTTATTTCACTTTGCCGGGCTATAACTAATGAACGGTAAAAGATACGTTAACGGGCGTTGCGGCAATCGATTCTACGGACTTTTCTACGTATGTAGACTAATTTTTAACTTTCGTGTTCAGCTGATACATTATTACCATGCAATAAATCAAAAAATGGTACCTTGGATTTTTCAGTAGCCAGTTATAAACCAAAATATTGAAACACCCTACATTTAAATAAAAATGTATCAACTTCTATTAAATCAAACGTGCTGATTTCGAAAAAAATAGTAAAAAAATTCCCAGGATTCTAGTTTTAGAAATACAAAGTATTATTTCCCCTTGAAAACTAACACGTTTATTTCACTTTGCCGGGCTATAACTAATGAACGGTAAAAGATACGTTAACGGGCGTTGCGGCAATCGATTCTACGGACTTTTCTACGTATGTAAACTCATTTTTAACTTTCGTGTTCAGCTGATACATTATTACCATGCAATAAATCAAAAAATGGTACCTTGGATTTTTCAGTAGCCAGTTATAAACCAAAATATTGAAACACCCTATATTTAAATAAAAATGTATCAATTTCTATTAAATCAAACGTGCTGATTTCGAAAAAAATAGTAAAAAAATTCCCAGGATTCTAGTTTTAGAAATACAAAGTATTATTTCCCCTTGAAAACTAACACGTTTATTTCACTTTGCCGGGCTATAACTAATGAACGGTAAAAGATACGTTAACGGGCGTTGCGGCAATCGATTTTATGGACTTTTCTACGTATGTAGACTAATTTTTAACTTTCGTGTTCAGCTGATACATTATTACCATGCAATAAATCAAAAAATGGTACCTTGGATTTTTCAGTAGCCAGTTATAAACCAAAATATTGAAACACCCTATATTTAAATAAAAATGTATCAATTTCTATTAAATCAAACGTGCTGATTTCGAAAAAAATAGTAAAAAAATTCCCAGGATTCTAGTTTTAGAAATACAAAGTTTTATTTCCATTGGAAATCTAACACGTTTATTTCACTTTGCCGGGCTATAACTAATGAACGGTAAAAGATACGTTAACGGGCGTTGCGGCAATCGATTTTATGGACTTTTCTACGTATGTAGACTAATTTTGAACTTTCGTGTTCAGCTGATACATTATTACCATGCAATAAATCAAAAAATGGTACCTTGGATTTTTCAGTAGCCAGTTATAAACCAAAATATTGAAACAGCCTATATTTAAATAAAAATGTATCAATTTCTATTAAATCAAACCTGCTGATTTCGAAAAAAATAGTAAAAAAATTCCCAGGATTCTAGTTTTAGAAATACAAAGTATTATTTCCCCTTGAAAACTAACACGTTTATTTCACTTTGCCGGGCTATAACTAATGAACGGTAAAAGATACGTTAATGGGCGTTGCGGCAATCGATTTTATGGACTTTTCTACGTATGTAGACTAATTTTGAACTTTCGTGTTCAGCTGATACATTATTACCATGCAATAAATCAAAAAATGGTACCTTGGATTTTTCAGTAGCCAGTTATAAACCAAAATATTGAAACACCCTATATTTAAATAAAAATGTATCAATTTCTATTAAATCAAACGTGCTGATTTCGAAAAAAATAGTAAAAAAATTCCCAGGATTCTAGTTTTAGAAATACAAAGTATTATTTCCCCTTGAAAACTAACACGTTTATTTCACTTTGCCGGGCTATAACTAATGAACGGTAAAAGATACGTTAATGGGCGTTGCGGCAATCGATTTTATGGACTTTTCTACGTATGTAGACTAATTTTTAACTTTCGTGTTCAGCTGATACATTATTACCATGCAATAAATCAAAAAATGGTACCTTGGATTTTTCAGTAGCCAGTTATAAACCAAAATATTGAAACACCCTATATTTAAATAAAAATGTATCAATTTCTATTAAATCAAACGTGCAGATTTCGAAAAAAATAGTAAAAAAATTCCCAGGATTCTAGTTTTAGAAATACAAAGTTTTATTTCCATTGGAAATCTAACACGTTTATTTCACTTTGCCGGGCTATAACTAATGAACGGTAAAAGATACGTTAACGGGCGTTGCGGCAATCGATTTTATGGACTTTTCTACGTATGTAGACTAATTTTGAACTTTCGTGTTCAGCTGATACATTATTACCATGCAATAAATCAAAAAATGGTACCTTGGATTTTTCAGTAGCCAGTTATAAACCAAAATATTGAAACAGCCTATATTTAAATAAAAATGTATCAATTTCTATTAAATCAAACGTGCTGATTTCGAAAAAAATAGTAAAAAAATTCCCAGGATTCTAGTTTTAGAAATACAAAGTATTATTTCCCCTTGAAAACTAACACGTTTATTTCACTTTGCCGGGCTATAACTAATGAACGGTAAAAGATACGTTAATGGGCGTTGCGGCAATCGATTTTATGGACTTTTCTACGTATGTAGACTAATTTTTAACTTTCGTGTTCAGCTGATACATTATTACCATGCAATAAATCAAAAAATGGTACCTTGGATTTTTCAGTAGCCAGTTATAAACCAAAATATTGAAACACCCTATATTTAAATAAAAATGTATCAATTTCTATTAAATCAAACGTGCTGATTTCGAAAAAAATAGTAAAAAAATTCCCAGGATTCTAGTTTTAGAAATACAAAGTATTATTTCCCCTTGAAAACTAACACGTTTATTTCACTTTGCCGGGCTATAACTAATGAACGGTAAAAGATACGTTAATGGGCGTTGCGGCAATCGATTTTATGGACTTTTCTACGTATGTAGACTAATTTTTAACTTTCGTGTTCAGCTGATACATTATTACCATGCAATAAATCAAAAAATGGTACCTTGGATTTTTCAGTAGCCAGTTATAAACCAAAATATTGAAACACCCTATATTTAAATAAAAATGTATCAATTTCTATTAAATCAAACGTGCTGATTTCGAAAAAAATAGTAAAAAAATTCCCAGGATTCTAGTTTTAGAAATACAAAGTTTTATTTCCATTGGAAATCTAACACGTTTATTTCACTTTGCCGGGCTATAACTAATGAACGGTAAAAGATACGTTAACGGGCGTTGCGGCAATCGATTTTATGGACTTTTCTACGTATGTAGACTAATTTTGAACTTTCGTGTTCAGCTGATACATTATTACCATGCAATAAATCAAAAAATGGTACCTTGGATTTTTCAGTAGCCAGTTATAAACCAAAATATTGAAACAGCCTATATTTAAATAAAAATGTATCAATTTCTATTAAATCAAACGTGCTGATTTCGAAAAAAATAGTAAAAAAATTCCCAGGATTCTAGTTTTAGAAATACAAAGTATTATTTCCCCTTGAAAACTAACACGTTTATTTCACTTTGCCGGGCTATAACTAATGAACGGTAAAAGATACGTTAATGGGCGTTGCGGCAATCGATTTTATGGACTTTTCTACGTATGTAGACTAATTTTTAACTTTCGTGTTCAGCTGATACATTATTACCATGCAATAAATCAAAAAATGGTACCTTGGATTTTTCAGTAGCCAGTTATAAACCAAAATATTGAAACACCCTATATTTAAATAAAAATGTATCAATTTCTATTAAATCAAACGTGCTGATTTCGAAAAAAATAGTAAAAAAATTCCCAGGATTCTAGTTTTAGAAATACAAAGTATTATTTCCCCTTGAAAACTAACACGTTTATTTCACTTTGCCGGGCTATAACTAATGAACGGTAAAAGATACGTTAACGGGCGTTGCGGCAATCGATTTTATGGACTTTTCTACGTATGTAGACTAATTTTTAACTTTCGTGTTCAGCTGATACATTATTACCATGCAATAAATCAAAAAATGGTACCTTGGATTTTTCAGTAGCCAGTTATAAACCAAAATATTGAAACAGCCTATATTTAAATAAAAATGTATCAATTTCTATTAAATCAAACGTGCTGATTGCGAAAAAAATAGTAAAAAAATTCCCAGGATTCTAGTTTTAGAAATACAAAGTTTTATTTCCATTGGAAATTTAACACGTTTATTTCACTTTGCCGGTCTATAACTAATGAACGGTAAAAGATACGTTAACGGGCTTTGCGGCAATCGATTTTATGGACTTTTCTACGTATGTAGACTAATTTTGAACTTTCGTGTTCAGCTGATACATTAATACCATGCAATAAATCAAAAAATGGTACCTTGGATTTTTCAGTAGCCAGTTATAAACCAAAATATTGAAACACCCTATATTTAAATAAAAATGTATCAATTTCTATTAAATCAAATGTGCTGATTTCGAAAAAAATAGTAAAAAAATTCCCAGGATTCTAGTTTTAGAAATACAAAGTATTATTTCCCCTTGAAAACTAACACGTTTATTTCACTTTGCCGGGCTATAACTAATGAACGGTAAAAGATACGTTAACGGGCGTTGCGGCAATCGATTCTACGGACTTTTCTACGTATGTAAACTCATTTTTAACTTTCGTGTTCAGCTGATACATTATTACCATGCAATAAATCAAAAAATGGTACCTTGGATTTTTCAGTAGCCAGTTATAAACCAAAATATTGAAACACCCTATATTTAAATAAAAATGTATCAATTTCTATTAAATCAAACGTGCTGATTTCGAAAAAAATAGTAAAAAAATTCCCAGGATTCTAGTTTTAGAAATACAAAGTATTATTTCCCCTTGAAAACTAACACGTTTATTTCACTTTGCCGGGCTATAACTAATGAACGGTAAAAGATACGTTAACGGGCGTTGCGGCAATCGATTTTATGGACTTTTCTACGTATGTAGACTAATTTTTAACTTTCGTGTTCAGCTGATACATTATTACCATGCAATAAATCAAAAAATGGTACCTTGGATTTTTCAGTAGCCAGTTATAAACCAAAATATTGAAACACCCTATATTTAAATAAAAATGTATCAATTTCTATTAAATCAAACGTGCTGATTTCGAAAAAAATAGTAAAAAAATTCCCAGGATTCTAGTTTTAGAAATACAAAGTTTTATTTCCATTGGAAATCTAACATGTTTATTTCACTTTGCCGGGCTATAACTAATGAACGGTAAAAGATACGTTAACGGGCGTTGCGGCAATCGATTTTATGGACTTTTCTACGTATGTAGACTAATTTTTAACTTTCGTGTTCAGCTGATACATTATTACCATGCAATAAATCAAAAAATGGTACCTTGGATTTTTCAGTAGCCAGTTATAAACCAAAATATTGAAACACCCTATATTTAAATAAAAATGTATCAATTTCTATTAAATCAAACGTGCTGATTTCGAAAAAAATAGTAAAAAAATTCCCAGGATTCTAGTTTTAGAAATACAAAGTATTATTTCCCCTTGGAAACTAACACGTTTATTTCACTTTGCCGGGCTATAACTAATGAACGGTAAAAGATACGTTAATGGGCGTTGCGGCAATCGATTTTATGGACTTTTCTACGTATGTAGACTAATTTTGAACTTTCGTGTTCAGCTGATACATTATTACCATGCAATAAATCAAAAAATGGTACCTTGGATTTTTCAGTAGCCAGTTATAAACCAAAATATTGAAACACCCTATATTTAAATAAAAATGTATCAATTTCTATTAAATCAAACGTGCTGATTTCGAAAAAAATAGTAAAAAAATTCCCAGGATTCTAGTTTTAGAAATACAAAGTATTATTTCCCCTTGAAAACTAACACGTTTATTTCACTTTGCCGGGCTATAACTAATGAACGGTAAAAGATACGTTAATGGGCGTTGCGGCAATCGATTTGATGGACTTTTCTACGTATGTAGACTAATTTTTAACTTTCGTGTTCAGCTGATACATTATTACCATGCAATAAATCAAAAAATGGTACCTTGGATTTTTCAGTAGCCAGTTATAAACCAAAATATTGAAACACCCTATATTTAAATAAAAATGTATCAATTTCTATTAAATCAAACGTGCTGATTTCGAAAAAAATAGTAAAAAAAATCCCAGGATTCTAGTTTTAGAAATACAAAGTATTATTTCCCCTTGAAAACTAACACGTTTATTTCACTTTGCCGGGCTATAACTAATGAACGGTAAAAGATACGTTAATGGGCGTTGCGGCAATCGATTTTATGGACTTTTCTACGTATGTAGACTAATTTTTAACTTTCGTGTTCAGCTGATACATTATTACCATGCAATAAATCAAAAAATGGTACCTTGGATTTTTCAGTAGCCAGTTATAAACCAAAATATTGAAACACCCTATATTTAAATAAAAATGTATCAATTTCTATTAAATCAAACGTGCTGATTTCGAAAAAAATAGTAAAAAAATTCCCAGGATTCTAGTTTTAGAAATACAAAGTATTATTTCCCCTTGAAAACTAACACGTTTATTTCACTTTGCCGGGCTATAACTAATGAACGGTAAAAGATACGTTAACGGGCGTTGCGGCAATCGATTTTATGGACTTTTCTACGTATGTAGACTAATTTTTAACTTTCGTGTGCAGCTGATACATTATTACCATGCAATAAATCAAAAAATGGTACCTTGGATTTTTCAGTAGCCAGTTATAAACCAAAATATTGAAACACCCTATATTTAAATAAAAATGTATCAATTTCTATTAAATCAAACGTGCTGATTGCGAAAAAAATTGTAAAAAAATTCCCAGGATTCTAGTTTTAGAAATACAAAGTTTTATTTCCATTGGAAATTTAACACGTTTATTTCACTTTGCCGGGCTATAACTAATGAACGGTAAAAGATACGTTAACGGGCGTTGCGGCAATCGATTTTATGGACTTTTCTACGTATGTAGACTAATTTTGAACATTCGTGTTCAGCTGATACATTATTACCATGCAATAAATCAAAAAATGGTACCTTGGATTTTTCAGTAGCCAGTTATAAACCAAAATATTGAAAAACCCTATATTTAAATAAAAATGTATCAATTTCTATTAAATCAAATGTGCTGATTTCGAAAAAATAGTAAAAAAATTCCCAGGATTCTAGTTTTAGAAATACAAAGTTTTATTTCCATTGGAAATCTAACACGTTTATTTCACTTTGCCGGGCTATAACTAATGAACGGTAAAAGATACGTTAACGGGCGTTGCGGCAATCGATTTTATGGACTTTTCTACGTATGTAGACTAATTTTGAACTTTCGTGTTCAGCTGATACATTATTACCATGCAATAAATCAAAAAATGGTACCTTGGATTTTTCAGTAGCCAGTTATAAACCAAAATATTGAAACAGCCTATATTTAAATAAAAATGTATCAATTTCTATTAAATCAAACGTGCTGATTTCGAAAAAAATAGTAAAAAAATTCCCAGGATTCTAGTTTTAGAAATACAAAGTATTATTTCCCCTTGAAAACTAACACGTTTATTTCACTTTGCCGGGCTATAACTAATGAACGGTAAAAGATACGTTAATGGGCGTTGCGGCAATCGATTTTATGGACTTTTCTACGTATGTAGACTAATTTTTAACTTTCGTGTTCAGCTGATACATTATTACCATGCAATAAATCAAAAAATGGTACCTTGGATTTTTCAGTAGCCAGTTATAAACCAAAATATTGAAACACCCTATATTTAAATAAAAATGTATCAATTTCTATTAAATCAAACGTGCTGATTTCGAAAAAAATAGTAAAAAAATTCCCAGGATTCTAGTTTTAGAAATACAAAGTATTATTTCCCCTTGAAAACTAACACGTTTATTTCACTTTGCCGGGCTATAACTAATGAACGGTAAAAGATACGTTAACGGGCGTTGCGGCAATCGATTTTATGGACTTTTCTACGTATGTAGACTAATTTTTAACTTTCGTGTTCAGCTGATACATTATTACCATGCAATAAATCAAAAAATGGTACCTTGGATTTTTCAGTAGCCAGTTATAAACCAAAATATTGAAACACCCTATATTTAAATAAAAATGTATCAATTTCTATTAAATCAAACGTGCTGATTGCGAAAAAAATAGTAAAAAAATTCCCAGGATTCTAGTTTTAGAAATACAAAGTTTTATTTCCATTGGAAATTTAACACGTTTATTTCACTTTGCCGGTCTATAACTAATGAACGGTAAAAGATACGTTAACGGGCGTTGCGGCAATCGATTTTATGGACTTTTCTACGTATGTAGACTAATTTTGAACTTTCGTGTTCAGCTGATACATTAATACCATGCAATAAATCAAAAAATGGTACCTTGGATTTTTCAGTAGCCAGTTATAAACCAAAATATTGAAACACCCTATATTTAAATAAAAATGTATCAATTTCTATTAAATCAAATGTGCTGATTTCGAAAAAAATAGTAAAAAAATTCCCAGGATTCTAGTTTTAGAAATACAAAGTATTATTTCCCCTTGAAAACTAACACGTTTATTTCACTTTGCCGGGCTATAACTAATGAACGGTAAAAGATACGTTAATGGGCGTTGCGGCAATCGATTTTACGGACTTTTCTACGTATGTACACTAATTTTTAACTGTCGTGTTCAGCTGATACAATTATACCATGCAATAAATCAAAAAATGGTACCTTGGATTTTTCAGTAGCCAGTTAAAAACCAAAATATTTAAACACCCTATATTTAAATAAAAATGTATCAATTTCTACTAAATCAAACGTGCTGATTTCGAAAAAAATAGTAAAAAAATTCCCAGGATTCTAGTTTTAGAAATACAAAGTATTATTTCCCCTTGAAAACTAACACGTTTATTTCACTTTGCCGGGCTATAACTAATGAACGGTAAAAGATACGTTAATGGGCGTTGCGGCAATCGATTTTATGGACTTTTCTACGTATGTAGACTAATTTTTAACTTTCGTGTTCAGCTGATACATTATTACCATGCAATAAATCAAAAAAATGGTACCTTGGATTTTTCAGTAGCCAGTTATAAACCAAAATATTGAAACACCCTATATTTAAATAAAAATGTATCAATTTCTATTAAATCAAACGTGCTGATTTCGAAAAAAATAGTAAAAAAATTCCCAGGATTCTAGTTTTAGAAATACAAAGTTTTATTTCCATTGGAAATCTAACACGTTTATTTCACTTTGCCGGGCTATAACTAATGAACGGTAAAAGATACGTTAACGGGCGTTGCGGCAATCGATTTTATGGACTTTTCTACGTATGTAGACTAATTTTGAACTTTCGTGTTCAGCTGATACATTATTACCATGCAATAAATCAAAAAATGGTACCTTGGATTTTTCAGTAGCCAGTTATAAACCAAAATATTGAAACAGCCTATATTTAAATAAAAATGTATCAATTTCCATTAAATCAAACGTGCTGATTTCGAAAAAAATAGTAAAAAAATTCCCAGGATTCTAGTTTTAGAAATACAAAGTTTTATTTCCATTGGAAATCTAACACGTTTATTTCACTTTGCCGGGCTATAACTAATGAACGGTAAAAGATACGTTAACGGGCGTTGCGGCAATCGATTTTATGGACTTTTCTACGTATGTAGACTAATTTTTAACTTTCGTGTTCAGCTGATACATTATTACCATGCAATAAATCAAAAAATGGTACCTTGGATTTTTCAGTAGCCAGTTATAAACCAAAATATTGAAACACCCTATATTTAAATAAAAATGTATCAATTTCTATTAAATCAAACGTGCTGATTTCGAAAAAAATAGTAAAAAAATTCCCAGGATTCTAGTTTTAGAAATACAAAGTATTATTTCCCCTTGAAAACTAACACGTTTATTTCACTTTGCCGGGCTATAACTAATGAACGGTAAAAGATACGTTAACGGGCGTTGCGGCAATCGATTTTATGGACTTTTCTACGTATGTAGACTAATTTTTAACTTTCGTGTGCAGCTGATACATTATTACCATGCAATAAATCAAAAAATGGTACCTTGGATTTTTCAGTAGCCAGTTATAAACCAAAATATTGAAACACCCTATATTTAAATAAAAATGTATCAATTTCTATTAAATCAAACGTGCTGATTGCGAAAAAAATTGTAAAAAAATTCCCAGGATTCTAGTTTTAGAAATACAAAGTTTTATTTCCATTGGAAATTTAACACGTTTATTTCACTTTGCCGGGCTATAACTAATGAACGGTAAAAGATACGTTAACGGGCGTTGCGGCAATCGATTTTATGGACTTTTCTACGTATGTAGACTAATTTTGAACATTCGTGTTCAGCTGATACATTATTACCATGCAATAAATCAAAAAATGGTACCTTGGATTTTTCAGTAGCCAGTTATAAACCAAAATATTGAAAAACCCTATATTTAAATAAAAATGTATCAATTTCTATTAAATCAAATGTGCTGATTTCGAAAAAAATAGTAAAAAAATTCCCAGGATTCTAGTTTTAGAAATACAAAGTTTTATTTCCATTGGAAATCTAACACGTTTATTTCACTTTGCCGGGCTATAACTAATGAACGGTAAAAGATACGTTAACGGGCGTTGCGGCAATCGATTTTATGGACTTTTCTACGTATGTAGACTAATTTTGAACTTTCGTGTTCAGCTGATACATTATTACCATGCAATAAATCAAAAAATGGTACCTTGGATTTTTCAGTAGCCAGTTATAAACCAAAATATTGAAACAGCCTATATTTAAATAAAAATGTATCAATTTCTATTAAATCAAACGTGCTGATTTCGAAAAAAATAGTAAAAAAATTCCCAGGATTCTAGTTTTAGAAATACAAAGTATTATTTCCCCTTGAAAACTAACACGTTTATTTCACTTTGCCGGGCTATAACTAATGAACGGTAAAAGATACGTTAATGGGCGTTGCGGCAATCGATTTTATGGACTTTTCTACGTATGTAGACTAATTTTTAACTTTCGTGTTCAGCTGATACATTATTACCATGCAATAAATCAAAAAATGGTACCTTGGATTTTTCAGTAGCCAGTTATAAACCAAAATATTGAAACACCCTATATTTAAATAAAAATGTATCAATTTCTATTAAATCAAACGTGCTGATTTCGAAAAAAATAGTAAAAAAATTCCCAGGATTCTAGTTTTAGAAATACAAAGTATTATTTCCCCTTGAAAACTAACACGTTTATTTCACTTTGCCGGGCTATAACTAATGAACGGTAAAAGATACGTTAACGGGCGTTGCGGCAATCGATTTTATGGACTTTTCTACGTATGTAGACTAATTTTTAACTTTCGTGTTCAGCTGATACATTATTACCATGCAATAAATCAAAAAATGGTACCTTGGATTTTTCAGTAGCCAGTTATAAACCAAAATATTGAAACACCCTATATTTAAATAAAAATGTATCAATTTCTATTAAATCAAACGTGCTGATTGCGAAAAAAATAGTAAAAAAATTCCCAGGATTCTAGTTTTAGAAATACAAAGTTTTATTTCCATTGGAAATTTAACACGTTTATTTCACTTTGCCGGTCTATAACTAATGAACGGTAAAAGATACGTTAACGGGCGTTGCGGCAATCGATTTTATGGACTTTTCTACGTATGTAGACTAATTTTGAACTTTCGTGTTCAGCTGATACATTAATACCATGCAATAAATCAAAAAATGGTACCTTGGATTTTTCAGTAGCCAGTTATAAACCAAAATATTGAAACACCCTATATTTAAATAAAAATGTATCAATTTCTATTAAATCAAATGTGCTGATTTCGAAAAAAATAGTAAAAAAATTCCCAGGATTCTAGTTTTAGAAATACAAAGTATTATTTCCCCTTGAAAACTAACACGTTTATTTCACTTTGCCGGGCTATAACTAATGAACGGTAAAAGATACGTTAATGGGCGTTGCGGCAATCGATTTTACGGACTTTTCTACGTATGTACACTAATTTTTAACTGTCGTGTTCAGCTGATACAATTATACCATGCAATAAATCAAAAAATGGTACCTTGGATTTTTCAGTAGCCAGTTAAAAACCAAAATATTTAAACACCCTATATTTAAATAAAAATGTATCAATTTCTACTAAATCAAACGTGCTGATTTCGAAAAAAATAGTAAAAAAATTCCCAGGATTCTAGTTTTAGAAATACAAAGTATTATTTCCCCTTGAAAACTAACACGTTTATTTCACTTTGCCGGGCTATAACTAATGAACGGTAAAAGATACGTTAATGGGCGTTGCGGCAATCGATTTTATGGACTTTTCTACGTATGTAGACTAATTTTTAACTTTCGTGTTCAGCTGATACATTATTACCATGCAATAAATCAAAAAATGGTACCTTGGATTTTTCAGTAGCCAGTTATAAACCAAAATATTGAAACACCCTATATTTAAATAAAAATGTATCAATTTCTATTAAATCAAACGTGCTGATTTCGAAAAAAATAGTAAAAAAATTCCCAGGATTCTAGTTTTAGAAATACAAAGTTTTATTTCCATTGGAAATCTAACACGTTTATTTCACTTTGCCGGGCTATAACTAATGAACGGTAAAAGATACGTTAACGGGCGTTGCGGCAATCGATTTTATGGACTTTTCTACGTATGTAGACTAATTTTGAACTTTCGTGTTCAGCTGATACATTATTACCATGCAATAAATTAAAAAATGGTACCTTGGATTTTTCAGTAGCCAGTTATAAACCAAAATATTGAAACAGCCTATATTTAAATAAAAATGTATCAATTTCTATTAAATCAAACGTGCTGATTTCGAAAAAAATAGTAAAAAAATTCCCAGGATTCTAGTTTTAGAAATACAAAGTATTATTTCCCCTTGAAAACTAACACGTTTATTTCACTTTGCCGGGCTATAACTAATGAACGGTAAAAGATACGTTAACGGGCGTTGCGGCAATCGATTTTATGGACTTTTCTACGTATGTAGACTAATTTTTAACTTTCGTGTGCAGCTGATACATTATTACCATGCAATAAATCAAAAAATGGTACCTTGGATTTTTCAGTAGCCAGTTATAAACCAAAATATTGAAACACCCTATATTTAAATAAAAATGTATCAATTTCTATTAAATCAAACGTGCTGATTGCGAAAAAAATTGTAAAAAAATTCCCAGGATTCTAGTTTTAGAAATACAAAGTTTTATTTCCATTGGAAATTTAACACGTTTATTTCACTTTGCCGGGCTATAACTAATGAACGGTAAAAGATACGTTAACGGGCGTTGCGGCAATCGATTTTATGGACTTTTCTACGTATGTAGACTAATTTTGAACATTCGTGTTCAGCTGATACATTATTACCATGCAATAAATCAAAAAATGGTACCTTGGATTTTTCAGTAGCCAGTTATAAACCAAAATATTGAAAAACCCTATATTTAAATAAAAATGTATCAATTTCTATTAAATCAAATGTGCTGATTTCGAAAAAAATAGTAAAAAAATTCCCAGGATTCTAGTTTTAGAAATACAAAGTATTATTTCCCCTTGAAAACTAACACGTTTATTTCACTTTGCCGGGCTATAACTAATGAACGGTAAAAGATACGTTAATGGGCGTTGCGGCAATCGATTTTACGGACTTTTCTACGTATGTACACTAATTTTTAACTGTCGTGTTCAGCTGATACAATTATACCATGCAATAAATCAAAAAATGGTACCTTGGATTTTTCAGTAGCCAGTTAAAAACCAAAATATTTAAACACCCTATATTTAAATAAAAATGTATCAATTTCTACTAAATCAAACGTGCTGATTGCGAAAAAAATAGTAAAAAAATTCCCAGGATTCTAGTTTTAGAAATACAAAGTATTATTTCCCCTTGAAAACTAACACGTTTATTTCACTTTGCCGGGCTATAACTAATGAACGGTACAAGATACGTTAATGGGCGTTGCGGCAATCGTTTTTATGGACTTTTCTACGTATGTAGACTAATTTTTAACTTTCGTGTTCAGCTGATACATTATTACCATGCAATAAATCAAAAAATGGTACCTTGGATTTTTCAGTAGCCAGTTATAAACCAAAATATTGAAACACCCTATATTTAAATAAAAATGTATCAATTTCTACTAAATCAAACGTGCTGATTGCGAAAAAAATAGTAAAAAAATTCCCAGGATTCTAGTTTTAGAAATACAAAGTATTATTTCCCCTTGAAAACTAACACGTTTATTTCACTTTGCCGGGCTATAACTAATGAACGGTAAAAGATACGTTAACGGGCGTTGCGGCAATATATTTTATGGACTTTGCTACGTATGTAGACTAATTTTTAACTTTCGTGTTCAGCTGATACATTATTACCATGCAATAAATCAAAAAATGGTACCTTGGATTTTTCAGTAGCCAGTTATAAACCAAAATATTGAAGCACCCTATATTTAAATAAAAATGTATTAATTTCTATTAAATCAAACGTGCTGATTTCGAAAAAAATAGTAAAAAAATTCCCAGGATTCTAGTTTTAGAAATACAAAGTATTATTTCCCCTTGAAAACTAACACGTTTATTTCACTTTGCCGGGCTATAACTAATGAACGGTAAAAGATACGTTAACGGGCGTTGCGGCAATCGATTTTATGGACTTTTCTACGTATGTAGACTAATTTTTAACTTTCGTGTTCAGCTGATACATTATTACCATGCAATAAATCAAAAAATGGTACCTTGGATTTTTCAGTAGCCAGTTATAAACCAAAATATTGAAACACCCTATATTTAAATAAAAATGTATCAATTTCTATTAAATCAAACGTGCTGATTTCGAAAAAAATAGTAAAAAAATTCCCAGGATTCTAGTTTTAGAAATACAAAGTACTATTTCCCCTTGAAAACTAACACGTTTATTTCACTTTGCCGGGCTATAACTAATGAAAGGTAAAAGATACGTTAATGGGCGTTGCGGCAATCGATTTTATGGACTTTTCTACGTATGTAGACTAATTTTTAACTTTCGTGTTCAGCTGATACATTATTACCATGCAATAAATCAAAAAATGGTACCTTGGATTTTTCAGTAGCCAGTTATAAACCAAAATATTGAAACACCCTATATTTAAATAAAAATGTATCAATTTCTATTAAATCAAACGTGCTGATTGCGAAAAAAATAGTAAAAAAATTCCCAGAATTCTAGTTTTAGAAATACAAAGTATTATTTCCCCTTGAAAACTAACACGTTTATTTCACTTTGCCGGGCTATAACTAATGAACGGTAAAAGATACGTTAACGGGCGTTGCGGCATTCGATTTTATGGACTTTTCTACGTACGTAGACTAATTTTTAACTTTCGTGTTCAGCTGATACATTATTACCATGCAATAAATCAAAAAAAGGTACCTTGGATTTTTCAGTAGCCAGTTATAAACCAAAATATTGAAACACCCTATATTTAAATAAAAATGTATCAATTTCTATTAAATCAAACGTGCTGATTTCGAAAAAAATAGTAAAAAAATTCCCAGGATTCTAGTTTTAGAAATACAAAGTATTATTTCCCCTTGAAAACTAACACGTTTATTTCACTTTGCCGGGCTATAACTAATGAACGGTAAAAGATACGTTAACGGGCGTTGCGGCAATCGATTTTATGGACTTTTCTACGTATGTAGACTAATTTTTAACTGTCGTGTTCAGCTGATACAATTATACCATGCAATAAATCAAAAAATGGTACCTTGGATTTTTCAGTAGCCAGTTAAAAACCAAAATATTGAAACACCCTATATTTAAATAAAAATGTATCAATTTCTATTAAATCAAACGTGCTGATTGCGAAAAAAATAGTAAAAAAATTTCCAGAATTCTAGTTTTAGAAATACAAAGTATTATTTCCCCTTGAAAACTAACACGTTTATTTCACTTTGCTGGGCTATAACTAATGAACGGTGAAAGATACGTTAACGGGCGTTGCGGCAATCGATTTTATGGACTTTTCTACGTATGTAGACTAATTTTTAACTTTCGTGTTCAGCTGATACATTATTACCATGCAATAAATCAAAAAATGGTATATTGGATTTTTCAGTAGCCAGTTATAAACCAAAATATTGAAACACCCTATATTTAAATAAAAATGTATCAATTTCTATTAAATCAAACGTGCTGATTTCGAAAAAAATAGTAAAAAAATTCCCAGGAGTCTAGTTTTAGAAATACAAAGTATTATTTCCCCTTGAAAACTAACACGTTTATTTCACTTTGCCGGGCTATAACTAATGAACGGTAAAAGATACGTTAACGAGCGTTGCGGCAATCGATTTTATGGACTTTTCTACGTATGTAGACTAATTTTTAACTTTCGTGTTCAGCTGATACATTATTACCATGCAATAAATCAAAAAATGGTACCTTGGATTTTTCAGTAGCCAGTTATAAACCAAAATATTGAAACACCCTATATTTAAATAAAAATGTATCAATTTCTATTAAATCAAACGTGCTGATTTCGAAAAAAATAGTAAAAAAATTCCCAGGATTCTAGTTTTAGAAATACAAAGTATTATTTCCCCTTGAAAACTAACACGTTTATTTCACTTTGCCGGGCTATAACTAATGAACGGTAAAAGATACGTTAACGGGCGTTGCGGCAATCGATTTTATGGACTTTTCTACGTATGTAGACTAATTTTTAACTTTCGTGTTCAGCTGATACATTATTACCATGCAATAAATCAAAAAATGGTACCTTGGATTTTTCAGTAGCCGGTTATAAACCAAAATATTTAAACAGCCTATATTTAAATAAAAATGTATCAATTTCTACTAAATCAAACGTGCTGATTGCGAAAAAAATAGTAAAAAAATTCCCAGGATTCTAGTTTTAAAAATACAAAGTATTATTTCCCCTTGAAAACTAACAAGTTTATTTCACTTTGCCGGGCTATAACTAATGAACGGTAAAAGATACGTTAACGGGCGTTGCGGCAATCGATTTTATGGACTTTTTTACGTATGTAGACTAATTTTTAACTGTCGTGTTCAGCTGATACAATTATACCATGCAATAAATCAAAAAATGGTACCTTGGATTTTTCAGTAGCCGGTTATAAACCAAAATATTTAAACAGCCTATATTTAAATAAAAATGTATCAATTTCTACTAAATCAAACGTGCTGATTGCGAAAAAAATAGTAAAAAAATTCCCAGGATTCTAGTTTTAAAAATACAAAGTATTATTTCCCCTTGAAAACTAACAAGTTTATTTCACTTTGCCGGGCTATAACTAATGAACGGTAAAAGATACGTTATCGGGCGTTGCGGCAATCGATTTTATGGACTTTTTTACGTATGTAGACTAATTTTTAACTGTCGTGTTCAGCTGATACAATTATACCATGCAATAAATCAAAAAATGGTACCTTGGATTTTTCAGTAGCCGGTTATAAACACCCTATATTTAAATAAAAATGTATCAATTTCTACTAAATCAAACGTGCTGATTGCGAAAAAAATAGTAAAAAAATTCCCAGGATTCTAGTTTTAAAAATACAAAGTATTATTTCCCCTTGAAAACTAACAAGTTTATTTCACTTTGCCGGGCTATAACTAATGAACGGTAAAAGATACGTTAACGGGCGTTGCGGCAATATATTTTATGTACTTTGCTATGTATGTAGACTAATTTTTAATTTTCGTGTTCAGCTGATACATTATTACCATGCAATAAATCAAAAAATGGTACCTTGGATTTTTCAGTAGCCAGTTATAAACCAAAATATTGAAACACCCTATATTTAAATAAAAATGTATCAATTTCTATTAAATCAAACGTGCTGATTTCGAAAAAAATAGTAAAAAAATTCCCAGGATTCTAGTTTTAAAAATACAAAGTATTATTTCCCCTTGAAAACTAACAAGTTTATTTCACTTTGCCGGGCTATAACTAATGAACGGTAAAAGATACGTTAACGGGCGTTGCGGCAATATATTTTATGTACTTTGCTATGTATGTAGACTAATTTTTAATTTTCGTGTTCAGCTGATACATTATTACCATGCAATAAATCAAAAAATGGTACCTTGGATTTTTCAGTAGCCGGTTATAAACCAAAATATTTAAACAGCCTATATTTAAATAAAAATGTATCAATTTCTACTAAATCAAACGTGCTGATTGCGAAAAAAATAGTAAAAAAATTCCCAGGATTCTAGTTTTAAAAATACAAAGTATTATTTCCCCTTGAAAACTAACACGTTTATTTCACTTTGCCGGGCTATAACTAATGAACGGTAAAAGATACGTTAACGGGCGTTGCGGCAATCGATTTTATGGACTTTTTTACGTATGTAGACTAATTTTTAACTTTCGTGTTCAGCTGATACATTATTACCATGCAATAAATCAAAAAATGGTACCTTGGATTTTTCAGTAGCCAGTTATAAACCAAAATATTGAAACACCCTATATTTAAATAAAAATGTATCAATTTCTATTAAATCGAACGTGCTGATTTCGAAAAAAATAGTAAAAAAATTCCCAGGATTCTAGTTTTAGAAATACAAAGTATTATTTCCCCTTGGAAACTAACACGTTTATTTCACTTTGCCGGGCTATAACTAATGAACGGTAAAAGATACGTTAACGAGCGTTGCGGCAATCGATTTTATGGACTTTTCTACGTATGTAGACTAATTTTTAACTTTCGTGTTCAGCTGATACATTATTACCATGCAATAAATCAAAAAATGGTACCTTGGATTTTTCAGTAGCCAGTTATAAACCAAAATATTGAAACACCCTATATTTAAATAAAAATGTATCAATTTCTATTAAATCAAACGTGCTGATTTCGAAAAAAATAGTAAAAAAATTCCCAGGGTTTTAGTTTTAGAAATACAAAGTATTATTTCCCCTTGAAAACTAACACGTTTATTTCACTTTGCCGGGCTATAACTAATGAACGGTAAAAGATACGTTAACGGGCGTTGCGGCAATCGATTTTATGGACTTTTCTACGTATGTAGACTAATTTTTAACTTTCGTGTTCAGCTGATACATTATTACCATGCAATAAATCAAAAAATGGTACCTTGGATTTTTCAGTAGCCAGTTATAAACCAAAATATTGAAACACCCTATATTTAAATAAAAATGTATCAATTTCTATTAAATCAAACGTGCTGATTTCGAAAAAAATAGTAAAAAAATTCCCAGGATTCTAGTTTTAGAAATACAAAGTATTATTTCCCCTTGAAAACTAACACGTTTATTTCACTTTGCCGGGCTATAACTAATGAACGGTAAAAGATACGTTAACGGGCGTTGCGGCAATCGATTTTATGGACTTTTCTACGTATGTAGACTAATTTTTAACTGTCGTGTTCAGCTGATACAATTATACCATGCAATAAATCAAAAAATGGTACCTTGGATTTTTCAGTAGCCGGTTATAAACCAAAATATTTAAACAGCCTATATTTAAATAAAAATGTATCAATTTCTACTAAATCAAACGTGCTGATTGCGAAAAAAATAGTAAAAAAATTCCCAGGATTCTAGTTTTAAAAATACAAAGTATTATTTCCCCTTGAAAACTAACATGTTTATTTCACTTTGCCGGGCTATAACTAATGAACGGTAAAAGATACGTTAACGGGCGTTGCGGCAATCGATTTTATGGACTTTTTTACGTATGTAGACTAATTTTTAACTTTCGTGTTCAGCTGATACATTATTACCATGCAATAAATCAAAAAATGGTACCTTGGATTTTTCAGTAGCCAGTTATAAACCAAAATATTGAAACACCCTATATTTAAATAAAAATGTATCAATTTCTATTAAATCAAACGTGCTGATTTCGAAAAAAATAGTAAAAAAATTCCCAGGATTCTAGTTTTAGAAATACAAAGTATTATTTCCCCTTGAAAACTAACACGTTTATTTCACTTTGCCGGGCTATAACTAATGAACGGTAAAAGATACGTTAACGGGCGTTGCGGCAATCGATTTTATGGACTTTTCTACGTATGTAGACTAATTTTTGACTGTCGTGTTCAGCTGATACAATTATACCATGCAATAAATCAAAAAATGGTACCTTGGATTTTTCAGTAGCCGGTTATAAACCAAAATATTTAAACAGCCTATATTTAAATAAAAATGTATCAATTTCTACTAAATCAAACGTGCTGATTGCGAAAAAAATAGTAAAAAAATTCCCAGGATTCTAGTTTTAGAAATACAAAGTATTATTTCCCCTTGAAAACTAACACGTTTATTTCACTTTGCCGGGCTATAACTAATGAACGGTAAAAGATACGTTAACGGGCGTTGCGGCAATATATTTTATGGACTTTGCTACGTATGTAGACTAATTTTTAACTTTCGTGTTCAGCTGATACATTATTACCATGCAATAAATCAAAAAATGGTACCTTGGATTTTTCAGTAGCCAGTTATAAACCAAAATATTGAAACACCCTATATTTAAATAAAAATGTATCAATTTCTATTAAATCAAACGTGCTGATTTCGAAAAAAATAGTAAAAAAATTCCCAGGGTTCTAGTTTTAGAAATACAAAGTATTATTTCCCCTTGAAAACTAACACGTTTATTTCACTTTGCCGGGCTATAACTAATGAACGGTAAAAGATACGTTAACGGGCGTTGCGGCAATCGATTTTATGGACTTTTCTACGTATGTGGACTAATTTTTAACTTTCGTGTTCAGCTGATACATTATTACCATGCAATAAATCAAAAAATGGTACCTTGGATTTTTCAGTAGCCAGTTATAAACCAAAATATTGAAACACCCTATATTTAAATAAAAATGTATCAATTTCTATTAAATCAAACGTGCTGATTTCGAAAAAAATAGTAAAAAAATTCCCAGGATTCTAGTTTTAGAAATACAAAGTATTATTTCCCCTTGAAAACTAACACGTTTATTTCACTTTGCCGGGCTATAACTAATGAACGGTAAAAGATACGTTAACGGGCGTTGCGGCAATCGATTTTATGGACTTTTCTACGTATGTAGACTAATTTTTAACTGTCGTGTTCAGCTGATACAATTATACCATGCAATAAATCAAAAAATGGTACCTTGGATTTTTCAGTAGCCAGTTATAAACCAAAATATTTAAACAGCCTATATTTAAATAAAAATGTATCAATTTCTACTAAATCAAACGTGCTGATTGCGAAAAAAATAGTAAAAAAATTCCCAGGATTCTAGTTTTAAAAATACAAAGTATTATTTCCCCTTGAAAACTAACATGTTTATTTCACTTTGCCGGGCTATAACTAATGAACGGTAAAAGATACGTTAACGGGCGTTGCGGCAATCGATTTTATGGACTTTTTTACGTATGTAGACTAATTTTTAACTTTCGTGTTCAGCTGATACATTATTACCATGCAATAAATCAAAAAATGGTACCTTGGATTTTTCAGTAGCCAGTTATAAACCAAAATATTGAAACACCCTATATTTAAATAAAAATGTATCAATTTCTATTAAATCAAACGTGCTGATTTCGAAAAAAATAGTAAAAAAATTCCCAGGATTCTAGTTTTAGAAATACAAAGTATTATTTCCCCTTGAAAACTAACACGTTTATTTCACTTTGCCGGGCTATAACTAATGAACGGTAAAAGATACGTTAACGGACGTTGCGGCAGTCGATTCTACGGACTTTTCTAAGTATGTACACTAATTTTTAACTGTCGTGTTCAGCTGATACAATTATACCATGCAATAAATCAAAAAATGGTACCTTGGATTTTTCAGTAGCCAGTTATAAACCAAAATATTTAAGCACCCTATATTTAAATAAAAATGTATGAATTTCTACTAAATCAAACGTGCTGATTGCGAAAAAAAGAGTATAAAAAATCTAAGGATTCTAGTTTTAGTAATACAAAGTATTATTTCCCCTTGAAAACTAACACTTTTATTTCACTTTGCCGGGCTATAACTAATGAACGGTAAAAGATACGTTAACGGGCGTTGCGGCAATCGATTCTATGGACTTTTCTACGTATGTAGACTAATTTTTAACTTTCGTGTTCAGCTGATACATTATTACCATGCAATAAATCAAAAAATGGTACCTTGGATTTTTCAGTAGCCAGTTATAAACCAAAATATTGAAACACCCTATATTTAAATAAAAATGTATCAATTTCTATTAAATCAAACGTGCTGATTTCGAAAAAAATAGTAAAAAAATTCCCAGGATTCTAGTTTTAGAAATACAAAGTATTATTTCCCCTTGAAAACTAACACGTTTATTTCACTTTGCCGGGCTATAACTAATGAACGGTAAAAGATACGTTAACGGACGTTGCGGCAATCGATTCTACGGACTTTTCTAAGTATGTACACTAATTTTTAACTGTCGTGTTCAGCTGATACAATTATACCATGCAATAAATCAAAAAATGGTACCTTGGATTTTTCAGTAGCCAGTTATAAACCAAAATATTTAAGCACCCTATATTTAAATAAAAATGTATGAATTTCTACTAAATCAAACGTGCTGATTGCGAAAAAAAGAGTATAAAAAATCTAAGGATTCTAGTTTTAGTAATACAAAGTATTATTTCCCCTTGAAAACTAACACTTTTATTTCACTTTGCCGGGCTATAACTAATGAACGGTAAAAGATACGTTAACGGGCGTTGCGGCAATCGATTCTATGGACTTTTCTACGTATGTAGACTAATTTTTAACTTTCGTGTTCAGCTGATACAATATTACCATGCAATAAATCAAAATCGATTATATGGACGTTTCTACGTATGTATATTTTTAGAATTGTAGTATTGGAGTTATCGTCGGAGGAAAATTTGTCATACACACACACACACACACACACACACACACATACAGACATCATCGTAAAACTAGTAAAATCGTATTCTAGGGACCTGAAGGTGACAGATGATAAAAATATTTGTTCTACTTCCTATTGAAAAAGAATTCACAATATTTGTTGTCAGCATTTTGTAAATAACATAACAAATATATTTTGCTGAGTCTAGTTATTTAAGTTACGCATAAAGACACGTATTGAATAAAAATAAATACTTTGAGAGAGTATAAAAAGGATATGAAATAAAAATAATTTCATACCGTGTACCGTGAGCAAATCAGCGTAGCTACTCAGAGTTTAGCGATGAATTCAAAAATCCTTTTTGGTTTCGCATTAGCGATGTTCATCGTTATAGCTGAGGTAAGTCAAATATTATTTAAAAACTTTTAAAAATAAAAAAAAAATACCTTTTTTCATGTAAAAAAATAAGTGTAACAAATTATGAGGGCATATAGTACTGACCAAAATGAGTAAAAAAAGTTTAATCAACATGGGTCCGATCTTCAACTGTTTTTGAGAAAGAGACCATTTTGTATTATAATCGAAAAAAAAAACATAGACAAAGATAGTGGTAGAACAGAATTTTGTGTATGCCAGTAAATAGACTCTAAAAAAACAATAACATATTATATGAAACATTTTTTTTCATTTTCTAATAGTTACGAAGTTATTTGAAAACTAAATATTGGCCAAGGACGCCATAACATTTTGGTGTTATCAAAACTACTTTCCGTTTCGTCTAAAAATTTTTACGTGGCTCATTTTTTGTAAAATTGTAAATATCTCGGAAACTATTAGAGATATCAGGTTGATCTTTACGCCAATCGATTCAGGAAGGTTGAAACTATATTTTTGCATAAAATAATTATTAACAGTAGAGTGGTTCAAAAGATATTAAATGATAAACTTGAAAAAACAATTTAACATTATGTAATTTAAATTAAACTACATGAAAACATTTTAAATACTTCTTAACTGTATAAAGTTTATTCAAAATTTTCTAAACTATACTTCCCAACTGTCTAAAATTATTTCAGAATTACCCAAAACTATTTTAAATACTTCTTAACTGTTTAAAATTTATTCAGAATTGTCTAAAACTATTTTAAATACTTCCCAACTATTTAAAATGATTCAGAATTATCCAAAACTGTTTCAAATGCTTCCCAACTGTCTTAAATTTATTCAGAACTGTCTCAAACTGTTTTAATTTATTTCCAACTGTCTAAAATTTATTTAGAATTCTCAGAAACTATTTTAAATACTTCTCAACTGTCTAAAATTATTCAGAATTGTTCAAAACTGTTTCAAATACTTTCCAACTGTCTTAAATTTATTCAGAATTGTCTAAAAGTGTTTTAATTTATTCTCAACAGTCTAAAATTGATTTGCAACTGTCAGAAACTATTTTAAATACATTCCAACTGTCTAAAGTGATTCAGAATTGTCTAAAACTGTTTCAATTTGTTCCCAACTGTCTAAAATTTATTCAGAATTATTTAAAACTGTTTCAAATATTTTCCAATTGTCTTAAATTTATTCAGAATTGTCTAAAACTGTTTTAATTTCTTTCCAACTGTCTAAAATTTATTTAAAAGTCCCTGAAAATGTTTTAAATACTTCTCAACTGCCTAAAATTATTCAGAATTGTTCAAAACTGTTTCAAATACTTTCCAATTGTCTTAAATTTATTTAAAATTGTCTAAAACTGTTTTAATTTATTTCCAACTGTCTAAAATTTATTTAGAATTCTCAAAAACTATTTTAAATACTTCCCAACTGTCTAAAATTATTCAGAATTGTCCAAAACTGTTTCAAATGCTTCCCAACTGTCTTAATTTTATTTATTATTATCAGCGACGATTGTCATGCTCATCCTACTAACTGATCAGTTTTTTATTTTGTCAAAATTAGATATTATAATGGTTTTTATTACTATTTCGTCAAAATTGAATAAAATATTGTACGAACCACGTGAGGTAAGAATGTTTATTCACTCGAAGAAATTAACTCACTCGCCCTTACGGGCTCGTAAGCTAAACTTTCTTCTCATGAATAAACATTACCTTAGCTCACTTGATGTGTAAATATCTATTATTAATATACTTTTACAAAATAAATAGTCGCCATTTTGAACTGGTTCAAGTAAAACTATGATATTTTGGTGTCATTTCTCTGAAGATAATGACCACTAACTTGTTTATTTTATCCTCTAGGTATCAGGACGCTCTTGCTCAGGTTTAGGAGGAAAGGATTACTGCCCTTCGTGTAATCCTGCATACTTGAGATCCGTTTCTGTAAAGGGCCCCGCCCCTAAATGTCTTGGAAAAAACGTCGCAGAAGTATGTAACTTTGGCAAAGTTAAACCAGCCCACGTACCTAGACCAAAACACGATTTTAAACAGAAAAAAAGCGTAAGTAAATTTTGGCATACTAAATTTTTTTCACAGCCGAGAGTCTGTAAAATGACAATTTTACTGCCTATGGAAAAAAAAATCTGTTATGGCCAGCGCAATACCTCTCGCCATTTCCATTTTATGTTATGTAAGTATTGTATTGCACTTCGCTTTCGGACCGTCGTTTTATAACAAAAAAATTACAGAACTTTACGCAAATATTGTTTTTTATTGTATTTAACATATCTTCTGCACACATATAATTCTAATTATATCTATTTTTCATTGTATGAGGAAGTTTTTAAATGTCAGAGATTCTTCCAGTTCATTAACAAGATTGGCGGTATTTCTGATGGATATATGCATTTCGCCTATAATTTCAAATATTTAATTAATAAAACAATAAGAAAGATTAAATATACTTCCCAGAAAAAGCTATCAGAATGTCACTAAAACTGTTCATTTTTGACACTGATATGTGTCGTTTACAAACTATGTTATAAACATTGGAATTTGTCAACTGGTTTCCTTAGTGCCTTAGCCTCTGCGATTAGTTTACTCTATAAATTATAGTGTCTTTATCTCTAAATCTATACAAGATAAAATAAATTTTTTAAGTGTATTAGATGGAGAATTTTATGTTCTTCAATATTTAATAAAAAAAAACTACGCTAATGAACTGGAAGAATCTTTGACATTTAGGAACTTCCTCATACAATGAAAAATAGATATAATTAGAATTGTGCAGAAGACATGTTAAATACAATAAAAAACAATTTTTGGGTAAAGTTCTGTAATTTTTACCTCTCGCTAAGAGAGGTATTGGATTCATGCTAAAATTCGCATATCCAGATTTTATTGAATAAGCACGATTTAAGGTCCCTAGAATCCGATTATAACATTTTTAAAATGATGTCTGTGTGTGTGTATGTATGTCTGGATGTTGCAGACACTATTCCTCAAAAACTATAAGACTTAAAAAATATTTAACTGCAGTTTCTTCAATCTGACATTCCTGGGAAGAGCTGAAAAGGTTTTGGTAATAATTGAACAGCCGGAAGTAGTAGTTTCTTACAAAAATTCTTCTAAATATAATTTTTGGGAGTTTTTTTTTTATTACATATTGAAGAACATAAAATTCTGCATCTAATACACTTAAAATTTTAATTATATCTTGTATAGATTTAGAGATAAAGACACTATAATTTATAGAGTATACTAATCGCAGAGGCTAAGGCACTAAGGAAACCAGTTGACAATTCCAATGTTTATAACATTCTGATAGCTTTTTCTGGAAAGTATATTTCATTTTTCTTTTTGTTTTATTAGTTAAATATTTGAAATTATAGGTAAAATTGTGGTAAAATGCATATATCCATCAGAAATACCTCCAATTTGGTTAATGAATTGGAACAATCTCTGACATTTAGAAACTTCCTCATACAATGAAAAATATATATAATTAGAATTATATGTGTGCAGAAGACATGTTAAATACAATAAAAAACAATATTTGGGTAAAGTTCTGTAATATGTAATACAATACTTATATAGCCTAATATGGAAATGGCGAGAGGTCTTGTGCTGGCCACAACAGATTTTTTAAACAGCGTTTTAGTTAGAACAAGGCTTGTGCTTCCAGCTAATATGTTCAAAACTGCACTAAACATAGATTTACAGTTTCGGCAGCATTCATTGCTTCAGCTATAAATCTTCTATTTCACTGCCTAGTTAAACAAACAACTATTTTTCCAGTCGGCTGCTTGCGACGCAAGGCCCTTGATCCCAGCCCCCGACCACATGCACGACTTCTCCCAAGACGTTGACGAAGTCGACACTTCTTATTTAGCTCAATCATCATCTTGCGGTAGTCGCCCATTATATCCAGTAGATGCAGTCTCAATGTCTTTAGTATCGAGACTTCAAGACACTTGGGCCGCGTCTCCAGCCGAAGAACGTCTTCAATATGGATTTTACAGTGCCCCTCAAGAGGCACCTATCGTTGCTGGTAGGTCTGGAATAGATGAAGAGAAACTGCAGGCTGTTGAGAGGCCAGTAGTTGAGCTCAGGGGTCCTCAACTAGCTTCTACTTCCGGTACTGGATGTGCGAAGGAGGAAATTGTTTTGGAAGCGAACCCACAACCTCTGCCGTATTTGAGTTATACTGATGTTGGGTTCCTCCCAGAAGAAGGTACGTTTTTGAAATCATACTGCTGTAATACTTGCCAACTGTCTTAAATTATTTTAGAATTGTCTAAAACTGTTATAAATAGTTCCCAACTGTCTTAAATTTATTTAAAATTGTCCAAAACTGTTTCAAATACTTCCCAACTGTCTAAAATTATTTCAGAATTTTCTAAAACTGTTTTCATTTATTCCCAACTGTCTAAAATTTATTCAGAATTGTCCAAAACTGTTTTAAATACTTCCCAACTGTCTAAAATTTATTCAGAATAATCTAAAACTATTTTAAATACCATCTCAACTGTCTAAAATTATTCAGAATGTCCGAAACTGTCTCAAATACTTCCCAACTGTTTAAATTTATTCAGAATTGTCTAAAACTGTTTTATTTTATTCCCAACTGTCTAAAATTTATTTAGAAGTCTCTGAAAATGTTTTAAATACTTCCCAACTGTCTTAAATTTATTCAAAATTGTCTAAAACTGTTAAAAATAGTTCCCAACTATCTAAAATTTATTCAGAATTGTCTAAAACTGTTTTAATTTATTCCCAACTGTCTAAAATTTATTCAGAATTGTCTAAAACTGTTTTAATTTATACCCAACTGTCTAAAATTTATTTAGAAGTCTCTGAAAATGTTTTAAATATTTCCCAACTGTCTTAAATTTATTCAGAATTGTCTAAAACTGTTAAAAATAGTTCCCAACTGTCAAAAATTTATTTAGAATTTTTAGGAACTATTTTAAATATTTCCCAACTGTCTAAAATTATTCAGAACTGTCTAAAACTGTTTTAAATACTTTCCAACTGTCTTAAATTTATTCAGAATTATCTAAAACTGTTTTATTTTATTCCCAACTGTCTAAAATTATTTCAGAATTATTTAAAACTGTTTTATTTTATTCCCAACTGTCTAAAATTATTTCAGAATTATCTAAAACAGTTTTATTTTTTCCCAACTGTCTAAAATTTATTTAGAACTATCTAAAACTATTTTATATACTTCTCAACTGTCTTAAATTATTCAGAATTGTTCAAAACTGTCTCAAATACTTCCCAACTGTTTAAAATTATTCAGAATTGTCTAAAACTGTTTTAAATACTTCCCAATTGTCTTGAATGTATTCAGAAATACTTAATACTGTTTCAATTTATTTTCAACTGTCTGAAATTTATTTAGAACTATCTAAAACTTTTTTAAATACTTCCCAACTGTCTAAATTTATTCAAAATTGTTCAAAACTGTTCCAAATACCTTCCAACTGTATAAAATTAGTTCAGAATTGTCTAAAACTGTCTTAATTTATTCCCAACTGTCTAAAATTTATTCAGAACTATCTGAAACTATTTTAAATACTTCTCAACTATCTTAAATTTTTCAGAATTGCCCAAAACTGTTCCAATTTATTCCCAACTGTTTAAAATTTATTTAAAAGTCTCTGAAACTATTTAAATATAGGGATATTAAATAAAAAACTGTTGTCAACTGTCTAAACTTTGTTCAAAATATTTTAAAATGTATTTTCTTCTTTTCTAGTGAACCATCCAAAGTTCATTACTTCCTGCAAACGTAAAGGACGTACGGAGTCGTGCTCATGTGAAGATAGCAGTAGTAGCGAAGAAGACTATAAATACGTAGTCAAAACCAAGAAGGGAAAACCTTGCAGCAGTTAATAATGTTGTTCTTGTTGTGTTTTGAAGGATAAATAAAGTTGTTTAATTGATTTTGTTGTTTCAATTTATTTGTTAAACTAAGATAATAAACTAAGTCAAATTTCTGAAATGATTTTTAAATAAACTAAGTTAAATTTTAAGTTAATCCCAACCCCCGATCATATGCATGACTTCTCCCAAGATGTTGACGAAGTTGACACTTCTCATATTTAGCTCAAACATACAATAATAACAAAATTATTTTTCAGATAAACTAAGCCAAAATCCGGAAATGTATTTTAGGGAAACGAAGTCAAAAGTTTGAATAAACGTAGTCAAATTCCAGGAATAAATTTTTTAGATAAACTTAGTCAAAACCTTTATATAAACTAAGTCTAATGTTTAGGTAAACAAAATTAATTCTATAAATAAACTAAGTCAAGTTAAAATCCGGCAATAAGTTTTTTGATAAACTAGTCAAAACCAAAAGTTTAAATATACTAAGTTGAATTTCATGAATGATTTTTGTAGATAAACTAAGTGAAAATCTTTAGACCACCTTAGGCTGTGTCCGATGTCGCATTTTGACATTTAGTATTTATGATTTAGGTCTTCCTCACATAAATACAACTCCGAATGGCACACTAGTAATATCCATTGGTTTGTATGGCAACACTTTACAACAACAAAAATGAATTATACAATCCGATTCAATTTGATGCTTGAGAGTAAATGTTTGTATTATATTGATGATTTCAATATCTCTCTTAGCGAGAGGTAATAAAAAAGTTGGGTCCCATATTTTGAGAACCACTGGTTGAAAAAAATATTTTCACTTTTCTTTAAATTTATCTTGTGAAATAAAAATTGTGTGACCATTTAACCATCTTTGTAGCTCATATAGTCATATAAGTCAAAATGGAGGGAAAAATTTCAGATGGTGCATCTCGTACCAAAAAATTGGGTAAAGATACGCCCTTAAAACTATAAAATATGCAATCTGCATACTTTTCTTACCCTGTATACCAAATTTTATTCAAATCGGTCCATTAGTTCCTAAATAATTTTAAAAAATGTAAAATATTGCACACAAGTCGAAATGGAGGGAAAAATTTGAGATGGTGCATTTCGTACCAAAAAATTGGGTAAAGATACGTTCTTAAAACTATAAAATATGCAATCTGCATACTTTTCTTACCCTGTATACCAAATTTTATTCAAATCGGTCCATTAGTTCCTAAATAATTTAAAAAAATGTAAAATATTGCACACAAGTCGAAATGGAGGGAAAAATTTGAGATGGTGCATTTCGTACCAAAAAATTGGGTGAAGATACGCCCTTAAAACTATAAAATATGCAATCTGCATACTTTTCTTACCCTGTATACCAAATTTTATTCAAATCGGTCCATTAGTTCCTAAATAATTTAAAAAATGTAAAATATTGCACACAAGTCGAAATGGAGGGAAAAATTTGAGATGGTGCATCTCGTACCAAAAAATTGGCTAAAGATACGTTCTTAAAACTATAAAATATGCAATCTGCATATTTTTTTTACCTAGTATACAAAATTTTATCCAAATCGGTTTATTAGTTCCTAAATAATTTTAAAAAATGTAAAATATTGCACACAAATCAAAATGTGATTATTTATTTAGGCTGTATCTGATGTCGCATTTTGACATTTAGTATTTAGGATTTAGGTCTTCTTCACATAAATACAACTCCGAATGGCACACTAGTGATATCCATTGGTTTGTATGGCAACACTTTAGAACAACAAAAATGAATTATACAATTCGATTCAATTTGATGCTTGAGAGTAAATGTTAATATTATATTTCTTAAAATAGAAGCTAAGAAGCTATTTTTTGACAGTAAATTTGACGTTTTGTACAAATTATAGCAACGAACATGATTTGTTTAATTAGTGCGCGTCAACTTCAAGGCAGAGTGTGCTCCTGCAAAACCCTAAAATCTAATTCCTAAAATCCTAAATAATCACTAGATTTAGGGCATATTAATTTAGGATTTAGATATTAGGGTGATAAAAGTGCAACATTGGACATAGCTTTAATTAGATGTTTATATCTAAAGAAATACGACAGTAATTTTCAATAATAATGAGTTTCTGTAAATAAAGCGATATAAAACTGAATACATCCCTGTTTTTATACCTATATATTGCTTGTTTATTCCTTTGCAAATCTGCTATAACTACAGGTTAACAAAAATCTGTTGCGGCTAACACAAGACCTCTCGCCATTTCTATATTAAGCTATATAAGTTGTGTTTAACATTTCCAATTTTAAATGGCACAAAAGTGACCCCTGTGGTGCACTCTCCACGCCAGCTATGAGTGCCCGTGAGGTGACGCCTGGTAAGCGCCCACACGGTAAAATATATCGTCATCATTACCGATGTCTACATGTGTTGTAGATACTGGCACACCCAGAAATGGGTAATATGCCGTGATGATATATTTATTTATTTATTTTAACATTTCTGGTGCATACACAAAAATAGAATTTTTAATATATTTATTTATTTATTATTATTGTTAATATTGTCTTTACAAGCAAATAATATTACTACCAAGTTTATATCTCTATCCATTTTTGAATTATTGCCCCGAAAGTCAATATACCCCATATTTGGATACAAACTTCAAAATTTTCAAAAATCTAATTTTTATGTATATAGATACTTCTCAATGCGCTGATTCCAGATTTTCAAACCGCAGGTCGATATCTCTTTTCGTTCTCGAGATATTTAGATTCAAAATTTTGTTCAAAACTGCCCATTTTTGGGTAGTAACCCAAAAATGGGTCGAGATATGAATTTGACGACACGACCATTCGATTCTACAGGCAAAATTACATAAGTGTACCAATTTTCATAATTTTTAAACACTGCATATAGTCTCTAAAGCAAAATAACTGAAAATGGCCAAAATCTGAAAAAATCGTAAGGGGTACCCCTTAGGATTTTTTCAGATTTTGGCCATTTTCAAACTTATATTCATAAAAAATGAACCGGTGGGACAAAAATTATGAAAATTGGTACACTTATGTAATTTTGCCCGTAGAATCGAATGGCGTTGTCGCCAAATTCATATCTCGACCCATTTTTGGGTTACTACCCAAAAATGGGCAGTTTCGAGCAAAACTTTGATTCTAAATATCTCGAGAACGAAAAGAGATATCGACCTGCGGTTTCAAAATTTGGAATCAGCGTATTGAGAAGTATCTAGATACATAAAAATTAGATTTTTGAAAATTTTGAAGTTTTTATCTAAATATGGGGTATATTGTTTGTTTACTTATACCTATAACAAATCCCGTAGAATCGAATGGTGATATTTCTAAAACAATATTCACACCCAGTTTCGGGTAAATTAGGAAAATAATTTTGATTTTAATGTTACGGCAATATTAGGAAGCATAACATGTAATTTTAAATATATATGTATGTAGAAACATATTTAAAAACATTTGAAATAGAATTGCGTGTAATATAAACAAAACAGCTGTATTTAATAAACAAAATAAAATCAAAACATGCGCAAATATAAACAAAATAAAATCGAAACATGCCTACTCTAAGGTTACTACATTATTTTGATTTTTTGATGAGTATATAAAGTAGAATTTCAATTGTTAATTACAGTCAACTGTCTTTAGTTACTAGGTACATTCAGAGAAGAAAAATAACGGTTTTGGTTTCAAAATGAAGTTGTTTTTGTCTCTGATTGTACTTGGATTTTGTGTCTATATTCAGGCTGAATGTGATTGTGACTGCCCTGACGTAAGTAACGATTTTTAAATTTATTTTTCCTACAACCGTGCGTAAAGTATGTACTTTACGCACTCTTTATAATATGTAAAGTGTAACTTTTAAAACAGTAGTGCATGAAAAGTATTTTTAATTAATCCGAAAATAACTATTAAATTTTTATTTTATATTTTTAGAAGAGATTACCTGTACAAACATGTCCGGAACCCGATCCGGAAGTGAAAGTAATTTATACCGGAACAGCCTGTGAATGTCCAAAAGTGAGTATTTGAAAATATAATAATAATGACGCAGTGTTTCACAAACAATATTAGGAATTTAATACTTAGTCTAATAGGTTTTACTATTTATAATAGTTTATTCACAATCATTATAGTAATATACCGATTCCTATTTTGGAGGTTGGGCCATACGTCATTCCTAACTTTAATGACAATCTCTTGGGTTGGAAATAAAGGCCTATTTATAATGAAGTAACGTAAAACGCAACGCAACGACGCAACGTAAGCAGTAACGCAAACACAAAATATGTGATTTATAATAACGCCGAAGACAGCATTTCTAACCAATCAAAAGAATTCTGTATATATTGTTGAAATTCAACTCGCTTTTATTTATAGTCTTAATGACACATGACATAAATAAATGTATAAAATAATTTGATTAGAAATGGACAGTGACGACGATATAGCTGCGGCAATACTGTTTCTGGCTCGGTGATTCTGGATTAATTCGATTTCCTATCATCCATAATTATTCTTCGTATCGCTTTGAAAATCTAACCGGTCTAACCATAAAATGTAGAATTTATTATGTAATTTTGACAGTTCAGGAACATATCGATAATACAGATTTTTATAGTAAAACTGAAACACTGAATTCTGATTGGCTAGAGGTACAAAAGTAAGGTAGAAAGATGAAAGTTGGTCAGCTTTGGCGTTGCGTTGCGTTACGTTACTTCTCCGGCTCTGCATTGCGTTTCATTATAAAAGGGTATATGCTGTACCGTACATTTATCTTTTGCGTTACCTTACTGCAACTACGTTACCGCTTGCGTTACTTCATTATAAATAGGCCTTAACAGATTTCACTTCCATTTCTTGGGTTGGAAATGTTTATGTAGGGGTTGCCTAGCAACATTGCCGTAGATCCCCATAATTAAGTAGGCTAAACAAATTTTAAGACAGCTGTCAAAATATTAATAAAATTATAGGTTATAACTAATTGATTTATTTTGAAAATGATTGATTTAAAATGAGGATGATTGTGAATAAAATAGTATACATAACCTCGGTGGGAGTTTCATAACAGCCTCGCGCTTTATCTCACCTCGAGGCTTCGCCTCTCGGTAATATACATAAACCCTCGGCTGTAATGAAACATCTCCCACCTCGGATGTAATATACTATTACTATATTTTATGTAGAATGGGGTATTCCACTCAATTTTTTTTATTATTTTAAATAAAACTTCACTCAGTTTTAAAGCAATTCATAGTATTAAAAAATCTGATGTGGTCAACACAAAACCTCCCGCCATTCAATTTTTATTAATTTAAATACATATCTACGTATTTACTAACGCTGCAAACTGTTCCATTGCAGAAAACTATTGCTTTATTTACTATTTTTTTTTTTAAAATGTCACTATTATAATTTCAAGTAATTAGTTTTTTGACAGACATTTACTGTCAGTTACATTCATTTGAAATATGAACTGTGTAACAAAGGAATTGTGTTTATCTTAGGCTTCGGGACTAATAAAAAAATTATTTTTAAATTTATCTGTACTATATATAAAAAAAGTATTAATGTATTCCTGTAGAAAATTCAATAATCTTTAATTTTCATAAGACATAAAATACGAAAAAATGGCATTTTTTGAATAAAAACCATTATGAGCTTCAGGTAAAGTGCCATTTCCGGTTATCCGATTTACACCAAAATCTAATGGCTTCTTTTCATATTAAAATAGGATAGAAATACAAGGTTTCAGAATTTTCATACACACACATACAGACATACAGACATCATCGTGAAAATGTTAAAATTGGATTCTAGGGACCTTAAAAAGTGGTCATTTACTAAAATCTGTATATGTGATTTTTAGCACGATCCCTATACCTCCCTTACCAAGGGTAGTGGGAGGTAAAAATCTTAATTGTTCCTAGTTTAACAATATTTTATTTTCGAGAAATTAGTGTAACGTCACATTCCCCCTATACTTGTCTTTCTCACACACACTGCTCTGAGTACGCTACAAGAGAAAGATAACAATTGTATGACGTCAATTTCCCCTTTTAGCAAATGTGAAATATCTCGTAAAGTAATTATTGAAAAAAATGTTTTCATTGTTTTAACTATTATTTATTGAGCCATACTTTAAATTAAATTGAACTTCGCCATTGCATTTAAGACAAATTATTATGAAGAGAGGCTCATATAAACCAAGTGTTTTAAACTTAAAATAATTTTGCATTTGTTTTTCAGGCCTTACCATACCGTGTTCAAGTTCCCGTAGCAGAAGAACGACCACAAAAACACAAATATAATGTCCATGTACCTCAAAGGAAAACGTGTGAACGTGAACATTGTGAACGTTTTATATATAACGTTAAAGTAGAAGACCCTGCAGAAAAAGATCCTAAACCATCATCATATCCAATAATTGTCCAAAAACAAAATCAGAGACATAGGGATACCTGCCAAAAAGAATCGGTGCAATATATTTATGATACAAAAATAGAAGAACCATCAGAGTTAACTAAACTTGAAGGACTTACTGCCAAATTGGATACTATCGTCCTACCCGCAAAAGGTTTGTAAAAAAATATTTTATTTTAAGATTATTAATGACTAGATTTCGGAAAATATGCTCTCTCAACAATTGATGCGTTCGCTGCGCTCACGCGTTCACATGTCTCCATCATTAATCACCTCAATAACACACTTCATAGTTAAATAACTATTAAGTCTCGATTATTAATTACCAATTAAAAAGTCTCGATTATTAATTTTCATATTTTTTTTAGATTGTTTACAACGTTGCTGCCCATATGCCTCAGTTAGTTGTGAAGAAAGTGACTCTTCAAGTTCTTCAAGCTCATCAAGTGAAGAATCCGAATCTTCAAGCTCTTCATCCAGCGAAGAATGCGATGATAGTAGCTCTTCTTCATCATCATCCGAAGAAAGCTGTTCGTTAGATTGCTCCTCTTCGTCGTCATCTTCTGAAGAATCATGTTCGTCTGACTCTGAATCCAGTGAAGAATCTTGCAGTTTGGACTGTTCAAGTGAAGAAAGTGATTCCTCATCATCTTCGTCATCATCTGAAGAAGATAGTAGTTCCGAATCAAACCAGTTCTGTGGGTGCGATAGCTCAAGTGAAGAAAGCGACTCTTCTTCTTCATCATCTGAAGAAAGCTGTTCTTCTGACTCTTCATCTTCGTCCTCATCTTCTGAAGAATCTTGCAGTTTGGACTGCTCAAGTGACGAAAGCGATTCTTCATCTTCATCATCATCTGAGGAATCTTGTGGATGCGACAGCAGTTCTTCTGACTCTGAATCATCTTCCTCATCTTCCGAAGAAAGCTGTGGATGTAATATAAGAAAGTTATGTTGTTACTCGAGCGAAGAAAGTGATTCTTCATCATCATCATCTTCTGAAGAATCTTGTGGATGCGATAGCAGCTCTTCTGACTCTGAATCCAGTGAAGAGTCTTGCAGTTTGGACTGCTCAAGTGATGAAAGCGATTCCTCATCTTCGTCCTCATCTTCATCATCTGAAGAAAGCTGCTCGTCTGACTCCTCCTCATCTTCTGAAGACTCTAGTGGATGTGATAACAGCTGTAGCATTAGTGAAGATAGCAGCTCATCCAGTTCTGAATCTAGCGAATCTTCTTGTTGGGACTACTTCTCCAGCGAAGAAAGTGACTCTTCGTCGTCATCTTCGGCCTCATCTTCCTCTTCATCCGAAGAAAGCTGTTCTTCTGACTCCGAATCAAGCGAAGAGAGTGATTCATCATCTTCATCTTCCTCATCTGAAGAATCTTGCAGTTTGGACTGCTCAAGTGATGAAAGCGAATCTTCATCTTCATCTTCATCATCCTCCGAGGAATCTTGTGGATGCGACAGCAGTTCTTCTGACTCGGAATCATCTTCCTCATCCTCCGAAGAAAGCTGTGGATATAATATAAGAAAGTTATGTTGTTACTTGAGCGAAGAAAGTGATTCTTCATCATCCTCATCTTCTGAAGAATCTTGTGGATGCGACAGCAGCTCTTCTGACTCTGAGTCTTCTGCTTCAAGCGATTCTTGTTCCTGGGACTACTCCAGCGAAGAAAGCGACTCTTCCTCATCATCGTCTGAAGAAAGCTGTTCTTCTGACTCTTCATCTTCGTCCTCATCTTCTGAAGAATCATGTGGATGCGATAGCAGTTCTTCTGAATCATCTGAAGAATCATGCAGTTTAGATTGCTCAAGTGATGAAAGCGATTCCTCATCTTCATCTTCGTCCTCATCTTCCTCTTCATCCGAAGAAAGCTGTTCTTCTGACTCTGCATCAAGCGATTCCTGCGGCTGCGATTATTCTAGCGAAGAGAGTGACTCATCATCTTCATCTTCGTCCTCATCATCTGAAGAATCTTGTGGATCTGACAGCAGCTCTTCATCTTCATCATCATCTGAAGAATCTTGTGGATGCGACAGCAGTTCTTCTGACTCTGAATCATCTTCCTCATCTTCCGAAGAAAGCTGTGGATATAATAGAAGAAAGTTATGTTGTTACTTGAGCGAAGAAAGTGATTCTTCGTCATCATCATCATCTGAAGAATCTTGTGGATGTGACAGCAGCTCTTCTAACTCTGAGTCTTCTGCTTCAAGCGATTCTTGTTCCTGGGACTACTCCAGCGAAGAAAGCGACTCTTCCTCATCATCTGAAGAAGAAAGCTGTTCTTCTGACTCCTCGTCTTCGTCCTCATCTTCCGAAGAATCAAGTGGATGCGATAGCAGTTCTTCTGAATCATCTGAAGAATCATGCAGTTTAGATTGCTCAAGTGATGAAAGCAATTCGTCATCTTCATCTTCGTCCTCATCTTCATCTGAAGAAAGCTGTTCTTCTGACTCTGCATCAAGCGACTCATGTGGCTGCGATTATTCTAGCGAAGAAAGCGACTCATCTTCTTCATCTTCGTCCTCATCAACTGAAGAATCTTGTGGATCTGACAGCAGCTCTTCATCTTCATCATCATCTGAGGAATCTTGTGGATGCGACAGCAGTTCTTCTGACTCGGAATCGTCTTCCTCATCTTCCGAAGAAAGCTGTGGATATAATATAAGAAAGTTATGTTGTTATTTGAGCGAAGAAAGTGATTCTTCATCATCATCATCTTCTGAAGAATCTTGTGGAGGCGACAGCAGCTCTTCTGACTCTGAGTCTTCTGCTTCAAGCGATTCTTGTTCCCGGGACTACTCCAGCGAAGAAAGCGTCTCTTCCTCATCATCATCATCTGAAGAAAGCTGTTCTTCAGACTCGTCATCTTCGTCATCATCTTCCGAAGAATCAAGTGGATGCGATAGCAGTTCTTCTGAATCATCTGAAGAATCTTACAGTTTAGATTGCTCAAGTGATGAAAGCGATTCCTCATCCTCATCTTCGTCCTCATCTTCATCTGAAGAAAGCTGTTCTTCTGACTCTTCATCAAGCGATTCCTGTGGCTGCTATTATTCTAGCAAAGAAAGCGACTCATCTTCTTCATCTTCGTCCTCATCATCTGAAGAATCTTGTGGATCTGACAGCAGTTCTTCATCTTCATCATCCTCCGAGGAATCTTGTGGATGCGACAGCAGTTCTTCTGACTCGGAATCGTCTTCCTCATCTTCCGAAGAAAGCTGTGGATATAATATAAGAAAGTTATGTTGTTACTTGAGCGAAGAAAGTGATTCTTCATCATCATCATCTTCTGAAGAATCTTGTGGATGTGACAGCAGCTCTTCAGACTCTGAATCTTCTGCTTCAAGCGATTCTTGTTCCTGGGACTACTACTCTAGCGAAGAAAGCGACTCTTCTTCATCATCATCTGAAGCAAGCTGTTCTTCTGACTCCTCGTCTTCATCCTCATCTTCCGAAGAATCAAGTGGATGCGATAGCAGCTCTTCTAAATCATCTGAAGAATCTTGCAGTTTAGATTGCTCAAGTGATGAAAGCGATTCCTCATCTTCATCTTCGTCTTCATCTTCATCTGAAGAAAGCTGTTCTTCTGACTCTGCATCAAGCGATTCCTGTGGCTGCGATTATTCTAGCGAAGAAAGCGACTCATCTTCTTCATCTTCGTCCTCATCATCTGAAGAATCTTGTGGATCTGACAGCAGCTCTTCATCTTCATCATCATCTGAAGAATCTTGTGGATGCGACAGCAGTTCTTCTGACTCTGAATCATCTTCCTCATCTTCCGAAGAAAGCTGTGGATATAATATAAGAAAGTTATGTTGTTATTTGAGCGAAGAAAGTGATTCTTCATCATCATCATCTTCTGAAGAATCTTGTGGATGTGACAGCAGCTCTTCTGACTCTGAGTCTTCTGCTTCAAGCGATTCTTGTTGGGACTACTACTCCAGCGAAGAAAGCGACTCTTCTTCATCATCATCTGAAGAAAGCTGTTCTTCTGACTCCTCGTCTTCGTCCTCATCTTCCGAAGAATCAAGTGGATGCGATAGCAGCTCTTCTGAATCATCTGAAGAATCTTGCAGTTTAGATTGCTCAAGTGATGAAAGTGATTCCTCATCTTCATCTTCGTCCTCGTCTTCATCTGAAGAAAGCTGTTCTTCTGACTCTTCATCAAGCGATTCCTGTGGCTGCGATTATTCTAGCGAAGAGAGTGACTCATCATCTTCATCTTCGTCCTCATCATCTGAAGAATCTTGTGGATCTGACAGTAGCTCTTCATCTTCATCTTCATCTGAGGAATCTTGTGGATGCGACAGCAGTTCTTCTGACTCTGAATCATCTTCTTCGTCTTCCGAAGAAAGCTGTGGATGTAATATAAGAAAGTTATGTTGTTACTCGAGTGAAGAAAGTGATTCTTCATCCTCATCTTCTGAAGAATCTTGTGGATGTGACAGTAGCTCTTCAGACTCTGAATCTTCTGCTTCAAGCGATTCTTGTTGGGACTACTACTCCAGCGAAGAAAACGACTCTTCCTCATCATCATCTGAAGAAAGCTGTTCTTCTGACTCCTCATCGTCGTCTTCATCTTCCGAAGAATCAAGTGGATGCGATAGCAGCTCTTCTGAATCATCTGAAGAATCTTGTAGTTTAGATTGCTCAAGTGATGAAAGCGATTCCTCATCTTCATCTTCGTCCTCATCTTCATCTGAAGAAAGCTGTTCTTCTGACTCTGCATCAAGCGATTCCTGCAGCTGCTATTATTCTAGCGAAGAAAGCGACTCATCTTCTTCATCTTCGTCCTCATCATCTGAAGAATCTTGTGGATCTGACAGCAGCTCGTCATCTTTATCATCATCTGAGGAATCTTGTGGATGCGACAGCAGTTCTTCTGACTCGGAATCATCTTCCTCATCCTCCGAAGAAAGCTGTGGATGTAATATAAGAAAGTTGTGCTGTTATTCAAGTGAAGAAAGTGGTTCTTCATCTTCATCATCATCTGAAGAATCTTGTGGATGTGACAGTAGCTCTTCTGACTCTGAATCTTCTGCATCAAGCGAATCTTGTTCCTGGGACTACTCCAGCGAAGAAAGCGACTCTTCCTCATCATCATCTGATGAAAGCTGTTCTTCTGACTCCTCGTCTTCGTCCTCATCTTCCGAAGAATCATGTGGTTGCGACAGCAGCTCTGCTGAATCATCTGAAGAATCTTACAGTTTGGATTGCTCAAGCGATTCTTCATCTTCGTCTTCATCTTCATCTGAAGAAAGCTGTTCTTCTGACTCCGAATCAAGCGAATCTTGTGGCTGCGATTATTCTAGCGAAGAAACCGACTCTTCTTCTTCATCTTCTTCCTCATCTTCTGAAGAATCTTGCTCATCATCATCTTCTTCTTCTTCATCTGAAGAAAGCTGCAGTGACGACAGTTCATCTTCAGAATCCAGTGAAGAATCTTGTGGATGCAATTCTTCAAGTGACGGGAGTGGGTCTTCGAGCTCTTCAGAAGAATATGAAGAAGAAATCTGCGGATGTGGTCAACCAAAAGTCGTCTATGTGAAGACTCGGCAATCATTCAGGTATATACCTAATAATAACTGTCATAAAAATACTAATAATTATGATAATAGTTTCAAAAACCAAAAACGATGTAAACGAGAATTTTTTTTCGATAATCTACAAGATTATTCAGTTTATACCCAACCTAAAACAGTAAATGAACAAATGGCAACTTTAAATTTAATAAAAGAAATAGAAAAAAATCGGACTAAATCTAATAATATTCGGAATTATTATAAGCGCAAAAATGCTGCTAAAAATAAACAAAAAAACATTGACAAACAAAATTCAACTGTTTTGGAAGACAACCAAAATTTAGAAAGTAATTTTGATGAACAAAAAAATTTGGAAATTAATATTTCGGAAGATACTTTTGATAAACAATTAAATTCAACAGACAGTAATTTTGATACAACGGAAATTAGTTTTGATACAACAGAAAAATCAACTGTCTCGGAAAACAATTTTGATATTGATTCGGAAACAAATATTACGGAAGACAATTTTGATAACAAACAACTAAATGCAACAGAAAGTAATTTTGAAACAACGGAAATTAGTTTTGATGCAACAGAAAAATCAGCTGTCTCGGAAAACAATTTTGATATTAATTCGGAAATAAATATTTCGGAAGACAGTTTTGATACTAAAACAGACAAAGAAGAAAATAGAGAAAAACGGTGCGTGAAATGTAATAGAAAATTATCTTTGTGTCCCTGTATTAAAAAATTGATAAAAAATCCAAAATATAGCAAGAATCAACTTGTAAATTCAGGATTATACCAATATTTGCCAGAATTAATTTGTGAAAAATGTAAAAATTCTAAAAAATCAAAGTTAATAACGAAAAAAATTAAAAATAGTCATTTTGAGCATGTTTTTGGATTGAAAAAATCGAAAAGAAATAGAAATAAAGGCCAAATATCTGAATTCTACAAGTTTTTAGTAAGACCAAAAAGGGATATTTATTATTCTGAACCTAAAACCGGAAAGCAAAAAAGACACTTTAGCCACATTCAAAAAGTTAAAGCAAAAAAACAATTTGATACAAAAATTGAATACGACATTTTAAATCCAAATCAAAAGAAAAATGAATATACAAATTTTTATAACCATTATTTAGATTTGAGCCCAAAAGAACTTAAAATACACTATTCTGAAGAAAATTTAGAAAATTCTAAAGAAAAATTTGAAGAAAATGTAAAAGAAAATTCAAAAACAAAAGATGGTGCCGAAATTTTAAAATCTAAAACAAAAGATAGAGTAGATGTTAATGTAGAACAAAATTTAGATCTTAAAACAAATGAAAGTGACAAAATTATTTGTCCTTATTGTAGTAAGGCTGATTGCCAGTGTCTTAAAACAAAAGACAGTGCAGAAACTGTAGATTCTAAAACAAAAGAATGTGTAGAAGCTAATTTAGAACAAAATTTAGACCTTAAAACAAATGAAAATGACCAAATTATTTGTCCTTATTGTGGTAAAACTGATTGCCAGTGTCCTAAAACAACAGAAAGTGCCCAAATTTTAGATTCTAAAACAAAAGAATGTGTAGGCGTTAATTTCGAACAAAATTTAGATCATAAAAAAATTGAAAATGAAAAACTTTGTCCCTGTGGGTGTGGCAACCCTGTAGGCCAGTGTTCTCAAACAAAAGAACATCAAACAAAAGAATCACTAGAAACAGATGAAAAAATTGTTTATGATCACTTAGGGCATAAATACATTGAAAAAAATGGTTATAGAAAATTAATAAAACCAAATTTAGACCATTTGGATGACTCGAATTTTTTTAAACGAATAGTGAGCTGTATTCCTGACGTCATAGACCCAAAAAGTTTGCCAATCCCTGAAAAACAAATGCCAGAAACAATTGATATTGTTACTCAACACAAACAAGCGAATAAAACTATTCAGCAATTTTTAAATACTTCAGGTGATGAAACAAATGAAATGACACAAATAAACAAGCAAAATTTCGTTGCGTTTTTGTTTAGTAAACAAAATACAAGCGATTTTGAAAATATTTCTCCTGAATTAAAAATACATTTTGAAAAATTGTTACATATGGTGCATTTTAAAAATCATTTTAAAAGGCTAATATTATTTAAACATAAAATAGAAAATATTTCTCATAATAACTTTGATTTAACCGTAGATAAATTAAATGACAATTTTATAAATTATTTACTTTTAGAAAATGAATTTAAAGTTTTGAAATTTGAATTAAAATTAGTAAATTATAAGTTATACGATTTTTATCAGAATTTGAAAAGTGTTTTACGACATATACATTAATTAATTGTTATTTATTTATCTAAAAGTATTTCATTTAGCAACGAAAAGATGAACCTGACGTCTGTCTATTTTCTAATTTTGAAAAATTCAAAATGTTGATATTTGAGAATAAATTTTTGTTTTAAAACGCTGTTGTAACAAATCTTGTATGTAATACATTACGAAATGAGTGTTTTAGGCACTTGACATGTTGTAGCACCCGCTTACGCTCGTGCAAATTACACGTCGCGTGCCTAAAACACTATTATTTTTCAACTTATTACATAAATAGTTATTATTTGAAATCGAAAAATTATGAAAATATAAGGAATATTTATTTTTTAGGTTAGTTTATTAAAGATATCGTAAAAAACACTAAAAATTATTTGTCTTATCTCAAAGTTATTCATCGGAATTATTTAGTTCATTCTTCTTGTAAATATTTTTGTTATTTTACGTACAAATTTGTTATTGTATATTGTATACCTGTCCAAATTATCATAAGGTTGGCAATACTGCTATTGAATAAAATCGTCGTACAATTTCTGATCTTTTAATGACGATTTTTGTGCACTTTAGTAACGGTATCAAATATATAAATTATTAATTCATTATCACATTTTTTCCTAACATTACTAATTCATAATCATATAATTGTACAAAATAATTAACATTTTGTATATACATATTTTTTATCATGTTAATAACTGTTAATATAACATAACATAACATATATAACATTAACAAATAACAAAATCTAACATTAACAAAGAATAATGATTTGAGATTCTTTTTTTGTTTTTAGACCCCGGTCTTGTGGATGCAACTGAAGACAGTTGACAAACGGTGAAACAAATGAAATAACTAATAACAATTGAATTAAAAAAAAAACAAAGTATGTTATGTTATGTAATTACATATTGTTATTTTGTTGTTATGAAATAATTATAAATAAATAAAGGTTTTTAAATGTATTTTGTATTATTTATTATTGTTATAAGCACGAATTAGTGTCCCCATAACACGGTTTTTCTATTTTTACAATGATGTCTATATGTTTTTCCTATGTATGCTTTATGACAATTGTTTCATGTACGATATCTCTTATATGAAACTTCCAAATATTTCTATTTTCTGTATTTAAGCTTTTTACAATAATGTAAAGAGTTGATTAGATTTTGGGTAAAATTGGATAGCTGGAAGTGGTACTTTACTTGAAGCCCGTAACAGTTTTTAATAAAAAACTATATTAAAATATAATTTAAATCTTCTAAATATTCTTTTTTGGAAATTTATGTTATTACAAATATTAAAGAATATAAAATTCTCTTTTTGATACATTGAACATTTTTATTACATCTTCTATAGATTTTGAGATAGAAAATTATAAATATATAAAATAATCCATTGTATAATGAATCAAATAGCCCATGGAAACCATTTGATAAATTAAAATGTGTGTATTACTTTTTGAATATATTAGTAAATAAATTCTCTTTTAAATCTAATATAAGCATATTTAATTCGTTATATATTCTCTTATTCTTATTTCATTGCAAAATACAACATAGATGTCACTGTATTTGTAGCGTCTAAAACAAATTAAACTTATTACTTAAAATATTCAACAGTAATTGACAGAAAAATGTCAATTTCGAAAATTCAGAGTCATTACTGAAGACTTCTTCTGGGAAGTACATTTAATATTTCTTATTTTATTATTAATTAAATATTTAAAATTATAGATACGTATACGCATCAGAAATACCGCCTATCTCGTCAATGAATTTGAAGAATCTCGAACATTTAGAAGAGTAGGAGGAAACTTATTTATAGAATGAATTAAACAATAGATGTAATTAGAATTTTTGTGTGTGTAGCAGAAATGTTAAATACAATTATGTACTTGACTTATATAGTCTAATATGGAAATGGCGAGAGGTCTTGTGCTGGCCACAACAGATTTTTAATAATTATATAATGTGTGGACACGAAAAAAAAAAATTTGCTAGTTCTAGTACAGTCGTTCTTATTTATATATTTAAAGGGTAAAGTACTTTTATCAATATGTATATTATTCATAGATTATTTTTTTGTAATAATTGATAAACATTTTATTGACTGACAGTTACTAAATTCGATTAAGATTCCAAAGTTCAATAAAAGAGATTTTTATTACTTCTTTTCATATTTTGGGTTATTTTTACCTCCCGCTACCCTTGGTAAGGGAGGTATAGGGATCGTCCTAAAAATCACATATCGAGATTTTAGTAAATGACCACGTTTTAAGATCCCTAGAATCCAATTTTAACATTTTCACGATGATGTCTGTATGTGTGTATGTGTGCATGTGTGCATGTGTGTGTGTATGTGTGTGTGTATATGTGAGTGTGTGTGTGTATGGATTTTGTCAAAGCTCTAACTCAAATACTATTATTCAGAAAATTCTGAAACCTTGTATTTCTACCCTATTCTAATATGCAAAGAAACCATTAGATTTTGGTGTAAATCGGATAACCGGAAATGGCACTTTACCTGAAGCTAATAATGGTTTTGCTTCAAAAAATACCATTAAATGCCATTTTTTGTCATTAAATTAAAGATTATTGAATTTTCTACAGGAATTCATTATACTTTTCTTAATAGTAGTGACATTTTAAAAAGAAAATAGTAAATAAAACAATAGTTATATACAATAAAAACATATTATAGTTTGCAGCATTAGAAAAAACGTAGGTATGTATTTAAATTAATAAAAATTAAATAGCGGGAGGTTTTGTGCTGGCCACATCAGATTTTTTACCTTTAGGTAAGGATGGTATTGTCTTTGGTCAAAAAATAAGCACGTTTTAGGGTTGCTAGAATACGATTTTACTAGTTTGTGTGTGTGACAAAAATAATTCCAATACTACAATTCTAAAAATTATAATTCTTTCATATTTTTCTTCTTTACATGCATATGAAGAAATGATTAGATTTTGGTTATAATTGTTCAACCGAAAATTCTTTTATTTGAAGTTCTTTGTTGATTTTGTCTTCGCTCTAACTCAAATACTGTCATTCGGAAAATTCTGAAACCTTGTATTTTTACCCTATTCTAATAGGAATAGAAACCATTAGATTTTGGTGTAAATCGGATAAACGAAAATCGTACTTTACTTGAAGCTCATAATGGTTTTTCTTCAAGAAATACCATTAAATGTCATTTTTTCGAATTTTATGTCTTATGAAAATTAAAGATTATTGAATTTTCTACAGGAATACATTAATACCTTTTCTATATATTTTACAGATAAATTTAAAAATATTTTTTTTTATTAGTCGCGAAGCCTAAGATAAAATCTATTTCTTTGTTACACAGTTTATTTTTTAAGTGACAGTAAATGTCACTGTCAGAAAACTTATCACTTCAAATTAATAATAGTGACATTTTAAAAAGAAAATAGTAAATAAAGCAATAGTTTTCTGCAATGGAACAGTTTGCAGCGTTAGTCAATACGTAGGTAGGTATGTATTTAAATTAATAAAAATTAAATAGCGGGAGGTTTTGTGTTGGCCACATCAGATTTTTTTCTAGGATCCAAGTTATGACAACTTGTAAAGCAGCTATTTTTGATAGCTCGTATCATCAGTCCTTTGCAAAATTTCTAAATTTCGTTTGGAATATTTGTTCATTAGTTTTATGTTAATAACATACTAAAAATTTATATTCAAATACCTAGAAATAGAGGCTGAGGAGGACTTCTTATTAATTTGCGCTCATAGCTCACTAGTACAGTCTTAGCTACGCGGTACCTTCACTTCGTTACGCTTCTCTATTTCATATATACAGTAGGAGACGTGTCAATACTATGTCTTCTGGACTCTAGTTGAATCACATGCATATTTTTTGTTTGTTTATTTTATTTACTATACTCATAACAATATATAAATACGGAACTAACAATTAGTATAGTTAAATTATTGTTTTAAACACGTATTATAATTATTCATTGAAAAATTTGAATTATTTACAAATAAATTTAAAGGAATCTTCATATTATGCACGTAAAATAAAATAACAATTAAATAAATAATATTTTACAGGGTCAATTGTTCAAAAAGTTAATATAAAAGTAACGCACATAGTTTAATTAGTTAGTAAGATTGCAGACCGACAATGGCGTTCAAAAACCTTTTTGGTTTTTGTGTGTTGGTAGTGCTCTCTACCCATGTAAGTATTTTTTTACCTTGCGTAACTAAGGAAGGTATTGTCTTTGGTCAAAAATTCGGTGGTGAGTTTTTAGACAATAATATATTCTTTCATTTCGATAATCACATAAAATGTCAAAAATCTGATGTGGCTAGCACATGACCTCCCGCCAATTCCATGTTTAAAATAGCAATGAGCTTCCGATTGATCGTTTGTAAACAAAATCTACTTTGTTGTTCCCATAAATAGAACGGTTTGTAATACGAAATTTTGAATTATATTTTATTATGTTTTTCCTGAAAAATCTGTTAAAGCTTCAAATTAAGTACTACATCCGGTTTATCATATATAGTCAAAATCTAATATGTTGTTTCAAATTATATAAGAGTATTAAATACCAACTTTGCGAAGTTTTGGATCATTAATATATTTTAAGGAAAAATCGTCACACACATTATTGTCAAAATCATCACCAACTTCTTGATGCTCTAAAACGCAATCTGTGTAAATTCTTCGCCGTACATTATCCATTTCGTAAATGTGTAGTTGCAAACTATTATTTGACACTTTGAAATCACGTTCTTATTGAGAGCTGTTTGATATATAATGCTGTAACATCAAACTTAAATCGAATTATCCTGTATATCTAATATTTATGTATAATGGAAAATATATTATTTTTACAAACCTTAATTTCATTAGAATCATATTTAAACTACTAAATTCTTCTTAACACGGTTTCATTATTAATTTTAATGAAAATTGCTTCGAGACAGTGACATTTGTTTAAATGTGTCAAATTTGTTATTAAAGTATTGTTTTTGTTTGACGCAGAGGCAAAGTGATGTACAAAAATAAATTATTTTATAATATAATATAAAGTTATTTCAAGTTATTTACTAAATGCTATTATCGTAGAATTGAAGATTGTGCCATTATATTCAATTTGTATTGGTAAAAGTTGCTAAAAAATTATATTCAATGAATTTTTTACAAGAAAAACTGTTAAAAGCTTGTATAAATGATACTTCCGGTCGTCCGATATACACTGAAAACTAATGAGCCCTTCCCACATTAATATAGAATGGATATACAAAATTTCAAATTTTTCTGATTGATAGTATTTGAGTAATCGTGTCCACAAGACACAGACACACACACACACACACACACACACACACACACACACATACATACATATCTACAGACATCATTGTAAAAATGTTAAAATCGGATTCTGGGGACATCAAAACGTGCTTATTCACTAAAATCTCTATATCCGATTTTTAGCACGATCCCTATACCTCCCTTACCTAGGGTAGCGGGAGGTAAAAATCAAAATAATAATGTTAACATTTATATTTTTGTTTCAGGTTCTCGGCCAATTAAATAAAGGCCCTTCTTACAATCAAAACGTTAATCAAGACATCTCTGGAAATATTAAGGGTACAGTCAATCAAGCAATTTCTCAAAATATACAAAATGAATGCCCGAACACCAACGCTCAAATTAATCAAAATATCCAACAAGATATAAATGCTGTAAATGCTGATTCCATAAATCAAAACATTGAACAAAAACTAAAGAACGGTTGCAATTGTATTGAACAAAAAACTTGCAGAGAAATCAAGAACCATGAAAAACGAAGCAATGGTTATGAAGACATTATCTTCAGAAGACACCACAACAATTGTGGTTGCAAATCATTCGAAAGTTCCGAAGAAATAAAAATTTGCGACGGGCAGCAATCAAGCGAAATATACATCAAAAACCATGAAGATAGATGCGGGTCCCTAAGTGAAGAAAGTAGTGAAGAAATAACCATCAAATGTGGAAGAAAACCATGTGATTGTGACACGGAGGAAATCGTTCTACCTAACCGCAAATTTTGTCTGCTACCAAAAGAAGAAATAACGATTAAAACACGCCCAAAACCATGCGGGTTAAATTGCCAGTCTTCTTCGAGATCTTCAAGTGAAGAAAGCTGTGAATCTTCAAGTTCTTCAGAAGAATGTTGCGAAAAAGAAATTATAATTAAACATTTCAAATCTTCGGTATCTTCTGAAGAATGTAGCAGTGAAGATAACTCTTCATTATCTGAAGATTGTTGTGCAAAATGTTGCAATTGTTCAAATTCAGAATCAAGTGAAGAAAGTGGTTCATCAGAACAAGATTGTTCCTGTTCTAGATCTTCAGAAGAGTGTAGCAGTGAAGAAAACTCGTCAGGAACATCTGAAGAATGTTCTGAAGAGTCTTTGAGTTGCTCAGACTCAAGCACAAGTGAAGAAAGTTGTTCATCGTCGTCAGAAGAAGAAAGTTGTTCTGAAGATTCGTCAGGAACATCTGAAGAATGTTCTGAAGAGTCTTTGAGCTGCTCAGACTCAAGCACAAGTAAAGAAAGTTGTTCATCGTCTTCAGAAGAAGAAAGTTGTTCTTCAGGAAGTTCTGAAGATTCGTCAGGAACATCTGAAGAATGTTCTGAAGAGTCTTTGAGCTGCTCAGACTCAAGCACAAGTGAAGAAAGCTGTTCATCGTCTTCAGAAGAAGAAAGTTGTTCTTCAGGAAGTTCTGAAGATTCGTCAGGAACATCTGAAGAATGTTCTGAAGAGTCTTTGAGTTGCTCAGCCTCAGAAACAAGTGAAGAAAGTTGTTCATCATCTTCAGAACAAGACAGTTCTTCTTCTGCATCTTCAGAAGAGTGTAGCAGTGAAGGATCTAGTTCATCTTCAAGTTCTGAAGACAGTTGTGAAGAAATTATCATCGAACCATGCTGCTGTAAATCGTCTTCCAGTTCTTCAGAAGAGAGTTCATCTTCAAGTTCTGAAGAAAGTTGCGAAAAAATAATCGTAAAACCATGTTGCAAATGTCAAGCTACTTCCAGTTCTTCAGAGGAAGATAGCTCATCTTCAGAAGAAGGATCTTCTTCATCTAGTTCTTCAGAAAGTTGTGAATCTTCATCTTCAAGTTCTGAAGAAACTTGCGAAGAAATAATTGTCAAACCCTGTCACAAATGTCAAAGTTGTTTCAGTTCCAGTTCTTCAGAGGAAGATAGCTCATCTTCAGAAGAAGGATCTTCTTCATCCAGTTCTTCAGAAAGTTGTGAATCTTCATCTTCGAGCTCTGAAGAAACTTGCGAAGAAATAATCGTCAAACCCTGTCACAAATGTCATACTTGTTTCAGTTCTAGTTCTTCAGAGGAAGATAGCTCTTCTTCTTCCGAAGAAAGTTCTTCTTCTTCGGAAAGCTGCGAAGATGAAATTATAATTAAACCATGTTTTAAGTCTGTTGAAGATAACATTCTTATAAAACCTTGTTCTTTTAGTTCTTATTCTTCTAGTTCTTCAAGTGAAGAGGACAGCTCATCATCATCTTCTTCATCCTGTTCTTCAAGTGACAGTTTTGAAGAAATATTTCCATTAAGGCCCTTTTACAGACCAGTTAGACCTTGTCAAATATGTAAACCAAAACCTTGTGGATGTAATAAGTAAATAATTTATATAATGTATTGTTAATTTGTGATATCGATTTCAATAAAAAAATCTGATGTGGCCAGCACAAAACCTTTCGTCATTTCTATGTATTTTGTACAAATCCCATACCAAAAGATCCTTGGAAAAGATTCTATATATCCAGTAAAATTGTAACATGAACATACATTATGTAAATGCACTTGACACTTACTTCTTTCTTCTTCAGCTTTCCTTGTTTTATTAGGGGTAGCTGTTTCTTACTTTTCTCTTCCACTCATTCCTGTCCAACACATCTTCTTTTTACTTCTCGCTAAGAGAGGTATTGGAATCATGCTAAAAATCGTATATCTAGATTTTAGTGGATAAGCACGTTTTAAAGTCCCTAGAATCCGATTATAACATTTTTACGATGATGTCCGTATGTATATATATATATATGTGTGTGTGTGTATGTGTGTGTGTGTGTATCTACATCTGATACATTTAAAAATTTTATTATATCTTGTATAGATTTAGAAATAAAGGCACTGTAATATATTGAATAATCTAATCGCAGAGGCCAAGGCACTAAGGAAACCAGTTGACAAATTCCAATGTTTATAACATGACACATGTCACTGTCAAAAATCAACAGTTTTAGTGACATTCTGAATGCTTTTTCTGGGAAGTACATTTAATCTTTCTTATTGTTTTATTAATTACATATTTAAAATTGTAGGTAAAATGCATATATCCATCAGAAATACCGCCAATCTTGTTAATGAATTGGAAGAAACTCTGACATTTAGGAACTTCCTCATACAATGAAAAATAGATGTAATTAGAATTATGTGTGCAGAAAACAATAAAAACAATATTTGAATGAAGTTCTGTAATTTTTTTGTTATAAAACGACGGTTCGAAAGCGAAGTGCAATACAATACTTATATAACATAAAATGGAAATGGCGAGAGGTCTTGTGCTGGCCACAACAATTTTTTTTTCAGTTAAAATCAATTACTGAATAACACCACACTTGTACATATCAAAAATATAAACACTAATGACATTTGACAGTCAAAACTTATAGGGACTTTTAAGAAAAAGTAGCGAATGTTCTAGTTTTTCTTTAAAAGTTTTTCGTGAAAGTCTATTCATTTATCTCTCTTGCACTCATGTCATTGTGTGAGAGAGAAAACTTTAAAAGTCCCTTGAAAAGAAAAACTTCAGTCTAACTAATGATGCAAACTTTTATATCTTTTGCGTATTTATGATTTGTATTTCGAAATTATTGAAATAGTAAGCAAAAAATCTGTATTCAAGTTTATATTATATCCGTATTTTGTACAGAAAATTGTAAATAAAGATAACGTTATTTAAATATACAGACGAAATTATGTTTGTAATATCGCTTATGAGTAAGACTTTATCTTTTTAAGGTTAAAGGTCGAATTCTACTCCTTTTTGACCTTCTGTGGGACGGGATTCAGTTTAATTTTAGGAAGGGGACCAGTCACAGGGGGCCAAGTCTGGTGAATGAGGTGGTTGGTCATTTATATTAAAATTACAACTTAAAACTTTTTGTTAATTTTTGCAAAATGACGTTTGATTATTTTTTAAATTATTGGTAATTCTGAACATATATAGTCTACATTATACTTTTCAACCTGTATTGTGAATCATTGTTTTTTGTTTCGTTGTTCATTGACAAAATGTCAAATGCTCTGTCATGTCAAATTCAAGAGCTTGTAGTTAATTTATTGACTTATTTTGAAAATGAAAAATAGAATGGCAAAGATAATATAAACACAGAAATAAAAAATCTGTTGTGGCCAGCACAAGACCTCTCGCCATTTCCATATTAGGCTATATAAGTATTGTATTGCACTTCGCTTTCGAACCGTCGTTTTATAACAAAATATTACAGAACTTTACCCAAATATTGTTTTTTATTGTATTTAACATGTCTTTTGCACACATATAATTCTAATTATATCTATTTTTCATTGTATGAGGAAGTTTCTAAATGTCAGAGATTGTTCCAATTCATTAACCAGATTGGCGGTATTTCTGATGGATATATGCATTTTACCACAATTTTACCTATAATTTCAAATATTTAATTAATAAAACAATAAGAAATATTAAATATACTTCCCAGAAAAAGCTATCAGAATGTCACTAAAACTATTGATATTTGACAATGACATGTGTCATGTTATAAACATTGGAATTTGTCAACTGGTTTCCTTAGTGCCTTAGCCTCTGCGATTAGTGTACTCTATAAATTATAGTGTCTTTATCTCTAAATCTATACAAGATATAATAAAAATTTTAAGTGTATTAGATGGAGAATTTTATGTTTTTAATAAAAATAACTCCCAAAAATTATATTTAGAAGTTTCTAAATGTCAGAGATAGTTCCAATTCATTAACCAGATTGGCGGTATTTCTGATGGATATATGCATTTTACCACAATTTTACCCATAATTTCAAATATTTAATTAATAAAACAATAAGAAACATTAAATATACTTTTCAGAAAAAGCTATCAGAATACCACTAAAACTGTTGATATTTAACAATGACATGTGTCATTTACAAACTGTGTTATAAACACTGGAATTTGTCAACTGGTTTCCTTAGTGCCTTAGCCTCTGCGATTAGTTTACTCTATAAATTATAGTGTCTTTATCTCTAAATCTACACAAGATATAATAAAAATTTTAAGTGTATTAGATGGAGAATTTTATGTTCTCCCAAAAAATTATATTTAGAAGAATTTTTCCAAGAAACTACTACTTCCGGTTGTTCAATTGTTACCAAAACCTTTTCAGCTCTTCCCAGGAATGTCAGATTGAGGAAACTGCAGTTAAATATATTTTAAATCTTATAGTTTTTGAGGAATCGTGTCTGCAACATCCAGACATACATACACACACACACAGCCATCATTTTAAAAATGTTTTAATCGGATTCTAAGGACCTTAAATCGTGCTTATTCAATAAAATCTGGATATGCGAATTTTAGTATGAATCCAATACCTCTCTTAGCGAAAGGTAAAAAATTAAGTACGGGTCTGCGTACTACTGATTTATATATATTTGAGACACATTTTATCTTAAACAGTTTAACTGTGCCTTTTAGAAATACAATTCAACTAAAATCTGTTCAAAATGGCTAAACTTTCTATTCTCTTTATCACATTATTCGCTGTGGTGAGTAAAATATAAATATAAAATAAATATATCATCACGGCATATTACCCATTTCTGGGTGTGCCAACACATGTAGACATCGGTAATGATGACGATATATTTTTACTGTATGGGCGCTTACCAGGCGTCACCTCACGGGCACTCATAGCTGGCGTGGAGAGTGCATCACAGAGGTCACTTTTGTGCCATTTAAAAGTTGTTTAACAATTCCCAAAAAATAGTTCATTCTCAAATAATTTTTTTTAAAAATTTTTTTTTCTAGGTGCTAGTATGTTACGGTGCGGTACCCCAGAAGAGAGAGGTACAACAGAATACATTAGGAGCTGACGCTAGTCAAGCATTGGACCAACTTTTATCAGACCTAAACGCTGGAATCAAAAAAATCGCAAATGACGGAGTTAATGTAAGTAAAATGTTTTTAAAAAATCTGATGTGGCCAACACAAAACCTCCCGCTATTTAATTTTTATTAATTTAAATACATACCTACGTATTTACTAACGCTGCAAACTGTTCCATTGCAGAAAACTATTGCTTTATTTACTATTTTCTTTTTAAAATGTCACTATTATTAATTTGAAGTGATTAGTGTTTTGACAGTGATATTTATCTGTAAGTTACATTCATTTGAAATATGAACTGTGCAACAAAGGAATTGTGTTTGTCTTAGGCTTCGGGACTAATAAAAAAATTATTTTTAAATTTATCTGTAAAATATATAGAAAAAGTATTAATGTATTCCTGTAGAAAATTCAGTAATCTTTAATTTTCATAAGACATAAAATGCGAAAAAATGGCATTTAATGGTATTTTTTGAAGAAAAACCATTATGAGCTTCAGGTAAAGTGCCATTTTCGGTTATCCGATTTACACTAAAATCTAATGGCTTCTTTTCATATTAGAATAGGGTATAAATACAAGGTTTCAGAATTTTCTGAATGATAGTATTTGAGTTAGAGCGAAGACAAAATCCATACACATACACACACACACATACACACACACACACATACACACATACAGACATACAGACATCATCGTGAAAATGTTAAAAAAAAAACGTGGTCTTTACTAAAATCTCGAAATGTAATTTTTAGCACGATCCCTATACCTCCCTTACCAAGGGTAGCGGGTGGTAAAAAAATCTGTTGTGGCCAGCACAATACCTCTCGCCATTTCCATGTATTTTGTACAAATCCCATACCAAAAGTGCATTGAAAAAATTCTATATATCCAGCAAAATTGTAACATGAACATATGCTATTTTCTACAAATTCCATACAGAAAGTTCCTTGGAAAAAGGAAACTTCTATAAATTCAATACAATTATAACACGAACATACACTATATAGATTAAACTTGATACAGTCACCTGTCAGTTAAAATTATTTGAATATATCAGCTGTTTTCATGATTATAGCAAAGCTGACTGATTTATATAAGTTAATCTCTTTATAATTCTTTAAATTTATAGCTATTAAATATCAGACCATATAGAAAATAAGATATTCTTTCATATTGATAATCACATAAAATGTTAAAAAATGATATTTAACTGCGTTTTTTCCAATTGACATATTATAACCAAAATCTAATCTGTTCTTCATATGATGTAAAGAAGAAGAATATGAAAGGATTATAATTTTTAGAATTGTAGTGTTGGAATTATCTTTGCCCTTCCTTCTTCTTCAGCTTTTCCCTATTCTGTCTGTTTCTTACTCTCCTTTCACATTCATTCCTGTCCAACGCATCATCTTCACACAGTTCTTCCTCTCTCAAGTCTTCTGCGACACAGTTTTTCCATCTTTTTTTTGGCCTTCCTCGTACTCCCGGCATTGCAAGATCCAATCCTGAGGCTAGGCTGCAACTGTGTGATTCTATATTTCACGTCTTTGGTTTTACATTTGACAAGGACATTTTTGTTGCTATATGTTATAATTTTATTGGATTTATAGAATCTTTTCAAAGGAATTTTTGGTATGGAATTTGTAAAAAATTGTATTATGTTCGTGTTACAATTTTACTGGATATATAGAATATTTTCCAATGAACTTTTGGTATGGGATTTGTATAAAATACATCGAATTGGCGAAAGGTTTTGTGCTGGCCACAACAGATTTTTTTTATTAAAATGTTGCCATAAGGGGTGTTTCTATATTCTAAGCAGATAAGGAATTTAATATTACAACATTGATAGAGACCATTATCTTCAATGCGATGCAGTTTTTATCTCTCGCTAAGAGAGGTATTAGATTCATGCTAAAAATCGCATATCCGGATTTTAGTTAATAAGTACATTTTAAGATCCCTATAATCCATTTTTACGATGATGTTTGTGTGTGTATTTTTATTTAATATCTTTATATTGTTTTAGTTTGATGACGTCATCGCTAACATGACAGCCAAGGCCAGTGAACTTGGTCAAAAAATTCAACAGCTAGGACAGGAAGTGAGCAATAAGGTACAGGAAGCTGCAAAAAACCAAGGGTTGGCACCACAATAAAATAAAAATTCCCCAGTATTAGGATAATACACCGAATAAAAAACAATTTTGTCACGAAATTCAAATATAATTTGTATATAGCCTATGTAAAATGTATGTAACAAATAAATAAAGAAATGTATAAATTGAACAATTAAAAAATAAAAATGTACATATTTTTTGTATTATATTAGTTGGATTTTATAATAACAACCCCCTCCCCCACGGGAAGTTGAAATTCCATTTTTTTTACTTTGCTAAGAGAGGTATTGGATTCATGCTAAAGATCGCATATCCAGATTTTAGTGAATAAGCACGTTTTAAGGTCCCTAGAATCCGATTATAAAATTTTTACGATGATGTTTGTCTGTCTGTCTCTCTCTCTCTCTCTCTGTGTGTGTGTGTGTGTGTGTGTGTGTGTGTGTGTGTGTGTGTGTGTGTGTGTGTGTGTGTTGGACGAACGATTCCTCAAAAACTATAAGACTTAAGAACTATTTAACTATGAATTCCTCAATATGACATTCCTGGGAAGAGCTGAAAAGGTTTTGGTAATAATTGAACAACCGGAAGTAGTAGTTTTTTAGAAAAATTCTTCTAAATATAATTTTTTGGAAATTTTTGTTATTACAAATATTGAAGAACATAAAATTCTCCATCTAATACACTTAAAATTTTTATTATATCTTGTATAGATTTAGAGATACTGACACTGTAATATATAGAATAATCTAATCGCAGAGGCTACGGCACTAAGGAAACCAGTTGACAAATTCAAATGTTTATAACATAGTTTGTAAATAACATATGTCAGTGTCAAAACTCAACAGTTTTAGTGACATTCTGAAAGCAATTCTCGGAAGTACATTTAATCTTTCTTATTGTTTTATTAATTAAATATTTAAAATTATAGGTAAAATACATATATCCATAAGAAATACCGCCAATCTTGCTAATGAATGGGAAGAATCTCTTATATTTAGGAACTTCCTCATACAATGAAAAATAGATATAATTAGAATTGTATGTGTACAGAAGACATGTTAAATACAATAAAAAACAATATTTGGGTAAAGATCTGTATTTTTACCTCTCGCTAAGAGAGGTATTGGATTCATGCTAAAATTCGCATATCCAGATTTTATTGAATAAGCCCGATTTAAAGTCCCTAGAATCCGATTATAATATTTTTAAAATGTCTGTGTGTGTGTGTGTGTGTGTGCCTGAATGTTGCAGACACGATGCCTCAAAAACTATAGGACTTAAAAAATATTTAACTGCAGTTTCCTCAATCTGACATTCCTGGGAAGAGCTGAAAAGGTTTTGGTAATAATGGAACAACCGGAAGTAGTAGTTTCGTAGAAAATTCTTCTAAATATAATTTATTGGGAGTTTTTTTTATTAAATATTGAAGAACATAAAATTCTCCATCTAATACACTTAAAATTATTATTATATCTTGTATAGATTTAGAGATAAAGACACTGTAATATATAGAATAATCGGATGTAATTCATTGCAGAGGCTAAGGCACTAAGGAAACCAGTTGACAAATTCAAATGTTTGTAACATAGTAATATTATCAAAAATCAACAGTTTTAGTTACATTCTGAAAGCTTTTTCTGGGAAGTATATTTAATCTTTCTTATTGTTTTATTAATTGAATATTTAAAATTATAGGTAACATGCATATAACTATTAGAAATACCGCCAATCTTGTTAATGAATTGGAAGATATAATTAGGATTGTATGTATGCAGAAGACATGTTAAATACAATAAAAAACAATATTTGGGTAAAGCTCTGCAATTTTTTTGTTATAAAACGACGGTTCGATAGCGAAGTACAATACAATACTTATATAACATAAATTGGAAATGGCGAGAGGTGTTGTGCTGGCCACAACATATTTTTTAAAATTATTTTTAGTTTAGTTTCAATATTTTACTCAAACAAAACTGTCATTCACTCCAAAACACTACACTCTTAAAATACGTCACCACATTTTGACTCCTAATTTAATACTCGATATTCTTGATTTTGGAACTCAGCCCTGAAGGGCAATCAAGGTCATCACAACGCTGAATTACAGTCAAAACAAAAATTTGTATAGATAGTTGTACAGATTATATTTTTTATTTTATAATACATAAATTACATAAGCATAGAAATAGAAATCTAAACTTGAATAAATTGTTAGATAGAATATATAGCATTTATAAACACAAAAATATGAAATAATGTAACACATGTATACGTAACGATATGATATATATTAATATTTGAAATATGTTTTATTTTAAAATGTTAAAATTTCTTCAGACTGTTAAAATATCTTCATCTTCATCGTCTTCATCTTCAGAACCCGGTTCGCCCAACGCATTAACGAATTCTGTAACAATAACTGCTTTAAAAGACGAAGTCTATCAACAAAATATCTATGGCGATTTATTTTTTCGGCCCTGTAAATTTGGCAACATTTCAGTGTGTGTAATATTAATTTTTGCCCTCCTGAAGTGTAATAGGAACTTTACAATTGTATACACAGCAAGTGTAACCTACATTTTACGCTTACTGTGTTGTAACTTGTCTAACTATGCGGTAAAATAATCAAAATACACTGGACGTTTATGGGCATTTAGAAAAGAAATCATCTTTACTATAATAAAGTTCATGTAAAAAACTACTACCTACATAAGTTATTTTTTTACTTTAACATTTCCTATATTTAAAATTAATTTATATAAACCAAATCACGGCAGCGACATCTGTCATTATTGTAAAAATCCGCCGTTACCGACATAGTCACCAATCGATATTGTCAAATACGCAAGGCGAAAATTGCTGAAATGTCAAATATCGACACCTACCTATTATTTATTACGAAGAAAACATGAGCAAATAAATATATTATCAGTCATAAACAACGTCTATTAATACAAATATTTTTTTTCGCTAGAAGAAGTACTCTAATGAAGGTAAGTAAAATCAAATTTGGAAATTGACTTAACCCCAGTATTTTAAACTAACCCTTTTCAGAAGTACAACCTATCTCATTAAAAAAAGTGATTTTCATTATCGTCGGCCAAAAAATTTGATACAATTCTCGTGCGTGAAGTATTTTACAGCGCTCCAGCTAATAAGGCACTCGCCTTAAGGGCTCGTGCCTTAAACAAAGCTGTCGAGCTGTAAAATACAACTTATACGCACTCAAATGTAAATAACTATTGTCATCTTCCCTTCATTTACGGTTAAATTTCAAGATAATTAGACAAACCGTTCAGTAGTAGTGGACCGCTTTCTTGTACTCCGTACGAATCATGTAAGCGTCATTATCAATGTGTGAAATTTAAGAAATATATCATCACGGCATATTACCCATTTCTGGGTATGCCAATCTGCTTTATCGCAGATATCGGTAATGATGATGACATATTTGTACCGTGAGGGCGCTTACCAGGCGTCACCTCACGGGCACTCATTGCTGGCGTGGAGAGTGCACTTTTGTGCCATTTAAAATTCGAAATATTTGGCGTTTGTCGCGAACTTAAGAAATCTGCTACAGAAACGTACGATTTGTTGAAGGAAGTTTATGTTGGTGAGTGTTTAAAGAAAAAAAAAGCGATTGGAGATTTGGTAATCATTTTTCATTTGGAATTTTGAAACCAATGTAGTTATTTACGGAAAAAAGTTCAGGAAATTAATCAATACTTACCATAAAAGTCTATACGTCCATCTCCATCTACGTCGACTTCTTTTATCATATCTTCAACTAAAAAAAAAAATATTATTGTCTATAAATATTACATTTTTGAATTTTGAGTAATGCGTAATTTAATTTTTTTATAAAATCGTGAAATCCATTTCATTTAATAAATATAATAATTTGAAATTATGCGACTTTTCTTCCATAATGTTACTACGGTAGAAATGAAATAGAAGAAGACTTATATCATCAAAAAATATCCCTAAAGTAATGACGTCATATACTACTAAGTTTACATAGGATACTAATTTATAAGGCGCGAGCAGTCATGTTACTTTGTTGGTCTTTCTTGACAAGTTTAGGTTAGTGTTCTGTGTTGACAAGCAGATATGGGGACTGACAGAATGACAGCTAGTAATATAAATGACAAATGTCATCATTTTTCATTCCAAATTTCAAGATATTTTCCAATTTCAGGTGGTTTATCTTCTTACTAATGATTCGAGTTTGCGCAGTTATACGATTTTGTTAGAAATTAACCTTGTAATTTGGCGTCATTTTCTGTTATAAATATGACTGACGAATTTTCATTTGAAGAGTCGTATGAATCGGGGGAATTTTCTTCTAGTGATGAAGACAATCTGGAAATGTTTGGCGAAAATCCGAGGTCAAAGAATGAAAATTATTTAGAACAGTAATAGTAATCATGTACATACATAGATGTCAAATGTCAATATTTTTCATTCCAAATTTCATGTAACTCGCCAAGTAAAGTCCACGCACCTGGTGACAAAGAAACCACGTGAACTTACAAAATCTTGATATTTTGAATTAAAATTTATGACATTTGTAAGTTATGTACATGATTACTAGCTGTCATTCTGAAACGGGTGCCCATATCTGCTTGTCAAGATTTGCTTATTTGCAGGGCATTTGCTCCTCTTTAAAAATACATAGTTTAAACATTGATAACAAGAGAAATATTTGAAAAAAAAATATCTTTTGAACGGCTTTCAACGGAATTAATGGCCCACAATTCCCATTCGAAATAGTTCATGACAAGGTTAGTTTCTGAAATTGCTTTTTTAAGCTTTAGGCATTATTATGAATGTAAACTGACAACCAAGTAACAATAGTGACAGGATAGATATTCGATCTATATAAAATTTAATATAAACATTGTCATGCCAACGTATGGTATAAAATCAACTACAATTATTTCAAATAATTTCATTGACTTAGAAACATTTGTAAATTTCATTAATATATACGTTTCTTAATACTAGTATTTTCTTTCGTCTGTATTTAAAAATAAATCATTTCTACACGGTATATTTCACGATTTTTTCAACTTTAGCGTTGAATATCTCTGAAAAAAAGCCAATAGCGATCTGCCATTTGAAATACTTCATCGACCTTTAAACTAATGGACCAAGTGTCTCCTATTCTTTTATTGTTCGAATAATGCTCCAACATAAAAGGATAGAAATATATATTCTGTCCTTTAACAATACGGAAGTTCTCAGTTAAAGTATACTGCGCATACGTTCGTACTCATTGTACATCTTTTTCAGCCATATGTAAACCTCTATACATCGCTCTCTATCACTAAATAGTTGTCAAAATCTACATTATTTGACGTTTCGTGACTGTTTGTGTATTATTTACTTTTTTTTTGAGAACATTTACAATTATTTCTGTCAATACATACGTATATGTGTTGTGAGGTGTGTATGCGACAAAATAATGGGGAAACTGTGTATTTCGTGCAATCAGCAGTACGTACGCGGTTTAGCTGTGTCATTTCATATGTGAGTTCTTATTAATTATTACTTGTTCCCTTTAATATAATATGTATATAATATATTGTATTAAAAATATATAATAAAACTAATTATACACAAAAAAATTAAATCTATACTCAGCGATTATGCACCAAGTATAACAAGTTAGGGACAAATCAATCTTTTTATTTTGCCGCGTTTTCTTAACTTCCGTACTGTTGAAGGATAGAGATACTGTGTCTGCACCGTTATGGCGGGACAAGCGTTTTGCTCGTACGCTGCGTCTATTAGTTTAAAGGTCGATGAAATACTTACTCTCTTCTTCGGACAGATCCTCTCCAAGACATTGAAGAACTGCTCTAAGATCACTTGCACTAATATACCCCCTATTATGCTTGTCAAAAACACGAAAAGCATCCCTTAATTCGCGTTCCTCTTGCTCTAAAGACCTTGTGGGATCCGTAGTGCCCGTACCCATACCTCCTGCAGACCATGCTATGTCTACAAATTCTTCAAATGACACATTGCCATCCCCTGAAGAAGAAAAAATATATAAAATTAATAAAAAACTGTAATATCTACATTAATTTTTGATGTACCATCGACATCTACTTCAGAAAGCATTTGTTGCAGTTCTTCTGTTCTTGCAAATTGTCCTAGACTTCGCATAACACGTCCTAGTTCTTCTTTTGTTATGGTCCCGTCGCCATCTTTGTCGAAAAGTCTAAATGCCTCACGAAACTCTGAACAAATAACAAAAATTATTTACTCGTATTTTGGAAGTACATTTAATCTTTCTTAGTGTGTTATTCACTAAATATTTAAAATTATAGGTTAATATATAAATAGAAATATCGCCAATCTTGTTAATGAATTGGAAGAATCTCTGACATTTAGGAACTTCCTCATACAATGAAAATGTAGATATAATTAGAATTGTATGTGTGCAGAAGACATGTTAAATACAATAAAAAACAAGATTTGGGTAAAGTTCTGTATTTTTACCTCTCGCTAAGAGAGGTATTGGATTCATGCTAAAATTCGCATATTCAGATTTTATTGAATAAGCACGATTTAAGGTCCCTAGAATCCGATTATAACATTTTTTTAAATGTCTGCGTGTGTGTGTGTATGTGTGTGTGTCTGGATGTTGTAGACACGATTCCTCAAAAACTATAAGACTTAAAAAATATTTAATTGCAGTTTCCTCAATCTGATATTCCTGGGAAGAGCTAAACAGGTTTTGGTAACAATTGAACAAACGGAAGTAGTAGTTTCTTAAAAAAATTCTTCTATATATAGTATTTTGGGAGTTTTTTTTTTATTAAATATTGAAGAACATAAAATTCTCCATCTAATACACTTAAAATTTTTATTATATCTTGCATAGATTTAGAGATAAAGGCACTGTAATTCATTGCAGAGGCTAAGGCACTAAGGAAACCAGTTGACAAATTCAAATGTTTGTAACATAGTAATGTTATCAAAAATCAACAGTTTTAGTTACATTCTGAAAGTTTTTTCTGGGAAGTACATTTAATCTTTCTTATTGTTTTATTAATTAAATATTTAAAATTATAGGTAACATGCATATATCTATTAGAAATATCGCCAATCTTGTTAATGAATTGGAAGAATCTCTGACATTTAGGAACTTCCTCATACAATGAAAATGTAGATATAATTAGAATTGTATGTGTGCAGAAGACATGTTAAAAACAATATTTGGGTAAAGTTCTGTAAACAATATTATAAAACGACGTTTCGACAGCGAAGTGCAATACTTATATAATATAAAATTGAAATGTCGAGAGGTATTGTGCTGGCCACAACGGATTTTTATCAAATGCGAAAGACTTTGCAATGCTATTTTTACCTTCTGTCACCTTTAGGTCAGAAAGGCATTATCTTTGATCAGAAAATTCGGTAGTAAGTTTTTACTTTTTAATGAATAAGCAAGTTTTAGGGTCCCTAGATTGTGATTTTACTAGTTTTACGATAATGTCTGTATGTGTATGTCTGTATGTGTGTGTGTGTGTGTATGTGTGTGTGTGTGCGTGTGTGTGTGTGTGTGTGTGTGTGTGTGTGTGTGTGTGTGACAAAAATTTCTCCGACGATAACTCCAATACTATAATTCCAAAAATTATAATTCTTTCATATTCATCTTCTTTACATCTATATAAAGACCTGATTAAACTTTGGTTATAATTGGAAGTTCCCTTAATACAGTAAAATATCAGTTTTTGACATTTTATTTGATTATCAATATGAAAGAATATCTAATTGTCTATATGGTTTGATTATACATTTTTCTTTATATTCAATAGATATAGAGTTAAAGAATTATAAAGAGATTAATTTTCATAAATCAGCCAGCTTTGTTATAATCATGGAAACAGCTAATATATTGAAATAATTTTAATTGACAGATGTCAGTGTCAAGTACAATTTACATAGTGTATGTTCGTGTTATAATTTTATTGGATTTATAGAATTTTTTCCAAAGAACTTTCGGTATAGAATTTGTAGAAAATAGTATATGTTCGTGTTACAATTTACTGGATATATAGAATCTTTTCCAAGAAACTTTTGGTATGGGATTTGTACAAATTACATAGAATTGACGGGAGGTACTGTGCTGGCCACATCAGATTATTTTTATAAGTAATAAAAGAACTTCAAATAAGGGAAAGAATTATAATTTTTAGAATTGTAGTATTGGAGTTATCGTCAGAGAAAATTTTGTCACACACACACACACACACACACACACACACACACACATACACACACACACACACACACACACACAAATACATATAGATATCGTAAAAATAGAAAATCATATTCTAGGGACCCCAAAACGTGCTTGTTCATTAAAAACTCACACATAATTTTTTGACCAAAGACAATACCTTCCTTACCTAAAGGTCACGGATGTAATAATTAAATTATATTATGTAAATAATGCAGGGCTGGTATTTTAAAAGTCCAATTAAATTTAATCCCACATTAAATTTAATAAAATGAACAAATTCGAATCAATTTCCATTTTCTTATGCCATTTAAATCATTTATATCAAAAATTCGCGTTGCATTCTCTAATCTAGTGTGCAAGTTATTTCCTCTCATAACCAAGAAAAACAAAGTGTGCTTTGACTTTAGTTGTTTAGTTGTTCGTTGTTTTTCCCGGTAAATGCATTCTGCACCTCGTATCCGTGTTTCTTACCAAAAATTCGTGGTAAAAAAGTATAAATTTATTTCGAAATATACTGTATCATGTTCAGAATTTAATTCTCTTTCGAGTGGTATATATTTTATATGTGACAAATGTGTGAGTTTTGTGTAAAGAACTAAAAACTTTGGTGGACTTTTGCGGGGAGACAGGAAAACATCTGACTGAGGTAAATACAACATGGCGAACAGTTGCATCAAAATAAAATGTGTTTTTCAGTTTGTAATTTCGTTTTCATGTTATTGTTACAGTGTTTTGCTGTGATTTCAAACGACTACAATGGAGATAAGGTAGGATTTTTATATATTTAACCTATGTAACAAAAATTTTGAGAAAAAATTTGCTCTTCTAATTTTATCGCTATATAAAGTCTAATAATCTAGTTATTATTGCACATAATAAATACATAATAGTTGTGATATGTTAAAATTACTAGAAAAAGTTTTGAAAAACTTGAAATATGCAAATCTATCTATAGGTTAGGTTACTTTGACTGTTTGACAGATAGTCGAAATGTATATTAACGTTTTGGAGATCAAAAGATTGACAGACGGAAACGTGAACAAGGTTTTAGAAAGTATAGTTTGGGACACCAATCATGACCTGAGGTGTATATACTAATATAATAATTGCGAAAGTAACTCTGTCTGTCTGTCTGTCTGTCTATCTGTGTGTCTGTTACGTTTTCACGCCTAAACCGCTGAACCAATTTTGATGAATTTTGGTATAGAGTTATATTGGAACTTGAAGAAGGATATATGCTATCTTTTATCGCGAAAATAAAACTTGAAGGGATGAAATAGGGGATGAAAGTTTGTATGGAGAACCCATCATTTCTTCCTCTGAACCAATTTTGATGAATTTTGGTATAGAGTTAGAATGGAACTTGGAGAAGGACATAGGCTATTTTTGTCGCTAAAATAAAACTTGAGGGGTGAAATAGGGGATGAAAGTTTATATAAGGGATCCATCATTTCTTCCGCTGAACCAATTTTGATGAATTTTGGCACAGAGATAGATTGCACCTTGAAGAAGGACATAGGCTACCTTTCGTCGCAAAATAAAACTTGAGGGGTGAAATAGGGGATGAAAGTTTATATAAGGGATCCATCATTTCTTCCGCTGAACCAATTTTGATGAATTTTGGTATAGAGTTAGATTGGATTTTGGAGAAGGACATAGGCTATTTTTTGTCGCAAAATAAAACTTGAGGAGGTGAAATAGGGGATGAAAGTTTAATAGGGGATCCATAGCAACAGAGCAATTGAAATCACCAAATGTCCTTTACGTAAAATATTTATAATTATTGTAATGTCAAGTTGTAATTATACCGTATTTTTTAACGTGAAACATTGGGTTTGTCATATCCATGGTTACGACTTGACATTTGATTGACAGCAATGTATATGCCCGTTCCATTTAAAATGAAACATAGGGAACGAATTTGACATTTGATAAGACGTCAATAGAGGTTAATTTTGTTTAAATAATTATACCTGCATTCTAAATTAAATTAAATTAGTTGTAGAAAAAATATAGTGTGCACCTTGTGCCCGAGTGGTTTTCTGACTCGGCTAAATTTCTTACAATATTTAAATATAATACTTCTGTCAAATTCATTCCCCATGTGTCATTTTAAATGAGACAGACAAATACATTGCTGTCAATTGTCAATCAAATATCAAATCATAACTTATAGGAAAATTCAACGGCTATCTGTCATATTGACAAGATGTCATTAGAGGTTAATTTTGTTTAAATAATTATACCTGTTTTCTAAAAATTAAATTTAGATGTAGAAAAAATACTGTGTGCACCTTGTGCCCGAAATATGTTTAGAGCTCTCGAGTGGTTTTCTGACTCCGCTAAATTTCTTACAATATTTAAATATAATACTTCTGTCAGATTCGTTCCCTATGTTTCATTTTAAATGAAACGGGCAAATACATTGCTGTCAATCAAATATCAAGTCGTAACCATGGATATGACAAACCTAATGTTTCATGTTAAAAAATACTCACGGTATTATTTAAATATAGGCCATCCAGCGAATCAAGCGGTTTACGTCATCGTTTAGGGATTTTTGAAATTTTCTTTATTTTTTTAAATATATTTTATTAACGGTATTTTATTGGTTTTTTTTTTATTATTATCATGTATTTGACACCTTTAATAGAAATAATTACATTTGGATATATTATTAAGTAAAATTTTGTAAATTTTTGCAAAATGACGTTTGATTATATTTTTTTAATATTGGTAATTCTGAACATGTATATTACTAAATATTATATGTCTATAGGTATTATACTTTTCAACGTGTATTGTGATTTCATTTTGTTTTTGGTTTCGTTGTTCATTGTCAAAATGTCAAATTCAAGAGCTTGTAGTTAATTTATTGACATATTTTGAAAATGAAAAATAGATTGGTGGGTTTTTACTTTCACTGAAATCTAATACTGAGGTAATATTTGGTTCTATTTGTTAGTAATAATTTGAAAATTAAATCTATATGTACAGCGTGTGGCAAACGCTATACGCAGTATTCTGTATTTTTTTAAGGATCTCACATAATACTAGATAGTTTGTTGCATATACTACAAGAATGAAGTATTTATAACGGCGTAAGCAGTATCGTTCAGAATATTTTAAATAAAATTGGATTTCGCTGGAAAAATATTATACCAGACGTGTTTTTAAGAAAAATTTGGGTTTATGAAGGCAACCCACAGATTTTAATCCGTTTTACATGCTCATGTAAACTTTTTAACATATGACGTCATTGTTTCTAGTGATATTGTATTTATGAGGTAAACCGCTTGATTCGCTGGATGGCCTATACGTACGTTTCGGAGTAATGTAATTGTCCGACTCGCTACCGTTCGTCGTGCAAACTTGCATGCTCGCCACACAAGTATCACTTTTACTCCTAATAACACAATATACTATTATTTAATGAGGGCTAGCATTTTTCTCAAAACTTTTGTTACGTAGGTACATTATTCTTTTTGTTATTATTAAAAATGTGCACCATTTTGTTCTTCTGCTGAATTATCATTAAATATCTCGAAAACCAATCGAGATAGCGATTTGAAATAACAAACCTAACCATAAACTTAATTAATCCATTACCGGAGATGAAATATCGATTCGTTTATTTCTCTTCCGTTGGGAAATTTAATTATATTAAAGCAAAATCAATAAATTTGCTACCTCTTAAGTTAAAGATGAAAATTTACCTTTCATTTGACTTTTGGAAACCCGTCCGTGGCGATTCGAACCCATAGGCTGTCTGTGCTCCCCTACAGGCTTGTTGTTGTCTTTGTTAAGCCCCAAAGTTTGGGGCGGAGTCTCCGAAGGTGGTATAATGCGCTTGTCATCCATACGGGCCGTAACAACGGGCTGGGAATTTTGATAAGGGCCATTTTGACGCGTCTAAAAAAGTGGGTCACAAAATTATTTAGACACTATACTTTTATCAGAAAATGTAAAATAAAACAAATTTCAAAAAAAAGTGTGTATTTAATACAATAATGTTACTACCAAGTTTATATCTCTACCTACTTTTTAATTATTGCCCCAAAAGTCAATATACCCTACATTTAGATAAAAACTTCAAAATTTTCAAAACTCTAATTTATCTGTTGTGGCCAGCACAAGACCTTCCGATAATTGGATATATTTTGTACAAATCCCATACCAAAAGTTCATTGGAAAAGATTCTATATATCCAGTAAAATTATTACATGAATATACATTACTCTAGAAATGCGTACACATATGTAACATTCTCTTTACAATCAAATAAAATTACTACCAAGTTTATATCTCTACCCATTTTTGAATTATTGCCCCAAAAGTCAATATACCCCACATTTAAATAAAAACTTCAAACTTTTCAAAAATATAATTTTTATGTAACTAGATACTTCTCAATGCGCTGATTCCAGATTTTGAAACCACAGGTCGATATCTCGTTTCGTTCTCGAGATATTTAGATTCAAAGTTTTGCTCAAAACTGCCCATTTTTGGGTATTAACCCAAAAATGGGTCGATATAGGAATTTGGCGACAACACCATTCGATTCTACGGGCAAAATTACATAAGTATACCAATTTTCATAATTTTTGAACACCGCATACAATCTCTAAAGCAAAATAACTAAAAATGGCCAAAAATCGCAAAAATCTAAGGTGTACCCCTTAGGATTTTTTCAGATTTTGGCCATTTTCAGGGGTTTTCAAGCTTTTATTCATAAAAAATGAACCGGTTGGACAAAAATTATGAAAATTGGTTCACTTATGTAATTTTGCCCGTAGAATCGAATGGTGATATCGCCAAATTCATATCTCGACCTATTTTTGGGTTAATACCCAAAAATGGGCAGTTTTGAGCAAAACTTTAAATCTAAATATCTCGAGAACGAAACGAGATATTGACCTGCGGTTTCAAAATTTGGAATCAGCGCATTGAGAAATATCTAGATACATAAAAATTAGATTTTTGAAAATTTTTATCGAAATATGGGGTATATTTACTTTTGGGGCAATAATTCAAAAATGGGTAGATATATAAACTTAGTGACCCCTGTGGTGCACTCTCCACATCAGCAATGAGTGCCCGTGAGGTGACGCCTGGTAAGCGCCCACACGGTAAAATATATCGTCATCATTACCGATGTCTACATGTGTTGTAGATACTGGCACACCCAGAAATGGGTAATATGCCGTGATGATATATTTATTTATTTTATTTTATATAAACTTAATATTAATATTATTTGCTTGTAAAGACAATGTTACGTAAGTGTACCCATTTTTAGAGTAATGTATCTAGTAGCCCAAATAACTCCAAGAAAACCAGTTAAAAAATCAGAAATACCGCCAAACTCTTCAATGAATTTGAAGAATCTCGAACATTTAGAAGAGTAGGAAGAAACTTATTATAGAATGATTAAAAAAATATAAAAATATATATTAATAATTAAAATTTTTGTGTATGTACCAAAAATGTTAAACACAACTTATATAGCCTAATATAAAATTGGCGAAAGGTCTTGTGTTAGCCACAAAACATTTTTTATCTTTGGCTAATACAAAATGACCTCTTTTTCAAAAACAGTCGAAGATCCCATGTTGATTAATCTTTTTTTACTCATTTTTGTCAGTACTGTATGCCCTCAAAATTTGTTACACCTATTTTTTAACACCCTGTATAATATCATAATGACTCTTAATTACGATTAACTTACCATAAGGTCCTTAAGTTGATTCACCAGTGGTGAAGTAGAAAAAAAATTATTAACGGCAGAAAATATCTTGACGTTAGATTTGGTACTTTTCAATTGAAACTGCAATTTTCTGCAATGAGAAATGATGTTATATTTCGGATATTGCACATTAAAAAATAATAGAGATACACGTTTTTCGCAACGCCAATGAATCTAAATAATCGATAGAAAACTTATAAAGACTACATTAATTTCTACATAAATTTTACTACATATTCATATAATCTTACCTACCGAGAGTTTTTTTTATCAGTGAACATGGGCGTATGTCATTACCATAGTTACATTTAAAATGATTGACAGCAATGCATTATCGCGTTTTTTTTAAACTGGACATAGGACGTGACATTTAGTATATCTGTCAATGTCATCAAATTGTCATACTTCAAAATGTATACAGTTAAAGAAAAGTTCAAATTGTAAATTGGAGTAATTATAACGAGTCTACAACAAGTTTCTGACTTATGTGCATTAACTTTTAATAAGCGACCCAGTCCAACAACTATAAGAAAAATTTACAATGACTACAGAACTAAAGGATGCGTCAATAAACAGCACAAGAAGAAAATCAGACCAAGTACTGTAGTTAATAGTAAGAAACAAGAAATTATGCAATTAATTGAAAGTGACAACACTCTGTCAACAATTTTTTTTTCTGAAATTAAGAATACTAGTATACAAGGTTTTAAGACAAGAACATTTTAAGAGTTTTAAATATAAAAATCACCAAGAGTTATTACACAACGATATAGAACGAAGAAATATCTTTTGCGAAGATATGATGAACAAAATTAATAGTGGGGAAATATTACTGGATCGAATTTTATTTACGGATGAAGCGACATTTTATATTAATCGGGAAGTAAATTCACAAAATTGCAGGTATTGGAGTCGTCAAAATTTTCACTTATATCTGCACCAGGTATTCCCCCAACGCTGGATAGGACGTGGTGGAGAAGTGGAGTGGCCTGCAATGCCACCAGATCTTGCACCAAACGATTTTTTTTCTTTGGGACCATTTAAAAAATTGTATTTAAAATGGTGACAAAATAAATATTGATCAATTAAAAAATAGGGAAAAAATATAATTTATATTAATTATTTCTTGCCTTAGGCTTATGTCAGAGTATAGAATTATACCATACAATTTGAACTTTTTCTTCAACTGTATACATTTTGAAATATGACAATTTGATGACATTGACAGATATACTAAATGTCACGTCCTATGTCCAGTTTTTAAAAAACGCGATAATACATTGCTGTCAATCATTTTAAATGTAACTATGGTAATAAAAAAAAAACTCTCGGTATATGTATACCGTGAGTATTTTTTAACGTGAAACATTGGGTGTGTCATATCCATGGTTACGACATTTGATTGACAGCAATGTATTTGCGTGTCCCATTTAAAATGAAACATAGGGAACGAATTTGACAGAAGTATTATATTTAAATATTGTAAGAAATTTAATTGAGTCAGAAAACCACTCAAGAGCACTAAACATATTTCGGGTCGGGCACAAGGTGCACACAATATTTTTTCTACAACTATATTTAATTTTTAGAAAACATGTATAATTATTTAAACAAAATTAACCTCGAATAACATCTTGTCAATGTGACATTTGATTGACAGCAATGTATTTGTCTGTCTCATTTAAAATAAATCATAGGGAATGAATTTGACAGTAGTATTATATTTAAATATTGTAAGAAATTTAGCCAAGTCAGAAAATCACTGGGGCACAAGGTGCACACAATATTTTTTTTATAACTAAATTTAATTTAGAAAGCAGGTACAATTATTTAAACAAAATTAACCTTTATTGACGTCTTGTCAAATGTCAAATTCGTTCCCTATGTTTCATTTTAAATGGGACACACAAATACATTGCTGTCAATCAAATGTCAAGTCGTAACCATGGATTTCACAAACCCAATGTTTCATGTTAAAAAATACTCACGGTACCTATAAGTAATTAAAAAATATAAATTATCTATAGCAAGCAATATGGTATGAACAATTTTTTTAAATTTATTTTAAATACACAACATAACTCCACATATTTTATTATTTTTGAAATACTTAGTTGTTAATTTTGACACACAGTACATAAAAAACACATATTTAAATAATAATTTTTATTCTTACCTTACGAAAATTGCTTGCCTATCCTTAGTCCTTCACTGTCCTTCTACTGCTGTTGCTAGACACAGAATGATCCTTTGTGAGTTTGCGATCCTTCATCCTGTCCAGGATTACGCAAAGGATAACGAGTAAATAAGGATAGCACACATATACAGAGTGTGTCACAACTCGCGCCCCAGAGCGAATAAAGAAACACGAGGCTGTAGTGGTAGCACGCACTTTAGAATTCTATCAAAATAGGCATTTGTTTTCGCTTTTCGCCACGAAGCGAAAATTTGGTAGCATGCGCGTATCAAAATATTCGCCTGCAAGCGTACGACTCGAGGCGAAAGTGTCATTATTTTGCCAAAATTCTATTTAAAGCCAATTTATATATAATTTATACATTTATTATATACAACTGTCATAATATTTTTTATTTTAATAATATAAAATCCAATTATTTCCCACTCAAAAAACGAATATAGAATTCTAAAGTGCATGCTACCAAGATTCGTAAAAGTAAAATCGTATTCGCCTGCTTTCTATGATAGAATTCTAAAGTGCGTGCTACCACTACTGCACTCGGATGCGTAATTTCGAAGAAAAAAAATCTAGCTTAAAAGATATTAGAGAAAAGACGTCTTAAAATTGATCAATCAGAGACCTACACATTTAACGTGTGTTTGCCGTAATTTTACGTTACTAGGGTTTTATACAAATCAAATTTTTAAAATGTGTGGGCGACTGTAGTTTTCGAAAAATGTCAGTGTCAAATTAAATTTGACAAGGTGAATAAAAAAGCAAATTTTTACCATGTATTCAGCCGCTGATTGCTTAGAAATGATTATAATTTTCGGAGAATGTTTTTTTTAACTCACTCTGCAAAAATAATGGATTTAAAATTTTATAAAATCTTTTCAAAGGAACTTTTGGTATGGAATTTGTAAAAAATAGTATGTGTTCGTGTTATAATTGTATTGGCTATATAGAATCTTTTCCAAAGAACTTTTTTTATAGCATTTATCCATTTTTATTTCTAATAATTCACATAGTTGTTCAAAAAAATATTCTAAAAATGCGTACACTTACGTAACATTCTCTTTACAATCAAATAATATTACTACCAAGTTTATATCTCTACCCATTTTTGAATTATTGCCCCAAAAGTCAATATACCCCATATTTCGATAAAAACTTCAAAATTTTCAAAAATCTAATTTTTATGTATCCAAGGCGCTGATTCCAAATTTTGAAACCGCAGGTCGATATCTCGTTTCCTTCTCGAGATATTTAGATTTAAAGTTTTGCTCAAAACTGCCCATTTTTGGGTATTAACCCAAAAATGGTTCGAGATATGAATATGGCGACAACACCATTCGATTCTACGAGAAAAAATACATAAGTATAGCAATTTTCATAATTTTTGTCCAACCGGTTCATTTTTTATGAATAAAAGTTTGAAAATGGCCAAAATCTGAAAAAATCGTAAGGGGTACCCCTTACGATTTTTGCGATTTTTGGCCATTTTCAGTTATTTTGCTTTAGAGATTGTATGCGGTGTTCAAAAATTATGAAAATTGGTGTACTTATGTAATTTTGCCCGTAGAATCGATTGGTGTTGTCGCCAAAGTCATATCTCGACCCATTTTTGGGTTATTGCCCAAAAATGGGCAGTTTTGAGCAAACCTTTGAATGTAAATATCTCGAGAACGAAAAGAGATATCGACCTGCGGTTTCAAAATTTGGAATCAGCGCATTGAGAAATATCTTGATACATAAAAATTAGATTTTTGAAAATTTTGAAGTTTTTGTCTAAATGTAGGGTAATATTATTTGATTGTAAAGAGAATGTTACGTAAGTGTACGCATAAAGCATATTCATGTGATAATTTTATTGGATTTATAAAATATTTTCCGATGAACTTTTGGGATTTGTATAAATACATCAAATCAACGGAAGGTCTTGTGCTGGCCACAACAGATTTTTTCTAAAATTTATCCATTATTATAAATACTATCATGATTTCTACATCATATTACAGAATCCTACATTTGATTAACGCATGCGCAACACCCTTTCAGGGGCGTGCACAGGGTTTCCCACGCGGGGTGTCGAAGGGTGTAATCCTTGTTCATAGATTGATGTGGTGTTCAGGGGTTGTAAGATATAAACGTCCTTTTGTTTTGTTAAGGGGGGGGGGGTTGTTTGTTTGATAATTCAACTGTATGATGTGATATTCGGATAGAGGGGGTGGGGGAGGGTCTATATTAGGGGGCAAATGAAAATAAAAATTAAATATATAAAATGTGTTATATTTACAAGATAAAAATTGGCAATAAATACAGTGTTGTTAATATTTTGTTGTTCGCGTACTGTGCATCCGAAAAGAACCTTTTGTAAAAAGGTTCTCGAACCTGTGTTAGTCAAGTTGACATAATAGAGCCACAGATCGCTTTATCCAATGAGATGCCGGTAATTTAGTGTCCAAATATATCGGCAAAACATAATTTGTTGAATGGCCGGTGGTAGACAGAACGCCTTTTCGCTCGGAGGTTTTGTAAACCGGACTTTTGTACCTAGAACAAACAGAATTTTGTAGAAAACTGAAGGCGATACTCAAAATTTGTGACTAATTTTGAATGCCTATAAAAATTAAACAAATTGGTAATGGGGGATTACGGCTCAATCGAATTAAAGGAAAATAGTAAAAAAATACGAATGTATATGCTGAATAACGAATATTAATAAAAAACATGAAATGGTATTATTGAGATATTTCGGAAATAAAGGGTTTTTTGTTATAGCGCTTCGACACTAATATGAAAATATTTTGATTGGCGACCGAGAAACCGCCTATACATGCATTACAAATAGCGTGTTAGGAGGTGGGGATTACTACCAATGGAAGTTAAGAAATTCAAATTCGAAAGGAGGGGCTAACATTCCTGTACTACAGTTTCCAAACAGTTTTTATTTTAACATAAATTTCTTGCATTAAATTTAATAATTTAAATACACCTGTAATTATAAAGTATGTAGACTTATACAGTGTTATAATATTCATTTATTGTTATGTAAATATAACTTAAAATAGCATATATTTCAAGAACATTTAGGTCCATGATGAAAACAGTTTGATATAAAAACACATAAATGTGACGTCACGTCAATCTTTACAAAATTCAGGAGACCATAACTCGCTTATTAATAGGAATTTTTTCACCGGATTTTCATCAATAGTCTTAGTTTTCCTAATATTTTCAGATGAAATTATAAAAAGAAAATGGTGTAATCCCCCATTAAATACAAACCGTTTTAATAGATATTTACACACCAAGTGAATAAACATTCTTAGCTCACGTGGTTTGTACAAAATTTTATTCAATTTTGACGAAATAATAATAAAAACCATTATAATATTTAAATAAATATATCATCACGGCATATTACCCATTTCTGGGTGTGCCAGTATCTACAACACATGTAGACATCGGTAATGATGACGATATATTTTACCGTGTGGGCGCTTACCAGGCGTCACCTCACGGGCACTCATAGCTGGTGTGGAGAGTGCACCACAGGGGTCACTTTTGTGCCATTTAAAATTGAAAATATTTGGCGTCTGTCGGGATCGAACCCGGTTCCTCCAAGTACGCGACCAGACACCCCATTTATTTAATATTTAATTTTTAAAATAAAAAACTGATCAGTTAGTAGGCTGAGCATGACAATCGTCGCTGATATATGTCAAGTCATCTATTTAAAATGCTTTATTGTCTGTCATTTGTGCCGTAAAAAATAATGAAAATGGCTGATAATGTCTGATAAATACTACGGTGAGTTTTATTTTCGTACCTGATGTTATTTTAAATGCATTATTTGTTGCAGAGTGAGTTAAAATTTTGTGAGAGTGATTTAATTTTTTTAAATTCACTTGTGAATAAAGTGTTACTTATAGTTGTTGCTATGGAGTTAATAATAACAGTTTAAAACTTTCTTCTCATGAATAAGCATTACCTTAGCTCACTTGGTGTGTAAATATCTATTAATTGTTATACACAAAGTATAAATAAGTCGAAAATAAATTAACGTTCAAATTATTCAGAAAGCCTGTGGTTACAACATTTTAATTTTTTTTTTTTGATACATTTGAATATTAAATATCAATGAAGTTGAGGTTTATTATTTGTTGTTTTATTGTTTTTATTTTCTGCATTTATATACTTGTAAGGTCTGTCCGAGAAGTATCCGACCTTCTTTATATTTCCCCGCTGCTGTTATTCTGCGTCATCGGGCTGGTGGCATCCTTCGAAGTAGCCCCCAGTCTTGGAACTCGTTTTTTGGTATTGCCTTTAGAGCATTCGTCGTATTAGTTTCTTTGTCGTCGAATCGGTGTCCTTTGAGCGACATTTTTAATCTTGGGAATAGCCAAAAGTCGATCATTATTGATCATTTCCAAATTGTCCTGAGCGATTTCAGGCGAAGGTTTTTCTGCTCCACCGTTAGCAATTTCGGAATGAATTTCGCAAATTTTCAGTTAAAATCTTCCAAACACTAGTTTTCGGTATTCCCAGATCATATTCTAGTTCTCGCACAATCAATCGACGATCTTCATTGATCACAAGTTGCACTCGTTCGATATTTTTGTCGTCGAAGGCCGCCCAGAACGTGGGTTACTATCAACAGATGTGCGGCCATCTTTGAACCGTTTATACTAGTCTTTTATTTGTGTTTTGCTCATACACTCGTCCCCAAATGCTGTCTTCATCATTTCTATGGTCTCCACACAACTCTTTTCGAGCTTTGAGCAAAATTTAATGCAAATTCGTTGTTCCGATCACACTTTGTAAACTTTGTAAGGCGATCCGAACAAAACTGCGGCATCTAGGGAATTCGTGAAGCTTTACAGTTGACACTCGTACCCGGCAGAGGGCGCTAAAATTGTCAGGCGCGAAGATATGAGGGAAAGTCGGATACTTTTCGGACAGACCTCGTAAATGTGTGATGTAGATATAGAGATGAGGAAATGGTAATAATAACTCCATTATTTTAGAATCTAATAACTATTTTTAAACTTTGATAGTCCTTAATATATAGTTTTAAGGTCTAGTTTTATTACAACCGACCCTTGTTCTAATTTGTTACTACGGTGGAGGACCCTATTGTTTGTGACTTACCGTCCCTTAGGGTTGAAATCGGCAATCAAAATAGGTTGTAAATGCACAACCGGAAGTACATCCCAAAGTATTTTTGGGTTTTGCTCGGCGATGACACCATCTTTACGGTCCCATCGTGCCCCGTCAACAAATAATCCATATACATATACCCCTTCAAATGGTGCTTCGTCAATGTATTCAGATTTGGAAATTACAGCGTGGTCAAAATCTAATCTGTCTATAGGAATGGTGTACCGTCTGGCATGGTTCTGTTTCGCGCCTGTCAAAAACGCCTGAGTAAAGAAGAAACCTGTAACAGGGAAAATTATCACTAGTTTGGATTTTTCTCGATAGATGTCTTCACTAGACATTATACAGTGGCGACAGTGAACTCTATACTACTATGGAACGGAAACGAACGTTGCTGGCGTGGTATTTCCATATACCTATTAACTAATATATTTCTAATGCTCGTAACTTTCCCATAAGAGTAGGTAAAACACCTAACAAGCAATTATGCGCATGCTCGGAAATCTTGACTACTATTGGCTAACGCTGACAGCTGGCTGGGCTGCGTTCCAAAATCCTACTCTTAGAGTACGAAATTATTCAAAGTCGTTTCAAAACTGATAACCTTACTCTCAGAGTTTACTCAACCTGTTCCAAAACAGCCAGAGTTTACTCCAAAGTGATGTTCTCTACTACTCTACTAACAAGGAGGATATAGAAATTACTCCACAATATTTTCAAACGTAGATGCTCACGATTCTCAACATATGAAAGTAATTTGCCTTCTTGAGGCAGAAAACATGCTTTTGGTTGAAAATAAACATAAGTAAATACGTTGGCGTGTATTACGAGCATACTTTTATAATAAAAGCGCTTTTATGGAGCGTACTTTCACATTATATTGAGGAGAGTGCTCCATAAAAGCGCTTTTATTACAAAAATGCGCTTTTAATACGGGCTTGACATTATTATTTTTAATTTAGTTTAAATTTTTTACTTCAACAAAACTCATTCGTTCCAAAACACAACACATCATACTCTACGCCAAAACTCGGTATTCTTGGTTTTGGAACTCTGTCCTGGTGATGCAGCGAGCACATGGTTTGACTTTGACGTTTGATTTTATTTCTGTTTGTAGTTGCACTTCGAAAGCATTTGCTTTGTTTCATACAGTAATTTATTGTCACCTATCCTGACCAGATTGTATTCCTATTATTTTTACAGTACAACAAAGTAAATTATTTAATTGAAATTTAGCACTAGAATATGTTAATGTTTTTTATTATTACTAATATTTATATTCAAGAATTTACATACAAAATAAATAGTAGGTACATTGTTTAATTTCTCAAATTTAAATTTAAAATTTCTCGCGCTAGCCGTTAATAAACAGAACTCTGTGATTCGCAAAAAGTGATCATGATTTTCTCGTTAGCCAATAGTAGTGAAGGTTTCCAAGCATGCGCATAATTCGCGGTTGGGTGTTTGTGTGTTTCCTTCAAGAAAAGCAAAGGATCCGCAATATATTAGTTAATAGGTATATGGTTAATTGTCAGTTGATATTTATTTATAAAATGGAAATGGCGAGAGGTATTGTGCTGGCCACAACAGATTTTTGTATACGAGATAATGGCTAAAATCCCAAAAATACTAATTCTTTGCACATATGATTCAAGATGTACCTTTTGTAAGGCAAAGGTTTTTTTTTGGTTTTTCGATTGGACATTACCTGAAATCCAAAAAGTAGTCGGTTTTCCATTATCATGCCAGTTCTGTAGCATCTCCATTCTTTCCAGAAAATCAGATATATAATCCGGCAAAGATTTCAAACTAGGGTACGAAACTTTTGCCCATTGAGCAGGAATCCTGCTTAGCAAGATAGAACTCTGCAATACTTCCAAATCAGGTGTCATTGCTACTTGGCCAGCCACTGCTTTTTGAAGCAATTGTAAACTACCCCGAATAACGGTCAATAGTTTATTAAACCTTTCCATTTCTTGACATAGAACGGTATTCATTGATTCGTTGTAGTCGATCGGATAGTTGGTTTTCGCTATTTCCATGTCGAAGTTTGCTGGGAGCTTACTGAGTATTTCGGAAGTTAAAAAGAGAAGTAACTCGTCCGTGTTTCCTCCGGCAGTTGTCATTTCTCCTTCCAGTAACAAAAGCGAAGCGATAGTTATTTGTGTCGTTTGTAAATCTCGGGTAATACCAGCGTTTTTGTGCAAACCAAAAACTTCTGGAGGATGGTGTTCTGGAAGAGAAGCTATGAAATCCAAATAGTCTTCGTATGATGTTTTTTCTGGTAGTCCATAACTGGCTCCTAAAAAATGGTTGTATAGTTAACCTAGTCTATAATACTGATTTTTTATAAATTAAGATAAGGCCGGACAGTGCAGCAAATTTCAAACTATGCACTCCTATTTTTACCTTCCGTCAACTTAAGGTAAGAAAGAACCAATGAGCCTGTTTCACATTTTTCAAAAACTATTTTAAATGAAAGTTTATGGAATGATTTTCTTAGTAATAATTTTTATTTTAATAATTTGTTGTTATTTGTGGAAATAATTAAATAAAAAGATTGGCCAATAGGAAAATAGTTTTTCCATCACCTACGTTTATTCATATTATTTATATAAATAAACGTAGGCTAAAGTTTGTCACATGTTAATAACAAAATCTTTTAATTTGACATTTGAAGCTGACATTGCTCATTGTAAATGAATAATAAAGTAATAATGGCTAATTCAAATTACACTCAAGCTAAGTCGGACAATTTACCGAAGGTCGATAGCTGGATGATGGCTGAATTTATATCAGAACGATTGTTTTACTGCTACCGAAATAAGGGGTGTTAAAGAGTTGAGGTAAAATAAAATATAAAAACTGAATTTATTATATTTTAAAGTTCTGGTCGTGATTCTTATTTTACACTTGTTTGACAACTTTGACAATACACTTGACACCTTAGAACCGCTGAAGATGTATGTACTCTGACGTCACATTCTGTTTCAGATCACGTGACTTATTCAAAATTTTATCCAAATTTCAAAAATTAATTGTAAAATATCTAAAGGATATTTCGCGATATTTTCAAATTTGAGGCTCTTTAAAGAACAATATCTTTTCAAATTTAATACTTAGAAGTCATTTAATAATTCTTGCAACAGCCCTATTGTTTCAGGTTAATTTTATAAAAAAAGTGAAGGAAAAGGTTTTGCTTCAAAATAAAAGATTTTGTTTTCTTCGTATTTATAGAAAGAAGCATTTGCTTAAAAACTGAAGGATTTGCTTCTAAAAAAATCTGTTGTGGCCAGTACAAGACCTTCCGTTAATTTGATGTATTTTGTACAAATCCTATACCAAAAGTTCATTGGAAAAGATTCTATATATCCAGTAAAATTGTAACACGAACATAATACAATTTTTTACAAATTCCATACAGAAAGTTCCTTGGAAAATATTCTATAAATCCAACAAAATTATCACATGAATATATGTACATTAGCAAATAATATTATTACCCATTTAGATAAAAACTTCTCAATGCGCTGATTCCAAATTTTGAAACCGCAGATCGATATCTTTTTTCATTCTCGAGATATTTAGATCCAAATAGTATGTGTTCGTGTTATAATTTTATTGGATATATAGAATCTTTTCCAAAGAACTTTTTTTATAGCATTTATCCATTTTAATTTCTAATAATTCACACAGTTGTTCAAATACTCTAAAAATGCGTACACTTACGTAACATTCTCTTTACAATCAAATAATATTACTACCAAGTTTATATCTTTACCCATTTTTGAATTATTGCCCCAAAAGTCAATATACCCCACATTTAGATAAAAACTTCAAAATTTTCAAAAATCTAATTTATATGTATCTAGATACTTCTCAATGCGCTGATTCCAAATTTTGAAACCGCAGGTCGATATCTCTTTTCATTCTCGAGATATTTAGATTCAAATAGTATGTGTTCGTGTTATAATTTTATTGGATATATAAAATCTTTTCCAAAGAACTTTTTTATAGCATTTATCCATTTTTATTTCTAATAATTCACACAGTTCAAATACTCTAAAAATGCGTACACTTACTTAACATTCTCTTTACAATCAAATAATATTACTACCAAGTTTATATCTCTACCCATTTTTGAATTATTGCCCCAAAAGTCAATATAGCCCACATTTAGATAAAAATTTCAAAATTTTCAAAAATATAAGTATCTAGATACTTCTCAATGCGCTGATTCCAAATTTTGAAACCGCAGGTCGATATCTTCTTTCGTTCTCGAGATATTTAGATTTAAAGTTTTGCTCAAAACAGCCCATTTTTGGGTAATAACCCAAAAATGGGTCGAGATATGAATTTGGCGACAACACCAATCGATTCTACGGGCAAAATTACATAAGTGTACCAATTTTCAGAATTTTTGAACACCGCATACAATCTCTAAAGCAAAATAACTGAAAATGGCCAAAAATCGCAAAAATCGTAAGGGGTACCCCTTACGATTTTTTCAGATTTTGGCCATTTTCAAACTTTTATTCTTTAAAAATGATCCGGTTGGACAAAAATTATGAAAATTGCTATACTTATGTATTTTTGTCCGTAGAATCGAATGGTGATGTCGCCAAGTTCATATCTCGACCCATTTTTGGGTTAATACCCAAAAATGGGCAGTTTTGAGCAAAACTTTAAAGCTAAATATCTCGAGAACGAAACGAGATATCGACCTGCGGTTTCAAAATCTGGAATCAGCGCATTGAGAAGTATCTAGATACATAAAAATTAGATTTTTGAAAATTATGAAGTTTTTATCTAAATATGGGGTATATTGACTTTTGGGGCAATAATTCAAAAATGGGTAGATATAAACTTGTGTGTAGTGCTTCGCGCCACTGTCCGACCCTAAATAACTTACCTGTCTCTGAAAACAGATAATTCTTTTTGCTAATAACTCTGGGATTAATAAAATCATCCAAAATCGTTGTTATAAGTCTTCTATCCCAATCATCTGTAACTCTTCCACCATAATTACATTCCCCGATTAAATATAGAAGAGCTTCGTATGGTACTTCGTCATATTCTTTCAAAAACATTTGAAGTTGCTGTATAGATATATGCAAATCTGAGTCATTAAATCCATATGGTATATTCCACCCTAACGGCCCAAAAGTCCTTCTTTCTTGGACAACTGCATGGAAAAAGCACACGGCGTATAAAAATTTAGCGAACCATTTTTCTTTCCCAAGACAACCGTAGAAAAAATCAGGATCCTTGATGGGATCTGATATATATGAAAGTTTTAAGTTTTGGTGTAATCCAGTAGGTGGTTCATTTGTTATTTTGACGCCATTTTGTAATATAGAAACAGGGAACTTGTCACTTGGGTAACTCGTCAGCCATAATCTAAAAAATAATAATCCTAAATAGACCATTCTAGAATGACGTCACCTGCTCTCCACAGGAGTGATTTTAACCTCAATTTTGAATATTTTAAAAAATTATTTAATTATACAGGGTATACCACCGCCATTATTACCTTTATTATTATAGTTACAAAAAAATACTGTAGAACAAAGTTTTAGGGGACCAAAGGGGACATCCTTTCAGAGAAGAATTTTTTTTTTTTTAAATCAGTGTTTCTCAAGTTACAACACAAAATTATATTTTTTCAAATGGGATTCTACATATTTTTTATGTCTATTCGATAGCATATTTTTTTCTGAATTTAACCATGTATTAGTTTTATATCCTTACATAAAAAATATTGAAAAAAATGCGATTGAAATTTAAATAAATTTTTATTTTTAATATTATTGTACAGTAGGCCATGGATGAGAAACAAGAGTAAAAATTTAAATTGAAAATTAATAATTGTTAATTACTCCTTATAAATAATGTTCTATTTGATTTCCATTATTTTCTAAGCGTAATACTATTCTTTTTAAAACAGAAGAAGTAGCTTTTATTACAGTTTCTGGTGTCAAAGCAGCGCAAGCTTCTCTAACTCTGTCCATCAAATTTTGTTTCGTTGTCACTGGTTTTGAATATACTCTATCTTTAAGATATCCCCATAAAAAAAAATCAAGGGGTGTCAAGTCCGGGGAACGAGCGCTCCATCTTGTTGGAACCACATATTTTGTCTTTCATTCAAGTTTAAATCTTCTAAATAATTTAATAATTCATTTTCCAAGAAACATAAATAATGTGCAGCGTTTAAATTGTCTTCATAAAAATGTGGTCCAATAATTTTATTCCCAAACATTCCAAGCCATACATTAAAGCTCCATCTGTGTTGATTATTTTTTTCTCTAAATTCACGAGGATGTTCTTCAGCCCAAATGTGCTCATTATTTCTATTAAATAATCCTTTATTTGAAAATTTAGATTCATCTGTCCACAGAATTTTTCTAAGAATATTATTATCGTCCTGATACTGCACCAAAAACCATTCGCAAAACACTATTCTGCGTTCATTGTCATTATTATGTATAGCATGTAATAGTTTGTATGCATATGATTTTAAATTATGCTTTTTCAAAATGCTCCATACGGACATATTAGAAATAAAATATTCTTGAGCAATTTCGCGTGTGGATGAATTGGGATTACGCGCAATAGAAGCTAAAACTGCGATTTCTATTTCTACATTGTTTCTCACGGGATGTTGCCTTTCACGTTTTTGTGAAAATGATTAATAGTTTTTCAAATTTCGTGCTAATTGCCTGATTACTGACCTCCCTGGACGCGGTTGAATTCAGAAAAAAATATGCTATCGAATAGGCATAAAAAATATGTAGAATCCTATTTGAAAAAATATAACTTTGTGTTGTATTTTGAGAACCACTGGTTTAAAAAAATATTTTCTTCTCTGAAAGAATGTCCCTCTTGGTCCCCTACAACTTTGTTCTATAGTATTTTTTTGTAACTATAATAATAAAGGTAATAATGGCAGTGGTCGGTGTACGAGTTACACCCTGTATATCTTACGATATACAGGCTGTCTCACAACTCGCGCCCCAGAGCGCACTCTTTCATACTCATGACAAATTACTTTCTCACCTAAACGAATTATGCGTATTTCTATCGTCCAACAATTCGCATAACTTTTCCAAACTTGGCATCCAAGATATTGCCAAATGACAATTTTGCAAACAAACCCAGTTTCCTTCGCCCATAGCATCCTGTATCATAAGTTCTGCTATTGGCCCTTGGCCCTGTCCTAAAGAAATAGAACTAAATCGGTTACTGAAACCTTTTCTTTCCGCGAACTTATTCAGGGCCATTATAGGGTCAGCACCGGGCGATAAAATGAATATTAACGGGCATAAGTTGTTGGAGTCTGCGTAGGATTTTGCTAAATCGAACGGTGGAGGGTTGACGTATTGGTTACCCAATATTTTTTCTATAAATTGGAATATACATATTGAGAGTTTGTCTGGACGAATTATTTTGAATACCTAAAAATTAAACAAAGCTTTTAGAATACATATTAAATAAACAATATTTGGGTGTATGGGGTCCCATAATGCAGTGCCAAAGTGTCTGGTCGCGAAACTGGGGAACCGGGTTCGATCCCGACTGACGCCAATTATTTCGAATTTTAAATGGCACAAAAGTGACCCCTGTGGTGCACTCTCCACGCCAGCAATGAGTGCCCGTGAGGTGACGCCTGGTAAGCCCCCACACGGTAAAATATATCGTCATCGTTCGGCAGTAGTCTTTGATTGAAGTTAACTATTTTCTCGTACTCCGCCGGAATTATGTTATTGTCAATATGAAATTCTGTGTGAAACTTAAAAAATCCGCTACATAAATGTTCGAATTGTTGAAGAATGTTTATGGTGATGAGGGTCTATCTAGTACTCAAGTTTTCGAGCAGTTTACAAGATTTAAAGAAGGAAGAAAAGAAACCGGAAACGATTAGCTCCTCGGCCGTGTACTGACATTGTTTTTTTCGAAATTCGAGTGATTGTTCACGTGGATTGGATGCCTGAGGGGCATTTTGTTAACCAAGCATATTACAAGAAGGTTTTCGTAACTCTAAAATTTTGACACATATTCCTTTCTAAAAATCATATGGATTTGTCAATAATGACAGTATCCTAAGAACATATTGCGAGCACCACAGGGATCACTTTTGTGCCATTTAAAATTGGAAATATTTGGCGTCGGTCGGGATCGAACCCGGTTCCCCCAGGTTCGCGACCAGATACTCAGGCAGCAATGAGTGCCCGTGAGGTGACGCCTGGAAAGCGGGGTAATATGCCGTGATGATAAATTCCTGGACAAAATTATCGCATCACTTATATTTTCGCGATTTATTTTAAAACAGAATAATATATGAATTTTTATTAGGGTTCAGTTGAAAATTTAGGGTTCTAGACATATGAAAATAATAACAATTAAGATTCAATTCTTGTTTATATGAATATTTTATTGTTTCCTGTGTTGACAAGGAAAAAGTATGGAAAAGTTTAAAAGTGTTTTTACGTTTAATTTAAATTTAATTCCATGTTTTTGTGTTTTACTACGAAATTAACATTAAATTGAATTGGGAAAATTAATAGACGTTAACTCTATTGGATGGGGCAACGTCATAAGATTGGGGAACTTGGTAGTTGATCTCAGTACTATAGGACGAGCTTTAAGGAGGTTTAAAGAGACTAGATTCAACTTTAGGAGACACAGAAAGGTCGTCCGAAACCACCGACAGAAAGAAACGACAGATTTCTAACTCTAGAAACTCTGAGAAGACAACAAATTACAAGAAAAATGAAAATAATCACATTCCTGAAGCCCGTGCTGCGTAGATTTCTACCCGTATGGTAAGAAGAACATTAGAGGAAGCAAGACTGGCCAATAGATGTACTAACACAGAACCGTGTCTCACCAGAACTCATTGAGTAACTCGCTTAGAATTTGTAAGATATATTCCCTGGAATTTGGCTGATTGAAACCGTGTTTTGTTTTCTAATGAGACATGAGTCAGCTTAAAATTACCAGGCGAAAGAGATCGTACCTGGAGGAGACCTGGACAGCGATAAACTCCACGAGAGCCCTGCTTTGGTGATTCAATACTGTTTCGGGGAGCTAATTGTTTTAAGGGACGCACAGAGTTGGCGGTGCTTCGTGGAAGATCAATGAATGAACAGAAATACGTGCAGGAGGTCATATAAGACCATGTTACTCCTTTTTCGCCGGTAATTGAAGGTATTTTCATATTTATTCATGATAATGTAAGATCGCATCGGACTCGGGGCGTAGATGAATATTGAAATACGGTAGGAATTAACCGTATGGAATTGCCACCTAGCAGTCCAGAATTAAATCCAATAGAGCACGTATGGGATATGCTGAAAAGAAGCGAAAGAGGTCTTGTATCCGTCCCATGCACTCTAGATGAGCTAGAGAATGCTGGGCTACAAAAATGGGAAAACATACCTCACCATGCAATTCGAAATTTATTTCGAAGCATGGGACGAAGAAAGCAAGCCATAATTAATGTAAGAAGTGGAAATACCAATTTCGGACGTTAACTCTATTGGATAGGGCCAACGTCATAAGATTGGGGAACTTGGTAGTTGATCTCAGTACTATAGGACGAGCTTTAAGGAGGTTTAAAGAGACTAGATTCAACTTTAGGAGTCACAGAAAGGTCGTCCGAAACCACCGACAGAAAGAGACGACAGATTTCTAACTCTAGAAACTCTGAGAAGACGACAAATTACAAGTAAAATGCAAAATAATCACATTCCTGAAGCCCGTGCTGCGTAGATTTCTACCCGTGTGGTAAGAATAACACTAGAGGAAGCAAGACTGGCCAATAGATGTACTAACACAGAACCGTGTCTCACCAGAACTCATTGAGTAACTCGCTTAGAATTTGTAAGATATATTCCCTGGAATTTGGCTGATTGAAACCGTGTTTTGTTTTCTAATGAGACATGAATCAGCTTAAAATTACCAGGCGAAAGAGATCATACCTGGAGGAGACCTGGACAGCGATAAACTCCACGAGAGCCCTGCTTTGGTGATTCAATATTGTTTCGGTTAGCTAATTGTTTTAAGGGACGCACAGAGTTGGCGGTGCTTCGTGGAAGACCAATGAATGAACAGAAATACGTGCAGGAGGTCATATAAGACCATGTTACTCCTTTTTCGCCGGTAATTGAAGGTATTTTCATATTTATTCATGATAATGTAAGATCGCATCGGACTCGGGGCGTAGATGAATATTGAAATACGGTAGGAATTAACCGTATGGAATTGCCACCTAGCAGTCCAGAATTAAATCCAATAGAGCACGTATGGGATATGCTGAAAAGAAGCGAAAGAGGTCTTGTATCCGTCCCATGCACTCTAGATGAGCTAGAGAATGCTGGGCTACAAGAATGGGAAAACATACCTCATCATGCAATTCGAAATTTATTTCGAAGCATGGGACGAAGAAAGCAAGCCATAATTAATGTAAGAAGTGGAAATACCAATTTCGGACGTTAACTCTATTGGATAGGGCCAACGTCATAAGATTGGGGAACTTGGTAGTTGATCTCAGTACTATAGGACGAGCTTTAAGGAGGTTTAAAGAGACTAGATTCAACTTTAGGAGTCACAGAAAGGTCGTCCGAAACCACCGACAGAAAGAGACGACAGATTTCTAACTCTAGAAACTCTGAGAAGACGACAAATTACAAGTAAAATGCAAAATAATCACATTCCTGAAGCCCGTGCTGCGTCGATTTCTACCCGTGTGGTAAGAAGAACACTAGAGGAAGCAAGACTGGCCAATAGATGTACTAACACAGAACCGTGCTGAAAAGAAGCGAAAGAGGTCTTGTATCCGTCCCATGCACTCTAGATGAGCTAGAGAATGCTGGGCTACAAGAATGGGAAAACATACCTCACCATGCAATTCGAAATTTATTTCGAAGCATGGGACGAAGAAAGCAAGCCATAATTAATGTAAGAAACTTTATGAAATAAACGAAAAATTAAAAGTGATGCGTTAATTTTGTCCAGGAGTGTATTGGCCGTTTGCACCAGTTTCCCTTAAATATTCGGCTTAGTAAAGGGGTACTTAATTTCTAAGGTATCCTTAAGCTTAGTTCGTTTGCACGGTTGCAGTTTGATCGTCGCTTAGCTAAGGGTCACTTAGGAGAAATTCTAGTGTTTTTTTACTTTGCATATTGCATAAATATAGTAACTTATATGTCAAATGTGACATGACATATGTATCAGTGTTCTGAATTTTTTGAGTGCTGTTTTCATTATCTGTAACCATCCAACCATGTCCATAAGAGAACGCGCACCGAATTATACTGAGGAAGAAAAAATGTTGATCCTAAATATTATTAATGAATATAAACACATAATTGAGTGTAAAAAAACTGACACAATAACTTGGAAGGACAAAGAACCTGCCTGGATTCAGATAACAAATAAATTTAATTCGTCAAGTTATATCAAAAGAACCAAAAGCTCTCTTCAGAAATTTTGCGAAAACAAAAAAGTAAGAAAATATATTGCCAAAGAGAGATGTGAATTCATAAAATTTTAAAGTATGCATCCCACTAAAATCGGCAACGCTAAATGACTTCCTGTTGCGTAATATCGTAGAGTCATCACTTTTGATTAATTGGTGACACGCAATTATTCCTGAAGAAAGTTATTTTAGAAATAATTTTATGAGGAACATAAAATATGTACAAATTATAAGGGAATTCCAATTCATGTTCAATGCTTCTTATTAAGTCTAGTACGGTATTTTTTCTAAGACGAAAACGTTTAAAAAAATTTAGTTCGTCAAATGGGTAAAAATAATTAGCTCTCTCATAAATTTGTCGCGGAATTCGATTTTCCACAAATTCTTACATCTCTAACTCCAAAATATCATCATCTCCTATAATATTTAGCTCTAATTCCATTTTATAAATTAATATCAACTAGCTATCAAAAACACAAATGTCAAGTGACATTTGTAGAATAATTGCGATCAAGTGCATCTTTGAATTAAGGGGTCCTTAAGGGGAAGACAAACTTGCGCTTAACTTAAGGGTACCTATTTGTAAGTTAAGGTACCCTTAACAATTGGTGCAACGAATTTTTATTCTTAAGGTGTACTTAATATTTAAGGGAAACTGGTGCAAACGGCCATATATCTAATTATTTTATTTAAGACCACATTGCATATTTTATGTTTAGTACCATTAATTTCTCAAATTTGCTGAGTTTTTTCTCCCAAGGACTTGGCAATGGTTGGGTATTAGGATGATCATGATCATACAAATCGTGCCATTCGCTGGACATCGCTATGCTATCACATATTCTGTTGAAAGACGGAAATTCCTCAATACGGCAGTACTCATCCCAAGATTTTTGACTCAACCAATCAGAACACGGGTTTGGTCTCGGGTTTTCTACAGTAATACCACCAGTCAAAAAAAATAAATACTGTTTTTTGTCTAGCTCATTTTTGTACAGCATCACTTTGGTACAAAGAACAAAAGAATATAAAAGTTTGTCTTTTTCGAATAACGAGCGACATACATTTGAGTATAAATTATATGAGAAGACTTCAATAATACAATCTATTCTTTGTTGCAGTACGTTTGATTTAGTACTGTTTAAAACTGATGTTCGAAATAGCCCAATGAACCAGTTTAATGAATATTGATACATTGGATCAACATTTGGAAGGTCCGATATGGTATAGTACAAAACAGTTGAATACGAAGCTACTGGTTTGTACGCCTGCCGAAAAACTTCAATTGTTTCTTCCGTCTCTTTGGTAATCTTTTGTTTTGCTATGACATCAGCTGCTATGATCTTAGAAGCATCCAAAATCTGAATAGCGGTTTCGTTTTCCAAAATATTTCCTTCAGTTTCTGACAAAGTTTTCAATATGCTGTCTTCTACTTCTTTCAAAGCAGATTTGTTTTCGGCGCTTTGGATGACTAAAATTTCTTTTTGTTGTTGAAGATCGGGACGTTCATTGGCTACTACAATACCTGAAATATTAATTGGTTTTGGGATTTGGTGTATGAAGGACCTAAAATGTGTATTACACTCGCCATAAAAAACCAACACCTTGAAGGAATTAAGTTGGACTGTTCTTCTTATCTTTATACAAGGTATGTCCGAAAAGTATCCGACCTTCCTTCATATCTTCGCGCCTGATAATTTTAGCGTCCTCTGCCGGGTACGAGTGTCAACTGTAAAGCTTCATGAATGAATGAACAAAGTGTTTTTTACGTTTGTCGCATTTTGCTATTGCAAAAAATGACGGAAAGATCGGAACAACGAATTTGCATTAAATTTTGCTTAAAACTCAAAAAGAGTTGGGTGGAGACCATCGAAATGATGAAGACGGCATTTGGGGACGAGTGTATGAGCAAAACACAAATAAAAGACTGGTATAAACGACTCAAAGATGGCCGCACATCTGTTGATAGTAACCCACGTTCTGGGCGGCCTTTGACGACAAAAATATCGAACGTGTGCAACTTGTGATCAATGAAGATCGTCGATTGACTGTGCGAGACCTAGAATATGATCTGGGAATACCGAAAACTAGTGTTTGGAAGATTTTAACTGAAAATTTGTAAATAGTTCGTGTGTGTGCGAAATTCATTCCGAAATTGCTAACGGTGGAGCAGAAAAACCTTCTCCTTGAAATCGCTCAGGACAATAATGATGAAAATCTCCCATCGACTTTTGGCTGTTCCCAAGATTAAAAATGTCGCTCAAAGGACACCGATTCGACGACAAAGAAACAGTCGAAACTAATACGACGAATGGTCTAAAGGCAATATCAAAAAACGAGTTCCAAGACTGCTACCAAAAATAGAAAGGCCGTTGGAAGCGTATTCTTCAATCAAATGGGAACTACTTCGAAGGATGCCACCAGCCCGATGACGCAGAATAACAGCAGATGGGAAATATAAAGGAAGGTCGGATACTTTTCGGACAGACCTCGTATACCTTGCATATCAAATACACAAACAGTGTATAAGCATATCAATCAAGTATCTGTTGATTTGCACCCGATCGTCATACCTGTACAATAATTTGAATGACTGTGAGCCTAATCACTCACCTTGCATTACACCAAACTGCTCGTCACAACACAAGTGACCCATCGACTTTTGGCTGTTCCCAAGATTAAAAATGTCGCTCAAAGGGCACCGATTCGACGACAAAGAAACAGTCGAAACTAATACGACGAATGCTCTAAAGGCAATACCAAAAAACGAGTTCCAAGACTGCTTCCAAAAGTAGAAAGGCCGTTGGAAGCGTATTCTTCAATCAAATGGGGACTACTTCGAAGGATGCCACCAGCCCAATGACGCAGAATGACAGCAGCGAGGAAATATAAAGGAAGGTCGGATACTTTTTGGACAGACCTCGTATACCATGAATATCAAATACACAAACAGTGTATAAGCATATCAATCAAGCATCTGTTGATTTGCACCCGATCGCCATACCTGTACAATAATTAGAATGACTGTGAGCCTAATCACTCACCTTTTATTATAGCAAACTGCTCGTCACAATACAAGTGACCCATCGACTTTTAGCTGTTCCCAAGATTAAAAATGTCGCTCAAAAACACCAATTCGACGACAAAAAACAGTCGAAACTAATATGACGAACGCTCTAAAGGCAATACCAAAAAACGAGTTCCAGGACTGCTTCCAAAAGTAGAAAGGCCGTTGGAAGCGTATTCTTCAATCAAATGGGGACTATTTCGAAGGATGCCACCGGCCCGATGACGCGGAATAACAGCAGCGGGGTAATATAAAGGAAGGTCCGATACTTTTCGGACAGACCTCGTATACCTTGCATATCAAATACACAAAACAGTGTATAAGCATATCAATCAAGTATCTGTTGATTTGCACCCGATCGTCATACCTGTACAATAATTAGAATGACTGTGAGCCTAATCACTCACCTTTAGAACTAGAGTTTTTGGCCAGATTTTTAAACAAAATTTGAGTTGTTTCCCAGCCTTGTATTTAATAGCGTAGGCTACGGTTAGGAACAATAAAACCCTTGTAATTATAGGCGTTGCATCTTTTATGGCAAGCATTTTATTTTCATACCTAATAGTTGATCTTCTAATCCTTCGGCCGTTAAAGCAAAATTGACTATAGTCACTTTGTTAAAAACTTCTGGCATGTAGTGAGGGTTTCTCATTTTCGTAGTTAGATACATTCTAAAATTTTTGTGGTAGGCTATAACATTATCTCCTAAACTTATAACTACAACGCCGCCTTGTTTAAAAGTTTTCTTTTGTAATATTGGATCCAAGGGTGCTTCAAGGGTTTCCCAGATATTTTCGACAAGAACTGGCATACCGAATTCTATACAGTTTTCGATAATTTTCATGTAGTTTGCATCAGAAAATTTGACAATACCTAAAGTTAATAATAGCAGAAGTTTAAGGTTATATTAAAACTAAATTTAATAAAATTACCCCTTAACCTTAAAATTTATTTTAATAAAACTAATAATACTCTTCCAAAAATTTAAGACCCCTGAGTAACCAAAGATGCTTTAAGATTAAGGGGTAGTTTTATTAGTTTTATTCAATTTTGACGTTTTAAACTATTATTAACTCCATAGCAACAACTATTAAGCAAAATTTTAGTCACAAGTGAATTAAAAATTTTTAAATCACTCTCACAAATTTTTTTAACTCACTCTGCAACAAATAATGCATTTAAAATAACATCAGGCACGAAAATAACACTCACCACAGTATTTATTAGATATTATCAGCCATTTTCATTATTTTTCATGAAACAAATGACAGACAATTATACTTTTTTTTTTATTTTGTCAAAATTCAATATTATAATGTTTTTACCTCCCGCTACCATTGATAAGGGAGGTATAGGGATCGTGCTAAAAATCACATATCGAGAATTTAGTAAATGACCATGTTTTAAGGTCCCTAGAATCCAATTTTAACATTTTGACGATGATGTCTGTACGTGTGTGTATGTGTATGGATTTTGTCTTCGCCCTAACTCAAATACTATCATATAGAAAATTCTGAAACCTTGTATTTCTTCCCTATTTTAATATGAAAAGAAGCCATTAGATTTTGGTGTAAATCGGATAACCGGAAATGGCACAAAAAATACCATTAAATGCCATTTTTTCGCATTTTGTCATTATGAAAATGAAAGATTATTTCTATATATTTTACAGATAAATTTAAAAATAATTTTTTTATAAGTTCCGAAGCCTAAGAAAAACACAATTCCTTTGTTACACATTTCATATTTCAAGTGAATGTAACTGACAGTAAATGTCACTGTCAAAAAACTAATTACTTCAAATTAATAATAGTGACATTTTAAAAAGAAAATAGTAAATAAAGCAATAGTTTTCTGCAATGGAACAGTTTGCAGCGGTAGTAAATACGTAAGTATGTATTTAAATTAATAAAAATTCAATAGCGGGAGGTTTTGTGTTGGCCACATCAGATTTTTAGAATTGTAGTATTGGAGTTATCGTCGGAGAAAAATTTGTCACACACGGACACACATACACACACACGGACACAGACACACACGGACACATATACAGACATCATCTTAAAAATAGTAAATTCGTATTGTAGGTACCCTAAAACGTGCTTATTCATTAAAAACCACCGATTTTTTTGACCAAAGACAATACCTTCCTTACCTAAAGGTGACGGAAGATAAAAAGGTTATAATTAAAAATTAATAATAGTGACATTTTAAAAAGAAAATAGTAAATAAAGCAATAGTTTTCTGCAATGGAACAGTTTGCAGCGTTAGTAAATAAGTAGGTATGTATTTAAATTAATAAAAATTAAATAGCGGGAGGTTTTGTGTTGGCCACACCAGATTTTTTATTATTATTTCGTCAAAATTGAATAAAATATTGTATAAACCATGTGAGTTAAGAATGTTTATTCACTCGCCCCTACGGGCTCGTGAGCTAAACCTTCTTCTCATCTTAACTCACTTGGTGTATAAATATCTATTAATAATACCTAAAGTATTAGCTTTTTCCAAAGTCTTTATCCATTTATTCGCTTGACCCTGAGGATCTATCAATAAAGACCACCTTTTGGATGTACTTTGTATTATTGCATTTTGTGTGGAAAATGCGTCTCTCGGTAATCCGTTAATATACCAATCTTGTATTGTTATTTCAGATCCGAGAACTTTATTAAAATCAAAATCTCGAGAACATGGTATATTCAAATTTATACAACATTTAAGCCAATCCGTAATGGCATTTATTCGTATTTGCATTATAAAAGGAGCTAAGTAGGCTATGACCCCACAAGATATTAGAATGTCGCCTGGCAACGAATCATATTGGACCTGTAATGAATGAATAATGAATTCAACAATTTGAATATACAGGGTGTCTCAAATAGAGGGATATGGCTTAACAACAGATTCCTGAGGCTAAAATAAGACGATTTAACCAAACTTGCTTCTACTGGAAAGTGTACCATTTAGCCAGAATTCTGCTTCGAAAAAATTTTGCTTATAATAACAGAACGCTTTATACGATTTGGATGAAATTTGGTATGACAGTTCATATGGTTATAAGTCATCTTTTAAGGTGATACTTGTTATTATTAGTGAACCACTAGTGTATGAAACTTAGGTGTCCCAACATTGATTAGACCGTAATTTTTTAATAACATAAAACATAGTAAACTTTTCTCTCTGCGTGTAATTTGTGATATATGTTACGGTTCAGACAGAAAAAAATAATAAGCTGAGTGACTGCACCGTGAATTTTTTAAAAATAAATTTAATCTAGCAGTCTTTCCAAATGTCAAACAACTAATTTCTAATGGCAGTAACAATTGTTTATGGGTTGGCAAAAAACTCTTTCGCAATATTCAGAAACTAGTAACATCCTAATAGTATTTTACTACCATTATTATAAATATTATTAGCTTACTCCTAAACAAGTTGAGAAGATTGACAACTCGTTACTGTCATTAAAAATTCGTTGTTTGATATATGGATAGATTGCTAGATTAAATTTATTTTAAAAAAATTCAGAGCTTCAAGCTACAGCTTTGACTTATCTCCACAGAAAAAAGTCGCAAGGGCTCAAATCGGAGGAGCGAGGGGGCCATGGAACATCCTCCCGGTGAGAGATCAGGCGACCGGGAAAGAGCTCTTGCAGAATTTCGCGAGATCGACGGGCAGTATGGGCCGTGGCTGAAACCAGAAGGCTTTCTCGCCATACTCTTCCATTTTGGGGACAAAAAGTTCTCCATGTCACAATAGCGAGCCGAATTGACGGTAACAGAACAGTTAATCCTTCGGATTTAAAAAATAAGGCCCAATAATGCATATAGAGGACACAGCGCACCAAACTGTTACTCTGGGGCTGCGAAGAGGTCTTTGATGCAGTACACGAGGGTTCTCAGATGCTCAGTAACGAAAATTTTGTTTATTTACTGTGCCACAAAAATGAAAAGGCTCAATATGTGCATTGCTCGCAAAGGCCGACATTTGGACGATATCATTTTCCAAACATCGTGAAAATAAAATGGTATTATATGTACTTTTGAGCAATAAAAACCTTTTTTATGTATCTTGAACCGTTTTTTTACAATTAACCCTTCAAATCAGGGAGGTCATTCTGCCTCACCCTGTATAAGCAAAATGAATTTTTTTTCGAAGAACTTTGAAGCAGAATACTGGTTAAATGGCACTTTCCGGTAGAAGCAAGTTTAGTTAAATCGTTTTATTTTAACCTCAGGAATGCGGAAATGGACACTCTGAAATTTACACAGAGATGAACAAGCACTCCTTTTTACAAATGGTGCCTGATAGAATTCAGAAATTGAAGGAAACCAGGCAGCCGACCATCTTGCAAATAATAATAATAATAATAATAATTGCGGAATAACTGCGCAAACAGTTAAGCAAGAACTTAATACTTTGCTTTGGCAATGGCACAAACGACATTGGACAGCCACATCAGGCCAAAGACATTCCAAGCTCTTCCTGAATGAGCCATCCAAGAAAAGAACAGACAACTTACTTGTAATGAGCAAGCAAGATGTCAGACTAATAACAGGACACTGTCAATTAAATAAACATTTGCATAGGTTGGGCCTCAAACAAGAACCAACATGCAGAGGATGTGGAGAAGAGGATGAAACCCCTGAACACGTAATATGTCACTGCGAAGCATTTATGGCAAGCAGAGATAGCCTTTTAGGAGCAAAGAAATTGCACACTGAGACACTAAAGGACATTAATCTAAAGAAAATCCTGGAGTTTACAAAACATACAGGGCTCCTAGAATAGGAGGAAACACGGAGGGTACAATAGACCAGAAAGGTCGCAGTACAACGGCAAGAATGAACCACCTCCCGATAATAATAATAAAATAACCTCAGGAATCTGTGGTTAAGCCAGACACCTGTATTTTCTATACTGTGCCTGTAAATCTTGTGCAGCTTGTATCCATCTATTCTTCTCCCCACCAAGGCCTCCTATGAGTTTTTTCGCCCGAGAAAGCTTTTCAGCACACAAATTAACTTCCGCCTGAAGTTCTTGTTGTTTGGCTTGTGCTTCTTCGAGCTTTTCGTTAAGTTCTAACAATGCTTGTTGTAGTCTTGCAACTTGGTCACGCTTTTCTTGAAGAATCGCCATGGTAGCTTGGAACTCTGATTCTGCTTTTTCTAGTTTCTCCTTTTTAGGAGCGACTTCTCTAGCAACTGTGTCATATAAGTCCATGGCTATAATCCATTTGCATAAGCCTATAAACAATCATTTATAGAATGTACAGATTAAAGGAAATAATAGTTATTTTTGTGAAAGTGACCCAATATCAACAGTGTTTTTCAATTGCGTTTTAGAAACAATAATGATTGAAGGTGGAGTCGTCGAAACAACGTCTAAAAATGACGTCGCACAGCTCCACGTTGAGATGTTGTCAGGACGTTTATGTGACGGAATTTCAGATGCGACTATTTCTCACTATGTTCGGACGTCATTCGGGGTATCTATCTTGCTGATATCTTATGAATAATCATCAAATTTGGCACTATGTTTAACAGATAAACAATAAACAATTGTTGTTTTGAAGACAATATTTCAAAGCCTACTGTGTTAGGGACTCTCAAAACCAATAATAATTTCTTATTTTTGTTATAAGTCTCTTTGCGTCTTTGGGCAAGATTATGGATAACATAAGTGTATTGTCTCATAAGAATTAAAATTTTTCCTTAATCCAACTCTGGAGCTCTGTCAACGACACCAACATCGGCAATGGAAACTCTGTTAAGCTTGCCCCCACTACACTTAGTGGTCAAATCAAGGGCAATGAGCGGAGCATATAGGATAAAAGTTTTCTCAAAAGAGGATAAATTCGGAAATGGACACTCTGAAATTTACACAGAGATGAACAAGCACTCCATTTTACAAATGGTGCCTGATAGAATCAATAAAATGTACACCATTGACAAAACTTACAGGATAATAATTCCTGAAAGGGATGCATGGGAACACTCTCAAAGTCCATTGGAAAGAGACGATATAGTCATCTATACAGACGGCTCCAAAACAACCAATGGAACCGCAGCTGGAATACATGGGGCAAAGGGACTAAGACACAACCAATCGGTTGGACTTGGGACAAATGCAACAGTATTCCAAGCAGAAGTACTGCAATTTTAACCAGCGGAGAAAAACTACCATAATAGAAGAATCTCCATAGTAACAGACAGCCAAGCCACACTTAAGGCACTAAACTCGTGTGAGGTAGGCTAAGGACTAATTCTGGACTGCATCCACAGATTGAATGCCTTAGGAGCGACGAATAAATTAAGATTGATATGGGTACCCGGACATTCAGACATTGAAGAAAACCAGGCAGCCGACCATCTTGCAAAAGATGGGACAAATATACCTTTTATAGGACCAGAACCTGCTTTAATTCTTTGCTTTGGCAATGGCACAAACGGCATTGGACAGCCACATCAGGCCAAAGACATTCCAAGCCCTTCCTGAATGAGCCATCCAAGAAAAGAACAGACAACTTACTTGTAATGAACAAGCAAGATGTCAGACTAATAACAGGACTGGTAACAGGACACTGTCAATTAAATAAACATTTGCATAGGTTGGGCCTCAAACAAGAACCAACATGCAGAGGATGTGGAGAAAAGGATGAAACCCCTGAACACTTAATATGTCACTGCGAAGCATTTATGGCAAGCAGACATAGCCTTTTAGGAGCAAAGAAATTGCACACTGAGACACTAAAGGACATTAGTCTAAAGAAAATCCTGGAGTTTACAAAACATACAGGGTTCCTAGAATAGGAGGAAACACGGAGGGTACAATAGACCAGAAAGGTCGCAGTACAGGGGCAAGAATGAACCACCTCCCGACAATAATTGCTTTCGTGTTTGTTGCTAAGCAAAAAAAAATCGTGCAAAATAAAAATTTATCGATAAAATCAGGAGGTCTTGTGATATTCTGATAAAAGTACAACATTGGACACAGCTTTTGTATTTTTATAGTATACGGGTGTTTAAGTTGTTTATTGCGATGCTTTGGTGTTTATTACCTTCAGCTGCACTCGAAGCTTTCGCTACCACTTCCGGCCTGAAATCTTTCAGCGGTATATACTCTTTCCTTATTTTTGTTATCACTTGTATCGGTATGTGATCTTTATCAAAATCTTTTAACGATTGCAGGAAATTTATATCGCCTAGCATTCGTTTACTTGGACCCCAAAAGTCTAATACCATTCTACCACTTGCGGGGTCTGGTACTCTGTCTGGTTTTATGTCTTTTATCACGCATACGGCTGCCAAGACTAACTTGATAGCTGCTGGTGGATTTTTCATAGATTTAACTAGAGTTATATCGTTTGGTTTTAAAGTGTTAAGAGCTTCCAAAGCTTCTTCTAGGACCGGTAAAGCTTGGGCAAGATCGGCTTCGCATTCTGCTTTCAGCGATTGGGCTGCGGCAGCTTGTACGTTAGCTATTTTTTCGTCCTCTCTGACAAGCATAGAGGCGTGTTCAGCCAATGCTGTTTCGTGTTCTATTTCTTTAAGCATAGCAACAGCTTTGGCGGTCATTGATTGTAGTTGGGGTTGAAGGGCTTCCAAAGATCGTTGCATTTCGCCTACCTAAGAATGGAATATGAATACTGTTACATAACAATAAAATAGAAGATAAAATAAAGGTCCCAAAAGCATCATGATGTATGGAGCAGAGGTATAGGGATGGGGGAGATAAGAGAAACTAGAGATAGTCCAAACTAAATAAAGGGTTTTTCAATTAGGGCGGCCATGTTGTTTTGGTGTTTAATCTGTTGTTTATTATTCAATCACTAATGCCACACGGTATGCTTTGTATACGAAGAACTTTGTATTTTAAGTTTCCAAAACTAAACAATTTTTGTTGTGTATAAAAAGTATTATTTGCTGTAAAATATTAGTCATGGTAGCAATTATTATTAGTAGTACTAAGCAGTCATTTTGTTATTTTGTTCAGATTACAAAATCATTTTGCAACAATATTTAATCTGTTACTGGGACAAATTTTATTTTTTTGTATCCTGTGACATTATATTTTGTAAAGATTACCAATTCTTCTTCCCGCCATATACTTATTTGTACAGGTAACTAAAACTTTTGTGTAGACAGGGTATTCCCTGGTATACAGCATAATTCACTGTTCGTGTTATACAATACTATACTACGTCGTGTCTCATTTGCTTGCGCAGTTAAGTTTAGTCTGTCGAAAATTGTGTTTTAAAAGTGCTTGTTTCTTGTGCCCGTCAATAAAAATGGATGATTTTGTAAAAGATATTTTAAAACAATGACAATTAGAGTGTCTTATTAAGAAATTTTAAGGTATGTATCGATTATTGATAAATCTATTATAATATAAGTGACTATTGTTTCATACGTTATTTTGTTTATATAATATTTGTTACATGTATATAGATTATAATTATAAATAAATAAAATTATTATAATACGCATGTATTTAATTTTTACCTTACTACCTCATAAATGCATTTGTATATCTATCAAAAATTTATTAGTTTTCAAAACAAATTCATAGTTATTAATGGTAACTTATTTTATTGCTTTGCATAACAAATTTATATTTCTTAATGGTAACTTAATTTATTTGTTCATATAACAAATTTACATTTCTTAATGGTAACTTATTTTATTTGCTCGCATAACAAATATCTTTTGTTATATATAACAAAATTGTATTTGTTGCCACAATACTTTTTTACCAGCAAATTTACCTAGGTAACTGTAACAAATATATTTGCTGGTCCTATATTGACAAAAAAAATTGCTGCTGGAACTCATTTTTGGTAATCACAACAAAGAAAAATATAAAACCTCCAAGTAGGAATTTTGACAAAAAAATATTGCATAATTTTGCCCAAGTTATGCCCAGTTTTGCCCAATACATACATACATAAAATCACGCGTTTACCACTTAGTGGGTTAGCAAAAACCCGAAAACAATAAGAAAAGGGATGAAAGTAAAAACTCCACTGAATCACTTAACTCTTTAAAAACATTCTTCTTTCGCCTTGTCCAAAATCATCATAACATTCATACAAGAACATATTAATGTGACCGATTTTCGGTAGCGGATAACCGCATCCGGACCACAATAATAGTTACACAAAAATAATCTTTCGCTACACACTCCTGTACAAACATACTTCATTCTTCTCGTCCACATAAAAGTTCAGCTGTCTCTCCATTCTCATAAAACATTCTTACTAACCATACATCTTCACACCACAATAATTACGAAGCAATCATCCTTCGCTACACATTCCTATCAATGTTATTTACGGAGATGTGATACCCATAATTCAATTCTTGATATCAAAAATTAATTTAGGACGTCAAAAATTCAAATTCTGGACATGTTATTTACGGAGATATCATAAATTGAATTCTTGCTATCCAAAATTCAATTCTTGATATCAAAAATTCAATTCTTGATATCAAAAATTGAATTCTTGATATCCAAAATTAATTTAAGATATCAAAAATTCGAATTCTGGACATGTTATTTATGGAGATGTGATATCCATAATTCAATTCTTGACATCCAAAATTAATTTAAGATGTCAAAAATTCAAATTCTTGATATAAGAATTCATTTAAGGATATCAAGAATTGAATTAAGGATATCAAAAATGGAATTAAAGATATCAAAAATTCAAATACAGATATCCAAAATTGAATTCTGGACATGTTAAATTTACTTTTTGGTGTCGAAAATTCAGTACCATTTTAAGATGTCTAAAATTTAATTTTTGATATCTATAAATGTATTTTTGATATCCTTTATTCAATTCTGGATATCTAATATTCAATTTTTGACATCCTAAATTATTTAAGGATGTCTGAAATTAATTTTAGACGTCCTTAATTATTTAAAGATGTCCATAATTCAATTTTTGATGTCTTTTAATAATTAAGGATATCTGAAATTAAATTTTTGACGTCTTTAAATAATTGAAGATGTCTTTAAATGTAGAATAAATATTAAAATGGCGTTCCATAAATAAGCCGCAATTGACAATAGTACCACTCGGATCTGTGCCAGCGTATTCCATTTCAACCTCGACTCGCCCTTATTGAAAAACCCTAAACTATAAACCTCAAAACTATACCTGTTCTGCAGCAAAATCCAGTTTATCAAGACCAGACAAATACCGAAACTTTGCTTTCATTAATTCTTGTTGTTTTCTTTTCGTCAGCAGCTGATACGAAACAATTAAGTCCAAATACGAAGCAGATGTTACATAAGTTATCCTCCCGTATTGCTGGTGAAAACTTTCCGATATTTTTCTGGCTTCGACATGAAAATACTTGCAGGCTTCCACAGCTGAAAGTTTGATATTTTCAGCCACGTTCAGGTCTTTCATCCAATGTATTGCAACCATTTCTAATGCGTTCTCTGGCCAATCATCGTACCAGTCTATGGTGCAGCAATTCACTAAAGACGGATACAGACGAAGACGCGTTCGGAATGAAGTCCCAATAGGACTAAAGCATAAAACTATGTGTAGTCGTTCTTTGCATCGGTTGATGAAGAAGGAAAATACTGCTAAAGGGCTTATGTCTAAGTTTCGGTTGCCTCCTTGGGCTGCCAGGCGTACCAACTCAAGAATTTCTTGTCTTTCGTCTATAGCATATAAATTTGGAACTTCGCCTGAGTTTAATAAACAATCTATATCTTGGAGGAAAGCTGTTTCTTTCATTTGATCCTCAGTAAACAAGAAAATCTAATAAATAATGTACCTATTAATTATTTTTTCTTTTTAATACGGTGTTTAAATAATCTATTGATGGTTGAAAATGCAACACCAAAAAATATCAGCACAGAATTAGTGCAGAACAGACCGCTTGCTCTCCAGATTTGTCACCAATAAAAAAAATATAAGTGACTGCACTGTGTTATTTTTAAAATAAATTTTATCTAACAGGCTATCCACATGTCAAACATTTAATCTTCTCAAGTTGTTTAAGAGTATTCTAACATTATTTAATCGTCTAATTATAATACGTTTTCACGCCTAAACCGCTGAACCAATTTTGATGAATTTTGGTATAGAGATAGACTGGACTTTGGAGAAGGACATAGGCTACTTTTTATCGCAAAAATAAAACTTAAAGGGGTGAAATAGGGATGAAAGTTTGTACCGCTCTATTAGTACAGTTGCACAAGTGAATAATGAATTGAACGTCACTGACGCATGATGAGTAATTCTTTGGTTAATTGGACAATGAAATTTTTGTCATTGGCGTGTAGCGCAAGATAAAACTTTCATGAAAAAAATTGAATTATCAAAATTTAATAATCAAAATGAATCGAAAGCATAAGCAAGGTTCTACAATAAATATTTCACAAAATACAGTAAAAAGGATTCTAGCTGAAAACAAAAAGAAATTTAAATAATCCAGAATCAAAATTAAATTCCCCGGAAAGAACAAAATTGAAAATTTTGATTTCCAGGTATTTCTTATATTCTTTCTCACATCTATTACTTTTACAGTTTATTATAGTGTAGTTTTATTTGATTACAACAATTTTCACCTACAGTATTGTTAACTATATTGATTATTGTAATAAAAAAAATTAATTGTGATTTTGATTTTTTTTTTATTTAATTGTTATTATTAAATCCATACCAATATAATAAATGCGAAAGTAACTCTGTCTGTGTGTCTGTCTGTCTGTTACGTTTTCACGCCTAAACCGCTGAACCAATTTTGATGAATTTTGGTACAGAGATAGATTACACCTTGGAGAAGGACATATGCTACCTTTTGTCGCAAAAATAAAACTTGAAGGGGTGAAATAGGGGATGAAAGTTTGTATGGAGAACCCATCATTTCTCAAGTTAGGGATAGAGAAATTTCAACTATTTCGCATTTTAAATGGCACAAAAGTGACCCCTGTGGTGCATTCTCCACGCCAGCAATGACTGCCCGTGAGGTGACGCCTGGTAAGCGCCCGCACGGTACAAATATATCATCATCATTACCGATATCTGCGATAAAGCAAATTGTGGCACACTGAGAAATGGGTAATATGCCGTGATGATATATTTATTTTATTTATACAGGGTGTCTCACAACTCGCGCCCCAGAGCGAATGATGAAACACAAGACTGCACTCGGATGTGTAATTTCGAAGAAAAAAAATCTAGCTTAAAAGATATTAGAGAAAAGACGTCTTAAAATTGACCAATCAGAGACCTACACGTGTGTTTTTGCCGTAATTTTACGTTACTATGGTTTTATACAAATCAAATCTTTAAAATGTCTGGGCGACTGTAGTTTTTGAAAAATGTCAGTGTCAAATTAAATTTGACAAGGTGAATAAAAAAAGGCAAATTCTTACCATGTATTCAGCCGCTGATTACTTAGAAATAATGCTACAACACGTTGCACTGTACGATATAAATGATGATCTCGGATGACACCTTCGCTAAACTAAATTTATTGACAGTGAAAAGTCTACTCCAAAGTGTCAAAATTACAGTAAGTCAAACAAATTTTGTAACTCACTAGTAGTATTTTTAAAACCTAGCAACCAGTTTTATTTTGTAATAATATCATCACACCTCAAGATATCCTTCCGGGATTGGTGGATTAAAAAGTCTTGTATAGTTCATCTAGGGATCATTTTCCGAAGACTCGTTATCGTTTTATTATGGGTGCATAATAGCTAAAACCGCAATGCCAAAATATTTCGGTCCGTACAGTCGACCAGTTCAGTATTTGCAATGCTGGTATATATTTTACGCCCAGTATTCGACTGTAGACCAAGAATGCACTTCCCAGATTTTCTAAACCGATTACCAGGGATGTTGTAGAGTCTTTTCTATTGTGCACCCATAATAAAACGATAACGAGTCTTCGGAAAATGATCCCTAGATGAACTATAACTCCGTTATGCAAGCAGCCGCAAATTATTTTCTTCTATTTGTTGGCAACCTATTGTCGTCGGCAAGTGTCAATTTCGTCTGGGGCGCGAGTTGTGATACAACCTGTATAGCCTAATATGAAAATGGCGAGAGGCATTATGTTGGCCACAAAAATTATTTTTTGGTGCTGCATTTCCAACGCCTTCTATACATACCGCGTGTTTTCCAAGCCCCCCGCTTTCTTTCAACACAATTTTGATATCATCTCTAAATTCATTAATGCCATAATTTTTCGTTATTTCTGGTTGGAACACATTATACGTGCATATAGCTGCCCCCAAATGCGTAAGAGATTGTCTGCCTGAGCCTCCTATACCGACAAGCAGCGCACTTCCTCTGGGCATAGATAAAATCCGACATAGTTTCGATAAATGTTCTAAGGCGTATTCAAACAAGACTATATCTATTTTAGTTTTATGCGTGGAATTGAATTCTTCTAAAACATTCATAGCTATGTTGAAAAAAACTTCCAAAGATTCTATTTCTTCATATTTTTTTTCTTCTTCTAAAGCGTCGGGGTCTAAATAGGTCCCAAATATCAAATTTCGCATAGCAGATTCTACAACAATTCCTTCTTCATTTCTCAAGTTTTCGAACAGCATATCGAAGTGTTCTTTGAAGAAATCAGAACAACATTTTTTCATAGTTTCAAATAACCAGTTTTTATCTGCAGGGTCTATAAGTCTATCATAGAACACGCGTAGGTTTTCATGAAACCATAATTTGGGAAATACTTTGCGATTTTCGGCTGATTCTTTTCTCATTAATCCACAACCTTGGATTACTCGCGACAGGTCTCTCAAATTGAAAATGTAATGAGATTTGGCTGGAGTTGGTAGTAAGTTTTTATTGACTTTTACATATAAGTCTAAAGTTGCTTGTACTATACATTGTACTGACGGCATTACATCTTGTGCAAAACCTCGTTGTTTCAAAATAATCAACAATGTGTGGCTAAATATTTTTTGCATTGTTTCATCGCTAAAATCATTGATAGACAAAACGCAAAAGTGTCGTAAGAATCTTGCGTAGACATCTTGTCGGCTTCCACCAACTAACCCCATAGCAGCAACGATCAAAATATTTTTTAAAAATAGTTTTTGAGTCGTTTTTAAGTTGTACCAGTGACCATGGTCAAAGTATTGACGCAATAATTCTATTGGTGGTTGAGCTCCGTACGTTTCTTTTGCAGGCATGTTCATGTCGTCTATAAATATTATACTTCTTTTGCCTTTAGGAGCTATGAAAACTCCACCACGTGCTTTCATTAATTTAGAAACGATTAACTCTTGCGTTTGATTGGCTTTTGTTTGGGCGGTAAACGTAACAAAAACTGGCTCAAATTTTTCCTGGTCCAAATTATTCATCAGTAAGTCTTGCATGTAAAAACTTTTTCCGGTACCGGTTGGACCAACAAGCAAAACGGGGATATTGTGTTTTATTAGTTTTTCAACAACATGTTGGTACCTGCAAGTGTCTATCGTAGGGATGAGTATGTTAATGACGCAAACGTTTTCGTTAATTTTTTGCTTTTTAAGTAGTTCGCCCCAATGTTTCCAGCTACCCTTTTGAGTTGTATACTGGTAAACAAAGTCAAAAAAAGGTCCTTCAGCTGGTATAATAACTTCAAGTTTTTCCATGTCTGGGAATGGATGGTCCTGGTTCAATCCTTTCCATAACTCTTTATAAAATTCGTCGAATTTTAATCTAGATTCATTATCCAAAATCCCCGCCATGCCCCAAGTTACAGCAGTCATCATAGCGGCTTGTAACCAAGCAATCAAATTTCTGTTTTCGTCTTGATATTCTTCCAAGGCATCGTTCATAGTCAGTTCTACCAACCGCATGGTACTAACAATTAAATTGATGTCTCCTGGGTAGACGTACTGACGGCATTTTTTCCGTAGAAATTCGTAAACTGGAGGGATAATCCAGTCGAAAAGGGCTATTAAATAGTCTTTACAAGGTTCGGCCCAAATTGGGTTCACGACGTTACACCATGACTCAAAAAATGGGCGCCAGCCAAGGTTGGAGGATTCCATGTATATCATACCGCATCTGAAAGATAATTTGTTACTGTTTGTTATATGGATGGATTCAAATGTTTGTAACATACTATACAGAGGGAATAAAAAGAGCCGAATACCGAAGTACGAGGTCTGTCCGAAAAGTATCCGACCTTCCTTTATATTTTCCCCCTGCTGTTATTCTGCGTCATTGGGCTAGTGGCATCCTTCGAAGTAGTCCCCATTTGATTGAAGAATACGCTTTCAACGGCCTTTCTACTTTTGGAAGCAGTCTTGGAACTCGTTTTTTGGTATTGCCTTTAGATCGTTCGTCGTATTAGTTTCGACTGTTTCTTTGTCGTCGAATCGGTGTCCTTTGAGCGACATTTTTAATCTTGGGAACAGCCAAAAGTCGATTATTATTGTCCTGAGCGATTTCAAGGCGAAGGTTTTTCTGCTCCACCATTAGCAATTTCGGAATGAATTTCACACAAGAACCATTTGCAAATTTTCAGTTAAAATCTTCCAAACACTAGTTTTCGGTATTCCCACATCATATTCTAGTTCTCGCACAGTCAATCGACGATCTTCATTGATCACAAGTTGCACACGTTCGATATTATCCGATGTTTTTGTCGTCAAAGGCCTTCCTTTATATTTCCCCGCTGCTGTTATTCTGCGTCATCGGGCTGGTGGCATCCTTCGAAGTAGTCCCCATTTGATTGAAGAATACGCTTTCAACGACCTTTCTACTTTTGGAAGCAGTCTTGGAACTCGATTTTTGTTATTGCCTTTAGAGCATTCGTCGTATTAGTTTCGACTGTTTCTTTGCCGCCGAATCGGTGTCCTTTGAGCGACATTTTTAATCTTGGGAACAGCCAAAAGTCGATCATTATTGTCCTGAGCGATTTCAAGGCGAAGGTTTTTCTGCTCCACCGTTAGCGATTTCGGAATGAATTTCGCACACGCACGAACCATTTGCAAATTTTTCAGTTAAAATCTTCCAAACAGTAGTTTTCGGTATTCCCAGATCATATTCTAGTTCTCGCACAGTCAATCGACGATCTTCATTGATTACAAGTTGCACACGTTCGATATTTTTGTTGTCGAAGGCCGCCCAGAACGTGGGTTACTATCAACAGATGTGCGGCAATCTTTGAACCGTTTATACCAGTCTTTTATTTGTGTTTTGCTCATACACTCGTCCCCAAATGCCGTCTTCATCATTTCGATAGTCTCCACACAACTCTTTTCGAGTTTTAAGCAAAATTTAATGCCAATTCGTAGGGAATTCGTGAAGCTTTACAGTTGACACTCGTACCCGGCGTAGGGCGCTAAAATTGTCAGGCGCGAAGATATGAAGGAAGGTCGGATACTTTTCGGACAGACCTCGTACTTCCCAAACACATGGCAAAAAAATGGTCTAAGTGTATAAATATAGAGTATTAAAAGTGTCACAAATTATGAGGGCATATAGTGCTGACCAAAATTAAGTGATGAGAGGAGTTGCAGGCCATGCGGGAGAGAAGAAGAAACTATCAGGCATTTAAGGAAGAGAGAAACAACAAATACTGGCTATCAAGTGATGAGAGGAGTTGCAGGCTATGCGGGAGAGAACATTTAAAGTTGGTATAAGCAGAAAAGGGATTTATTTGTATGCCAAAGTATGTACAGTAACATGTCAACTAAGCACGCGCTTGCTATGCATATATTTCATCATATACCTTATAGAAAAGGCATAAAAGTGACCCCTGTGGTGCACTCTCTACACCAGCTATGAGTGCCCGTGAGGTGACGCCTGGTAAGCGCCCACACGGTAAAATAAATCGTCATCATTACCGATGTCTACATGTGTTGTAGATACTGGCACACCCAGAAATGGGTAATATGCCGTGATGATGTATTTATTATTTATTTATTTTTATACCTTTCAGAAATACCGCCAATCTCGTCAATGAATTGGAAGAATCTCGAACATTTAGAAGAATAGGAGGAAACTTTTTTGTAGAATAAATTGAAACATAAAGAATATTTTGTATCTACCGGAAATATTTATAGCTTAATATGAAATTGGCGAGAGGTATTGTGCTGGTCCCAACAGATTTTTACCTTCCGTCACCTTTAGGTAAGGAAGGTATTGTCTTTGGTCAAAAAAATCGGTGGTGAGGTTTTAATGAATAAGCACGTTTTAGGGTCCCTACAATACGAATATACCATTTTTAAAATGATGTCTGTATGTGTGTGTGTGTGTGTGTCCGTGTGTGTGTGTGTATGTGTGTCCGTGTGTGTCAAATTTTTCTCCGACGATAACTCCAATACTACAATTCTAAAAATTATAATTCTTTCGTATTCCTCTTCTGTACAACCATATGAAGAGTTGATTAGATTTTGGTTATAATAGAACAACCGGAAGTACCCTTATTTGAAGTTTTAAAACAGTTTTTCTTAAAAAAACGCAGTTAAATATTATTTTTTAATTGGAAAAATACTACCTTTTTTTTAGTTTATGTTCTGTATTTTTTATTTTTAACCCAACGTTTCGGCACCATAAACTGGTGCCTTCTTCAGGGGATACATTGACATAAATATATTAATAAAACAATAATAACAAGTAACCAAGGTAACAAGACATATTCATAAATGTTACCTTTTTTATGTATACAATTTTCTAGACAATATAACTTTTTGTTATTATACATATTAAAGAAAATACTCCTCTCTATAAGGTTTGATTATACATTTTCCTTCATATTCAATAGATGTAGATTTAAAGCGTTATAAAGGAATTAATTTTCAAAAATTAGTCAGCTTTGCTATTTCTCATGTAAACAGCTGATAGATATGTTCAAAAAAATTTAATTGAAAGATGTCAGTTGCAAGTGCAAAACCAAATATAGAAAGTGTAGGATCTAAAATTGGTATGTCATAGTGTTCCTCGCAAGTGACATGCAGAGAAAGGCCAAAGAGAAGATGGAAAGACTTGAGAAAGAAAGGACTGTGTAAAGAAGATGCGATGGACAGGAATGAGTGGAAGAGAAGAGGAAACAGCGACCCCTAATAAAATAGGGGAAAGCTGAAGAAGAAATGAAGGAAGTGTCAAGTGCATTTTACTTAGTGTGTGTTTATGTTATAATTTTATTAGATTTGTAGAACCTTTTCAAATGAACTTGTGGTATGGAATTTGTAAAAAATAGTATGTGTTCGTGTTTGATTTTACATGATATTATATAGAATCTGTTCCAAGAATCTTTTGGTATGGGATTTGTACAAAATACATCGAATTGACGGAAGGTCTTGTGCTGGCCACAACAGATTTTTTAATTTATTACCTGGAAACAGTTGCTGGTGACGCCTGGGCCAAATCCATAACCTCAAAAATCATCGACATGACATTTGTCATCTGTATAACTTCCCCTGAAGTCAAACATAACTTTTTATTATCATCTAAGACGGTATTCATATTTTCTATCCATACTGCATCAACTGGTCCATCAAAAATAACCCAATTTCTATCACCAGAATCATCCGTAGCATATTGTCGATAACAAGTAGCAACAATACCATCTGACCATTCATACGAAATAGGGTCAAACTGCCCATAAAGTTGCCCCATAGTTATACTTTTAGGGTTGATGAATTGGTAATGGACTGGTACTTCTCTTAGACCTCTTTGGTGCATTATTGTCAGAGTATCCCCCAAAACTTTTAAGGTGCTTGTTTTAGCAGAAAAAGGGTCCCCTACTAACATGAATCCATGTCGAACGATCATCATTTCATAAGTTTGTATAACTTTTAAAATAAAAATTTGGCGTGGTTGGATGTTTCGCTCGTGGCAGGCTCTGTAACAGGCTGACAAAAAGTCGTTGTAGTCTGGTTGGGGTAAAGTTATTCCAGGAAACAAATCTGAGATGATTCCTTCAAAAAGTGGGACGTCAAAACTTAAAAATTTCGGTAGATTGACATCTATAAGTGATCGCAACAACAATATGTCTTCATTTTCGTTAGGGAATTTTCGTTTTATATTACCACAAGCCGACAAAACTGTCTTGACTGCTCGCATTCCGTAATCATAATGATTTTGTGAAGACAGCTGTTCAGAACATAATTTATAAGTAGTTACAATTTTTACAGATAAAGTTCTGGCGTCGCTAAAACCATATGAATATAAAGATATTTCCCCAATCATGGCATAATCTGGTACCATCATAGCAACTGTTCTGAACAACACCTTCAAATTATCTGGTAGTTCACTACGTCCGGCGTATCCCGGATTCATAGTAATACATATATAAACAGCAGGATTTAACGTTAATTCAGTTCCTTCAAAAACAAATTTTTCTAAGTTTTGTCTCACAGCCAAAATAATGCTCAAAATTTGTTGGGCTACCACAGACAACACTTCAAGTTCAATCCTGTTGAACTCGTCAAAACAAGCCCAAGCACCTGCCGAAGCAAGCCCTTTAAAAAACTTGCCCATCGCTTTATAATCAAGGCCATCTGAACAATTGAAAACTACGCATTGGACAGCCAAAGCTTTAGCTAAATCTTTTGTAGTTTCCGTTTTGCCTGTACCAGCTGGTCCTTCTGGGGCACCGTTTAAATGGAGGTGATAAGCGCCGATTAACGTACGGTAACATCGGTCAGTTAACGGAGTGATAACGAGGCGGTCAGAATTGCCCAAATATTCGTAAGCGTATGGAACTGTGGCGTTTATCATGCGGACCAAGCATTCGTCATCTGAAGAAAAACAAAAACGGTCAGGAGTCATGAAATAAATGAACAATAAAAGAGGGAGGACCCAAAAATAACCGGATTTATTTTCTGGCGTCTTTACTATACGAGGTCTGTCCCAAAAGTATCCGACCTTCCAACGGCCTTTCCACTTTTGGAAGCAGTCCTGGAACTCGTTTTTTGGTATTGCCTGTAGAGCATTCGTCGTATTAGTTTCGACTGATTCTTTGTCGTCGAATTGGTTTCCTTTGAGCGATATTTTTAATCTTGGGAACAGCCAAAAGTCGATGGGTCACTTGTATTGTGACGAGCAGTTTGCTATAATAAAAGGTGAGTGATTAGGCTCACAGTCATTCTAATTATTGTACAGGTATGACGATCGGGTGCAAATCAACAGATGCTTGATTGATATGCTTATACTGATATGCATGGTATACAAGGTCTGTCCGAAAAGTATCCGACCTTCCTTTATATTAACCCGCTGCTGTTATTCTGTGTCATCGGGCTGGTGGCATCTTTCGAAGTAGTCCCCATTTGATTGAAGAATACGCTTCCAACGGCATTTCTACTTTTGGAAGCAGTCTTGGAATTTGTTTTTTGGTATTGCCTTTAGAGCATTCGTCGTATTAGTTTCGACTGTTTCTTTGTCGTCGAATCGGTGTCGAAAAGTCGATGGGAGATTTTCATCATTATTGTCCTGAGCGATTTCAAGGCGAAGGTTTTTGTGCTCCACCGTTAGCAATTTCGGAATGAATTTCGCACAGACAAGAACCATTTGCAAATTTTCAGTTCAAATCTTCCATTCCCAGATCACATTCTAGTTCTCGCACAGTCAATCGACGATCTTTATTGATCGCAAGTTGCACACGTTCGATATTATCCGGTGTTTTTGTCGTCGAAGGCCGCCCAGAACGTGGGTTACTATCAACAGATGTGCGACCATCTTTGAACCGTTTATACCAGTCTTGTATTTGTGTTTTGCTTATACACTCGTCCCCAAATGCCGTCTTCATCATTTAGATGGTCTCCACACAACTCTTTTCAAGTTTTAAGCAAAATTTAATGCAAATTCGTTGTTCCGATCTTTCTGTCATTTTTTACAATAGCAAAATGCGACAAACGTAAAAACATATGCTGCACGTAAACTAAGGCGATCAGACCAAAACTACGGCATCTAGGGAATTCGTGAAGCTCTTTACAGTTGACACTCGTACCCGGCAGAGGGCGCTAAAATTGTCAGACGCGAAGATATGAAGGAAGGTCGGATACATTTCTAAATAAATTTTAGACAGTTGAAAAGTGTTTAAAATAGTTTCCGGCAATTCTAAATAAATTTTAGATGGTTGAGAAGTATTTAAGACAGTTTTCGGTAATTCTAAATAAATTTTAGACAGTTGAGAACTATTTAAAATAGTTTCCGACAGTTCTGAATAAATTTTAGACAGTTGACAATAATTTAAAATAGTTTCCGGCAATTCTAAATAAATTTCAGACAGTTGAGAAGTATTTAAAATAGTTTCCGGCAGTTCTGAATAAATTTCAGACAGTTGACAATAATTTAAAATAGTTTTTGGCAATTCTAAATAAATTTTAGAATTCGTTGTTCCGATCTTTCCGTCATTTTTTACAATAGCAAAATGCGACAAACGTAAAAAACACTATGTAAACAAAAGCATGCTGCACGTAAACTAAGGCGATCCGACCAGAACTGCGGCATCTAGGGAATTCGTGAAGCTTTCAGTTGACACTCGTACCCGGCAGAGGGCGCTAAAATTGTCACGCGCGAAGATATGAAGAAAGGTCGGATACTTTTCGGACAGACCTCGTATGTTAAGTATACATTTGTATTATTTGTGGCCGCAAACGTGTATATTTCCTTATTCGAAGGGTTGTCTGGGTCCATGGACTCGTGTGCTACACGGTGGCTAGTGTACCTAAAGGTGAAACACCGTTAAGTGAGATGCTGAGATTTACTAGAGGTCTGGGACCTGATGCTCTTAAGCTAAGCTCTCATACATGTCTGACCGCTCAGATGTTTTCCCAAGAATGACGCTTGTGCAACAGATCCAAAAGAATGTCTAGAATAGAATTAACGCTGCTGTACCATCCGCCAGAAAATAAATCCGGTTATTTTTACGTACAACCTCGCATTTGGCTTATAGTTCTGTATTTATCTGGGTTCAGTAAAATACGGAACTAAACCCAAATAATTACTTAAAATCACCTTCAGTCTTTTCGAAAAACTCCCAATAATACCTCAACTGACATAACCATTTAAATTCAGTATCAAACTTAACATTTTGTTTGACCAAATCATGCACAACATCTTTGGCATGCACATCAATAACAATCAGTGCTTTGATGGTTATTCTGACTAAATTTGACAACCTTGGAGATCGAATTAACGTTACAGTGTCCAACAAATCTGAATCCAATTCTTTCGCGAAGGCAGATAGGGGTCTAACAGCGTCTTTACACAAGCACAAATGGACGTTTCTAGCCCAAAATATTTGAGAAACGCAAAGAACTATCTGTCCGGGCCAGATTTGCATCCAGCCTGTTCGGGTGTTAGTCTCGTAATCTTGAATGCTTTTGAATATTTCGTTTCGAACAGAACGGATCATCTGGTCTTCGACTTGAACTAGCCATTTTTCGACGCTGCCGTGGGCTTCTTCAGTGTTTATGGTACCAACGAAGTTTATTTTTTCTCCTTCTTGGCTGTACATGGCTAGGATTTCTAAATTTGAAGTGAAGTCTAGTTTATTAATGCCTGAAATTACAATATTATATTGGTAACCATTTAAGCTCTTTAAAATTTTAAACTCCTGGACAAAATTACCGCAATGTCTAAATCCTAAATTTATATGCCCTAAATGTAGTGATTATTTAGGATTTAGAAATTAGATTTTAAGGTTTTGCAAGAGCATTTTAGCCTTAGGAATCTGTGGTTAAGCCATGTCCCCCTATTTGAGAGACAGTTTGTATAATAAACCGTAACATAATGTTTTTCGTTTTGGATTAAAAAAATATCAAATACGAGGGTCCCTCCAAAATTATTGAGATGCTGGGAAACAGTTGGCTTTGGAAAATTTTTAGTGCACAAAACAATTTATTTAAAATATCTGTCCAATAATAACATCTGGTTGAAGTGATTTATTGTGGTGGAATTCGAAGTGAAAATAAACTGCAACATGAAGTTAGGAAGAGAGCATTATCGCGCTATGATTTACTACGACTTTAAAATTGGATTACGTGAAGAACAGTGCGAGGAACGTCTACGATTGGCATTTGGAGATGAAGCTCCATCTCGAGCAACTATATTTCGCTGGTTTTCAGAATTCAAAAGAGGCCGTAATTTCTTGCGTGATGAGAAACACTCAGGGAGACCTTGTACAGCGGTAGTGCCAGAAAATTTTGCATGAAGAACATCGTGTTAGAAAAATTGTTTCTCGTTGGGTGCCACACAACTTAACGGAAGAACAAAAAGCCAAGCGTGTTACAATTAGTCGCGCCACTTTAAAATTGTTAAATAATGGCGGTCGGTGTATTCTTTCTAAAATTGTAACTGGCGATGAAACTTACATACCCTTTTATGATGTTCCAACGCGTCAAGAAAGTAGGGTATGGGTGTTTGAAGATGACCCAACACCAGTTACCGTGAAAAAACAATGTGCACTTAAAAAAGTTATGTTCGCTGTATTTTTCAGAAGTACAGGTCTTGTGAAAGCAATTAGGTTAGAGGGACAGAAGACTGTTACTGCCAATTGGTACACACAAAAATGTCTACCTGAACTTCTTCGCAATGTGAAAATTAAGGGTTTAATGCTTCACCATGATAATGCGTCCTCCCATACCGGTGCGACAACTGTTAATTTTTTGAAAGAAAATGGTATTAATGTCATTGAGCATCCACCGTATTCTCCTGATCTTGCAATGTGTGACTTTTGGCTATTTTTTAATTTGAAAAAACATTTACGTGGTCGTCATTTTACGTCAAAAGAGGAGATTAACAACACCATAATGGAGTATTTTAATACGATTCCAGAAAATGAATGGCTCAAAGCTTTCCATCTCTGGAAAATTCGATTACAAAAGTGTATTGAAGCAGGGGCGGACTACTTTGACCACCAGTAAAACTACATGCTTCTCCTTCAAATAATATTTCTGTATCTTAATAATTTTTGCGTGACCCTCGTATATTGGATTTTAGACAGCTATTCTTTTCCAAAATAGATAGAGATTATTGTCGAACAGAGACTTTTTTGTACGAGGTGCTATCCAAAATTTAAAAATAAAGTTAGATAAAAAAATCCTTATGTAAATGATATCTTTTTGTATAAGATTTGTGAAACAGTTTAAATTTTCGATCGCCTTTGGGAAACAAAGTATTAAATACTCGTAAGTCTGTAATTTTTATAACAAACTTACATTAGAAGTGTCTCTTTTTTTTAACAACTTATGTTAACTAATGTCGAAAGTTATAAGGATGTAGAGGTTTTTTATAGATTTGGCACGAAAAAAAGTTAAATATTTCGTCTCACTTAAAAATCAAAATTAAGAATGTCGGATGCACCCAATTTCGAGCTTTGGCCCGACCCGTCCCGAAGCCCGGCCCGGTTTCGAATCAATTTTTGAGCCGGGCCAGCTAATTTTTTGTCGAGTCGATCTTCGAATCGGGCCGGCAATTTTTATTTTCAGCCCGAGTCGATCCAAAGCTCAAAGTGCGGCCCGGCCCGGCCCGAATGCATCTCTACACACACCAAACACAGAGTATTACGGAAATCACTGTGGACACGCAACACGTCCTCCCTGCTGAATGCCACTCCGCATACTGACTCATCAGATATGCAGCTCTCACCACCTAGCGGTGCAAAGATGAACTACTCCTACTTTCCAGATGGCAGCACCAGTCGCGAAAATTTTAGATAGCACCTCGTATGACTGTACAGGGTGTCTCAGGACGAGCTCACGCTATCTATATTTTAAATACTATTTAATATAATTTAACGAAATTTGGTATCTAGGGGTTACAAAAAAATCAATTGGAGTTAAATCGGGTGAACGAGGAGGCCACCTATGTGGTCCATTATTTGCCAGCCACCTATCTTCAAAAATTGTTTCCAAAAAAGTATTTATTCTATGGCTATTGTGGGGTGGAGCGCCATCATGCTGGTACCATATTAAATTCCTTTGATCCAACGGTAAATTATCTAAGAAATCAAGTAGATGAGTTTGTAAAAACAAACATTGTTTTTCCATGACTTACTTATCCGTATTAATAAAATAATTATACCCAGATTACATATTTTTCTAATTTACTGAAATTCTATCAACTTTTAACATAGGACATGTTACATAAAGTACCCTTATTTTTTGTCGTAGTACACATTTATGTAATAGGGGGGTGGGGGGTGGTTCCATTTAAAAAAAATGTCTTTTTTGAAGTTTGTCAACTGTAATTTTGGTGTAACGTACCCGTCACATTTTTATAAATAATCAAGTATTCTTCTATGGATAATGTAGCTTAAAGTCTCCTTTATAAAAGGCTTTTTTCAGATTATAAAAATTCGATCTCGTTCCCGATATACAGAGTTTTGAAAATGTGCCGGATTTCAGACAAAAAATCAAAAAAAGTTGAATAACGCCGGAAGTAGTTGATCATGAGTAAAATGTTTTTATTGCTTCATATGTAAAATTTTTCGCTGCATTCAATGGTAAAATAAAATATAGCGTATTCCATTTAAAATAAGAAAGTTGAGGTCAATTTCCGGTCAAACCGGAAGTGCTACTGCTTTGAAAATATTTTAGTTAAAACGGGCATGTTGGATAACCCCTAGATACCAAATTTCGTTAAATTATATTAAATAGTATTTAAAATATAGATAGCGTAAGCTCGTCCTGAGACATCCTGTATATGTTGCGTTATATTCTACAATTTTTGAATTTTCCACAATAGCCTATTTAACAACCATAAAACACGCCGAAAATAAGTTAACTTTATAAAATAAACAATAAATTAAAAGTGATGCGATAAATTTTGTCCAGGAGTTTATTTAATATACCTTCAAAACATTTTTTCAAATGAGGCTGCACTCTTAGTGGATCTTTAGTCTCTGACAAAATCTCCAACATTTCGTCGTTCGATAAGAAGAAAAATCGAGGAAAAAACAATCGTTTTTTCTCCAAATAACTCGCAACACCATCATTAATTTTATCTAACATATCAAGACATTCTCTCATAGCTTCTAAAGTTCCCAAGGCACCTGCTGTACTCGCCACCAAATTATCTTTTTGAACAGCTAACATATAACGCCTGTAAGTGTTGTCTACTTGTTTAAATAATACTCCTTCTTCGGGCATTTGAGCGATGATGTCTTTTGAAGAAAAGATTGGTAATAGGTACAACCATTGGGCCTGGACTTTACCCCATTCTTCGATGGTGCTATTTATTCGTACTATTTTGTCGTACCACGCTCGAACAATATCTAAACGAATAGTTATGTACAGGCATTGAAGTTCTACTTTTTATCACTACGAGGTGTGGCAATTAAATAACGAGATTTTTTCCGGCTTCCCTGTAAATTTGGCAACATTGCAGGCTATGTCATATTAATTTGTCATCTTTCCTCCATCCACTGTTAAAATTTCAAGATAATTAGGCAAACCGTTCGGCAGTAGCATTTGATTGAAGTTAACTACTTTGTCGTACTCCGCCGGAATTATGTTAGTGTTTAAAAACTTTAAAAATCCGCTACAGAAATGTACGAATTGTTGAAGAATGTTTATGGTGATGAGGGTCTATCTAGTACTCAAGTTTTCGAGCAGTTTACAAGATTTAAAGAAGGAAGAAAAGTGATCGGAGATGATTAGCGCCTCGGCTGTGTACTGACATTGTTTTTTTCGAAATGCGAGTGATTGTTCATATGGATAGGGTGCCTGAGGGGCATTTCGTTAACCAAGCATATTACAAGAAGGTTTTGATAACCCTTCATGCACGGGTGACAAGAAAAAGGCTTGTTTTGTGTAATAATATAAATTGTCAATCTCGTTATTTTCTAGCCACACCTCGTATTTATTTTTATAGGTTGGGTGGTGTTACACTTTCGACAATACGATTTTCTAATTCTACACATTTTTCTGGGTACATACCCAAAATTTGGTTGAAATCAGGTAGTAAATACCAGAGTTATAAATGTTTAAATTTTTAGTGGAAAAAAATGTGTCCACACACCAAAAATTGGGTGGTGTTTTACCCTAAACTGGGTGGTGTTACAACTTCGGCAATACGATTTCCCAATTCTGCGCATTTTCTTACATATATACCCAAAATTTGGTTCAAATTGAATAATAAACACTGGAGTTATGAATTTTTAAAAATTCATTGTAGAAAGAATCCTTAAAGAACCTTAAAATCACTAATAACTAACATTAGAAGTATGGATCAAAGGACAGGAACACACACAACAGATAATGAATGTCAAGCAACGTGGAGCACAGTTGGGAATTGGATAGGTGACCGCGAGAAAATTGAAAAATAAAAAATGTGTGGCAAATGCCGATAATTAAAAGCGTTAATATGTACGCTCAGAAGCATGGATCTAAAAATAGGAGTGTACAACGGATAATGATTGTCAAGCAACGTGGAGCACAGTTGGGAACTGGATAGGAGACCGCGAGAAATTTGAAAAAAAGATAAAAAAAAGAAGTAAGCGGTTCAAACGAAAATGAGAAAAATAGGAAAGAAAAAATAAAGATGAAAAAATAAAAAGATGAAAAGAGAATAAGAAGATAAACAACAAAGATAAAGATGGAGGACCGCCAGAAAAATAAAAATAAAATAAAAAAGATAGAAAAAAAAAACAAATCGGCGGTCCTCCAAGAACAGAGAAAAATAGGAAATAGGATAGGAAATAAAAAAGGAAAATGGACAACGGAAAAGGGCAAAGGAAGGAAATGGACAAAAAAAGAAAAAGTAGAAAGAAAAAAGAATAAAAATCCAAAAGAAAGAATATAAGATTAAAGGATAAAAAGGACAACGAGTGAAGTGAAAATGATGATAAGATCAAAGGTAAAAAAAGGATGATAAGGACAAAAAGTGAATAGGGGTATAAGTGCCAAAGGGAGAAAATAAAAAGGGCATAAGTGCCAAAGGGAAAACTACAATGAGAGAAAAAGCGCCAAGGATGAAAAGAAGTAACAAAGGAAGAAAAGTGAATTTGGGGTTCAAGAGACAAATGGAGAAAAGTGAAAATGGGTATAAGTGCCAAAGGGGGAGTATCAAAGGAAGAAAACTGAAAAGGGGTACAAGTGCCAAAGAGAAAAAAGTACCAGAAGGAGAAAAGTGCAACGGATGAAATTACAGAAAAAAGGAAACCGGACAAACTGCTTAAGGACAAAAAGTGAAAATGAGTATAAGTGCCAAAGGGAGAAAAATGAAAAGGGTATAAGTGCCAAAGGGAAAAACTACAATGAGAGAAAAAGTGCCTAGGATAAAAAGAAGTAACAAAGGAAGAAAAGTGAATTAGGGTTCATGAGACAAATGGAGAAAAGTACCAAAGGGAGAAAAGTGCAAAAGATGAAAATTACAAAAAAATGGAAACGGGACAAACTGCCTAAGGGCAGAAAGTGAAAAGGGGTATAAGTGCCGAAGGGAAAAAAGTACCATGAGAAAAAAGAGTAAAGGATGGAAAGGTAACAAAAGAGGAAAAGTGAAAAGGGGCACAAGTGCCAAAAGGGAGAATGAAAAAGTGACAAAGGGAGAAAAGTGAAAAGGGGTATAAGTGTCAAAGGAAGAAAACTGAAAAGGGTACAAGTGCCCAAAGAGAGGAAACGGACTAGAGATTTTTTATTTTTTTTTTGTATAGAGAGAAAATTTTCGTTTTGTCTTCTCAAGGTGTATTTTAAATAAAACACTGTTTTTATTACAGTTGTGCACGTTTCGAGTGACCCAAGACTCTCATCATCAGCAATTTTTAAAACATTTATTTAAATTTGTTTTCTTCAAATTGTTTGGGGTCCCGTGGCCGCGTGCCTGAGTGTCTGGTCGCGAACCTGGGGGAACCGGGTTCGATCCCGACTGACGCCAAATATTTCCAATTTTAAATGGCACAAAAGTGACCCCTGTAGCGCACTCTCCACACCAGCTATGAGTGCCCGTGAGGTGACGCCTGGTAAGCGCCCGCACAGTAAAATATATCGTCATCATTACCGATGTCTACATGTGTTGTAGATACTGGCACACCCAGTAATGGGTAATATGCCGTGATGATATATTTATTTTAAATTTAAATAAATGTTTTTAAAATTGTTGATGATGAGAGCCTTGGGTGTCTCGAAACGAAAATTTCCTCTCTATAAAGAGAAAAAAATGCGTACCGTAGAATGAGCCTGTTTCACATTTTTCAAAAACTATTTTAAATGAAAGTTTATGGAATGATTTTCTTAGTAATAATTTTTATTTTAATAATTTGTTGTTATTTGTGGAAATAATTAAATAAAAAGATTGGCGCCCTGAAAAACTACCCCCCTACTCCTGTGACGTAGAAGCACATACATTACATCATTAATAACCAATAGCAAAATAGTTTTTCCATCACCTACGTTTATTCATATTATTTATATAAATAAACGTAGGCTAAAGTTTGTCACATGTTAATAACAAAATCTTTTAATTTGACATTTGACACTGACATTGCTCATTGTAAATGAATAATAAAGTAATAATGGCTAATTCAAATTACACTCAAGCTAAATCGGACAATTAACCTAAGGTCGATAGCTGGATGATGGCTGAATTTATATCAGAACTATTGTTTTACTGCTACCGAAATAAGGGGTGTTAAAGAGTTGAGGTAAAATAAAATATAAAAACTGAATTTATTTATAAATTGATAATATATTTTACAACTTTGACAATACACTTGACACCTTAGAACCGCTGAAGATGTATGTACTCTGACGTCACATTCTGTTTCTGATCACGTGACTTATTCAAAATTTTATCTAAATTTCAAAAATTAATTGTAAAATATCTAAAGGATATTTCGTGATATTTTCAAATTTGAGGCTCTTTAAAGAACAATATCTTTTCAAATTTAATACTTAGAAATCATATAAAAATTCTTGCAACAGCCCTATTCAAAAATGATATGTTCAAAGCTGTATCTCCACCCACTTTTGGGTGTAGCGTTATTATACATACCTTCAAAATGTTTCACAAACACTGAACCTCTCAGCGTTAAAGTTTTAATAATATGATCATCCAAAATAGCTTGTATATCATCAAGAGAAGTTAGAATAGTAATTTTTGTATCTTTGTAAACACTTGTTTTAAACCTAATATCTTCCCACTCAGCCATCATTTTCTGCAAGGCAACCCATAATTGTCTTTCCTTTACGGCCCCTGTACTAATTATTTCAAATTTCTCTAAATTATCTCCAAAATCCATGTGAACCATCTTTCTTAAAGTTGTCCCCGCGTCTGGAGTAATGTCAAACCCAGCAATTTCTGACATTTCATCCCAATGCCTTTGAGAAAGAGCGGACTGGCAAAATATATTGATGTATTGCATGATTGGTCGAAATTCTTTTATGTATTCCATTGTTTTGCCGCATAGTTTTAATGGAGCAGGTTGATTTAATGGATCAGGATCGTCCACAATACCTGGAAATCGTATATTGAAAAGACGTCACTACTATATGGGTTTGGACCAATGGACAATGCTCGCACAAAAAATGCAGCACACATAATTATAAAAGTACCATAGCGAAATGTAGGTGAAATAATTTTTAATAAAGTATTACAAAACACATTCTGCGGGACATCAATTGAAACATATACGAGGTCTGTCCGAAAAGTATCCGACCTTCCTTTATATTTCCCCGCTGCTGTTATTCTGCGTCATCAGGCTGGTGGCATCCTTCGAAGCAGTCCCCATTTGATTGAAGAATACGCTTCCAACAGCCTTTCGACTTTTGGAAGCAATCTTGCAACTCGTTTTTTGGTATTGCCTTTAGAGCATTCGTCGTATTGGTTTCGACTGTTTCTTTGTCGTCGAATCGGTGTCCTTTGAGCGACATTTTTAATCTTGGGAACAGCCAAAAGTCGATGAGAGATTTTCATCATTATTGTCCTGAGCGATTTTAAGGCAAAAGTTTTTCTGCTCCACCGTTAGCAATTTCGGAATGAATTTCGCACAAACACGAACCATTTGCAAATTTTCAGTTAAAATCTTCCAAACATTAGTTTTCGGTATTCCCAGATCATATTCTAGTTCTCGCACAGTCAATCGACGATCTTCATTGATCACAAGTTGCACACGTTTGATATTATCCGATGTTTTTGTCGTCAAAGGCCTTCTTTTATATTTTCCCGCTGCTGTTATTCTGCGTCATCGGGCTGGTGGCATCTTTCGAAGTAGTCCCCATTTGATTAAAGAATATGCTTCCAACGGCTTTTCTACTTTTGGAAGCAGTCATGGAACTCGTTTTTTCGTATTGTCTTTAGAGCATTCGTCGTATTAGTTTCGACTGTTTCTTTGTTCAAATCGGTGTCCTTTGAGCGACATTTTTAATCTTGGGAACAGCCAAAAGTCGATGGGAGATTTTAATCATTATTGTCCTGAGAGATTTCAAGGCGAAGGTTTTTCTGCTCCACCGTTAGCAATTTCGGAATGAATTTCGCAAATTTTCAGTTAAAATCTGCCAAACACTAGTTTTCGGTATTCCCAGATCATATTCTAGTTCTCGCACAGTCAATCGACGATCTTAATTGATCACAAGTTGCACACGTTCGATATTTTTGTCGTCGAAGGCCGCCCAGAACGTGGGTTACTATCAACAGATGTGCGGCCATCTTTGAACCGTTTATACCAGTCTTTTATTTGTGTTTTGCTCATACACTCGTCCCCAAATGCCGTCTTCATCATTTCGATGGTCTCCACACAACTCTTTTCGAGTTTTAAGCAAAATTTAATACCAATTCGTAGGGAATTCGTGAAGCTTTACAGTTGACACTCGTACCCGGCAGAGGGCGCTAAAATTGTCAGGCGCGAAGATATGAAGGAAGGTCAGATACTCTTCGGACAGACCTCGTATGTGAGGTATACATTTGTATTATTTGTTTGTGGTCGCAAACGTGTGTATTTCCTTATCCGAAGGGTTGTCTGGGTCCATGGAGTCGTGTGCTCCACGGAGGCTAGTGTACCTAATAGTGAAACACCGTTAAGTGGGAGGCTGAGATTCATTAGGGGTCTGGGACCTGGTGCTCTTAAGCTAAGCTCTCATACATGTCTGGGACATGTGAAGGTGGCTAGAGTACCTAGTGGTGAAACACCGTTAAGTGGGAGGCTGAGGTCCGTGATAGGTCTGGGATCTACTCATGGCCGTAAGCTAAGCTCTCAGGCGCGAAGATATAAAGGAAGGTCGGATACTTTTCGGATAGACTTCGTACCTACCTGCAAATCGTCTGGGATGGTTATCAGCAATCATCTGTTTAATTTTCATGCGATACACTTTAAAAGTTTTTTGTAGATCCTTATACATTTCATCTACAATATGTTCAACTTTCTCATAATCCAATAATTCAAAAGGCCCATCCATCCATACATTATAATATCGTCTCCATTGATTGCAAGTTGATACCAGTTTGACAAAAGGGTACAAAATTCGTTTGAGTTCGTCAAGTTCTGCGTAGTTAGTTTGGGGGAACTTAAATTCCGCTTCTTCTTTATTTATCCAGGCATGGAGTTCGTCGAAATTTCTGATTTTTTTACACATTGACCGAAGGTGAAACATGTATTCGTTGGCCCGGTCTGAATCGTCCATGTCGTCGAGAAGGACCAAAAACGGTTGCAATTCAGCTACACCTGTGGAAAGGAGTTTTAATATTTATTCTGCAAGTTGGGGCAGAATGACCTCCCTGATTTGAAGGGTTAATTGTAAGAAAACGGTTCAAGATACATAAAAAATGTTTTTATTGCTCAAAAGTACATATAATGCCGTTTTATTTTCACGATGTTTGGAAAATGATATCGTCCAAGTGGCGGCCTTTGCGAACAATGCACATATTGAGTCTTTCGACTGGGCATCTGAGAACCCTCGTGTACTGCATCAAAGACCTCTTCACAACCCCATAGTAACAGTTTGGTGCGCTGTGGCCTGTATACGCATTATTGGACCTTATTTTTTGAATCCGAAGGATTAACTGTTCTGTTACCGTGAATTCGGCTCGCTATTGTGACATTTAGAACTTTTTGCCCCCTAAATGGAAGAGTATGGCGAGGAATACGACACAGAAGCCTTCTGGTTTCAGCCACGGCCTTTACTGCCCGTTGATCACGCGAAATTCTGCAAGAGCTCTTTCCCGGTCGCTTGATCTCTCACCGGGAGGATGTTCCATGGCCCCCTCGTTCCTCCGATTTGAGCCCGTGTGACTTTTTTAAGTGAAAGCTGTAGCTTGAAGCTCTGGAGGCGATTGAGGACGTCATCGCTGGAATTTCGCAAGATATACTGGGAAAAGTGGTCGAAAACTTCTTTGAAAGGCTCAATATGTACATTGCTCGCAAAGGCCGCCACTTGGACGATATCATTTTCCAAACATCATGACAATTTATGTCTTATGATTTTTTTGTTATAAAACGACGGTTCGATAGCGAAGTGCAATACAATACTTATATAACGTAAGGGGTCCCGTGGCCGCGTGCCTAAGTGTCTGGTCGCGAACTTGGGGCAACCGGGTTCGATCCCGACCGACGCCAAATATTTCGAATTTTAAATAGCACAAAAGTGACTCTCTCAGCTAGCAACAAGTGCATGTGAGGTAAGTACCCGCACAGTACAAATATGTCATCATCATTACAGATATCTGCGATAAAGCAGATTGTGGCACACTCAGAAATGGATAATATGCCGTGATGATATACAGGGTGTTTCTTAAATAGGGGGACATGGCTTAACCACAGATTCCTGAGGCTAAAATAAGACTATTTAACCAAACTTGCTTCTACCGGAAAGTGTACCATTTAGCCAGAATTCGGCTTCAAAGTTTATCGAAAAAAATATTAATTTTGCTTATAACAATCGGACGCTTTATTCGATTTGGATGAAATTTGGTATGACAGTTTATATGGTTATAGGTCATCTTTTAAGGTGATACTTGTTATTATTAGTGAACCACTAGTGCATGAAACTTAGGTCTCCCAACATTAATTAGACCGTAACTTTTTAATGGCAATGCCGAAAACGTGAAATTAATTTTCTTCAGAAAGATACATTCAATAGTAAACTTTTGTGTCTCTGTGTAATTTGTGATATCTGTTACGGTTCACACAGAAAAAAATAAAATCTTAGTGTTTGCACTGCTAAATTTTTAAAATAAATTTAATCTAGCAGTCTATCCAAATGTCAAACAACTAATTTTTAATGACAGTAACAATTGTTTTACGGGTTGTCAAAAATTTTCTTCGCAATATTCTAAAATTAGTAACATCCGTGTGTTTGGTCTAATAGTATTTTACTACCATTATTATAAATAAGACGATTACATATCTTAGCTTACTCCTAAACAAGTTGTAAAGATTGACAACTCGTTACTGTCATTAAAAATTACTTGTTTGACATTTGGATAGACTGCTAGATTAAATTTATTTTAAAAATTTAGCAGTGCAGACACTCAGATTTTATTTTTTTCTGTGTGAACCGTACAGATATGACAAATTACATAGAGAGAGAAAAGTTTACTATTGAATGTATCTTTCTGAAGAAAAAGTATTTATTTGTAGAACATAAAATGGAAATGGAGAAAGGTATTGTGCTGACCACAATTTTTAAAAATTATCTTACAGAAAAAAAATATGGTATAGGATTCTATATTAAGGATATCTGAAATTAAATTTTAGACGTTTTTAAATAAATTAAGTTGTAATAAATACCTACCCGTATTTAATTTTTCAATCGCGCGTTGCAAGGCTTCTTCAAATTCAAATTTAACTCTTTCCAACATCGACGAATTTTGTTCCATAATTTCTTTTATATTAAAAATCCAATTTACTGTAATGGCCAACCGTTTTATCGCTTCTGGCGTCACAGTAGCAATCTCCATTAAAATAATCATCTTATTGATACATTCTTGCACACGCTCTATCAATTCGTGCATGTAGGTCCCATGTACCCAAACCATGAATTTGGTTATTTCCATTAGCTCCGCTGTTGATTTCGGGACAGTTTCAGCTCTCATTTTCAAGAATTGAAACATTTCGCAAATGTCTTTACATTCAATAGCAAGAAGGTTCATCATTCGCGCAGCTAACGCCATATTTATCAATTCGGCGGCCCGGTGTAAATGGTTTATCAAAGGAAGTTGGTCTATTAGGCAGTTGTCGAAGTGTTCTGTGGCACACAGATCCCATAATTTGAACATGTATTCGTTGTAGTGTTCGATTAGTTGGCAACCTTCTTCGAATGTTAAATCTGGTTGGTTGATTTCTTCGCTTTGTTTTTCCAAGTTGAATAACGGCGCGTATTCGTCGCGAATTAACTGCATGTAATCTGTTACTGGCTTGAAAACTTTCCTCAAGTTTTTATGAATTAAATTATACATTTCGTTAATAAAATCTTCGGATACATCAAGTTTAATATATTTATATTTATATTCAACGACACACAAATATTGTATTGTGTGCAAATACATTGCTATATTTATGATATTTTGAACAACATTTCGATATGCTTCTTCTAGTTGGTCTAAATCGGGCGATAACTTCAAATCAAAATCATAAAATAATTGTAGTTTCAAAATTGGTGTTCGTAGATAGTCTCCGATAATGTCAACAAATTCTCTGATAGTATCCCGAACCATTTTTGAAACATATAAACACAAGAGTCCAGTTGCTGTTTCTAAATAATCTTGGAGATACTCTTCGCGTATCAACGTCGTATCTTCAACTATATATTTAACAACTTTTTTGTGCCACTCTCCTTCGAGATAAAGACTAGTCTTCAGCATTTTTCTTTTTAGAATAACCAACACTTCTTGCAAATTACGTCCAGTGCTAATTCGAATTTCATCAAATTCTATACAAATAGGTGGTAAACCTACCATAATATGTATTAAAAGTTTTCGAATTAATGGATAGCAGACGAATAGGCGAAATTTTAAAAATGTGCGAATGGCGAGAAATTTCTGGTAGTTTTCTGTTCGCCCGCGAAATTTATAGCACTCTAATGGGACTTTTTCTTCAACGATTTCTATAGGTATTACTTTAAGATCGACTGTTACATCGTGGATTGGGGTGGCGAAAAATTCAACTGAAATTTCTTCTATAATACCTGAAAGAAAAATGTTACGAATGAATATCTTGTGGCAAAGCAATGCACGATTTTTTACCTCCCGCTACCCTAGGTAAGGGAGGTATAGGGATCGTGCTAAAAATCACATATGTAATGAAAGGTGAGTGATTAGGCTCACAGTCATTCTAATTATTGTACAGGTATGACGATCGGGTGCAAATCAACAGATGCTTGATTGATATGCTTATACACTGTTTGTGTATTTGATATGCATGGTATACAGAGTGTCTCACAACTTGCGCCCCAGACGAAATTGACACTTGCTGACGACAATAGGTTGCCAACAAATAGAAAATAATTTGCGGCTGCTTGCAGAACGGAGTTACAAGACTTTTTAATCCACCAATCCCGGAAGGATATCTTCAGGTGTCATGATATTATTACAAAATAAAACTGGTTGCTAGGTTTTAAAAATACTACTAGTGAGTTACAAAATTTGTTTGACTTACACTTTAGAGTTGACTTTTCCCTGTCAACAAATTTAGGTTAGCGAAGGTGTCATCCGAGATCATCATTTATATCGTACAGTGCAGCGTGTTGTAGCAGCTGTGTAAAATGTGTTAAACGAAAATATTATAATCATTTCTACATAATCAGCGGTTGATGGTAAGAATTTGCCTTTTTTTATTCACCTTGTCAAATTTAATTTGACACTGACATTTTTCGAAAACTACAGTCGCCCACACATTTTAAAGATTTGATTTGTATAAAACCCTAGTAACGTAAAATTACGGCAAACACACGTTAAAGGTGTAGGTCTCTGATTGGTCAATTTTAAGACGTCTTTTCTCTAATATCTTTTAAGCTAGATTTTTACCTGTCGCTAAGAGAGGTATTGGATTCATGCTAAAATTCGCATATCCAGATTTTATTGAATAAGCACGATTTAATGTCCCTAGAATCCGATTATAACATTTTTAAAATATCTGTGTTTGTGTGTGTGTATGTGTGTGTGTATGTCTGGATGTTGTAGACACGATTCCTCAAAAACTATAAGACTTAAAAAATATTTAACTGCAGTTTCCTCAATCTGACATTCCTGGGAAGAGCTGAAAAGGTTTTGGTAACAATTGAACAACCGGAAGTAGTAGTTTCTTAGAAAATTTCTTCTACATAAAATTCTCCATCTAATACACTTAAAAAATTTATTATATCTTGCATAGATTTAGAGATAAAGACACTATAATTTATAGAGTATACTAATCGCAGAGGGTAAGGCACTAAGGAAACCAGTTGACAAATTCCAATGTTTATAACATGACACATGTCATTGTCAAATATCAACAGTTTTAGTGACGTTCTGATAGCTTTTTCTGGGAAGTATATTTAATTTTTTTTTATTGTTTTATTAATTAAATATTTGAAATTATAGGTATAATTGTGGTAAAATGCATATATCCATCAGAAATACCGCCAATCTGGTTAATGAATTGGAACAATCTCTGACATTTAGAAACTTCCTCATACAATGAAAAATATATATAATTAGAATTATATGTGTGCAGAAGACATGTTAAATACAATGAAAAACAATATTTGGGTAAAGTTCTGTAATATTTTGTTATAAAACGACGGTTCGAAAGCGAAGTGCAGTACAATACATATATAGCCTAATATGGAAATGGCGAGAGGTCTTGTGCTGGCCACAACAGATTTTTTTTCTTCGAAATTACACATCCGAGTGCAGAGTTGTGAGACACCCTGTTATGTCAGTGTCAAAAATCAAGAAACATTACTGAAGGTTTTTTCTGGGAAATACATTTAATATTTCTTATTTTATTAGTAATTAAATATTTAAAATTATGGATATAGCTGCCGCACGTTAAGTTGACAATGTCCTTGAATACGAAAAACCTAAAATTCGTACATGGACAAGTCGAAATGTAATAGTAATATAATATGCTATTGTTATAACGAGGAAAAAACTCCGTCAACATCTAAAATTTATATAAAAAGAAAGGGGATTAATTTATAAGTCAAAGTATGTACAGTATCAGTGTCAACTAAACACGCGCTTGCTATACATATATTTCATCATATATCCTTCAGAAATACCGCCAATATCGTCAATGAATTGGAAGAATCTCGAACATTTAGAAGAGTAGGAGGAAACTTGAAAACTAAAGAATAGATGTAATTAGATTTTTTTGTTTGTACCAGAAATGTTAAATACAATACTTATATAGCCTAATATCAAAATGGCGAGAGGTATTGGGCTGGCCACAACAGATTTTTGTATAGGAGTTGCTTGACCTATAGATTGTAGCAAATCATTTTGACTACTTCAAGTTTATCGTTCAATATCTTGAAAAGTAAAAGAGATAACGATTTTCCGTTTAAAAATTTGAACTCAGCCATGTTCATTTGATATGTCTACCAAATTTTATTAAAAACTGTTGAGCGGTTCAAGAGTTATTTAAAAAAATGTGCAGAAAGGTCACGGAAAGTAGTTTTGATAACATTGTTATAATTTTTCATCTTTATTATCAAATATCTCGAAAACTAACAGAGATAGCGACTTTTAATTTGAAGCTAACTTACCTGGGACCAAATGGTAGTAGTCTTTAACAAATTTCGATTCGCCCAACTTATCCAATATCCGGTTTTCAAAACAATAGTCTAAATCTTGTTCCGGTAGAGACTCAGCAAATTCTCGCATTTGTTTATGAGATATATTTAAGCGTGGAATTTTCTCACAATACGGATCCATCGGTTCTCTAGTTACAATATTTTTGGTTTTTTCTACCTATAGAATAAGTTTCATAGGTACAGTCATAGAAAAAGTCAATACTACAATAATTTTTATCTATTTTAGGAAAAATAGCTATCTAAAATCCAGTATATTTAATATTTTTACCTTCCGTACCCTTAGGTAAGGAAGGTATTGTCTTTGATCAAAAAATTCGGTGGTGAGTTTTTAATGAATAAGCACGTTTTAAGATCCCTAGAATACGATATTACTAATTTTACATTGATGTCTGTATGTATGTATGTGTGTGTGTATGTGTCCGTGTGTGTGTCTGTGTGTGTGTGTGTCTGTGTGTGTGTGTCCGTGTGTGTGTGTGTGACAAATTTTTCTCCGACGATAACTCGCAAACTAAAATTCTAAAAATTATGATTTTTTTCGTATTCCTCTTCTTTACAACCATATGAAGAGCTGATTAGATTTTGGTTATAATTGGTCAACCGGAAGTACCCTTATTTGAAGTTTTTAAAAAACGCAGTTAAATATCAATTTTCGACATTTTGTGATCATTAATATGAAAGAAAATCTTATTCTCTATACAATTTGATTATATATTTTCCTTCATATTCAATAGATATAGAGTTATAGAGAGTTTAAGAGAGGTTAACTTTCAAAAATCAGTTAGCTTTGCTAAAATTATGGAAACAACACATATATTCAAAAAAATTCTAATTGACAGATGTCAGTGTCAAGTGCAAAACCAAAGTGGAAAGTATAGGATCAGAAAGTAACATAACTGACAGAGTGTCCTTCGCAAGTGACTTGCAGTTTCAATGCCGGGAGTACGAGGAAGGCCAAAGAGAAGATGGAAGGACTGTGTAGCAGAATATTTGAGAGAGGAAGAACTGTGTGAAGAAGATGCGTTGGATAGGAATGACGAATTTATAGAATCTTTTCAAAGGAACTTGCAATATGGAATTTGTAAAAAATAGTGTGTTCGTGTTACAATTTTACAGGATATATAGAATCTTTTCCAAGGAACTTTTGGTACTGGATTTGTACAAATACATTGAATTGACGGAAGGTTTTGTGCTGGCCACAACAGAGTTTTTTTAAATAAATTTAATCTAGCAGTCTATCCAAATGTCAAACACCTAATTTCTAATGACAGTAATAATTGTTTATGGGTTACTAGTAAGATCCTAATAGTATTTTACTACCATTATTATAAATATTATTAGCTTACTCCTAAACAAGTTGAGAACATTGACAATTCGTTACTGTCATTAAAAATTACTTGTTTGGCATTTGGACAGACTGCTAGATTAAATTTATTAAAAAAAATTCACGATGCAATCACTCAGGTTTTATTTTTTTCTGTCTGAACCGTAACAGATATCACAAATTAAACAGAGAGAGAAAAGTTTACTATTGAATTTATCTTTCTGAAAAAAAAATAATTTTACGTTATCGGCGTGGCCATTAAAAAGTTACGGTCTAATCAATGTTGGGACACCTAAGTTTCATGCACTAGTGGTTCACTAATAATAACAAGTATCATCTTAAAAGATGACTTATAAACATATAAACTGTCATAGACAATTTCATCCAAATCGAATAAAGCGTTCTGTTATTATAAGCAAAATTAATTTTTTTCGAAGAACTTTGAAGCAGAATTCTGGCTAAATGGTACACTTTCCAGTAGGAGCAAGTTTAGTTAAATCGTCTTATTTTAGCCTCAGGAATCTGTGGTTAAGCCATGTCCCCCTATTTGAGAGACACTCTGTATAGCATCATTATTACCAATGTCTACATGTGTTACAAATACTGGCACACTGGTTTTTAGACAGCTATTTTTTCTAAAATACATTGAAACTAGTATCGTATGAAGACTTTTTTATATGACTGTATACTCGTATTTTCGTTGTATAACTATCATTACTTACTTGGGCCTTAAGAAGTCTAGCTACGTGTTCTCTTTTTCTTCTAGGAATATCCACACATTTTGTGGCATTTGCAGCTATGTATTGCATTGGAAAATCGTCTAATTTTGGTATAATGGTAGGTCCGAAATATCCTGGTGGGCTACCGAGACGTTTTTTTTCTTCATATCTCTTTAACTTTTTTTCATATCGTTCTTGCTTCTTCTTCTCCATGGTAAAATGCACTAGTACACGAACTAAACCATGTATAGATAGTTATTTGACACTGACATTGATCGTTTATTTGTTACCATGGTGAAACATGGTAATAACCAGGGTCGTGCCACATTTTCAGATAAAAACTTCAAAATTTTCAAAAATCTAATTTTCATGTATTTAGATACTTCTCAATGCGCTGATTCCAAATTTTGAAACCGCAGGTCGATATCTCGTTTCGTTCTCGAGATATTTAGATTTAAAGTTTTGCTCAAAACTGCCCATTTTTGGGTAATAACCCAAAAATGGGTCGAGATATGAATTTGGCGACATCACCATTCGATTCTACGGACAAAAATACATAAGTATAGCAATTTTCATAATTTTTGTCCAACCGGTTCATTTTTTATGAATAAAAGTTTGAAAATGGCCAAAATCTGAAAAAATCGTAAGGGCCTTAGGATTTTTGCGATTTTTGGCCATTTTCAGTTATTTTGCTTTACAGATTGTATGCGGTGTTCAAAAATTCTGAAAATTGGTGTACTTATGTAATTTTGCCCGTAGAATCGATTGGTGTTGTCGCCAAATTCATATCTCGACCCATTTTTGGGTTAATACCCAAAATTGGGCAGTTTTGGGCAAAACTTTGAATCTAAATATCTCGAGAACGAAAAGAGATATCGACCTGCGGTTTCAAAATTTGGAATCAGCGCATTGAGAAGTATCTATATACATAAAAATTAGATTTTTGAAAATTTTGAAGTTTTTATCTAAATGTGGGGTATATTGACTTTTGGGGCAATAATTCAAAAATGGGTAGAGATATAAACCTGGTAGTAATATTATATGATTGTAAAGAGAATGTTACGTATGTGTACGCATTTTTAAAGTAATGTATAATTTTATTGGATTTATAGAATATTTTCCAAGGAACTTTCTGTATGGAATTTGTAAAAAATTGTATTATGTTCGTGTTACAATTTTACTGGATATATAGAATCTTTTCCAATGAACTTTTGGTATGGGATTTGTACAAAATACATCAAATTAACGGAAGGTCTTGTGCTGGCCACAACAGATTTTTTTATTTTTGTGTCACTCCTATACGGTTAAAGACTGCATAACAGAAGTGGAAAATTTGAATTCAGTATGAATTTTTCTATAATTTTAAAGTTTAATTTTAAATGAAATTTTTACGAAATTTTGTTAATTTTCAAATCAACTCATTTTGCATATTTTCATGTGCCACACCTACACGGTTAAAGATAGGTTAACGGGAGTAGAAAATTTGAATTCAGCATGAAATTCTCTATAATTTCATGTATGGTGCGATTTTTCAAAATGGCTGATTCTTGAGTTACAAAATTTTAAATTCAGATATTTTTTTTGTTAATTTTCAAATCGGCTCATTTTGTATATTTTCATGTACCACACCTTCACGGTTATAGATAGGATAACGGGCGTGGAAAATTTGAATTCAGCATGAAATTCTCTATAATTTCATGTATGGTACGATTTTTTTAAATGGCTGAATCTTGAGTTACGAAATTTTAATTTCAAATATTTTTTTTGTTAACTTTCAAATCGGTTCATTTCGCATATTTTCATCAGTCACTCCTACACGGTTAAAGATAGGATAACGGGCGTGAAAATTTTCAATTCAGCATGAAATTCTTTATAATTTTATATATGGTACGATTTTTAAAAATGGCTGCCTTCCGTGTTACGTATGTTTAAAGTAAGTCGAAAATATTTAAATTTGTGTAAATATTATATGACGCAAATAAAGATATGATATGTAAATAGTGTTTTTAAAGATAAATATTTAATTTTATTACTTTTTAAGATAAGGAGAAAATATATATATTTTTATTTTATCTCTTGCTTAGTTACCTATGCATTAAAATGCTACGATGGCTTTATTATGAAATCGATGTTTCATTTTGAAAATACGCATGCGTTAAACAGGAGTGTATTACATAAATTTTAAGGGGGGGTGCATTTTTTTTCCTGAATCACGCCAAAATTATTGAGATACAGAAATATTATTTGAAGGAGAAGCATGTAGTTTTACTGGTGTTCAAAGTAGTCCCCCCCTGCTTCAATACACTTTTGTAATCGAATTTTCCAGAGATGGAAAGCTTTGAGTGATTCATTTTCTGGAATCGTATTAAAATACTCCATTATGGTGTTGCTAATCTCCTCTTCTGACGTAAAATGACGACCACGTAAATGTTTTTTCAAATTAAAAAATAGCCAGAAGTCACACATTGCAAGATCAGGAGAATACGGTGGATGCTCAATGACTTTAATACCATTTTCTTTCAAAAAATTAACAGTTGTCGCAGCGGTATGGGAGGACGCATTATCATGGTGAAGCATTAAACCCTTAATTTTCACACTGCGAAGAACTTCAGGTAGACATTTTTGTGTGTACCAATTGGCAGTAACAGTCTTCTGTCCCTCTAACCTAATTGCTTTCACAAGACCTGTACTTCTGAAAAATACAGCGTACATAACTTTTTTAAGTGCATGTTGTTTTTTCACGGTAACTGGTGTTGGGTCATCTTCAAACACCCATACCCTACTTTCTTGACGCGTTGGAACATCATAAAAGGGTATGTAAGTTTCATCGCCAGTTACAATTTTTCTAACACGAAGTTCTTCATGCAAAATTTTTGCTATTGCTGCGGATCCAATGCCAAGGGCATCTTCCATCGTTTGATAGGTGACACGATTGTCATCCTTTATCATTTGTCTGATGGCAGCTACATTTTCTGGCACTACCGCTGTACAAGGTCTCCCTGAGTGTTTCTCATCACGCAAGAAATTACGGCCTCTTTTGAATTTTGAAAACCAGCGAAATATAGTTGCTCGAGATGGAGCTTCATGTCCAAATGCCAATCGTAGACGTTCCTCGCACTGTTCTTCACGTAATCCAATTTTAAAGTCGTAGTAAATCATAGCGCGATAATGCTCTCTTCCTAACTTCATGTTGCAGTTTATTTCCACTTCGAATTCCACCACAATAAATCACTTCAACCAGATGTTATTATTGGACAGATATTTTAAATAAATTGTAGTTTGACATTTGTGCACTAAAAATATTCCAAAGCCAACTGTTTACCAGCATCTCAATAATTTTGGAGTGACCCTCTGTATATTACAACATATTTAAAATTGGATGCCATGCGACTATTATTATATTATTAGGATTATTTTTTTTATCAAGATTACATCTGACATTGTCGGCCTGGTTTTAATTTGTTCCCATCAAGTAGTGCAATCGACCTTATGACCTTTTAAAATTCAATTAAGTTTGTCTTTAATAATATTAATGTAATAATAATTATTTTTTCAACGCGACTGGAAAAAAATGGTATATTCATTCATTCACACTATAGCATTATCTTCCAAATGACATTTAAGAAAAAGATCCGAATGAATCCGAAAGGAAATACTTGATTTACATATCATATGGTACGCTTTTGTTAAAGTGTCATTCAGATTTTCTTATGGGAATCGAGCGCGTTAGACAAAGACAACACGAGAGATAAATATTGCTGTCTTTTTCTTAAAAAGGATGTCGTCTCTCATCTCATATGACCACTTAAGAGATAATTCAATTAATATCAATTATGTATTTAAGATAAGAATTCTTCACGACAATTTTTTCTCGCTAAGAGAGGTATTGGAATCATGCTAAAAATCGCATATCCAGATTTTAGTAGATAAGCACGTTTTAAGGTCCCTATAATCTGATTATAACATTTTTACGATGATGTTGTGTGTGTATGTATGTGTGGATGTTGGAACCACGGTTTCTCAAATACTATACAAGACTTAAAAAATATTTAACTGCAGTTTCCTCAATCTGACATTCCTGGGAAGAGCTGATTAGATTTTGGTAACAATTGGACAACAGGAAGTAATAGTTTCTTTAAAAAAATCTTCTAAATATATTTTTTTGGAAATTTTTGTTATTACAAATATTGGAGAACATAAAATTCTCCATTTAATACACTTAAAAATTTAATTATATCTTTTACAGGTTTAGAGATAAAAGCACTAAGGAAACCAGTTGACAAATTCAAATATTTATAACATAGTTTGTAAATGAGAGATGTTAGTGTCAAAAATCAACAGTTTTAGTGATATTCTGAAAGCTTTTTCTGGGAAGTATATTTAATCTTTCTTATTGTTTTATAAAATATTTCCAATTTTAAATGGCACAAAAGAGACCCCTGTGGTGCACTCTCCACACCAGCTATGAGTGCCCGTGAGGTGATGCCTGGTAAGCGCCCACACGGTAAAATATATCGTCATCATTACCGATGTCTACATGTGTTGTAGATACTGGCACACCCAGAAATGGGTAATATGCCGTGATAATATATTTATTTTATTTTATTGTTTTATTAATTACATATTTAAAATTGTAGGTAAAATGCATATAACCATCAGAAATACCGCCAATCTGGTTAATGAATTGGAAAAATCTCTGATATTTAGGAACTTCCTCATACAATGAAAAATAGATATAATTAGAATTGTGTGTGTGCAGAAGACATGTTAAATACAATAAAAAACAATATTTGAGTAAAGTTCTGTATTTTTACCTCCCGCTACCCTTGGTAAGGGAGGTATAGGGATCGTGCTAAAAATCACATATCGACATTTTAGTAAATGACCCTAGAATCTAATTTTAACATTTTCACGATGATGTCTGTGTGTGTGTGTGTATGTGTGTGTGTATGTGTGTGTGTATGTGTAGGGATTTTGTCTTCGCTCTAACTCAAATACTATCATTTATAAAATTCTGAAACTTTGTATTTCTATCCTATTCTAATATGAAAAGAAGCCATTAGATTTTGGTGTAAATCGGATAACCGAAAATGGCACTTTACCTGAAGCTCATAATGAAAAATAAAGATTATTGAATTTTCTACAGGAATACATTAATACTTTTTCTATATATTTTGCAGATAAATTTAATTTTTTTTTTTTTTTATTAGTCCCGAAGCCTAAGATAAACACAATTCCTTTGTTACACAGTTCATATTTCAAATGAATGTAACTGACAGTAAATGTCACTATCAAAAAACTAATCACTTCAAATTAATAATAGTGACATTTTAAAAAGGAAATAGTAAATAAAGCAATAGTTTTCTGAAATGGAACAGTTTGCAGCGTTAGTAAATACCTAAGTATGTAATTAAATTAATTAAAATGGATAGGAATGTGTGTCGAAGGATGATTGTTGCGTAACTATTATTGTGGTCCGGATGCGGTTATTCGCTACCGAAAATCGGTCACTTTAATATGTTCTTATGTATGAATGCTATGATGATTGTGGACAAGGCGAAAGAAGAATGTTGTTAAAGAGTGAAGTGAGTCAGCTGAGCTCTTACTCTTATCCCTTTTCTTATTGTTACTATTGTTTCCGGGTTTTTGCTAACCCACTCAGTGGGAAACGCGTGATTTTATGTATGTATGTAAAAATTAAATAGCGGGAGGTTTTGTGTTGGCCACATCAGATTTATTTGTTATAAAACGACGGTTCGATAGCGAAGTGCAATACAATACTTATATAACATAAAATGGAAATGGCGAGAGGTAGTGTGCTTGCCACAACAGATTTTTTTTTTTAGACTAGTAAAAAAACATATTGTCAATATTTAAGTATTTAATATCAAATATTAGACTAAAAAAATATGCTTTTTCTGGTATGTCTGTACTCCGCAGTTTATAAAGTCGTTTTTCGCGTGTAAAATCGGTCAATACTAACTCTGAAAATTGCACCTCATATGAAACTGCAGTCCTCCAGGCATCCAGTAGTCGTATTCCAGCCGTGGACAAGAGAACATCGCCCTAAAATCAAAATGGTGGATTTATACTTGGGTAAAAAATACAAACTTGCCACCAGTGACAATTTCGATGAATTTATGAAAGCTTTAGGTAAGTTAAAGTGGGTTTAAAGTCACTTTAAAATTAATTTGACGGGTTGTAAATCCTCCAGTGATTAGTTTGACATCTGTGACATTTTTTAAAACCAATTTTGGCAGTTTTTAAATAGCAAAAATTATTTAAAAAGTACTCCAAAACATTATAGTTCTCGTTATTTAATTTTTATTAATTTAAATACATACTTACGTATTTACTAACGCTGCAAACTGTTCCATTGCATAAAACTATTGCTTTATTTACTATTTTCTTTTTAAAATGTCACTATTATTAATTTGAAGTGATTAGTTTTTTGACAGTGACATTCACATATCAGTTACATTCATTTGAATTATAAAAAAGATTATTTTTTAAATTTATCTGTAAAATATTAGAAAAAGTATTAATGCTGTAGAAAATTCAATAATCTTTAATTTTCATAATGACATAAAATGCGAAAAAATGGTATTTAATGGTATTTCTTGAAGAAAAACCATTATGAGCTTCAAGTAAAGTGCCATTTCCGGTTATCCGATTTATACCAAAATCTAATGGCTTCTTTTCATATTAGAATAGGGTAGAAATACAAGGTTTCAGAATTTTCTGAATGATAGTATTTGAGTTAGAGCGATACACACACATATACATACATTATCGCGAAAATGTTAAAATCGGATTCTAGGGACCTTAAACGTGGTCATTTACTAAAATCTCGATATGTGATTTTTAGCACGATCCCTATACCTCCTTTACCAAGGATAGCGGAAGGTAAAAATGTTTTTTTTTTTTAAATATGAAATACAGAATAAATAATGTATATAATTTTATATCAAAATTTTCCATACGCAAATTATAAATAGATTTCCGTTTATTTATATAATAATCAGTATTTTTTATCTTAAAATGATACACAAAAAATATCAAAACTTATTTTCTTTTATATGTAACATCTGTACCGACACAAATATGTTTTAAAAAATCTGATGTGGCCAACACAAGGCCTTCCGCTATTTAATTTGTATTAATTTAAATACATACCTACGTATTTACTAACGCTGCAAACTGTTCCATTGCATAAAACTATTGCTTTATTTACTATTTTCTTTTTAAAATGTCGCTATTATTAATTTGAAGTGATTAGTTTTTTGACAGTGACATTCACCTGTCAGTTACATTCACTTGAAATATGAACTGTGTAACAAAGGAATTGTGTTTATCTTAGGCTTCGGGACTAATAAAAAAAATATTTTTAAATTTATCTGTACAATATATAGAAAAAGTATTAATGTATTCCTGTAGAAAATTCAATAATCTTTAATTTTCATAATGACAAAAAATGCGAAAAAATGGCATTTAATGGTATTTTTTGAAGAAAAACCATTATGAGCTTCAAGTAAAGTACCATTTCCGGTTATCCGATTTGCACCAAAATCTAATGGCTTCTTTTCATATTAGAATAGGGTTGAAATACAAGGTTTCAGAATTTTCTGCATGATAGTATTTGTGTTAAAGCGAAGACAAAATCCATACACACATACAGATATTATCGTGAAAATGTTAAAATTGGATTCTAGGGACCTTAAAACGTGGTCATTTACTAAAATCGCGATATGTGATTTTTAGAACGATCCCTATACCTCCCTTACCAAGGGTAGCGGGAGATAAAAGAACCTTCATTGTTTTTTTTATAAAAATTGATTGGTAGCATCAATAAGTGATTAATAGTGATTAATGAAGAGTTGATTAGCCGTGTTTTATCCCTATTAATCCTAATCGTTTATGGATTACTTAGAGATAAATATTTCAAATAAAAATTGTGTACAATTAATTTTTCTATAACTGTTTTTATTTAAAGCATTTTTCTTTAAAATAATACATAATCAAGTGACAGAGTTAAAACTCTGCTAGTTAACTTCTCACTAATCGCCATTAATAACTTATTCATGCTACCACCAATTAATTTTGTCAATTATTAATATATCGACAACTTAAACAAATAATAACTAATGTTGACAAAATAATATCAAAATTAATTTCCGCGATTCCAGATCTATTGACGCGGGAAATATCCACCAATCACAACCCTGAGATTGTCTCATGCGATTCTCACCCCCTATTTTTTCATAAAAAAATGTGGCATATATACAGGGTGTCTCTTAAATAGGGGGACAAGGCTTAACCACAGATTCCTGAGGCTAAAATAAGACGATTTAACCAAACTTGCTTCTACCGGAAAGTGTACCGTTTAGCCAGAAATCTGCTTCAAAGTTCTTCGAAAAAAAATTTATTTTGCTTATAATAATCGGACGCTTTATTCGATTTGGATGAAATTTGGTATGACACTTCATATGGTTATGTCATCTTTTAAGGTGATACTTGTTATTATTAGTGAACCACTAGTGTATGAAACTTAGGTGTCCCAACATTAATTAGACCGTAACTTTTTAATGGCAATGCCGAAAAAGAAAGATACATTCAATAGTAAACTTTTCTCTCTGTGTGTAATTTGTGATATCTGTTACGGTTCACACAGAAAAAAATAAAATCTGAGTGTCTGCACTGCTAAATTTTTAAAATAAATTTAAACTAGCAGTCTATCCAAATGTCAAACAAGTAATTTTTAATGACAGTAACAATTGTTTTATGGGTTGTCAAAAATTTTCTTTGCAATATTCTAAAACTAGTAACATCCGTTTGTTCGGCCTAATAATATTTTACTACCATTATTATAAATAAGACGATTACATATCTTAGCTTACTCCTAAACAAGTTGTGAAGATTGACAACTCGTTACTGTCATTAAAAATTACTTGTTTGACATTTAGATAGACTGCTAGATTAAATTTATTTTAAAAATCTAGCAGTGCGGACACTCAGATTTTTTTTTTTTTTTTTTGTGTGAACCGTAACAGATATCACAAATTACACACAGAGACAAAAGTTTACTGTTGAATGTACCTTTCTGAAGAAAAATAATTTCACGTTTTCGGCATTGCCATTAAAAAGTTAAGGTCTAATTAATGTTGGGACACCTAAAAGATGACTTATTATAACCATATAAACTGTCATATCAAATTTCATCCAAATCGAATAAAGCGTCCGATTATTATAAGCAAAAAAAAATTTTTTTTTTCGAAGAACTTTGAAGCAGAATTCTGGCTAAATGGTACACTTTCCGGTAGAAGCAAGTTTGGTTAAATCGTCTTATTTTAGCCTCAGGAATCTGTGGTTAAGCCATGTCCCCCTATTTAAGAGACACCTGTATATGACAGTGTACTTATTTATTATTCCTGTATTTATTGTTATCAGTATTTTTATTACATATAAGTACAATAATAATTTTTGTCATTATCTCTTTCAACAACGCTATTTGTTTAAATATCTTCAATCATTTCTAGTTAAAGTATTATACATTGGACCTTGACTCAAACGAATAATGATTATAATTATTTACCAATGTCAACAGCGCAAGTCAAATGAAGTTAGTACCAAAGGCATCAAAATAACTAAAAATAATTTTATTCAGTCCCAAAGTACATAGGTCGTGAGACATCAAGAACTATTCTTATTTTTACATAAATGTGATAAACAATTGCATGTCACTTAGCAACACGTAAATATAAACAGTTAATTAGAACGCCCTTCACTATGGGAACAAATTTAAAATCTCTTGTGGTCAGCACAATACCTCTCGCCATTTCCATTTTATGTTATATAAGTATTGTATTGCACTTCGCTATCGAACCGTCGTTTTATAACAAAAATATTACAGAACTTTACCCAAATATTGTTTTTTATTGTATTTAACATGTCTTCTGCACACATATAATTCTAATTATATCTATTTTTCATTGTATGAGGAAGTTCCTAAATGACAGATTCTTCCAATTCATTAACAAGATTGGCGGTATTTCTGATGGATATATGCATTTGACCTACAATTTTTAATATTTAATTAATAAAACAATAAGAAAGATTAAATGTACTTCCTAGAAAAAGCTTTCAGAATGTCGCTAAAACTGTTGATTTTTGACACTGACATCTGTCATTTAAAAACTATGTTATAAACATTTGAATTTGTCAACTGCTTTTCTTAGTGCCACAGCCTCTGCGATTAGACTATTCTATATATTACAGTGCCTTTATCTCTAAATCTATACAAGATATAATAAAATTTTTAAATGTATCAGATGTAGAATTTTATGTTCTTCAATAATAGTAATAACAGAAATTTTCAAAAAATAATATTTAGAAGATTTTTTTAAAGAAACTATTACTTCCGGTTGTCCAATTGTTACCAAAATCTAATCAGTTCTTCCCAGGAATATCAGATTGAGGAAACTGCAGTTTTTAAGTCTTATAGTATTTGAGAAACTGTGGTTCCAACATCCACACATACACACACACACACACAAACACACATACATACATACATACATACATACGGACATCATCGTAAAAATGATATAATCGGATTCTAGTGACCTTGAAACGTGCTTATTCATTAAAATCTGGATATGTGATTTTAGCATGATTCCAATACCTCTCTTAGCGAGAGGTAAAAGGTAGTATTATTCTAATTATTAATACGAGTTCTGAAAGATATTTTTATAATTTAAACCGAATATTTCTGTAAAAAGTTACCATTATTAATTTGAAATGATTAATTTATTGATAGTGACATATATCAGTCAATTATTTGATATATGAACTGTGTAACTAAGGAATTACATGCTTATCTTTATAACATAGGCTCCGGGATTATTTTTCAAATTTATCTATAAATATATAGACAAAGTATTAATGTAAAGCTATAGACAATTCAATAATATTTAATATTTATTATGTCATAAATTATGAAAAATAACATTTAAAGATATTTTTCGAAGAAAAACTATTTTGAGTTTGCCGAGAGGTTTTGTGCTGGCCCCAACAGATTTTTAAATATTTCATTTTCGATTTCACATTTCAAATCATTTCAATTTAAATAGAGCAGTTTAAATATGTGCCGCTTTATAAAAATAACTTTTTGGCAGTAAACGAAGTTAAAAATAACTACAAAATATACAAAGTTCATTAGCATTCTAATCTGACTAAGTCAGTAGTTAAAAAAGAATATGTACGGTAGTCCTTATCTTATACTTTTCAAATGTAAATACTGTTATGCCCTTATCTCTCTAATATTATATCTTTAGGTATAGGTAAATGAACTGATTTCACATTTGTTAATAGTATATTACATCCGAGGTGAGATAATGCGCGAGGCTGTGATGAAACTCCCACTGGGGTTATGTATACTATTTTATTCACAATCATTCTCATTTTAAATCAATAATTTTCAAAATAAATCAATGAATTATAACCTTTAATTTTATTAATATTTTGACAGCTGTCTTAAAATTTGTTTAGCCTACTTAATTATGGGGATCTACGGCAATGTTGCTAGGCAACCCCTACATAAACATTTCCAACCCAAGAGATGGAAGTGAAATCTGTTATTTCCAACCCAAGAGATTGTCATTAAAGTTAGGAATGACGTATTTTCCAACCTCCAAAAGGTTAGGAATCTTTATATTAATATAATGATTGTGAATAAAATATTTTTCATAGTAATAAAAGAAATAATAATAATTTGTCAGAAGGATTGGCGCCCGAAATATTCATGAAAACAACCCCCCACTCCAGTGACGTCAGAGTACATACAGTACGTCATTCATAGCCAATAGGAAAACAGTTTACGTTATTTATATAAACAAAAGCAGGCGATAGTTTGTCACATGTTAAATATTAAACATTCTCTTTCAAATCACGTGACTTTTTCAAAATTTTACACAAATTTCAATATTTAAAGAACAATATCTTTTAAAATTCTTTACTTAGAACTTAAATATGATATAAATACTCTTACAACAGCCATTTTTACCTCCCGCTATCCTTGGTAAGGGAGGCATAGGGATCGTGCTAAAAATCGCATATCGAGATTTTAGTAAATGACCACGTTTTATGGTCCCTAGAATCCGATTTTCGCATTTTCATGATGATGTCTGTATGTGCATGGATTTTGTCAACGCTCTAACTCAAATACTATCATTCTTTCGCAATTTATGTTATTATAAAAATAAATTTTCTGCAGATATGCATTCATACAGTTTATAAAATAATCTAATTTATAGGTCCGGGAGCCTATGTATCAAAGATAAACACAATTACTATGTTACATAGTTCATATTTCATGTCACTGTCAAAAAACTAATCACTTCAAATTAATAATAGTGACATTTTAAAAAGAAAATAGTAAATAAAGCAATAGTTATATGCAATGGAACATAATATAGTTTGCAGCATTAGTAAATACGTAGGTATGTATTTAAATAAATAAAAATCTGTTGTGGCCAGCACAAGACCTCTCGCCATTTCCATATTAGGGTATATAAGTATTGTATTGCACTTCGCTTTCGAACCGTCGTTTTATAACAAAATATTACAGAACTTTACCCAAATATTGTTTTTTATTGTATTTAACATGTCTTCTGCACACATATAATTCTAATTATATCTATTTTTCATTGTATGAGGATGTTTCTAAATGTCAGAGATTGTTCCAATTCATTAACCAGATTGGCGGGATTTCTGATGGATATATGCATTTTACCTATAATTTCAAATATTTAATTAATAAAACAATAAGAAATATTAAATATACTTCCCAGAAAAAGCTATCAGAATGTCACTAAAACTGTTGATATTTGACAATGACATGTGTCATGTTATAAATATTGGAATTTGTCAACTGGTTTCCTTAGTGCCTTAGCCTCTGCGATTAGAATACTCTATAAATTATAATGTCTGTATCTCTAAATCTATACAAGATATAATAAAAATTTTAAGTGTATTAGATAGAGAATTTTATGTTCTTCAAAAACTCCCAAAAAATTATATTTAGAAGAATTTTTCTAAGAAACTACTACTTCCGGTTGTTCAATTGTTACCAAAACCTTTTCAGCTCTTCCCAGGAATGTCAGATTGAGGAAACTGCAGTTAAATATTTTTTAAGTCTTATAGTTTTTGAGGAATCGTCCCTCCAACATCCATACATACACACACACACACACACACACACACACACACACACACATCCACACACACACACACACACACACATAATTTTAAAAATGTTATAATCGGATTCTAGGGATCTTAAATCGTGCTTATTCAATAAAATCTGAATATGCGAATTTTAGCATGAATCCAATACCTCTCTTAGCGAGAGGTAAAAATTAAATAGCGGGAGGTATTGTGCTAAATAGATAGGGACTATAATATATTAATAAACAATAAATATTCAAAATAAATAAACATATATGTTGCATAATCGCATCACCTATGCTCTCAAGTAGTCGTTATCAACTCTGTCTTCCTATTGGTCGATATTTCAAGCCGTGTCTCTAAGGGGCCATCTGATTGGCTAGTCTGACTGTTCTTAAGTCTGGTTGCTTGGAGAGCAAGGTTCAAAAAATTCGATTATAAAACCGACAGGTATACACCGCGAACGACCAGTTTCATTCAGACTGTCGCCTAGTGTACGTAGAATCGAATAAAAATGGCGTTTTTAGGCAAAAAATACAAATTGGACACTAGTGAAAATTTTGATGATTATATGAAAGCGTTAGGTGAGCTGTTTTTTATTATTTTTTTGGTATCCCGTAAAAATTTCGGCTTAATTTTGTCAGATTTGAACTCAGCCATGTTTCTTTATTATATATTCATAATTTTATTAATTTTGGTTGATTGGTTTAAAAATTATTAACAAATTTGTAAATTTTGAACGAAAAAATTATATTTTTGTTAATAACTCATAAACCACTCAACAGTTATAAATGAAAATTGGTATACACATGCACAATACCTTCCTAAATAATAATTTATATCCAAAATATTTTTACCGGAAGTGGTTTTTAAATTATTGAACAATTATGGTTGATGTTATCAAAACTACTTTCCGCGGTGGTCCTGGTTTTTTATTCAATAATTCAACGGTATAAAATTATTCAGAATTGTCCAAAACTGTTTTTAATACTTCCCAACTGTCTAAAATTATTGAGAATTGTATAAAACAATTTTAATTTATTTCCAGCGGTCTAGAATTTATTCGAAACTGTCAGAAACTATTTTAAATTGTTCTTAAAGGGCTAAAATTTATTCAGAATTGCTGGAAACTATTTTAAATTGTTGTTAATTGTCTAAAATTTATTCAAAACTACCGGAAACTATTTTAAATACTTTTTTGAACTCAGCCATGTTTCTTTAATATGTGTACATAATTTTATAAATTTTAGTATATTAGTTTAAAAATTATTAACAAATTTCTAAATTTTGAGCTAAAAAAATATATTTTTGTTAATAACTCATAAACCACTCAACAGTTATAAATGAAAATTGGTATACACATGCACAATACCTCCATAAATAATAATTTATATCCAAAATATTTTTACCGGAAGTGGTTTTTAAATTATTGTAGAATTATAGTTGATGTTATCAAAACTACTTTCCGCGGTGGTCCAGTACCGTTTATTCAATAACTTCTGAATCAATCGTCCGAATTTAATAAAATTTGGCTTGTATATGAAATATATATGGCTGAGTTCGAATTTGAAAGAATTTTGATCGTATCTTTTGCGGAAACTATTTTAAATACTTCTCAACTGTCTTAAATTTATTCAGAATTGCCTAAAACTGTTTCAATTTATTTTCAACAGTCTAAAATTATTCAGATTTATCCAAAACTGTTTTAAATACTTCCCAACTGCCTAAAATTATTTAGAATTGTCTAAAAACAGTTTTAATTTATTCCCAACTGTCTGAAATTAGTCAGAATTACTGAAAACTGTTTTAAATACTTCTCAATTGTCTAAAATTTATTTAGAATTGCCTCAAACAATTCTAAATACTTCCCAACTGTCTAAAATATATTCAAAACTGCCGGAAACTATTTTAAATTATTCCCAACTGTCTAAAATTTATTCAAAATTGCTGGAAACTATTTCAAATACTTCTCAACTGTCTTAAATTTATTCAGAACTGTCGGAAACTATTTTAAATACTTCTCAACTGTTTAAAATTTATTTAGAATTGCTGGAAACTATTTTAAATTGTTCTTAATTGTCTAAAAATTTATTCAGAATTACTGGAAACTATTTTACATACTTTTCAGTTGTATAAAATATATTTAGAATTGCCGGAAACTATTTTAAATTATTCCCAACTGTCTAAAATTTATTCAAAACTGCTGGGAACTATTTTAAATACTTCTCAACTGTCTTAAATTTATTCAGAACTGCCGGAAACTATTTTAAATACTTCTCAACTGTTTAAAATTTATTTAGAATTGCAGGAAACTATTTTAAATTGTTCTTAATTGTCTAAAATTGATTCAGAATTACTGGAAACTATTTTAAATACTTCTCAGTTGTCTAAAATTTATTCAGAATTGCCGGAAACTATTTTAAATAATTCCCAACTGTCTAAAATTTATTCAAAACTGCCGGAAACTATTTTAAATATTTTTTGAACTCAGCCATGTTTCTTTATTATATATACACAATTTTATTAATTTTATTAACAAATTTGTAAATGTTGAACGAAAAAATTATATTATTGTTAATAACTCATAAACCACTCAACAGTTATCAATAAAAATTGGTATACACATGCACAATACCTCCCTAAATAATAATTTATGTCCAAAATATTTTCACCGGAAGTGGTTTTTGAATTATTGATCAGTTATAGTTGATGTTATCAAAACTACTTTCCGCGATGCTCTTGACCTTTTCTTCATATAATTCTTCAACTAATACACAGATGTTAATAAAATTTGATTTATAGATGAAAGAAACATGCCTGAGACTAATTCTGAATGAATTTTAACTGTATCTTCGCCGGAAACTATTTTAAATTATTTGAAACTGTCTAAAACTTAGTTGTCATGTTAAAACACACATTAACTATTATTAAACTAGTTGTTTCTTAGTTTTTACTATATGTTGTATAGGTCGAAACTCTGATAAAAATTCAAGTTTTCAACCTTGAAGAGGCTCTCCTGAATTAAAGGTGCAAAAAAGGGTTTTTGCTATTTCCTCAAAAATAGTGACACGTATCAAAATTTTGCGAGAAAACAAAATAAAAGTTCGTAATTTTTTGCACAAAAAAAGTTTCTTACATTTTTTGATGAACTGTCAAAGAGTTATGTTAAAAAATCTGTTGTGGCCAGCACAAGACCTCTCGCCATTTCTATATTAGGCTATATAAGTATTGTATTGCACTTCGCTTTCGAACCGTCGTTTTATAACAAAATATTACAGAACTTTACCCAAATATTGTTTTTTATTATATTTAACATGTCTTCTGCACAGATATAATTCTAATTATCTCTATTTTTCAATTGTATGAGGAAATTTCTAAATGTCAGAGATTGTTCCAATTCATTAACCAGATTGGCGGTATTTCTGATGGATATATGCATTTTACCACAATTTTACCTATAATTTCAAATATTTAATTAATAACACAATAAGAAAAATTAAATATGCTTCCCAGTAAAAGCTATCAGAATGTCACTAAAACTGTTGATTTTTGACACTGACATGTGTCATTTACAAATTATGTTATAAACATTGGAATTTGTCAACTGGTTTCCTTAGTGCCTTAGCCTCTGCGATTAGTTCACTCTATAAATTATAGTGTCTTTATCTGTAAATCTAAACAAGATATAATAAAAATTTTAAGTGTATTAGATGGAGAATTTTATGTTCTTCAATATTAAAAAAAAAATACTCCCAAAAATTATATTTAGAAGAATTTTTCTAAGAAACTACTTTTCCCAGGAATGTCAGATTGAGGAAACTGCAGTTAAATATTTTTAAAGTCTTATAGTTTTTGAGGAATCGTGACTACAACATCCAGACATACATACATACACACATACACACATACACACACACACACACACACACACAGACATCATTTTAAAAATGTTATAATCGGATTGTAGGGACCTTAAATCGTGCTTATTCAATAAAATCTGGATATGCGAATTTTAGCATGAATCCAATACCTCTCTTAGAGAGAGGTAAAAATAGTTAACCAGATTAACAATTTATACAAAAAAATTAAATCACTTAAAAAATAAACAATATTAGGTATTTTAATGCTTTAGTCTAATATAGGTTTTATTATACCTATTTATAACAGTTTACATTCCTACAAATTCATTAACCACTCTGTCCCGGTTAAAAATACGATAACGCGGTTTGAAAATTTGAATTCGGCATAAAATTCTCTTTCATGTCATGTATCGCACGATTTTTTCCGATGAGCGGTTCGCTATTTAATAACAAATGAAAAAATAAGAACTAAACCGATTTGCAGATGTTTAAAGTTTTGGAGGAATTTTATAAGTTTATATTGTTAGTAACTCGCGAATTGTTTATCAGTAAAGAATGTGAAGTACGTGACATGAAGAAGAATTACATGCTGAATTCAAATTTTTAAACCGCGTTATCGTATCTTTAATGCAAAATTGACAATATTTTTTGACTTTGACGGACTATAACTTATGAATGGTAAAAGATACATTAACGGGCGTTGCGCCATTCGATTCTATGGACTTTTCTACATATGATTACCAATTTTGAATAACCGTGTCTAGCTAATATAGTAAGAGTAATCAAAAGTGAAAAAAATGGTAACTTTAAAGAATTCAGTAGTCCACTGAAAATCCGACCACCCTGTATTTAAATGAAAAGTATTATTTTCTCTTAATTCAAGCATGCTGATTACGGGAAAAATAATGAAAAAAATCTGTAGGCCTTAGTTTCTAAAATAGAAATTTTTATTTTAATGCAAAATTGACAATATTTTTTGACTTTGATGGACTATAACTAATGAATGGTAAAATATACATTAACGGGCGTTGTGCCATTCGATTCTATGGACTTTTCTACATATGTTTACCAATTTTGAATAACCGTGTCTAGCTAGTATAGTAAGAGTAAGCAAAAATGGAAAATATGGTAACTTTAAACAATTCAGTAGTCCACTAAAAATCCGACAACCCTGTATTTAAATGAAAAGTATCATTTTCCCTTAATTCAAGCATGCTGATTACGGGAAAAATAATGAAAAAGATATTTAGGCCTTAGTTTTCAAAATAGAAATTATTATTTGTAATGCAAAATTGACAATACTTTTTGACTTTGACGGACTATAACTAATGAATTATAAAAGATACATTAACGGGCGTTGCGCCATTCGATTCTATGGACTTTTCTACATATGTTTACCAATTTGGAATAACCGTGTCCAGCTAATATAGTAAGAGTAATCAAAAATGAAAAAAATGGGAACTTTAAACAATTCAGTAGTACACTAAAAATCCGACCACTCTATATTTAAATGAAAAGTATCATTTACTCTTAATTCAAGCATGCTGAATACGGGAAAAATAATAAAAAAAATCTCTAGGCCTTAGTTTCCAAAATATAAATTTTAATTTTTAATGCAAAATTAACAATATTTTTGACTTCGACGGACTATAACTAATGAATGGTAAAAGATACATTAACGGGCGTTGCGCCATTCGATTCTATGGACTTTTCTACATATGTTTACCAATTTTGAATAATCGTGTCTAGCTAATATAATAAGAGTAAGCAAAAATAAAAAAAATAGTAACTTTAAACAATTTAGTAGTCCACTAAAATGTGGTTCCAACATCCACACACACACACGGGCATTATCGTAAAAATGTTATAATCGGATTCTAGGGACCTTAAAACGCGCTTATCCACTAAAATCTGTATATGCGATTTTTAGCATGATTCCAATACCTCTCTTAGCGACAGCTAAAAATAGAGTGTATAACTACATATATTAAGATTGTTTCTACCCCACTTTTTGTAAGGTAAAGGCCTATATCGGTCTCCTAGACTTATATCCCTCTGTTTTTAAGGCGTCGGTCTAGTAACTCGCAAAATGGGGAATGCTGTGTCCCCAGTAGTCGATTTAGCCAAAGATGGAGATGACTACGTGTTATCTTCTTCTTCTACCTTCAAAAACGTGGTGACCAAATTCCGCAGTGGCGTAGAGTTCGACCAGGAAACACCAGATGGCAGAAAAGTCAAATCTACAATAACTGTCAACGGGAATGTTTTGACGGAAGTTCAAAAGGACCCTAGTGGTAAAAATACTACCATTACTAGGGAATTTTCGGATGACCAAGTCAAAATGGTGAGTATTGAATATACAGGGCGTTCCATTTTAAGTGGCCATCATTGCGTTCTATTTCACAAGAAAAATAAAAAAAAGAGAAATTTTTTTCGACCAGTGGTTTTCAAAATATGGGACCCAACTTTTTTATTTTAAATGAGAACACATATTTTTTATTTGCTCATTCGTTAGAGAATTTAATTCTGAATTCAGTGATATAATACTTTTATACCCTTACATGAAGATTTTTTTGAGAAAAATGCATGTAAAGTTTTATACTAATTTGGTTAAAATATGGCTATAATTAGAGTGCTATGAATGGAAAAAATTAACACGCATTCATTTTTTCCATTCATAGCACTCTTATTATAGCCATATTTTAATAAAATCAGTATAAAACTTTCCATACATATTTTTCAAAAAGTCGTTATTAAAGTATATTACTGAATTCAGAGTTAAATTCTCTAACGAATGAGAAAATAAAAAAGTTGGGACTCATATTTTGAGAACCACTTGAAATATGCCGTGAGTATTTTTAACGTGAAACATTGGGTTTGTCATATCCATGGTTACGACTTGACATTTGATTGACAGCAATATATTTGCCTGTCCCATTTAAAATGAAAAATAGGGAACGAATTTGACATTTGACAAGACGTCACTAGAGGTTATTTTTGTTTAAATAATTATACCTGCATTCCAAATTAAAATTAGTTGTAGAAAAAATATTGTGTGCACTTTGTGCCCGAGTGGTTTTCTGACTCGGCTAAATTTCTTATTTCTGTCAAATTCGTTCCCTATGTTTCATTTCAAATGGGACAGGCACATATATTGCTGTTAATCAAATGCCGAGTCGTAACCATGGATATGACAAACCCAATGTTTGACGTTAAAAAATACTCACGGCGGAAATTTCTTGAAAATACTAAATTTACAAAATTATAATTAAATATTTTGAATTATTGCCCCAAAAATCAATAAACCCCATTTTCAGATAAAAACTTCAAAATTTTCAAAAATCTAATTTTCATGTATCTAGATACTTCTCAATGCGCTGATTCCAAATTTTGAAACCGCAGGTCGATATCTTTTTTCGTTCTCGAGATATTTAGAGTTAAAGTTTTGCTCAAAACTGCCCATTTTTGGGTAATAACCCAAAAATGGGTCGAGATATGAATTTGGCGACATCACCATTCGATTCTACGGGCAAAAATACATAAGTATACTAATTTTCAAAATTTTTGACCAACCGGTTCATTTGTTATGAATAAAAGTTTGAAAATGGCCAAAATCTGAAAAAATCCTAAGGGGTACCCCTTAGGATTTTTGCGATTTTTGGCCATTTTCAGTTATTTTGCTTTAGAGATTGTATGCGGTGTTCAAAAATTATGAAAATTGGTGTACTTATGTAATTTTGCCCGTAGAATCGAATGGTGTTGTCGCCAAATTCATATCTCGACCCATTTTTGGGTTATTACCCAAAAATGGGCAGTTTTGAGCAAAACTTTGAATCTAAATATCTCGAGAACGAAAAGAGATATCGACCTGCGGTTTCAAAATCTGGAATCAGCGCATTGAGAAGTATCTAGATACTTAAAAATTAGATTTTTGAAAATTTTGAAGTTTTTATCTAAATGTGGGGTATATTGACTTTTGGGGCAATAATTCAAAAATGGGTAGAAATATAAATTTGGCAGGAATATTATTTGATTGTAAAGACAATTTTTAGAGTATTTGAACAACTGAGTGAATTTTTAGTAGATAATAAAAGTTTTAAAAAAAAATTGTTTTCATTTTAAATGGAACAGTAAAAATAAATAAATAAATATATCATCACGGCATATTACCCATTTCTGGGTGTGCCAGTATCTACAACACATGTAGACATCGGTAATGATGACGATATATTTTACCGTGTGTGCGCTTACCAGGCGTCACCTCACGGGCACTCATAGCTGGTGTGGAGAGTGCACCACATGGGTCACTTTTGTGCCATTTAAAATGGGACAGTCATATATATAACTGTTGTGAATATCTCGTAAAATAAAAAGAATAAAATGATAACTTGTTTTTTTTTCTAGGTTATGACAGTTGACGATATCACAGCCACCCGGGTTTACAAACTCCAAGCGTGAATATCTGCATTCGTATAGTCATTGACCATGTTATATTTTTGTCTTCAGCCCAGAAATAAATGAAAGACTGAAGATCTACTCAACTTTATATAATTATATATTGTTTCTATTCATAAATAAATGTTTGTATTCCTATACCAAGATTTCCTTTGGTACTAATAAATTTTTTAAAACCAATATTAAATTGTACATATTCATTTACACAGTTTCATATATCAAGGAGCACTTGTTTTATTTATGGCACTAGTAAAATAATTGCCCCAATTAATATGAATTGCAGTAATTAGAATAAATGCTTGCTATTTAAAATGTATTTTTCCACTCTGTATTTAAAATGAAATATTTTCCACGCCCATTATCGTATCTTTAACCGTGTACGAGTGGCAAATTATCGATTTAAAAATTAACTAAATTTCATGTAATTTCAAACGTACGTAACTCGAAATCCAGCCATTTTAAAAAATCATGCCATATATGAAATTATAGAGAATTTCATGCTGAATTCAAATTTTCCAGCGCCATTATTCTATCTTTAACCGTGTAGGTGTGGCATATAAAAATATGCAAAATGAACCAATTTGAAAATTAATAAAATTTCGCAAAAAAATCATCTAAATTAAGCTACCGTAACTCGAGACCCAGTTATTTGAAAAAATCGTGCCATACATGAAATTATAGAAAATTTCATGCTGAAATCAAATTTTCCACCCTCGTTATCCTATCTTTAACCATGTAGGCGTGGCACGCAAAAATATCCAAAATGTGCCGATTAGAAAATCAACTAAATTTTAGAAAAAAATTCTGTTATTTCAAACGTCCTTAACTCGAGAATCGGCCATTTATAAAAATTGTACCATACATGAAATGAAAGAAAATTTCATGCTGAAATCAAATTTTCCACCCTGGTTATCATATCTTTAACCGTGTAGGCGTGGCACGCAAAAATATCCAAAATGTGCCGATTAGAAAATCAACTAAATTTTAGAAAAAAATTCTGTTATTTCAAACGTCCTTAACTCGAGAATTGGCCATTTATAAAAATTGTACCATATATGAAATGAAAGAAAATTTCATGCTGAATTCAAATTTTCCAACCCCGTTATCCTATTTTTAACCGTGTAGGTGTGGCATATAAAAATATGCAAAATGAACCAATTTGAAAATTATTGAAATTTGGCAAAAAATTCATCTAAATTAAGCTACCGTAACTCGAGACTCAGTTATTTGAAAAAATCGTACCATACATGAAATTATAGAGAATTTCAAAAATATAAAAAATGAAGATCCAACAACCATTTTACAATTTTCTACTATATCGGCGGCGATATTTCGTTTATTCGCCACAAATATTACAGCGCTGTTGTACGTTTAAAGTTCTCAACACCTAACGGTATCATTTCTTTCTATTATATACCTCCCTTTTTCTACCGCAGCGAAAGGTTGTACCTATCACTGGGAACGTAGGTCGTAGATAGTACGTTACGTCGTTTTAGCCATATTGTATGGACGAGTATTGTAGATATTGAATTCTGTCTTATACAGTGAAAATGTGTAAATGGAATAGTTTTAAATTGATTTTTAAAGTGTTTTAGTGAAAATTTAATATGTTTTAGTGAATTTTAACAATGTATAGTGTTATAAATTGTGATAGATAGTAGTGTTGTCAGATTTTTGGTTATGAAGTGTTATTTTGACATTTAAGCTGTGGATATTATCATATTATCAAGTAAGTTAATTTTATTGTATTTACAAGTAGTTTACAATAATAAATATACATATTATTTGTCATTGTTATAAGTCTAGATAAAAATTTTAACCTAACTAAATTAGTCTAAGTACATTTGTTATTGATTTTTGTAGATTTGCTTTTTATATGAAAAAATACTTTCATTTGAGATATTTACATAATATTTTGGTTTTTTAGTAAATATAAATTTTAAAGTTGAAGAAAAAAGTCTTAATTGTTAATCATTAAGCCGCAATAATTTGTTATAGTTTAGAATAACTTTCATAGTCAATAACTGGAAATAGGCGTGGAAAACAAATGTTTTAATTTATTACTACGATAAAGGACCTAATTTTAAGTAATTTAATCCATAAATGAATTAAAATTAAACTATGCCACGCTATATATGTGTTAAGAATGTTTTGCATACTTGCTGAGTGTAACATAACTGTTTTTATACACTTCTGTATATGTCACTATCAAAATTTTATTTTGAGTGAGTCATTCTGTTATCTTTTACCTTTGAAAATATTTAATTTGTTGCTATTTTTAATGTTAGACAGATATCGTATAAGTGTTTTGTTTGTCTTGCAATTGTTTAAATTGTTATCGATATGTATTTAATAATAAATTTATGTGACTTTAAACATTCGTAACTCGAGTTACAGCCATTTTAAAAAATCGTACCATACATGAAATTATAGAGAATTTCATGCTGAATTCAAATTTTCAACGCCCGTTATTGTATCTTTAACCGTGTAGGAGTGGCACGTGAAAATATGCAAAATGAACCGAATTGAAAACTAACAAAATTTCGTAAAACTTTCATCAAAATTTTCAACTTCCGTAACTCGAGAACCAGTAATTTTAAAAAATCGCACGATACATGAAATTATAGAGAATTTTATGCTGAATTCAAATTTTCCAGCCCCGTTAATGTATCTTTAACCGTGTCAGAGTGGCACGTGAAAATATGCAAAATGAGCCGATTAAAAAATAAATTTCAAAAAAATATCGATATTTTAAACGGTCGTAACTTGAGAATCCTTTATCGTGAAAAAATTGTACGATGCATGAAATTATAGAGAATTTCATGCTGAATTCAAATTTTCATCGCCCGTTATTGTATCTTTAACCGTGTAGGAGTGGCACGTGAAAATATGCAAAATGAGCCGATTAAAAAATAAATTAAAAAAAAAATATCGTTATTTTAAACGGTCGTAACTTGAGAATCCTTTATCGTGAAAATATTGTACGATGCATGAAATTATAGAGAATTTCATGCTAAATTCAAATTTTCATCGCCCGTTATTGTATCTTTAACCGTGTAGGAGTGGCACGTGAAAATATGCAAAATGAGCCGATTAAAAAATAAATTTCAAAAAAAATATCGTTATTTTAAACGGTCGTAACTTGAGAATCCTTTATCGTGAAAAAAATTGTACGATGCATGAAATTATAGAGAATTTCATGCTAAATTCAAATTTTCATCGCCCGTTATTGTATCTTTAACCGTGTCAGAGTGGCAGATGAAAATATGCGAAATGAATTTCCAAAAATATATGTGATTTTAAACGGTTGTAAAACTTGAGAATCCTTTATCGTAAAAAAATTGTACTATATTTGAAATTATAGAGAATTTCATGCTGAATTCAAATTTTCCACCCGCGTTATCCTATTTTTAACCGTGTAGGAGTGGCACTTAAAAATATGCAAAATGAGCCGATTTGAAAATTATCCAAACAGAGTTATTTCCTTGTGAATTTATTTAAAACATTTTGAGATGCACTGTTTTTATACGATTATCAAACATTGGAAAGTGTACTACAAAAAATAAAAAATGAAAGTCTGGACCTAGAGTGAATGTACGCGCATATTACGTCATTAAAATGTTCCTAATATTCAAAAAAAATTAGCTAAAAACGCTGACCAGTATTGCTTAGTAGGCTTGGAAATACATTTAAATAGTTGACATTCTGACGTCCGTAAAACAAATGCCGACTTCCTCACTATAATTTAACCTAAATGTTTGTAGACTGGCAATTATTTATACTGTTTTTAAAGCATTTTAGTCACAGTTGGCTAGGTCAATTATAATGCTTAGTAGAGCGAACAAGTAAATATTTCATTGAATATATAGATAGTATACAGTCCAATCAATGAAGACCAAAAAAGACTTCTGCCTTATAAAAGGTGCAAAAATTAATTTTGAGTTTTTGGCTATTTTTTTGAAAATAGTGCTTGTATCTAAATTTTACAAGAGCACAAAATTGAAGCTCGTATTTTTATATACAAGAAAAGTTTCTTACTTTTTTTTATCTAGGATGAACTCTCAAAGAATTATGTTAAAAAATTTGTTGTAGCCAGCACAATACCTCTCGCCATTTCCATTTTATGTTATATAGGAATTGTATTGCACTTCGCTATCGAATCGTCGTTTTATAACAAAAAAAATTACAGAATATTGTTTTTTATTGTATTTAACATGTCTTCTACACACATACAATTTTAATTATATCTATTTTTCATTGTATGAGGATGTTTCTAAATGTCAGAGATTCTTTCAATTCATTAACTAGATTGGCGGTATTTCTGATGGATATATGCATTTTACCTAATAAATATAAATAAATATATCATCACGGCATATTACCTATTTCTGGGTGTGCCAGTATCTACAACATATGTAGACATCGGTAATGATGACGATATATTTTACTATTTTCGAAATAATAGCGGAATACTAATTTTTGCACCTTTGATCCAAGATGGCGACTCACGCCGTGTTTCCCCAAGGTCTCAAATTTGAATTTTTCATCCCTGTCTCGACCCAACCAACATATGTTAAAATCGTTTATAGACTCGCATTATTTATTAGACTCGCTCGCTTTGCTCGCTCGTCCATAAACAGCGGCTCGTCCAATAAAGTTGTATATTATGTACTAATTACATAAATAGCTACTTCCAGCTCAATCGAATTAAAGGAAAATAGTAAAAAAATACGAATGGATATGCTGAATAACGAATATTAATAAAAAAATGAAATGGTATAATTGAGATATTTCGGAAATAAAGGGTTTTTTGTTATAGCGCTTCGACACTAATATGAAATCCATGTATAATATTTTGATTGGCGACCGAAAGACCGCCTATACATGCATAACAAATAGCGTGTTAGGAGGTGGGGGTTACTACCAATGGAAGTTAAGAAATTCAAATTCGAAAGGAGGGGCTAACATTCCTGTACTGCAGTTTTCAAACAGTTTTTATTTTAACATAAATTTCTTGCATTAAACTTAATAATTTAAATACACCTGTAATTATAAAGTATGTAGACTTATACAGTGTTATAATATTCATTTATTTTATGTAAATATAACTTAAAATAGCATATATTTCAAGAACATTTAGGTCCATGATGAAAACAGTTTGATAAAAAACTCATAAGCGTGACGTCACGTCAATCTTTTCAAAATTCGGGAGACCATAACTCGCTTATTAATAGGAATTTTTCCGCCGGATTTTCATCAATAGTCTTATTTTTCCTAATACATATTTTCAGATGAAATTATATAAAAAAAAATGCCGAAAAGGGTACGTAACATTAGAATCATTCATGTAGTGTGTTTAGGAACTAGAACTAGATATATGTAGAAACTAATCTACCTAACCTTAATTTTCTTCTAGCATAGACATTCTTAAATGAATCAAAAAAGCATAAATATTTAGTAAAATTACTTTCAACAATATTTACAAATAGTAATTGTTATATATTTCTTCTTTACAGTATTCAACATGTTTAATTTTATTAAAAAATCAACAACAACTGATGACAAATCTTTACGAAAAAAAGATAAAAAAGATCGTAAAGATAAAAAAAGAGACCGATCTTATATGACATCGGATGAAGTCTTACGATTGGATGAAGTTCGCCGGTCGCTAAAAATCCGTGGCAGGCGGAAAGAAAAAGAAAAACTCCCTAGTGGAATAACCGCTGATTATACCGCAAGTTTTCTTGCAAGTTTAGACAGGTCTGATAGCCCAACAAGTATTACAAAAGGGCCTAATAGTCCTAATATTTGGTCGAGAGAAGGATTAACACAAAGTGATAGCTCAGAAACAAGCTTAAATAGTTTGAGTAATCCCAGTAAAAATGTACCAGCTGTACCGCCAAGACCGCCCAAAAGAGGCATCCTAAAAGGCCCAAGAGTTAGTATTACAAAAGAAAATGGCGAATATTGCGATTTAATGAAAAACACTTTACAAAACGAGCTAATAACTTATCAAAACCTACCAATAAACAACGAAACAGACAAAAACATGCTTGCTATAACATCTACGTCACCCAGCGCTGACAGTTTAACAGACACAACAACCAATAGCAGCTTCGCTACCCCCCCTTTCAGCCTATCACCAGTCGGCGAATCCCAAGGTCACAACAAATGGTCCAACTATGACGAATTCAACCTTCCTCTGCCATCTATAGTCAAATTAGTGCTACCAACCCCCAGAGTTTTGACTATTCAACGACAGAGGGCACCACGGAATGATTTCGGGTTTAGTTTGCGTAGGGCTATGATTGTCGAACGAAACACAGATGGGGACACTGGACCGAATTTGAAAATGAAGGCGGTGATTTTTGCTGAACCAGGGAATATTGTGCAGCATAACAATGAAACTGGATTGTTGCCAGGCGATAGACTTTTGGAAGTTAATGGGATTTGTGTAGACAATAAAACAAGAGAAGAAATTATTGATTTGATCAAGAGTTCGAAGGATTCCGTCACTGTAAAGGTAAGAATTTTTTTTGACATTTTTTAAAACCAATGAAATAAACCTCTAAAAATTATTCCCGGGAATTGTCTTTCTACTTTTGGAAGCAGTCTTGGAACTCGTTTTTTGGTATTGCCTTTAGAGCATTAGTCGTATTAGTTTCGACTGTTTCTTTGTCGTCGAATCGGTGTCCTTTGAGCGACATTTTTAATCTTGGGAACAGCCAAAAGTCGATGGGTCTCTTGTTTTGTGACGAGCAGTTTGCTGTAATGAAAGGTGAGTGATTAGGCTCACAGTCATTCTCATTATTGTACAGGTATGACGATCGGGTGCAAACCAACAGATACTTGATTGATATGCTTATACACTGTTTGTGTATTTGATATGCATGGTATACGAGGTCTGTCCGAAAAGTATCCGACCTTTCTTTATATTTCCCCGCTGCTGTTATTCTGCGTCATCGGGCTGGTGGCATCCTTCGAAATAGTCCCCAATTGAAGAATACGCTTGCAACGGCCTTTCTACTTTTGGAAGCAGTCTTGCAACTCGTTTTTTGGTATTGCCTTTAGAGCATTCGTCGTATTAGTTTGACTGTTTCTTTGTTCAAATCGGTGTCCTTTGGGCGACATTTTTAATCTTGGGAACAGCCAAAAGTCGATGGGTCACTTGTGTTGTGACGAGCAGTTTGCTGTAATGAAAGGTGAGTGATTGGGCTCACAGTCATTCTAATTATTGTACAGGTATGACGATTGAGAGCAAATCAACAGATGCTTGATTGATATGCTTATACACTGTTTGTGTATTTGATATGCATGGTATTCGAGGTCTGTCCGAAAAGTATCCGGCCTTCCTTTATATTTCCCCGCTGCTGTTATTCTGCGTCATCGGGCTGGTGGCATCCTTCGAAATAGTCCCCATTTGATTGAAGAATACGCTTCCAACGGCCTTTCTACTTTTGAAAGCAGTCTTGGAATTTGTCGTATTAGTTTCGACTGTTTCTTTGTCGTCGAATCGGTGTCCTTTGGGCGACATTTTTAATCTTGGGAACAGCCAAAAGTTCCAAATTGTCCTGAGCGATTTCAAGGCGAAGGTTTTTCTGCTCCACCATTAGCAATTTCGGAATGAATTTCGCAAATTTTCAGTTAAAATCTTCCAAACACTAGTTTTCGGTATTCCCAGATCATATTCTAGTTCTCGCACAGTCAATCGACGATCTTCATTGATCACAAGTTGCACACGTTCGATATTTTTGTCGTCGAAGGCCGCCCAGAACGTGGGTTACTATCAACAGATGTGCGGCCATCTTTGAATCGTTTATACCAGTCTTTTATTTGTGTTTTGCTCATACACTCGTCCCCAAATGCCGTCTCCACACAACTCTTTTCGAGTTTTAAGCAAAATTTAATGCAAATTCGTTGTTCCGATCTTTCCGTCATTTTTTACAATAGCAAAATGCGACAAACGTAAAAAACACTTTGTAAACAAACGCATGCTGCACGTAAACTAAGGCGATCCACCCAAAACTGCGGCATCTAGGGAATTCGTGAAGCTTTACAGTTGACACTCGTACCCGGCAGAGGGCGCTAAAATTGTCAGGCGCGAAGAAATGAAGGAAGGTCGGATACTTTTCTAAATAAATTTTAGACAGTTGAGAAGTATTGAAAATAGTTTCCTGTAGTTCTGAATAAATTTTAGACAGTTGAGAATAATTTAAAATAGTTTCCGGCAATTCTAAATAAATTTTAGACAGTTGAGAACTATTTAAAATAGTTTCCGACAGTTCTGAATAAATTTTAGACAGTTGAGAATAATTTAAAATAGTTTCCGGCAATTCTAAATAAATTTCAGACAGTTGAGAAGTATTTAAAATAGTTTCCGGCAGTTCTGAATAAATTTTAGACAGTTGAGAAGTATTTAAAGTAGTTTCCGGCAGTTCTGAATAAATTTTAGACAGTTGAGAAGTATTTAAAATAGTTTCCGACAGTTCTGAATAAATTTTAGACAGTTGAGAATAATTTAAAATAGTTTCCGGCAATTCTAAATAAATTTCAGACAGTTGAGAAGTATTTAAAGTAGTTTCCGGCAGTTCTGAATAAATTTTAGACAGTTGAGAATAATTTAAAATAGTTTCCGATAATTCTAAATGTATTTTAGATAGTTGAGAAGTATTTGACAGTTTTCGGTAATTCTAAATAAATTTTAGACAGTTAAGAACTATTTAAAATAGTTTCCGGCAGTTCTGAATAAATTTTAGACAGTTGAGAATAATTTAAAATAGTTTCCGGCAATTCTAAATAAATTTCAGACAGTTGAGAAGTATTTAAGAAAAAGATATGAAGGAAGGCCGGATTCTTTTCGGACAGACTTCGTATAATCGGTTTCTTGAGAGTGAGACACCCTGTATAATATAGTAATTACATTAATGACAGAATAGTGGCCGGCGGACGCCAAATATTTCCAATTTTAAATGGCACAAAAGTGACCCCTGTGGTGCACTCTCCACACCAGCTATGAGTGCCCGTGAGGTGACGCTTGGTAAGCGCCCACACGGTAAAATATATCGTCATCATTACCGATGTCTACATGTGTTGTAGATACTGGCACACCCAGAAATGGGTAATATGCCGTGATGATATATTTATTTATTTATATTTAGTTGAAATTCACGGTATGCAGTTTAATTATTATGTACGTTCCGGTGTGTACGTATTTGTGTTTGTATAGCGGTTAATATGGATTTCCACCGGAAGTGCTGCTTCGTTGTAACCGGAAATGGTCCTAGTGACTGTATACACTCTGTGTACAATATGAGCTAATTGTTTATGCAGCTACCTGCATCAAAATTCGACATACGTACTATAGACTGGCTAAAGTCGACCTTTAAATTATTTTATTCACAATTTCTAATGTTTTGGAGGTTGCTAAATACGTCATTCCTAACTTTAATGGCAATTTCTTGCGTTGGAAATAACAGATTGCTTATAAAATAGACAAAACCGTCGTTTTATAACAAAAAAATTACAGAACTTTACCCAAATATTGTTGTTTATTGTATTTAACATGTCTTCTGCACACATATAATTCTAATTATAGCTATTTTTCATTGTATGAGGAAGTTCCTAAATGTCAAAGATTCTTCCAATTCATTAACCAGATTGGCGGTATTTCTGATGGATATATGCATTTTACCTACATTTTTAAATATTTAATTAATAAAACAATAAGAAAGATTAAATGTACTTCTCAGAAAAAGCTTTCAGAATGTCACTAAAACTGTTGATTTTTGACATTGACATCTGTCATTTACAAACTTTGTTATAAACATTTGAATTTGTCAACTGGTTTCCTTAGTGCCGTAGCCTCTGCGATTAGATTACTCTATAAATTATAGTGTCTTTATCTCTAAATCTATACAAGATATAATAAAAATTTTAAATGTATCAGATGTAGAATTTTATGTTCTTCAATAATAGTAATAACATACATTTTCAAAAAGTTATATTTAGAACATTGAGAAAACTACAGTTAATAGTTATTTACATTCGAGTGCGTGTAAGTTGTATTTTACAGCGCGACAGCTTTGTTTAAGGCACGAGCCCTTAAGGCGAGTGCCTTATTAGCTGGAGCGCTGTAAAATACTTCACGCACGAGAATTGTATCAAATTTTTTGGCCGACGATAATGAAAATCACTTTTTTTAATGAGATAGGTTGTACTTCTGAAAAGGGTTAGTTTAAAATACTGGGGTTAAATTTGATATTACTTACCTTCATTAGAGTACTTCTTCTAGCGAAAATTTATTTGTAATAATAGACGTTGTTTATGACTGATAATATATTTATTTGCTCATGTTTTCTTCGTAATAAATAATAGGTAGGTGTCGATATTTGACATTTCAGCAATTTTCGCCTCGCGTATTTGACAGATATATAGATCGGTGACTATGTCGGTAACGGCTGATTTTTACAATAATGACAGATGTCGCTGCCGTGATTTTGGTTTATATAAATTAATTTTAAATATAGGAAATGTTAAAGTAAAAAAATAACTTATGTAGGTAGTACTTTTTTACATGAACTTTATTATAGTAAAGATGATTTCTTTTCTAAATGCCCATAATCGTCCAGTGTATTTTGATTATTTTACCGCATAGTTAGACAAGTTACAACACAGTAAGCGTAAAATGTAGGTTACAATTGTATACACAGCAAGTGTAACCTACATTTTACGCTTACTGTGTTGTAACTTGTCTAACTATGCGGTAAAATAATCAAAATACACTGGAAGTTTATGGGCATTTAGAAAAGAAATCATCTTTACTATAATAAAGTTCATGTAAAAAAGTACTACCTACATAAGTTATTTTTTTACTTTAACATTTCCTATATTTAAAATTAATTTATATAAACCAAACTAACGTTAGCGACATCTGTCATTATTGTAAAAATCCGCCGTTACCGACATAGTCACCGATCGATATACCTGTCAAATACGCGAGGCGAACATTGCTGAAATGTCAAATATCGACACCTACCTATTATTTATTACGAAGAAAACATGAGCAAATAAATATATTATCAGTCATAAACAACGTCTATTATTACAAATAAATTTTCGCTAGAAGAAGTACTCTAATGAAGGTAAGTAAAATCAAATTTGGAAATTGACTTAACCCCAGTATTTTAAACTAACCCTTTTCAGAAGTACAACCTATCTCATTAAAAAAAGTGATTTTCATTATCGTCGGCCAAAAAATTTGATACAATTCTTGTGCGTGAAGTATTTTACAGCGCTCCAGCTAATAAGGCACGAGCCCTTAAGGCGAGTGCCTTAAACAAAGCTGTCGCGCTGTAAAATACAACTTACACGCACTCGAATGTAAATAACTATTAACACATTTTTTTTTTAAGGTTCAACCCGTGGCAGAGTTGAGCGAGTTGAGCCGGAGGTCAACTCAAGATGGCCGCCAGGTTGAGTTGGACGACTCAAATATTAGGGGAGGGACCTTAAGAAGATCTGGCAGTCGGAGATTCAACAGAATTGAAGTGAGTTGATTTTTTATATATTTTATTTTGTTAAAATATTCGTATAACAATAAAAAGTATATTCTATTTACTATACTATATAAAATAGCGGAAAATTTCGTTAAAATATTTATCGTAATGATAAATATGTGGTTTTGCTATCTGACTTTCAATAGTTATCATAAAAAAATTACTGATAAAGATACCTAATAAATAAGTAAGAAGATAAATAGTTGTCCGCTTTATATGAATGGTGTTACTAGTATAAAATGAAAGCATTCTTTAGAAAGGTCGTCATAGTAGGTGTGTTCAACAATGCCAAATATTTCATTATTATTAATATAATAATTTGCGGTTTTATGAAACTATTTACATTAGGGCTTTTCTTTTTCTGAAAATTCTAAATTTTCAAATGTCAAAAATTTGAATTAATTTCTTCAAAATCTTCAACATGTCAACTTTTTAAACATTAAAATAGGTTCTAAATAATTTTAGACAGTTCAGATGTATTTCAAATAGTTTCCAATAATTCTACATAAATTTTATACCGTTAAGAACAATTTAAAATAGTTTCCGGCAGTTTCCAACAAAATTTAGACAGTTGAGAAGTATTTAAAATAGTTTCCAGCAGTTTTGAATAAATTTTAGACAATTGAGAAGTATTTAAAATAATTTCCAGTAATTCTGAATAAATTGTAAACCGTTAAGAACAATTAAAAAATATTTAAAATAGTTTTAGGTTGTTCTGAATCAATTTAGAACAGTCCAAAAGTATTTTAGAACAGTTTTAGGCAATTCTGCTTAAGTTTAAGACAGCTAGGAAGTATTTAAAACAGTTTTAGACAATTCTGAATAATTTTAAGATAGTTGAGAAGAATTTAAAATAGTTTTGAACAATTCTGAATAAATTTAAGACAGTTGAGAATAAATTAAAACAGTTTTGGGCAATTCTAAATAATTTTAGACAGTTGGGAAGTATTTAAAACAGTTTTAGATAATTCTGAATAATTTTAAACAGTTGGGGAGAATTTAAAACAGTTTCAGAAAGTTCTGAATAAGTTTTAGACAGTTGAGAATAAATTAAAACAGTTTTGGTCAATTCTAAATAATTTTAGACAGTTGGGAAGAATTTAAAACAGTTTCAGAGAGTTCTGAATAAATTTTAGACAGTTGAGAATAAATTAAAACAGTTTTGGGCAATTCTAAATAATTTTAGACAGTTGGGAAGTATTCAAAATAGTTTTAGACAATTCTAAATAATTTTAGACAGTTAGGAAGTATTTAAAATAGTCTCCGGTAATTCTGAATAAATTTAAGACAGTTGGGAAGAATTTAAAAAAAGTTTTGGGCTACTCTGAATAAATTTAAGAAAATTGATAAGTATTTTAAACAGTTTTAGACAATTCTAAATAATTTTAAACAGTTGAGAAGTATTTAAAATAGTTTCCGGTAATTCTGAATAAATTTAAGACAGTTGGGAAGAATTTAAAACAGTTTTAGGAAATTCTGAATAATTTTAAGCAGTTGGGAAGTATCAAAAATAGTTTTGGACAATTCTAAATCATTTTAGAAAGTTGGGAAGTATTTAAAACAGTTTTAGACAATTGTGAATAATTTTAGTCAGTTAAGAAGTATTTAAAATAGTTTTAGGATGTTCTGAATCAATTTAGGACAGTTCAAATATATTTAGAACAATTTTAGGCAATTCTACTGAAATTTTAGACAGTTAGGAAGTATTTAAAACAGTTTCAGACAATTCTGACTAAGTTTTAGACTGTTGAAAACTATATAAGAGTTTCCGGCAGTTCTGAATAATTTTTAATAGAGTTGTTTGTTTAAAATCAATTATTATCGGCTTAATTTTTTCAGATTGGAACTCAGCCATGTTTCTTTAACATAATGTACCGAGTTTTAATAATTTTAGTTGATTGATTTAAAAATTATTAATAAATTTGTAAATTTTTAACAGAAAAAATATGTTTTTGTTAATAACTTATAAGTCACTCAACAGTTATAAATAAAAATTGGTATATACATGCATAATACCTCCACAAATAATAATTTATATCCAAAATATTTCCACCGGAAGTAGTTTTCAAATTATTGAACAATTATAGTTGATGTTATCAAAACTACTTTCCGCGGTGGTCCTGTACCTTTTATTCAATAACTCTTGAACCAAACAATAGAAATTAATAAAATTTGGTTTATATATCGAAGAAACCTGGCTGAGTTCGAATTCGAAAGAATTTTGACCGTATCTTTTGCGGAAACTATTTTAAATACTTCTCAACTATCAGAAATTTATTCAGAACTACCGGAAACTATTTTCAATACTTCTCAACTGTCTAAAATTTATTTAGAATTACTGGGAACTATTTTAAATAGTTCTTAACTGTCTAAAATTTATTTAGCATTGCTGAAAACTATTTTAAATAGTTCTTAACTGTCCAAATTTATTCGGAATTGTCTAAAATTGTATTTTTGAAGAAATTGAGCGCATATTTTTGATTTCTGCTGCCATCTAGCTGTTGAATATTGTATCACGAATGGTTGGTTTCTTGAATAGGCTGCAAAAGGTTATAATAATTTAGGCTACTCACTGTACATAATCGCAAAACGTGTAGTATTTATTTAGGGACATAGAATTCATGTTTTCCTGATAGATCTATGTAATATTTACATATTTTCTAAAAATAATAATAGTAATAATAATTATATTATTATAACTGGGCATTATTTTACATTAACTATAAATATTTTAAACAAAAAAAAAAAAAAAAAAAAATGATAAAATTTTATAGGTAAACCCTGGCACCAAGAAAATGCCGGCAAGTGATCCATTGATTGCCGACATATTTCAAAAAGCCGAGCTATATTTTTGTCTCATTTATTTTCGATGCGTTTATTATCTTAGATGCCTAATAGCCCACACATTCATTTGTCTCGATTATGTATGCGTTTTGTATCAACTTGGCCTTGTAAATCTACATACACACCTTGTTTTTACATCGCCTACTTAGTAGATACCAGATACTCAACTGTTTAGTCAGATTGTCAGATGTTTCGCGGTTGCTGTCACACATGTTGATTGTGTTTTGTTTGTCGTTTTCTTTTGTTTTTTAACTACAGTGATGGGTGTTTGTTTCTGTTGAGATTGTTAATAAATAATCAGTGAATGTGAAATGTATTTGTGTAATATTTAAATAATAATAATAATTGAAATAAACAATAATAATAAATAAGTAAATAAATAAATAAATAAAGCAAAATTTAAAAGAATTGTTGAATATTTCACAACAGTTTTAAATATATTCAGAATTGTCCAAAACTGTTTTAAATACTTTCCAACTGTCTTAAACTTCAGAATTGTCTAAAACTGTTTGAATTTATACCCAACTGTCTTAAATTTATTCAGAATTATCCAAAACTGTTTTAATTAATTCCCGATTGTCTAAAATTATTTAGAATTGTCTAAAACTGTTTTAAATTCTTCTCAACTGTCTTAAATTTATTCAGAATTGTCCAAAACTATTTTAAATTCTTCCCAACTGTCTTAAATTTATTCAGAATTACCGGAAACTATTTTAAATACTTCTCAACTGTTTATAATTTATTTAGAATTGCTGGAAACTATTTTAAATTGTTCTTAACGGTCTACAATTTATGCAAAATTATTCAGAAATGTCCAAAACTGTTTCAAACACTTCTCAACTATCTTAAATTTATTCAAAATTATCCAAAACTCTTTTAAATATTTTCCGACTGTCTAAAATTTATTTTTAGATTTGCCTAAAACTGTTCTAAATATTTCTGAACTGTCTTGAAACAATCTAAAACTATTTTAAATATTTCCCGACTGTCTAAATTTTTTCAGAATTGTCTAAAACTGTTTTACATACTTTTCAACTGTCTTAAATTTATTCAGAATTGTTTAAAACTGTTTTAAATACTTCTCAATTGTCTTAAATTTATTCAGAATTGTCCTAAACTATTTTAAATACTTCCCAACAGTTTAAAATTATTCAGAATTGTCTAAAACTGTTTTAAATACTTCCCAACTATCTTATATTTATTTAGAATTTTCTAAAACTGTTTTAAATACTTCTCAATTGTCTAAAATTTTTTTAGAATTATCCAAAACTATTTTAAAAACTTCCCAACAGTTTAAAATTATTCAGAATAATCTAAAACTGTTTTAAATACTTCTCAACTGTCTTAAATTGATTCAGAATTGTTCAAAACTTTATCAAACACTTACTAACTGTTTTAAATTTATTCAAAATTATCTAAAACTTTTAAATATACATTTGAACTGTCTTGAAATAGCCTAAAACTATTTTAAATGTTTCTCAAATGTCGTTAATCAATTCAAAAAAGCATAAAACTATTTTAAATACTATCCAACAGTTTAAAATGATTCAGAATTGTCTAAAACTGTTTTACATACTGCTCAACTGTCTTAAATTTATTCAGAATTGTCCAAAACTATTTTAAATACTTCCCAATTGTCTTAAATTTATTTAGAATTGTCCAAAACTGTTTTAAATATTTCCCAACTGTCTTAAATTTATTTATAATTGTCCAAAACTGTTTTAAATACTTCCCAATTGTCTATATTTTATTTAGAATTATCCAAAACTGTTTTACATACTTCTCAACTGTCTTAAATTTATTCAGAATTGTCCAGAACTATTTTAAATACTTCCCAACAGTTTAAAATTATTCAGAATTGTCTAAAACTGTTTTAAATATTTCTCAACTGTCTAAAATTTGTTCAGAATTGTCTAAAACTGTTTTCAATACTTCTCAACTGTCTTAAATTTATTCAGAATTGTCCAAAACTATTTTAAATACTTCATAACTGTCTCAAAATTGTTTTCAATTAATCCCAAACATTTAAATTTTTTATTTAGAATATCCTATAACTATTGTGTGTGACAATATGTATCTCTGTTTGTGTTTACATTATTAATAAATAATTGTGAATAATAATTAGTGATTATAAATATATGTGTAATATTTAAATAATAATGAAATGAACAATAGTAATAATAAAAAATGTTTAATTTTGAAAATTCGCTGAGAAGCAGTGCTACCACTGCAAAATTTTCCCCAGTCCAACACCGAAAATGTAAAGGAAAGTCACACGGTCTGGGCAACTACCCGGCACATAATTCCCCTAGTTGCGTCAAAAAATTACCAAGAAATTCCCTGTGCTCTGAAATATCCAGTGATACAGATGGAGAATCCGTATACAGCAAGATTTCGAAAGATGATACTGATAAAAATATATCAGCAAGATTATTTAACAGTACCACAAAATCCTCTGAAGCAAAGACAGCACGAATGAGATATTTAGACGATGATGATGGTTTATGGGTAGAAAAAAAAGTTGACAATACTTCGACCAATCAGAAAAATGGAATTTTCGAACGTAGAAACAGTTTCAGAAGAAGTTTCACCCTTAAAAATAGCCCAGAAGCTGTCAAAATTGAAAATAACAACACTAGCAGTTCAAATTTCCCGCTTAAACCGCCGAAACCGCCTCGGAAACCTTCGTGTACATTCGGTAGTGGTCGGGGATTACCAACCCCTACACTCATGCGCACAGGAAGTATGAGGAACAGTATTAAAAATCGCGGGAAATTAGAAAATATAAATTGGAATCAAATGCATACTTCTATAAGTGATAAAATTTTAAAAAATTTGGATGATTTTAAAAGATATGGTGTTATAAATAAAGGGGTACGTTTTAAAGATGGTGACTCAACTATTCATAGGAAAAATAGGCTATAACTCCGAAACTAAAAGGGCTAAAGTTTTATTACACTAACTTCATCTAAAATTATTCAATATTGTCCAAAACTGTTTTAAATACTGCTTAACTGTCTAAAATTTATTTGGAATTATCCAAAACTGTTTTAAATACTTCTCAACTGTCTAAATTTATTCAGAATTGTCCAAAACTGTTTTAAATTCTTCCCAACTGTCTTAAATTTATTTAGAAATGGCCAACACTGTTTTAAACACTTCTCAACTGTCTTAAATTTATTCAAAATTATCCAAAACTGTTTTAAATACTTCCCGACTGTTTAAAATTATTCAGAATAGCCTAAAACTGTTCTAAATATTTCTCAACTGTCCTAAATCGATTCAAAATAGCATAAAACTATTTTAAATACTTCCCAACAATCTAAAATTATTCAAAACTATCTAAAACTATTTTATATATTTCTCAGCTGTTTAAAATTATTCAGAATTGTCTAAAATTGTTTTAAATACTTCTCAACTGTCTAAATTTATTCAGAATTGTCCAAAACTGTCTTAAATACTTCCCAAATGTCTTAAATTGATTCAGAATTATCCAAAACTGTTTTAAATACTTCCCAACTGTCTTAAATTGATTCAGAATTGTCCAAAACTGTTTTAAATGCTTCTCAACTGTTTAAAATTATTCAGAATTGTCTAAAACTATTTTAATTTGTTCCCAACTGTTTAAAATTTATTTAGAACTCTCTGAAAGTTTCAAATGCTTCTCAACTGTCTAAAATTATTCAGAATTGTCCAAAACTGTTTTAAATACTCCAAACTTTATGTATTTATCTTTAAACCGTTTTAAGTTTTAGACAGTTAAGAACAATTTAAAAGAGTTTCTGACAAATCCAAAGAGATTTTTAGACAGTTTAAAAGAATTTAAAATAGTTTCCGGTAAAGATACGGTCAAAATTCCGTCATATTTGAACTCAGCCATGTTTCTTTAATATATAAACCAAATTTTATTAATTTCTATTGATTGGTTCACAAGTTATTGAATAAAAGGTACAGGACCACCGCGGAAAGTAGTTTTGATAACATCAACTATAATTATTCAATAATTTAAAAACCACTTCCGGTAAAAATATTTTGGACATAAATTATTATTTAGGGAGGTATAGTGCATGTGTATACCAATTTTCATTTATAACTGTTGAGTGGTTTAAGAGTTATTAATAAAAACATATTATTGTCGCTTGCTCGATATTAAAAATCGAATTTAATATAAATGTCGGATAATTTTATGACAGTTGAGAAGTATTTAAAACAGTTTCAGAGAGTTTTGAATAAATTTTAGACTGGTGGGAATAAATTAAAACAGTTTTGGACAATTCTGAATATTTTCAGACAGTTGGGAATAAATTAAAACAATTTTAAGTACTTTCCAACTGTTTAAAATTATCCAAAACTGTTTTAAATACTTTCCAACTGTCTTAAATTTATTCAGAATTGTTTAAAACTATTTCAAATACTTTTTAGAATTGTCTAAAACTGTTTTAAATACTTCTCAACTGTCTAAAATTATTTAGAATTGTCTAAAATTGTTTTAAAAACTTTCCAACTGTCTAACATTATTTAGAATTGTCTAAAATTGTTTCAAATATTTCCCAACTGTCTTAAATTTATTCAGAATTGACTAAAACTATTTCAAATTCTTCCCAACTGTTTAAAATTATTCAGAATTGTCTAAATCTGTTTTAAATACTTCCCAACTGTCTTAAATTTATTCAGAATTGTTTAAAACTATTTCAAATACTTTCCAACTGTCTAAAATTGTTTAGAATTGTCTAAAATTGTTTGAAATACTTCCCAACTGTCTTAAATTTATTCAGAATTGAATAAAACTATTTCAAATACTTCCCAACTGTCTAAAATTATTCAGAATTGTCCAAAACTGTTTTAAATACTTCCCAACTGTCTAAAATTATTCAGAATTGTCTAAAACTGTTTTAAATACTTCCCAACTGTCTAAAACTTATTCAGAATTACCTAAAATTAATTTCGTCCTATAAAACACGAATCCTTGATTTTTAGATAACTATTTAGAATATATTTATCTATTTCAGGCAAAATCAGACACCGAGCTACTATCATCATCTCTCACGCCACACTATTGGCTGATTCACCGTCAAGGCTACACATCATGCACGCTATTGGACAAAAATTTCCCTCTGCCGCCAATTGTCCAATCACCGAGTGATATACATTCCCCCACCACTAATTCTGCCGGTTCTAGTAATGCGTCTGACAGAGACAGAGAATTAGTCGGGAAAATAAAAGTTAGGTTAGATGATACTGGGGAAGAAATAATTGTGGATGAAGAAGACATTGAAAAGGCTAATCCTGTAGGGTTTGACAGAGTGGAAGATATTGCACAGTTAAGGTAAGTTACTGACAATAATAAATATACAAAATTGCGACAATCGGGTCTTCTGCCACTGTAAGATTTTCAATATTTAGGTATAAATTACTTTAACTACAGTCACTATAGAAAGTAGCCATTTGCGCTCTCTTTTGTCAACGCAAAATGTCACTTTGCCGCTTATGCGCGACAAATTTGTCCAAATTTCTAAGTATACAATGTTGAGAAATGTCACTTGTCTACATTCTTAATGAAAATGTTTAGTTAGGAACTAATGGCACTGTAATTACACATTTATCACGTTCACAAGTCAATTTGACATATGTTCTGTCGGTATTTAACATAACCTAACAAAATGCCACACTGCTGTTAAAATGAAATAGGGCATTCATTTACAAAAACGAAAGTATAGAATGCTTAGATTAGATTGAATAAAAACTCAAGAAGAATGGAAAATAACGATAAAATAAAATTAAATATAAAATAAATTGTGTGAACAGTTATGTTTAGTAATAGGAATGATTGTACACAGATGGCGGTAGGATAGTTGCGAGTCGTACTGACATCTGATCTCTAGTTAACTATTTATTTTGATTACAATAAAGTTATTAGTTATTTCGTTACTTAAATAATTGCGAGAAGTCAGTCTATATAATCACAAATTCCTTGAAATATTTGTTAATTTTTTCAGTGTGACAGGCGTGACAACTAACCACACATTTTGCTACAAAAACTCATCAAATCATCACAAATCCTTGCTTCCACGCTCTAATTTTGTTTTTTTTTTTTTATGGAATAGATGGCTAATGTAACGATATAATCATTTAAAAGCCTTTTTAAGTTTAAACCGGATCTTTTGTATTAGCCAATCGTTATTTATTGAGCAGTACTGTAAGTATAAAGTGTACATTTTATTATTTTTTGTTATGGTGGAAGACCCCATTATGGCGACTGTAGAAAAAATCATGTTGTGTGTGTTTCGAGCGCAAATGGACATTGTCGATTTCGAGAGAATGCCGCGCGACAACCTCTCAATCAACAATGTCGCATTTTGCGCTCTTAATACACAAATAGCTATTTTATAATATTTAAATAGTTTTGAAATAGCTAGCGAGCGCAAAATGGGACATTTGCGCTCGTAACACACACAAGATTTTTCTACAGTTGCTAAAATGAGGTGCACCACCATGATATAAAATAATAGAAGATACACTTCGTACTTACAGTACTGCTCAATAAATAACGATTGGCTAATATAGAAAATACGGCTTAAACTCAAAATGCTTTTAAATGATTATATCGCTACATTAGTTTTCTATTCTATAAAATAAACCAAAATTAGAGCGTGGAAGCAAGGATTTGTGATGATTTGATGAGTTTTTGTAGCAAAATGTGTGGTTAGTTGTCACGCCTGTCACACTGAAAAAATTAACAAATATTTCAAGGAATTTGTGATTAAATAGACATGTACAATGCGCGCAGCGTGAGATGAGCTTAGGGGAATCGGGAAGGGGGGAGTGCTGACGTCAAAATCCATGGGCGCCATGAGTAAAATTTTCTATGGGTTGAGTACGTATTCAGTTTGTATACGTAAAAATAATTTGAATCAGAATTATTGGTTTACTGGTTTTATAAAAGGTATTTCATATTAACAATTAAATAAAGAAAAAATAAAAATCACAATTAATTTTTTTGATTACAATAATCAATATAGTTAACAATGATGACAATAATTTGTGAGATAGTTATTTTTATTATTGTAAGTGAAAATTGTTGTAATCAAATAAAACTACATTGTTATTAACTGTAAAACTTTTCATTGTTGTAATCAAATTTAATCTTTTGTATTTGAACATTTATTTGTTCTAATCAAATGAAACTACACTGTAATAAACTGTAAAAGTATGTGAGAAAGAATATGAGAAATACCTGGAAATCAAAATTTTCAATTTTGTTAGTTACATCGGGTCAGGGCCTTTTCTTTCCCGGAGAATTTAAATTTGTTTTGGTTAATATGTAAAACATGTGTAGATGTAGAAATGAATAAATTGCGCCTTATATCCCTCGGACTTCGCTCTTGGGTTACAATCTTGGGTCAATAATGATTCATCTTCTCAACCTTGGCGTATAATATACTATTTTTCAATACTAGTCTAGGAACCCACTATTATTTACCTTTATTTGACATGAGAAATAGTTTTTCACTACCGCTTGCTTGTAACCATGGTAACCTAGGTCAATAATTACTATTTCAAATACTTCCCAACTGTCTAAAATTATTTAGAATTGTTTAAAACTATTTCAAATACTTCCCAACTGTCTAAAATTATTTAGAATTGTCTAAAATTGTTTGAAATACTTCCCAACTGTCTTAAATTTATTCAGAATTGACTAAAACTATTTCAAATTCTTCCCAACTGTTTAAAATTATTCAGAATTGTCTAAAACTGTTTTAATTTATTGCCAACTGCCTAAAATTTATTCAGAATTGTCCAAAACTGTTTTAAATATTTCCCAACTGTTTATTATTATTTAAAGTTGTCTGGAATTGTTTTAATTTATTCCCAACTGTCTAAATTTAATTTAGAATGTCCTAAAACTATTTTAAATACTTCCCAACTGTCTAAAATTATTTAGAATTGTCTAAAATTGTTTAAAATACTTCCCAACAAATATTATTTAACTTAGTAAACTCAACAAAAGTATATAATTTAAATTTGCTGCTTAATTTTAAATTGACCTACGCTGCAGCCTCGCCTCGCCTCGACTGACCACTGTGCCGTTTTGGTGAAGATGTAAAACATGTGTAGATGTAGAAACGAATAAATTGCGCCTTATATCCCTCGGGCTTCGCCCTCGGGGATCAATATTGATTCATCTTCTCAACCTTGGCGTATAATATACTATTTTTTACAGATACTTAAACGAAGCGAGTGTTTTGAATACAATTAGACAAAGATATGCAACTAACTTAATTCACACATATGCGGGGGGCAATATGATTATAGTAAATCCTATGGCGCCCTTAGCGATTTATTCAGACAAGGTAACACAATTTTAAAATAAATTCTGTCGATTATCAATCAGTTTCATACCATTTTCAGGTGGTAGCAATGTTTAAGGGATGTAAAACTGAAGACTTACCTCCACATATATTTTCCATAGCACAAAGTGCTTATCACACTATGTTATCAACCCGAAAAGATCAATCGTTAGTTTTTCTCGGTCGTTCAGGTTCGGGCAAAACCTCCAACTTCCGGCATTCCGCCCAGTACTTAATCCAAGCTTCCGGATGCTTGAACAAATTTTTAACTTTAGAAAAACTTAATGCCATTTGGCGTGTGCAAGAAAATTTCGGAAATTGTAAAACTGCTATGAATTCTAACGCCACTAGATTCACACAGATTTTTAGTTTGGATTTTGACCAAACAGGCTTTATTTCGTCAGCTAGTATTCAGTATTTATTGTTGGAACGATCGAGAATTGGTAAACGGGCAGATAATGAATCTACTTTTCATATTATGTACAGGTGAGTTTCAAGTATATAAATGTGTATCTTCAATTTTTGTTGACAAGATCGGAACAACGAATTCTAAAATTTATTTAGAATTGCTGAAAACTATTTTAAATTATTCTCAACTGTCTAAAATTTATTCAGAACTGCCGGAAACTATTTTAAATACTTCTCAACTGTCTGAAATTTATTTAGAATTGTCGGAAACTATTTTAAATTATTCTCAACTGTCTAAAATTAATTCAGAACTGTCAGAAACTATTTTAAATACTTCTCAACTGTCTGAAATTTATTTAGAATTGCCGGAGACTATTTTAAATTATTCTCAACTGTCTAAAATTATTTAGAATTGTTTAAAATTGTTTGAAATACTTCCCAACTGTCTAAAATTATTTAGAATTGTCTAAATCTGTTTTAAATACTTCCCAACTGTCTAAAATTATTTAGAATTGTCTAAAATTGTTTTAAATACTTCCCAACTGTCTTAAATTTATTCAGAATTGACTAAATCTGTTTTAAATACTTCCCAACTGTCTTAAATTTATTCAGAATTGCCGGAAACTATTTTAAATATTTCTCAATTGTCTTACCTTTGTTCAAAACTGTCAGAAACTATTTCAAATTGTTCTTAACGATCTAAAATTTATTCAGAACTGCCGGAAACTATTTGAAATACTTCTCAACTATGTAAAATTTATTCAGAATTGCCGGACACTATTTTAAGTTGTTCCCAACTGTCTCAAATTTATTCAGAATTACCGGAAACTATTTTAAGTTGTTCCCAACTGTCTTAAATTTATTCAAAATTACCGGAAACTATTTTAAATACTTCTCAACTATTTAAAATTTATTTAGAAATGCCGGAGACTATTTTAAATTATTCTCAACTGTCTAAAATTATTTAGAATTGTTTAAAATTGTTTGAAATACTTCCCAACTGTCTAAAATTATTTAGAATTGTCTAAAATTGTTTTAAATACTTCCCAACTGTCTTAAATTTATTCAGAATTGACTAAAACTATTTCAAATTCTTCCCAACTGTTTAAAATTATTCATAATTGTCTAAAACTATTTTAAATACTTCCCAACTGTCTTAAATTTATTCAGAATTGACTAAAACTATTTCAAATTCTTCCCAACTGTTTAAAATTATTCAGAATTGTCTAAAACTATTTAAATACCTCTCAACTGTCTGAAATTTATTTAGAATTGCCGGAGACTATTTTAAATTATTCTCAACTGTCTAAAATTTATTCAGAACTGTCGGAAACTATTTTAAATAGTTCTCAACTGTCTAAAATTTATTTAGAATTACCCAAAACTGTCTTAAATACTTCTCAACTATCTAAAATTTATTTAAAATTACCGAAAACTGTCAAATACTTCTCAACTATCTAAAATACATTTAGAATTATCGGAAATTATTTTAAATTATTCTCAACTGTCTAAAATTTATTCAGGACTGCCGGAAACTATTTTAAATACTTCTCAACTGTCTGAAATTTATTTAGAATTGCCAAAAACTGTCTTAAATACTTCTCAACTATCTAAAATTTATTTAGAATTGGCGGAAACTATTTTAAACACTTCTCAACTGTCTAAAATTTATTTAGAAAAGTATCCGACCTTCCTTCATATCTTCGCGTCTGACAATTTTAGTGCCCTCTGCCGGGTACGAGTGTCAACTGTAAAGCTTCACGAATTCCCTAGATGCCGCAGTTCTGGTTGGATCGCCTTAGTTTACAAAGTGTTTTTTACGTTTGTCGCATTTTGCTATTGTAAAAAATGACGGAAAGATCAGAACAACGAATTTGCATTAAATTTTGCTTAAAACTCGAAAAGAGTTGTGTGGAGACCATCGAAATGATGAAGACGGCATTTGGGGACTTGTGTATGAGCAAAACACAAATAAAAGACTGGTATAAACGGCTCAAAGATGGCCGCACATCTGTTGATAGTAACCCACGTTCTGGGCGGCCTTCGACGACAAAAATATCGACCGTGTGCAACTTGTGATCAATGAAGATCGTCGATTGACTGTGCGAGAACTAGAATATGATCTGGGAATACCGAAAACTAGTGTTTGGCAGATTTTAACTGAAAATTTGCTAAATTCATTCCGAAATTGCTAACGGTGGAGCAGAAAAACCTTCGCCTTGAAATCGTTCAGGACAATAATGATCGACTTTTGGCTGTTCCCAAAATTAAAAATGTCGCTCAAAGGACACCGATTCGACGACAAAGAAACAGTCGAAACTAATACGACGAATGCTCTAAGGCAATACCAAAAAACGAGTTCCAAGACTGCTTCCAAAAGTAGAAAGGCCGTTGGAAGCGTATTCTTGAATCAAATAGGAACTACTTCGAAGGATGCCACCAGCCCGATGACGCAGAATAACAGTAGCGGAAGGTCAGATACTTTTCGGACAGACCTCGTATACCATGCATATCAAATACACAAACAGTGTATAAGCATATCAATCAAGCATCTGTTGATTTGCACCCGATCGTCATACCTGTACAATAATTAGAATGACTGTGAGCCTAATCACTCACCTTTCAATAATTGATTACAATAATCAAATTATTGATACAATAACAATGCATTGTAATTCCTTTAATATTAATAAAAATAACTGAAATATAATAAATTTGTGTAGATATTATAATGTCAACAAAAATTGAGGAGTTTCACAGAATATTTTGCCTACAATAAAAAGTTATTTTTCTAATTAATTTATAGATTATTAGCTGGAGTTGAAGGCAATTTACGAAAGGAACTATTTTTGGATAACATAACCTCAGTTCAAGATTTAAACCCATTTATAACTCCGCTACAAAAGCACGAAGATAAACAAAGGGCCCACGAAGAGTTCCAAAAAGTTTGTGCGGCTTTTAATGTTTTAAATGTTACTGAAAGTGACCAGAAAATTATTTGGAGTGTTCTGGCGGCTATTTATCATCTAGGGTGTGCCGGGGCTGCAAAAGGTAAGAATATATTAATAGACTACGCAATAGTTTCGTCTGGAAATCAGTAGTTTGCAAATTGGCAGTTTAGAGTTATAGTTCTGAATGAAATACTAAATTTGTCACTTCGCTCCGCCATATTGGAAAAATGGCGGGCAAAATATGTCAGACAAAAGTGCTACCCCAACCCAAGATCCTTGAGGAACTCCCTAAATCCTTGAGGTTCTTCCAAAATCCTTGAGGAACTCCTAAAGTTCTTAAAAAGTCCAATATTCTTGAAGATCTCCCAAAATCCTTGAAAAAACCCTGAAAAATGTCAAAATAGCTGAGGACAAATCTAAATAATTTTAGACGGTTGGGAATAAATTACAACAGTTTTAAACAATTCTAAATAATTTTAAGACAGTTGGGAAGTATTTAAAACAGTTTTAAATAGTTCCCAACTGTTTAAAATTATTTAGAATTGTTTAAAACTATTTTAAATTCTTCCCAACTGTCTAAAATTATTTAGAATTGTCCAAAACTGTTTTAATTTATTCCCAAATATTTTTGTTAATAACTCATAAACCACTCAACAGTTATAAATGAAAATTGGTATACACATGCATAATAACTCCCTAAATAATAATTTATATTCAAAATATTTTCCCCGGAAGTAGTTTTTAAATTATTGAACAATTATAGTTGATGTTATCAAAACTACTTTCCGCGGTGGTCCTGTACCTTTTATTCAATAACTCTTGAACCAATCAATAGAAATTCATAAAATTTGGTTTATATATCAAAGAAACATGGCTGAGGTCGAATTTGAAGGAATTTTGACCGTATCTTTGCCGGAAACTATTTTAAATACTTCTCAATTATCTAAATTTTGTTCAAAACTGTCGGATACTATTGTAAATTGTTCTTAACTGCTTAAAATTTACTCAGAATTACCGGAAACTATTTTAAATACATCTCATGTGTTTTAAATTTATTCAGAATTGTCTAAAACTGTTTTAAATACTTCCCAACTGCCTAAAATTATTCAGAATTATCTAAAACTGTTTTAAATACTTCTTAACTGTTTTAAATTTATTCAAAACTGTTTTAATTACTTATCAACTGTCCAAAATTCTTCAGAATTTTCTAAAACTGTTTTAAATAATTTCCTACTGTCCAAAATTATTCAGAATTGTCTGAAACTGTTTTAAATACTTCTCAACTGTCGGAAATTATTTAGAATTGTGCAAAACTGTTTTAATTACTTTCCAACTGTCTAAAATTATTTAGAATTATTTTAAACTGTTTTAAACCATTTTAAATATTTCTCAGCTGTCTTAAATTTATTCAAAATTTTCTGAAACTGTTTTAAATTCTTTCTATCTAAAATTATTCAGAATTGTCCAAAACTGTATTAAATAATGCCCAACTGTCTAAAATGAATCAGAATTGTCTAAAACTGTTTTAAATAATTTCCTACTGTCTAGAATTATTCCGAATTGTCCAAAACTGTTTTACTTTATTCCGAAGTATCTAAAATTATTCAGAATTGTCCAAAACTGTTTCAATTTATTCCCAATTGTCTTAAATTTATTTAGAAATGCCGGAAACTATTTCAAATACTTCCCAATTGTTTAAAATTATTTAAAAATGGCCAAAACTATTTTAAATACTTCCCAACTGTCTTAAATATATTCAGAATTGTCCAAAACTATTTTAAATAATTTCCAACTGTTTAAATTTATTCAGAATTGTCCAAAACTGTTTTAAATACTTCTTAACTGTCTAAAATTTATTTAAAATTGTCCAAAACTGTTTTAAATAATTCCCAACTGTCTTAAATTTATTCAGAATTGTCTAAAACTGTTTTCAATACTTCTGAACTGTCCTAAATTGATTCAAAACTAATTCTCTTAGGTTAAAAATAAGAATCCTTTTTTGTAGAAAAATGGCTAGCTTCAAAATTTATCTTAAAAATACTGCAAAGGAGATATTGCCAAAAAAATTTGTCCTGACATCACAAATTTAGTATTTTATTTCCCAATTTGCAAAATATTTTAAATTGTTTATTTTTCAGCTTCAACATCCTCTTCAACAACTTTAAAATATCACTTCGCTCACCCTCAATATGCCCAAAGGGCCGCCCATCTTTTAGGAACTACTGTTGAAGAACTCTCCCGCCTTATTTTTTCTATTGGCGCTCAGACAAACTGTACAACTCCCACAGCCAATCGGAGCGCGTTTCGCACCCCCTCCCCAATCGACAAGACCAATGGCGTGACAGACAAAGAAAACGGGCCAATAGAATTACTAGAAAGCATGATAGTTGGACTTTACTCTGAAGTTTTCAATTGTATCGCTTCTCTAATCAACAGATCTATAACTCAATCGACGCATACTGTTTCTTCGATTCTTCTTCTTGATTGTCCTGGATTTCAAAATCCAGCATCTTGCGGAAAACAAAATGGCGCGACTTTTGAAGATTTGTGTCATAATTATTTGCAAGAAAGATTGCAGTTTCTCTTTCACCAAAGTCAACTCGTAGCGCCGAGGGATAAATATGTGCAAGAAAATATTGAATTGGGGTGTGATATAGATGTTGACGGGGTGCCAAATCCGGGGCCTATGGTGGATCTGCTGGGTGAGTTATAATTTATAGTCAAATCATTGGGGATCAAAAAAGACCTTTACTTTTTTTGGGTTTTTGGCTTTCGAAAACAGTACAAAATTAAAGCTTGTAATTTTTGGTACAAATTAAGTGTTCTTGCATTTTTTTTTACGTAGGATGAACTATCAAAAAGTTTTATGAACGAAATTTAAATGGCTCAAAAAATAAACAATATTAAGTATTTAATACTTAGTCTAATAAAAGTTTTACTATTTATAACTATTTTTAAATACTGCTCAACTGTCTAAAATTAATTTAGAATTGTCCAAAACTGTTTTAAATTCTCCCCAACTGTCTAAAATTATTAAGAATTGTCTAAAACTGTTTTAAATACTTCCCAACTGCCTAAAATTATTTAGAATTGTCCAAAACTATTTTAAATTATTGTCTAAAATTATTGAAAATTATTCAAAACTGTTTTAATACTTTTTAACTGTCTAAAATTTATTTAGACTTGTCCAAAATTGTTTTAAATACTTCGTAGTTGACTTAAATTTATTCAGAATTATTCAAAACTGTTTTAAATACTTCCCAACTGTCTTAAATTTATTCAGAATTGTCTAAAATGGTTTTAAATATTTTCCAAATGTCTTAAATTTATTTAAAATTGCATTTAAATGCTTCTCATATTTAGAATTATTTAAAATTGTTTTAAATACTTCTCAATTTTCTTAAATTTATTCAGAATTATCTAAAACTAATTTAAATACTTCTCAACTGTCTTAAATTTAATCAGAATTGTCCAAAACTGTTTTAAATACTTCCCAATTGTCTTAAATTAATTTAAACATTTTTGGACAATTCTAAATACATTTAAAACAGTTGGGAATTATTTTAAATAGTTTCCAGCAGTTTTAAATAAATTTAAAACAGTTGAGAAGTATTTAAAATAATTTTGGTCAGTTCTGAATAAATTTTAGAGAGTTGGGAATAAATTTTACACCGTTAAAAACAATTTAAATTAGTTTCTGGCAGTTCTGAACAAAATTTAGATACTTTAGAAGTATTTAAAACAGTTTTGACTAATTCCAGACAATTGGGAATAAATTAATACTGTTTTTAGACAATTCTATATAATTTTAGACAGTAGGGAAGTATTTAAAACAGTTTTGGACAAATCTGAATAATTTTAGACTGTTGAAAATAAATTGAAACAGTTTTAAGCAATTCTGAATAAATTGACAGTTGAGAAGTATTTAAAATAGTTTCCGCAAACGATACGGTCAAAATTCCTTCAAATTCGAACTCAGCCATGTTTCTTTGATATATAAATCAAATTTTATGAATTTCTGTTGATGGGTTCAGGAGTTATTAAGTAAAAGGTACAGGACCACCGCGGAAAGTAGTTTTGATAACATCAACTATAATTGTTCAATAATTTGAAAACCACTTCCGGTGAAAATATTTTGGATATAAATTATTATTTAGGGAGGTATTGTGTATGTGCATACCAATTTTTATTTATAACTGTTGAGTGGTTTATGAGTTATCAACAAAAATATATATTTTTTTCGTTCAAAATTTACAAATTTGTTAATAATTTTTTAAACCGTTCAACTAAAATTAATAAAATTTTGTATATATAACAAAGAAACATGGCTGAGTTCAAATCTGAAAGAAGTAAGCCGATGTTTGTAACCGGATTGGAGATATATACAAAAGATCTGGCAAATAACTTCACCGTAAATTTGCTGATTTTTTGTCGGCAAGTGACGCGTCACTTACGCACAAAAATTTTATAAATTTGCGGTAAAATTCAAAGTTTGTTTATTTGAAGACCGTTCAACATAAAATTATGAAAATTGGTATACTTATGTAAAAAAGTACGTAGAATTGAATGGTAAAGTCGAAATTTTTCTATCTCTACCCAGTTTTGGGTGGTGAATATCTACCCATTTAAGGGTTGAGCGTACGACTTTAATTTTATGAAAAATCTATTTCTTGGGTTAAAATACATTATTTTCATTAAAATTGTTTTTTTTTTTCGTTACAGATAAACCATCTCACACTCTTCTACCATCAACTTCATCCTCAACATCTTCTCGAGGTCTTCTTTTTCTTTTGGATGAAGATACATCCTCTACATCTTCTTCTCAAAGTCTTGACGATTCGGGGTGGTTAGAACGCGTTCTAGCTGCTACAGGAGCACAAGAAAGCGGTCTAGCGAGAAGGGCCCCGGGACATAACTTTTTGGTACTGCAGCACTTGATGGCAACTTCTGCAGTCGTCTACAGTGTTAAAGGATGGCGAAAAAGAAGAGATGGAAATTCTGGAGGAGTCTTGCAAGAAAGCAGCAAGTAAGTAATCATTTTTTGTGTAAATACCCAAAGCTGGGTGGAGATAGGAAATTTTTGACTTTTCCATTCAATTCTATGTACTTGTTTACATAAGTTTACCAATTTTTATAATATTTTGTTCAATAGTTTTCTGAGAAACATACTTTGAATTTATTGCAATTGAGAATTGTCCAAAACTGTTTTAAATACTTCCCAACTGTTTGAAATTTATTCAAAATTGACTAAAACTGTTTTAATTTATTCTCAACTGTCTAAAATTTATTCCGAATTCTCCAAAACTATTTCAAATACTTCTCAACTGTCTTAAATTTATTCAAAATTGTTCAAAATTGTTTTACATACTTTCCAACTGTCTAAAATTATTCAGAATTGTTCAAAACTGTATTAAATATTTCCCAACTGTCCAAAATTATATAAAATTGTCTGAAACTATTTTAATTTATTCTCAGCTGTCTAAAATTTATTCACAACTCTCTGAAACTATTTTAAATACTTCCCAACTGTTTTAAAATTATTCAGAATTGTCTAAAACTTTTTTAATTTATTCTCAACTGTCTAAAATTTATTCAGAATTGTCCAAAACTGTTTTAAATATTTCCCAACTGTCCAAAATTATATAAAATTGTCTGAAACTGTTTTAATTTATTCACAACTCTCTGAAACTATTTTAAATACTTCCTAACTGTTTTAAAATTATTGAGAATTGCCTAAAATTATTTTAATTTATTCCCAACTGTCTAAAATTAATTCAGAATGACCTAAAACTATTTAAAAACTTTCCAACTTTCAAAAATTATTCAGAATTGTCTAAAACTGTTTTAATTTATTCCAAACTATTTTAAATTTATGCCGCAATTCTGACCAAAACTGTAAGTCTTACAGATATGTAAATCTGTAAAACACTGACAATAACGCATCTATTTTTGTTGATAAATATAAAGTTATATATAAGAGTTGTAGCTTTCGTTGCGATTTTGTTCATTTTTTACAGATTTACAAATCTGTAAGATTTACAGATTTACAAATCTGTAAGATTTACAGATTTGTTCATAATTGCGGCATTAATCAGAATTGTTCAAAAGTATTGTAAATACTTCCCAACTAATAAAAATTATTTAGAATTTTCTAAAACTGTTTTAATTTATTCCCAACTGTCTAAAGTGATTCAGATTTGACTTAGTTTTTAAAAAATTCCCAGAAATTTTAAATTTTTCACACGAAAATATAAGGTTAAAGATATTATTTCTAATCCAATTTTAATAAAAATAATGTATTATGCACCCAAGGAATCAATTTTTTATAAAATTAAAGTCGTACTCTCAACCCTTAAATGGGTAGATATTCACCACCCAAAACTGGGAGAGATAGAAAATTTCCGATTTCACCATTTAATTATACATCCTTTCCTACATAAATAAACCAATTTTCATAATTTTATGTTGAACGGTCTTCAAATAAACAAACTTTGAACTTTACCGCAAACCTGTTAAATTTTTGTGCGAAAGTTACGGGTCAATCGCCGACAAAAAATCAGCAAATTTACGGTGAAATTATTTGCCAGATCTTTTGTACATATCTCGAATCCGGTTACAAATATCAGCTTATTTCTTTCAGATTTGAACTCAGCCATGTTTCTTTATGATATATACATAATTTTATAAATTTTAGTTGATTAGTTTAAAAATTATTTAAAAAATTGTAAATTTTGAACTGAAAAATTATATTTTTGTTAATAACTCATAAGCCACTCAACAGTTATAAATGAAAATTTGTATACACAAGCACAATACCTCCCTAAATAATAATTTATACCCAAAATATTTTCACCGGAAGTGGTTTTCAAATTATTAAACAATTATAGTTGATGTTCTCAAAACTACTTTCCGCGGTGGTCCTGTACCTTTTATTCAATAACTCCTGAACCAAACAATAGAAATTAATAAAATTTGGTTTATATGTTAAAGAGACATGGCTGAGTTTGAGTTTGAAGAAATTTTGACCGTATCTTTGCCAGAAACTGTTTTACATACTTGTCAACTGTAACAAAATTTCAGAACTGCTGGAAACTATTTTTAATACTTCAAAACTGTCTTAAATTTATTCAGAATTGTTTCCAAAATGCTTTAAATTCATTCAGAATTGTCTAAAACAGGTTTATTTATTCAAAACTCTCTTTGAACAATTTTAAATCATTCTTAACTATCTAAAATTTATTCAGAAATACCGGAAACTATTTTAAATACTTCTCAACTGTTTAAAATTTATTTCATCCCTTAAATAGGTAGATATTCACCACTCAAAACTGGGTAGAAATAAAAAAATTCTGACTTTTCTATTCAATTATCAAATATAATTCAGAATAATAACTAATAACAACAATTTATTTTCAGAGAAGAATTGAGCCGGTTTTTCGTGTCAGCCCGCGGTCTAGGCCCGTCGTCTTTCGCGGGCTCTGTAGTGGGCCTAGATGGCTCCCAGTCTTTAAGAAGAGCGTCCTCCATCCGCAGAACATTCACTTCCGGTACGGCTGGGATGAAACGGAAGTCCATCTGCTTACAGGTAATTTAAAATTATTTTGTTTGATTTGATTACCGATATTTTAGTTGCAAGATAATTATTTATGTAATTTTTGTTTGTTTTTTAGGTTAAGTTTACAGTTGATGGACTTATTGAAACATTAAGAAGAACCAGGCTTCGATTTGTGCATTGTATGTTACCTCAACACAACGCGGGGCTTTGTGAAAGTAATACGGCCCTTCTGGCAGTGAAATCGGCTTCAGGCGCCGGGCAGGCGGAAGATAGTGTCATTAATGTCCCTTTACTTCGATCACAAGTAAGTTAATATCTTTAAATTTAGATAATATTAAGTTTTAGGCAGTTAATAACAATTTAAAATAGTTTTCGGCAGTTCTGAATAAATTTTAGACAGTTTAGAACAATTTAAAATAATTTTGGGCAATTCTAAATAAAGTTTAGACAGTTACGAACAATTTAAAATAGTTTCCGACAGTTCTAAATAAATTTGAGACAGTTGAGAACAATTTAAAATAATTTTGGGCAATTCTAAATAAAGTTTAGACAGTTATGAACAATTTAAAATAGTTTCCGACAGTTCTAAATAAATTTGAGACAGTTGAGAAGTATTTGAAATACTTTCCAGTAATTCTGAATAAGTTTTAGGCAGTTAAGAATAAATTAAATTAGTTTTTATTGAATAACTTCCGAAAATTGGATCAATGTTACATATAATAATAATTTGTCAATTGTCCTTTTTATGAATTATCTCATGAAGTGTCACAATATTTTTGTATTTTAATCATTTCAAGTTGAGTGTTAATAAACTGATATATTATACGGTAGTTGTTTAATTGTCAGCCACACAGCATTTTCAAACAGGTTATGGGCCCAGATCTCGCGCGGTTGACAATTAAAAACGAGATCTAAAACCGTAACAAAAACGCCTAACAGCTTTTTGTGAGTGTGAAGTTATAATTTTCATTTACGTTCAACGACGATGGCCTCAGCTACAATGATGCGCATGGATATGCTTACAAAGGATAACTTCGATACTTGGAAGATCCATATGAAGGCCTTATTAATAAAAAATGACGCGTGGGCATATGTCAGTGGCACGAAAGTGAAGACAGAAGTAGTGACGAGCGATGCGGCTTCGGTTACGGCAGCGAAGGAGTGGGAAGAACGCGACAGCAAGGCTATGTCAGACATTCTTTTAGCTATTCATTCGTCAGAATTGAAACAGGTGAAAGATTGTGAAACATCTCGAGAACTTTGGCAGAAATTAGAAACCATTTACCAATCTAAGGGTCCCGCGCGTAAAGCGAATTTGCTGAAGCAAATAGTGCTTCAGCGTATGCAAGAGGGAGACGATGTTCGTGATCATCTGCGCAAATTTTTCGATGCCGTAGATCAACTGAAGGATATGGGAGTATTAATTAATGACGATCTTTTATCGATACTAATTTTGTATAGCCTTCCGTCAAATTATGAGAATTTTCGGATCGCGATCGAGTCTCGCGATGAACTTCCAAAACCAGAGATGCTGCGCATAAAAATAACAGAAGAGAGTGATGCAAGATTCGGTAACCGAAAGAACGCTACACAGAACGCGATGTACGGCGAAAAATCGAATAAGTGGCGTATCGATAATAAATCGGGCAAACATGGAAGCGCGAAACGCGGAAACGAATCGCAATTGACATGTTTTAGGTGCAAAAGAAGAGGACATAAAGCAGCGGCATGTCGAACAGATTTAAATAAGAAATTTCAACACGAAGCACGCAAATCAGACAACGCGTCATTATATGCCACAACAGAGTTTTATGAAGGCGCTTCAACTTGCCCAACGAAGTCCGCGGATAACCAAAAGTGGTGTCTAGATAGTGGGTGCACGTCACATATGTGCAAAGATATGAACAGTTTCTCGCGCGTAGATACGAACATTTCCGAAAAATTAAATTTGGCAAACTTTAGCACCGCGGAAATTAGTGCTAAGGGAAATGCACGTATGTTAACTCGAGTAAATAAACGCGATAAAACGATTGATTTGAACGATGTATTATATGTGCCCGATCTAAGAACAAATCTCTTGTCAGTCGGGAAAATTGTTGACAAAGGCTATCGCGTAATCTTTGATGAGAAATCGGCTCGAGTCATTGACAAGGACGATAATATTATTTTGATCGCGAATCGGACCGAGGGGTTATTCTACGTTGAAGATACAAGTATGTTGGAGCAAGCAAAGGCCGCACAAACCGGAAATCTTCAAAAGAAGAGTTTGATGGAATGGCACCGAAAGTTAGGACATCTTAACGAAAAGGATATACGCGAAGCTTCGAAAAATGGGACAATACGCGGAATTAAAATCTCCGATCTCGACACGAGTCTCGAATGTGAAATATGCCTCCAAGGTAAAATGACACGTCATGTATTTCCAAAGAAATCACAGAGAAAGTCTGAACCGGGTGAAATAATTCACTCAGACGTTTGCGGCCCTATGAGAGTCCATTCAAACGGAGGCGCAAAATATTTTGTGACTTTTATCGACGACGCAACTCGTTGGTGCGTTGTCAAATTCATTCGACATAAGAATGAAGTGATTGAAGAATTCCAGACATATAAGAAAATGATCGAGACCCAATACGAGAGAAATATTAAATACCTGCAGTCCGACAATGGGACTGAGTATGTCAATAATCGATTTGATGATCTATTAAGGAAATCTGGCATCCAGCGTCGGCTTACAGTTCCAAATAATCCCGAACAAAATGGAGTAGCCGAGAGAATGAACCGCACGTTGGTGGAAATGGCTCGATGCCTTTTACTACAATCCAATCTTTCTCCTTCATTTTGGGCGGAAGCCGTAAATACGGCAAGCTATATTAGAAACCGTTGTCCAACCACTGCACTGATAGGAAGTACCCCTTATGAGACGTGGATGGGAAAACCACCAGACGTAAGCAATCTTGAGGAATTCGGTTGCGAGGTTTACTGTTTGAATCAAACAAAGACAACAGGGAAATTTGAACCCCGAGCTCGAAAGGGCGTGTATCTCGGAATTGCGGAGAACTGCAAGGGTTTTAGAGTGTGGATCCCGCAGGAACATCGGGTGGAAATATCACGCGATGTTCAATTTCTTAAGTCTTCAACGAAGAAAGAATATGAGCATGAAGACTTTTGTTCAGAGCAAACTATTGAACAGAAGGAGCCAACCAAACCATATATCGAACTGAAAATAGAAAATGAAGAACAAGCTATAAAAGAAAAAGTCGACGAAGACAGTGAGCCTGATTTTTTGGGCTTCGATATACTTCGTCAGCCTGTTCAAAATGAAGCTGCTTCATCTGGAAGACGCGGGCGAGGAAGACCACGAAAGGAGCTCACAGGAAAACGGGGCAGGCCAAGTAAAATATCTCATACCAATGATTTCGAAGAAACTGGCACCAATGATTTCGAAGAAACTGGTCACGAACAAGCGAATCTGGCCTTTATAGCGGAGGTTCCAATTGAATCCGCGATCCCCGGTCCCGAAGGGGATGAATGGCTACAGGCAATGGCCAACGAATTTAGTTCCATTTTGAAGAACGATACTTGGGACTTGGTGGAACGACCCCAACATCGAACAGTTGTTGGAAGTCGCATAGTACTTAGGAATAAGTATGGAGCAGATGGTGCAGTTGTCAAACGAAAAGCTAGAGTCGTCGCAAAAGGATATTCACAACGCCCGGGAATGGACTTTAGTCAAACTTACGCACCTGTGGCTCGATTTAGTTCCATTCGTCTTGCTGTAGCTCTCGCAGTTCAACAAAGAATGCAAATGCGACAATTTGACGTCGCCACCGCATTTTTAAACGGAGTCATTGACGAAGAAATATATATGGAAGTTCCTGATCACACCGAGAAAGTCCTCGAATTCATTATACGAAAAAAATACGGATCACCGAATACTGTCGACAAGGCCAGGAAGATGTTTTCAGAACTTTCATCAGGAAATAAAGTATGTTGCATGAAGAAGGCGTTATACGGGCTTAAGCAAGCCGCACGATGCTGGTACCAACGCCTTGATCAAGAATTACGTAAATTCGGAGCAACTCCAACAACAGGAGACGCAAGTATCTACGTAATGGGTCAAGGGGATGATCTTCTGATCATTGTCGTTTACGTAGATGACATTATAGTAATGTCGCGTGATACGCACAAGATCGACTTAGTTCACAAGTTCCTGAGCAACTCTTTCGAAATTAATGACTTAGGAGATCTTTCGTATTGCCTCGGGATCGAATTTCATCGAAATGATTCAACCATCACCATGAATCAGCGTGGATACATCACTGAAATCCTGAAACGTTTCGGTATGACGTCATGCAATCCAGTTTCCACACCACTCGAACCAAATACAAAATTGACCAAGTCTGACATTTGGACAGCTGATGATGGAGAGATACCACCGTACCGAGAACTCGTCGGAGCTCTTATGTATTTGTCAGTCGCTACACGTCCAGACATTTCTCACGCTACCAGTGTTTTAGGTCAATTTAATGACCGTTTCGGTAGCAGTCATTGGCAAGCAGCAAAGCGAGTGCTGCGATATCTAAAAGGAACAATAGATGTGGGTGTGACCTTCAGTTCAAGAGGGGGAAGTTTGACTGGATATGCAGACGCTGACTGGGCAGCATGCGTCGACGACAGAAGATCATATACAGGGTATGTATTCACGATAAACGGAGGAACCGTATCATGGGAGTCGAGGAAACAGCGTACCGTTGCATTGTCCTCGACAGAGGCAGAGTACGTGTCTATCAGCGAGGCCTCAAAAGAGGCTATTCATCTCCGAAGATTGGCTGAAGAGATGGGATTTGGAAAGATGCCTTCGGTCAAGCTATTCAACGACAATCAGGGTGCGAAGAAACTTGCAGAAAACCCTGTATTCCATTCTCGAACGAAGCACATTCATGTGCGTCAACACTTCGTCAGAGAAGCTTTAGCTGCAGGGGAGATCAGCCTGGAATACTTGGCGACAAACGAAATGCCGGCGGACGTCTTCACCAAAGGCCTACCAAAAGTGAAACACTGGAAGTGTTTAAATACCCTCGGTGTTGAGGAAATCAGCAAGATCCAATTTGGTTCGAGAGGGGGTATTGAATAACTTCCGAAAATTGGATCAATGTCACATATAATAATAATTTGTCAATTGTCCTTTTTATGAATTATCTCATGAAGTGTCACAATATTTTTGTATTTTAATCATTTCAAGTTGAGTGTTAATAAACTGATATATTATACGGTAGTTGTTTAATTGTCAGCCACACAGCATTTTCAAACAGTTTTTAACAGTACTGAATAAGTTTTAGACAGTTAAGAACAATTTAAAATAGTTTCTGGCATTTCTCAATAAATTTTAGACAGTTGGGAAATATTTAAAACAGTTTCCGGAAATTCTGAATAAGTTGTAGACAGTTGAGAACAATTTAAAATAGTTTCCAGCATTTCTGAATAAATTTCAGACAGTTGAGAAGTATTCCAAATAGTTTTCGGCAATTCTAAATAAATTTTAGACAGTTAAGAACAATTTGAAATAGTTTTCGATAGTTTTGAATAAATTTTAGACAGTTGAGAACAATTTAAAATAGTTTTCGATAGTTTTGAATAAATTGTAGATAGTAGAGAACAATTTGAAATAGTTTTCGATAGTTTTGAATAAATTTTAAACAGTTGAGAACAATTTAAAATAGTTTTCGATAGTTTTGAATAAATTTTAGACAGTTGAGAAGTATTTAAAATAGTTTTCGGCAATTCTAAATAAATTTTAGAGAGTTGGGAAGTATTTAAAACAGTTTCCGGAAATTCTGAATAAGTTGTCGACAGTTAAGAACAATTTAAAATAGTTTTCGGCAGTTCTGAATGAGTTTTAGACAGTTGCGAAGTATTTAAAATAGTTTCCGGCAATTATAAATAAATTTTAGACAATTGAGAAGTATTTCAAATAGTTTCCAGTAATTCTGAATAAGTTTGAGACAATTAAGAATAAATTAAAATAGTTCCCGGCAATTCTAAACAAATTTTAGACAATTGAGGAGTATTTAAAATAGTTTTCGGCAATTCTAAATAAATTTCAGACAGTTGAGAAATATTTAAAATAGTTTTCGGCAATTCTATATAAATTTTACACAATTGAGAACAATTTACAATAATTTCCGACAATTTTAAATAAATTTTAAACAGTCGAGAAGTATTTCAAATAGTTTCCGGCAATTCTGAATAAATTTTAGGCAGTTAAGAACAGTTTAAAATAGTTTTCGGCAGTTCTGAATAAATTTTAAACAGTTGGGAAGTATTTCAAATAGTTTCCGGTAATTACGAATAAGTTTTAGACAGTTAAGAACAAATTAAAATATTTTCCGGCAGTTTTGAATAAATTTTAGACAGTTGAGGAGTATTTAAAATAATTTTAGGCAATTCTGAATGAGTTTTAGACAGTTAAGAACAGTTTAAAATAGTTTTCGGCAATTTTAAATAAATTTTAGACATTTAATAAGTGTGTAAATTAGTTTCCGGCAGTACTAAATAAATTTTAGAGAGTTGGGAAGGATTTAAAATAGTTTCCGGCAATGCTAAACAAATTTTAGACAGTTGAGAAATATTTAAAATAGTTTCCGGCAATTCTAAACAAATTTTAGACAGTTGAGGAGTATTTAAAATAGTTTCCGGCAAAGATACGGTCAAAATTCCATCAGATTTGAACTCAGCCTTGTTTCTTTAATATATAAACCAAATTTTATTAATTTCTATTGATTGGTTCAGGAGTTATTGAATAAAATGTACAGGACCACCGCGGAAAGTAGTTTTGATAACATCAACTGTAATTGTTCAATAATTTAAAAACCACTTCTCGTGAAATCATTTTGGATATAAATTATTGTTTAGAGTAGTTTAGTGCATGTGTATACCAATTTTTATTTATGGCTTAAAAGTTATTAACAAAAACATATTATTGTCGGTTGGTCGATACCTAAAATCGAATTTAATATAAATAAAGGTGTTTTGGATAATTTCAAGACGGTTGAGAAATATTTAAAACAGTTTCAGAGAGTTCTGAATAAATTTTGGACAGTTGGGAATAAATTAAAACAGTTTTAGACAATTTTAAATAAATTTAAACAGTTGAGAAGTATATAAAACATTCTGAATAATTTTAGACAGTAAAGTAGTATTCAAAATAGTTTCAGAGAGTTCTCAGAATATTTAAATCACTTTTAAACAATTCTAAATAAATTTAGACAGTTGGGAATAAATTAAAACAGTTTTGGATAATCCTAAATAAATTTAGACAGTTGGGAATACATTAAAACGGTTTTGGATAATTCTGAATAAATTTAAGACAGTTGGGAAGTATTTAAAACAGTTTTGGTCAATTTTAAATAAATTTAGAGAGTTGGGAATAAATTAAAACAGTTTTAGATAGTTCTGAATAAATTTAAGACAGTTGGGAATATATCAAAACAGTTTTGGACAATTCTAAATAAATTTACACAGTTGAAAATAAATTAAAATAGTTTTGGACGATTCTAAATAATTTTAGACAGTTGGAATTAAATTAAAATAGTTTTGAATAATTTTAGACAGTTGGGAAGTATTTGGACAATTCAGAATAAATATTAGACAATTACGAAGTAATTAAAATATAGGTTCAATCTTCGTAAATAGATTGGCGCAAAGTTCAACAAAAAAGATCTATGTGAAATTTTCCAGACGTAAAGGAAAGTAGTTTTGATAACATCAACAATAATTGTTCAATAATTTTAAAACCACTTCCGGTAAAAATATTTTGAATATAAATTATTATTTAGGGAGGTATTGTGCATGTGTATACCAATTTTCATTTATAACTGTCGAGTGGCTTATGAGTTATTAACAAAAATATAATTTTCCGTTCAAAATTTACAAATTTGTTAAATAATTTTTAAACCAATCAACCAAAATTTATAAAATTATGTATATATCATAAAGAAACATGGCTGAGTTCAAATCTGAAAGAATTAAGCCGATATTTGTAACCGGATTCGAGATACATACAAGAGATACAGCAAATAACTTCACCGTAAATTTGCTGATTTTTTGTCGGCAAGTGACGCGTCACTTACGCACAAAAATTTAACAAATTTGCGGTAAAGTTCAAAGTTTGTTTATTTGAAGACTATTCAACAAAAAAATATGAAAATTGGTATATTTATGTAAGAAAGTATGTAGAATTGAATGGTAAAGTCGGAATTTTTCTATCTCTACCCAGTTTTGGGTGGTGAATATCTACCCATTTAAGGGTTGAGCATACGACTTTAATTTTATGAAAAATCGATTTTTTTTGGTTAAAATACATTATTAAACATTAAGAAACATGGCTGAGTTCAAATCCACGCACCAATTTTTAACATTTTCGCGCGTAAAGTGTAAAATAGAATGTATTTGTTCTTGTCAGCTGCGAGGGGGCCAAATTATAGACGCTACGCGTTTGTACAAGCAAGGATATCCTGTATCCATCCCTCTAGCGGAATTTCGACGAAGATTTCGCCTTCTAGCGGGCGAAAATCGACCGCCAAGTCCTGTTGGAGAAGAAAGAAAAGCAGCGGAAGAACTTCTTACTAATGTGGATATCGACAACACGGGATATCGCATTGGAATTAGTCAGGTAGGAATTTTTTTCACATTATTTACTTAGTCTTTGAGACAACACCTGTGGTAGTGTAATGGGCTACTTGCGTGGTACTGAAAATCCGATTTCTGTCACTATATACGTAATGTTATATTGAAAACATATATAAAAATATAAATTTTATTTTAAAATAATTATTTGTTTTTTAGTAAATTAAGAAAGAAAATTTTCTGTGACGTCTTTATATTGAACTGGGGGAGGGGAAGCATGTTTAAGAATGTAACGTATAGATGGCATGGCGTGCGAGAAAGTTTTAATTTGAATTTGACATTAGTTCATTTTTCTCTTTGGTCTCTCAAATACATTAATTACTTTACAAATAAACACATAGGTAGTTACATGTCATTTAAAATATCGATACCAAAAAGATAAACTAAAATACTAACCTCAAAATTATTGTTGAAACGTCACAAACATGCCGTTGCTATGGGGCGGTATCACGCTATGGCTTTACGGCCATTCATTGGTGCGGCGTAATTCTACGTCATACATGGCGGGAATTCAAATAATCAAATTTCATTATTTTTTTTCTGGCTAATTAATAAAAATTTTGTCAAAAGAAAAAATATGGGTAACAAGTTTTTAACTTCTCTTTAAAAATATTAAATAAAAAATTTGTTGTGGCCAGCACAAGACCATCCGTTAATTTAATCTAAAAATGCGTACACTTACATAATATTCTCTTTACAATCAAATAATATTACTGCCAAGTTTATATCTCTACCCATTTTTGAATTATTGCCCCAAAAGTCAATATACCCCACATTTAGATAAAAACTTCAAAATTTTTAAAAATCTAATTTTTATGTATCTAGATACTTCTCAATGCGCTGATTCCAAATTTTGAAACCGCAGGTCGATATCTCGTTTCGTTCTCGAGATATTTAGCTTCAAAGTTTTGCTCAAAACTGCCCATTTTAGGGTAATAACCTAAAAATGGGTCGAGATATGAATTTAGCGACATCACCATTCGATTCTACGGGCAAAATTACATAAATGTACCAATTTTCATAATTTTTGTCCAACCGGTTCATTTTTTATGAATAAAAGTTTGAAAATGGCCAAAATCTGAAAAAATCGTTAGGATTTTTGCGATTTTTGGCCATTTTCAGTTATTTTGCTTTAGAGATTGTATGCGGTGTTCAAAAATTATGAAAATTGGTGTACTTATGTAATTTTGCCCGTAGAATCGAATGGTGATGTCGCCAAATTCATATCTCGACCCATTTTTGGGTTATTGCCCAAAAATGGGCTGTTTTGAGCAAAACTTTGAATCTAAATATCTCGAGAACGAAACGAGATATCGACCTGCGGTTTCAAAATTTGGAATCAGCGCATTGAGAAGTATCTAGATACATAAAAATTAGATTTTTGAAAATTTTGAAGTTTTTATCTAAATGGGGGGTATATTGACTTTTGGGGCAATAATTCAAAAATGGGTAGAAATATTAACTTGGTAGAATATTATTTGATTGTAATGAATTATTTGATATCTCTAAATGTATAGAAGATATAATAAAATGTTATAATCGGATTATAGGGACCTTAAAACGCGCTTATCCACTAAAATCTGGATATGCGATTTTTAGCATGATTCCAATACCTCTCTTAGCGAGAAGTAAAAAGTAAACACCCGGTATATGTTACTATTATTAGTAAAATGGTTGATTATTATTATATATTTAACGAATGATTCTTTGAATACAAATGATTTTAAAAGTGTTACAACTAAAAGTATTTAGGTCTTCATTTCTTACTAAAACAATAGTTGGTACCAGTGATTGGTATTTGACCTCCAATCTAAACCGGAAATGGCGTCATCGCACCGGCAATTCAATTGTTTTGTTTGGATTAGTTGCAACTACACGTTTTTTTAAATAGATACAAAATTTGGATTAAGTTTTAGTAAAAATGAGACTTTTAATGTTGGAAAGATATATTATTATAGTTTTCTAAAGAAATGTAACTTTCTTTAGACTTGTTTTAACTTGTAAGGTCAATGACACGACCTACCTAAATTTGATGGTCAGCAATAATTTAAAATAAACTTTCTAAAGACGTAAATTATGTAATATATGTAACTTGACTTAGTTTTTGATCGAAAAAATAACTCGAAATTTATTGATATACAGTGTCTTAAAAATTCGTAACTAATTGTGTTTATCTTAGGCTTCAGGATTTATAAAAAAGATTATTTTTTAAATTTATCTGTAAATTATATAGAAAAAGTATTAATGCATACTTGTAGAAAATTCAATAATCTTTAATTTTTATAATGACATAAAATGCGAAAAAATGGCATTTAATGTTTTTTTTGAAGAAAAACCATTATGAGCTTCAAGTAAAGTGCCATTTCCGGTTATCCGATTTACACCAAAATCTAATGGCTTCTTTCCATGTTAGAATAGGATAGAAATACAAGGTTTCAGAATTTTCTGAATGATAGTATTTGAGTTAGAGCGTCCACAACATCCCTACACACACACACACACACACACACACACACACACACACACACACACACACACACACACACACACACACACACACACACACATACATACACACAGATACACATATACAGATACCATTGTGAAAATGTTAAAATTGGATTCTAGGGACCTTAAAACGTGGTCATTTACAAAAATCTCCATATGCGATTTTTAGCACGATCCCTACACCTCCCTTACCCTTGTTGACCGTATTTTATTTACTAACAAACGAAGAACAGTTAAGTGCACGATGTGAGAGTAGATGTGCAGTTGTTTTTTCGAGTCAAAGTTGTTTTGCACCACCGCCTACTTCATAAACAAGTATTTTCTTTTTTATTCGTTTCGTTTTATTTTTATGCTGTTGGTACGCTGAAACAGGTTTCGGTTTATATCTATGCAGTCTCTGATTTACTTTTTGATGCTTTACTTTTGTTTTTATTTTATTTGTTGCAGTTTCAAACTTTTTTTTTATATAATTTCAGTTGTCACATGAATTTGTGTTATGTTTACTTGAAGAGAAAATATCACTACTCGATTGAAGTCAATTTCTCTTAAGATATGCGATTCGAACTTGTTTGAACAAGGTACCTGTCGATGGCACGGCCTACCTAGACTTTCACTTATTTTTTCTTTCGCTCGATCTTCATTTATTTTTAAAGTTGTACCTTAAGTAAAAAAGCTTTAACTAAAAGTTTAGTGAAATAGTTTCAAAAAGTTCTGAATAAATTTTAGACAGTTGGGAATAAATTAAAATAGTTTTAGACAATTCTAAATAAATTTTAGACGGTTGAGAAGTATTTAAAATTGTTTCCAGTAATTCTGAATTAATTTTAGACCGGTAAGGACAATTTAAAATAGTTTCCGGCAAGTCTAAATAAATTTTAAACAGTTGAGAAGTATTTAAAATAGTTTCCGACAGTTCTGAATAAATTTTAAAACGTTAAGAACAATTTGAAATAGTTTCCGACAGTTCTGAACAAAGTTAAGACAGTTGAGAAGTATTTAAAATAGTTTCCGGCAGTTTTGAATAAATTTTAGACAGTTGGGGAATTATTTAAAATAGTTTCCGACAATTCTGAGTAAATTTTAGAGCGTTAAGAACAATTTAAAATAGTTTCCGGCAATTCTAAATAAATTTAAACAGTTCAGAAGTATTTAAAATAGTTTCCAGCCTTTTTAAATAAATTTTAAATAGTTGAGAAGTATTTAAAAAAATAGTTTTCAGTATTAGACAATTTATAATATTTTTCGGCAATTCTGAATAAATTTAAGACAGTTGGGAACAACTTAAAATAGTTTCCAATAATTCTAAATAAATTTAAGACAGTTGGGAACAACTTAAAATAGTTTCCGGCAATTCTGAATAAATTTTACACAGTTGAGAAGTATTTCAAATAGTTTCCGGCAGTTCTGAATAAATTGAATAAAAGTTAACAATCATTTAAAACAGTTTCCGGCAAAAATATGGTCAAAATTCCTCCAAATTCATACTCAGCCATGTTTCTTTGATATATAAACCAAATTTTATTAATTTATGTTGATTGGTTTAGGAGTTATTGAATAAAAGGTATAGGACCACCGCGGAAAGTAGTTTTGATAACATCAACTATAATTGTTCAATAACTTAAAAATCACTTCCGGTGGAAATATTTTGGATATAAATTATTATTTAGGGAGGTATTGTGCATGTGTATACCAGTTTTCATTTATAACTGTTGAGTGGCTTTTGAGTTATTAACAAAAATATAATTTTTTCCATTCAAAATTTACAAATTTGGTAATAATTTTTAAACCAATCAACCCAAATTTATAAAACTTTGTACACATATCAAAGGAACATGGCTGAGTATAAATCAATAAGGAAAATTGCGATGTTCACTTGTTTAATTCTTCATTTCACAAGTCTTGTCTGAACTCGTCTCCCCACTTACAAATAGCGGTATTTTCTTGTAGCAACCTGTTTCGTCTTTCCATCGTCGTTCAGTTGTTTCTTCAACTTCGACGCTCAAGTGTCACGGTCAGGTGTACCACCTGTACGGTACCACTGATTAATTCTATTATTGTATAAGAACCACTGGTTTAGTGTAATTTTAAATTGTGATTGTGGACCAAGAATGAAGCAATTTTGGATTATTTTGAGTGCCACTGGAACATATAGACGTGTGATGAATTTGTGAATTTGTTATAACAGTTGTTGAAGCACTGGTTTGCTGGAAATTTAAGGCAATTGTTGTTGAAAACATTTTGAGGATTGGTGGAAATAAATATAAATATTTGAGAGAAAAAATTGTGGGACCACTGGAATTGCAATAAATAAACAATTATTTGACATTTTGGGTGCCACTGGTGTAATACTTTACAATAAAATTTGGAAAATTATGAATTATTAAAATAAAAATTAACCCGGGCTTTGTACGTTTTAAAAATTAAATTATTGCTTTTGGTTAACTATTAACCGTTAATTAACCGGTTAATTTAAACCAGTAAAACCCGTTTAATAAAGGTTAATTTTGTTTTTGAACAATAATTCTTTTAAATAATATAAATAACATGTTTTATAAAAAGTAAACCGTGTTTTGAACGCCGGTTTAAAAAACATGTTTCTAAATGCGGTTTTCTAATAACCATTAATTACCCGGTTAATTTAACCCGTTTAAAACCCGCTTTAACAAATAAAAACTGTTTTATATATTACGATTTTAATAATTGGTTACGTATATATAATTTTAGACAGTTGCTAATAAATTAAAACAATTTTAGACAATTCTGAATATTTTTAGACATTTGGGAAGTATTGAAAACAGTTTTGGGCAATTTCATATAATTTTGGACAGTTAGGAAGTATTTGAAACAGTTTTAGACAATTCTGACTAATTTTAGACAGTTGGGTATAAAGTAAACCTATTTTAGACAATTCTAAATAATTTTAGACAGTAGGGAATTATTTAAAACAGTTTTTGGACAGTTCTGAATAATTTTAGACAGTTGAGAAGTATTTAAAATAGTTTCCGGCAGTTTTGAATAAATTTTAGACAGTTGGGGAGTATTTGAATCAGTTTTGGACTATTCCAAATAATTTTAAATTGAGAAGGAAGTATTTGAAATAGTTTTAAACAATTTTGAATAATTTTAGACAGTTGGGTATAAAGTAAACCTATTTTAGACAATTCTAAATAATTTTAGACATTAGGGAATTATTTAAAACAGTTTTTAGACAGTTTTGAATAATTTTAGACAGTTGGGAAGTATTTAAAACAGTTTTAGACAATTCTGAATAAATTTTAGACAGTTGGGAATAAATTAAAACAGTTTTAGACAATTCTGAATAATTTTAGAGTATTAGGTAGTATTTAAAATAGTTTTAGACAATTCCAAATAATTTTAGACAGTTGGGAATATATTAAAACAGTTTTAGACAATTCTGAATAATTTTAGACAGTTGGGAAGTATTTAAAACAGTTTTAGACAATTCTAAATAAATTTAGACAGTTGGGAAGTATTTGAGAACAGTTTTAGACAATTACAAATAATTTTAGACAGTTGGGAATAAATTAAAACAGTTTTAGACAATTCTTAATAATTTTAGACAGTTGGGAATAAATTAAAACAGTTTTAGACAATTCTGAATAAATTTAGAGTATTAGGAAGTATTTAAAATAGTTTTAGACAATTCCAAATAATTTTAGACTATTGGGAATATATTAAAACAGTTTTAGACAATTCTGAATAATTTTAGACAGTTGGGAAGTATTTAAAACAGTTTTGGACAATTTTAAATAATTTTAGACAGTTGGGAAGTATTTAAAACAGTTTTAGACAATTGTGAATAATTTTAGACAGTTCGGAACTATTTAAAACAGTTTTGGATAATTCTGACACAATTTTGGGTTAATAATAAAATTTTCTTCATCGAAATGTTTGTAAATATTAATATAATAAATAGTACATTTACTGTACCGTATTATTTACCTAAATAATATAATTATTACTAACGGAGCGAAACTAATTTGACCTACAATTTATAGTTAGTAGAGCATAATAAATGATAGTAGAATTTATTAAAAACAAAATATATTTAATAATTAACCATTTTAACGAGAATTTTCACAGTAACTTTTGGCATATATATTTTGCCGTCTGGTATATAATTTTAATTATTTTCGGACGCCGCTATTTTTAAATTTTAAAAACATAATTAAATACTAATTAAATAATTAACCTCAAGGCGTAAAGGTACATTTAAATACAGTGTATAACGTCATAATAATTTTACAATATTTTAAATAAGATGTATTTTTAAAAATGCCGTCAGCAAAATATAATATTGATAATAAACCAAAATCCAGTGTCTATCAAAAGTTTTGTACGTCCCCTAAAAGCTGGTTACATTCGAACAAAAGTTTTAAGACCACTGATGCTAAATATAATAATATTGCTGATAAGAAAGATCACACTTATGAAAATATTGAATTTGAAAATAATAAAAATGTAACTAACAAAGAATGTAAAACAAATGACAAATTAAAAACAATAATTCAAAATTTTGATAAAATTTTAAATGAGTTTAGTCCGGAAATTAAAAAACATCCTGTATTACAAAAATCTAAAACGTGCAGTATTATAGAATCGAAATGTATATTAAAAAAATCAAATTCAAACCCATTAGTACTCGATTCAGACAATAAAAGCAATTTAATAGACAATCAGTTGACAAAAAGTCTTTCCGACATGCATTCCAATTTAGAATTTGATAAATCTGCCCTTAAAATTAAAATACCAGTACCTCCTCCGCGAAAAAATGTTGTAAAATCAAATACTTTTACGAAAAAATGTCCTACAAATTTAAAAATACACCCTGAGGATCAAAATTCAAAACATTTACAACCTAGTGCACCCATTTCATCGCCAAACAAGGCAAAACCTATGAAGATGACATCAAAAAATAAATACATAACTGAAATTGATATAAATACCCCGGTAAACACCCCTCAGAAGAAGCTGTTAACCCCTAAAACAGACATACTTGCTATCAAAAATAAATTTGAACAAAATTCTCCGAAGAAGACGTCCACCAAAATGGACAAAAATGCTGGCAAATCACCAGAAAACACTAAAAATATACCAGAAATTGCTCAAAATACACAAAAAACACCTGGAGATGACAAAACTATGAAGAAGTGTAAATCACCAGGTAACAATAAATTCATTACTGAAATTGATATTTCTAACCCTTCAACTCCTGGGGCACTACAAAATTCTACAGGAAGTAGCAAACCTATGAAGATGATTTCCAGCAAACCGCAAAAATCTCCAGATAAATCACTCGGAAACAACAAATTCATAACAGAAATCGATATTTCTAACGCATCAACACCTGGGGCATTACAAAATCCTACAGGAAGTAACAAAACTATGAAGATGATTTCCAGTAAACCATATAAATCTTCAGATAAATCACTAGGAAACAACAAATTCATTACTGACATTGATATATGTAACCCCTTGTCACCTAGGGCATTACAAAATCCTTCTGGAAGTGAGAAAACCATGAAGATGCTTCCCAAAAAATGTACAAAAACAGTTGACTCTTCCCCAAAGCCAACTGCCATCCCTATGTCCTTGAATCGAATGGCAAAATCTAAAAGTTCTTGGGATGTCAGCTTGTCTTCAAAAAGTAAAATACCTGTTAGTAAAATCAATAAAAATTTAAGTCCAAGTACTCCAGACAATCTGAACAAACTTTTAGATTGTAATTTAGGATGTACAGAGGACTTAGCGTTAAAAAAACTTGAAGAAAAAATAGTTCTTCAACAACGAATGTTATTTGAAGACGACCATATCCCTATAAGACGATTTAAGTCAGTTGCTAACAATATAGGGGCTTCAAGTAAAAATAAATTACAGGATTTGAAAAAAATATCAGTCAAAAATGTTGTTGAAACATTTGAAACAAAAACAAATGCGAGAAAACTATCATCCCACACTTTTACAAAAATAGACGACAATTTTGCAAAGTTCAAACGCAAAACTGAGTCAAAATTCGGTTCAGAGTTACAGCAAATAAAAATGAATTTAAAAACTGCAAAAATCATCGATCCAGTGGCGTACGTCACATGTGAAACATTAAACCATGTCGATTATGAAAACATTGCTAACGCCCGAATAGAAAAAGTTTGCACGCCTCTGCACGAAAAAGAAGTGAAATTGGTAGACATAAAAAATGATTCTTTTTCAAAACTAAGTCAAAATATGAAATTAAAGTCTAAAGATTATAGTTCTGACTGCTCCGATGATTCTGGAAATATTTCAAATGATTTGGACTTAGAAATAGAAGAAAATTTAGTGATAAATGATAAAGCAACATCTTGTTATAAGGCTGTCGATATAGCCGTTGTAAAACCACAGCTTCGCAGTGAGGTAACTAAAAAATAGTTTAAACAATTCTGAATAAGTTTTAGACAATTTAAAATAGTTTTCGGCAATTCTGAATAAGTTTTAGACAATTAAAAATAGTTTTCGGCAATTCTGATTAAGTTTAAGATTGTTGAGAACAAATTGAAATAGTTTCCGGCAATTCTAAATAAATTTTAGGTTGACAAGTATTTAAAATAGTTTCCGCTAATTCTGAATAAATTTTAAACAGTTGAGTTTTTAAAGTAGTTTCCAGTAATTCTAAATAAATTAAGAACAATTTAAAGTGTTTCCGGCAATTTTGAGTAAATTTTAAACCGTTATGAACAATTTAAAATAGTTTCCGACAGTTTTGAACAAAATTTGGGCAATTGAGAAGTATTTTAAATAGTTTCCAGTAATTCTGAATAAATTTTAGACCGTTAAGATCAATTTAAAATAGTTTCCAACAGTTTTGAACAAAATTCAGACAATTAAGAAGTATTTAAAATAGTTTCCGGCAGTTTTGAATAAATTTAAAACAGTTAAGCAGTATTTAAAATAGTTTAGACAATTGAGATATATTTAAAATATTTTTCGCCAGTTTATAATAAATTTTAAACAGTTGAGAAGTATTTAAAATAGTTTCAGGCGATTCTGAATAAATTTTAGTCGGTTGAGAAGTATTTAAAATAGTTTCCAATAATTCTGAATAAATTTTAGAAAGTTGAGAATAATTTAAAATAGTTTCAGGCAATTCTAAATCAATTTTAGATCGTTGACAAATATTTAAAATAGTTTCCGGCAGTTTTGAATAAATTTTAGACAGTTGAGAATAATTTAAAATAGTTCCAGGCAATTCTAAATCAATTTTAGTTCGTTGACAAGTATTTAAAATAGTTTCCGGCAGTTTTGAATAAATTTTAGACAGTTGAGAAGTATTTAAAATATAGATTCAACCTTCCTGAATCGATTGGCGCAAATTTCAATCCAATATCGCTAACCGTGTCCGAGATATTTTCAATTTTACGAAAAAAGAATTGGGTAAAAATTTCCAGACGAAAAGGAAAGTAGTTTTGATAACATCAACTCTAATTGTCCAATAAATTAAAAACCATTTGTGGTGGTTTTATTAGTAGAACGGACGATAAAAGTCTGAATTAAGCATGAAATTCTCTTTCTTTTCATGCCACGCATGATTTTTTTACATCATCGGATCCCGAGTTACAGCCGTTTGAAGTTCTCACAAATGATTACTATTGTAATTATTTTTAGTGAACCAGTGACGGAAATTAATAATAATCAGGATAATAACAACGGTTGAACAATTTTTTTTACTAGATTTCCACAAACTAGTGTGAAGTATAAAAAATAATATTCCTCACACTTCACAGAAAACATCGGATCTCTCACTCTAACTAAGCAAGCATGCGCACTGCGCACATCAACAATGAAAATGGTCAATTGAGAACAGAGTGGAAGTGTTTGTGTTTGTGACGAATAATCAAAGTTTTTCTATTTATTTTATTACAATAAAGTTGTTTTGTTGTTTTAATAATTGTGAGTAGTCAGTTAATACATGATTGAGTTCAAATCTGAAAGAATTAAGCCGACATATTTAGCTAGTTTCGCTTCGAGATAATTCCCGCTTTCTAACCTAAAATTTTCGTATCTTGTTGCAGATTTTTCTGCGTCAACCAGCTCTTACAACTTTGGAATCTACTCGCGATCAACTTCTCCAGGGTCGTGTAACATCTCTTCAGGCCCATTGCCGAGGGTTTATCGCTCGAAAAGGGCTGCAACATCGAAGATTAGAAGATTTGGCTGTAAGATGTATTCAGAGAAACGTTCGAAGATTTATGGCCGTTCGAGATTGGCCTTGGTGGAGACTTCTAGTCAGGGTGACGCCGCTTTTGAACGTTTGTCGCGGAGAAGAAATGCTCAAATTGAAAACGGTGAGAAATATTTTTTTATGAGTAGGCCAATTTTTTTACCCTACAAAAGGTTGAGTAGACACGATTTTTTATTAGTTTCAGACGATTCTGAATAAATTTTAGACATTTTGAAATAGTTTTCGGCAATTCTGAATAAGTTTAAGACAGTTGGGAACAAATTAAAATAGTTTCCGACAATTCTGAATAAATTTTAGACAGTTGGGAAGTATTTAAAATAGTTTTCGGCAGTTCTGAATAAATTTTAGACCGTTAAGAACAATTTAAAATAATTTTCCGATAGTTTGAGCAAAATTTGGACAATTGAGAAATATTTAAAATAGTTTTCGGCAGTTCTGAATAAATTTTAGACAGTTGATAAGTATTTAAAATAATCTCCAATTCTGAACAAGTTTTAGACAATTTAAAATAGTTACCGGTAATTCTGAATAAATTTTAGACCGTTAAGAACAATTTAAAATAATTTTTCGATAGTTTTGAACAAAATTTGAACAATTGAGAAATATTTAAAATAGTTTTCGGCAGTTCTCAATAAATTTTAGACAGTTGAGAAGTATTTAAAATAGTCTCCAATTCTGAACAAGTTTTAGACAATTTAAAATAGTTACCGGTAATTCTGAATAAATTTTAGACCGTTAAGAACAAATTAAAATAATTTCCGATAGTTTTGAACAAAATTTGGACAATTGAAAAATATTTAAAATAGTTTCCGGCAGTTCTGAATAAATTTTAGACAGTTTGGAAGTAATAGTTTTCGGCAGTTCTGAATAAATTTTAGATCGTTAAGAACTATTTAAAATAATTTTCCGATAGTTTTGAGCAAAATTTGGACAATTGAGAAATATTTAAAATAGTTTTCGGCGGTTCTGAATAAATTTTAGACAGTTGAGAAGTATTTAAAATAGTCTCCAATTCTGAACAAGTTTTAGACAATTTAAAATAGTTTCTGGTAATTCTGAATAAATTTTAGACCGTTAAGAACAATTTAAAATAATTTTCCAATAGTTTGAGCAAAATTTGGACAATTGAGAAATATTTAAAATAGTTTCCGGCAGTTCTGAATAAATTTTAGACCGTTAAGAACAATTTAAAATAATTTTCCGATAGTTTTGAGCAAAATTTGGACAGTTGAGAAATATTTAAAATAGTTTTCGGCAGTTTTGAATAAATTTTAGACAGTTGAGAAGTATTTAAAATAGTCTCCAATTCTGAACAAATTTTAGACATTTTAAAATAGTTTCTGGTAATTCTGAATAAATTTTAGACCGTTAAGAACAATTTAAAATAATTTCCAATAGTTTTGAACAAAATTTGGACATTTGAAAAATATTTAAAATAGTTTCCTGCAGTTCTGAATAAATTTTAGACAGTTGAGAAGATTTTAAATAGTTTCCGGCAATTCTGAATAAATTTTATACAATTTAAAATAGTTTCCGGTAATTCTGAATAAATTTTAGAGAGTTGAGAAGGATTTAAAATAGTTTCCGGCAATTCTGAAAAATTTTTAGACCGTTAAGAACAATTTAAAATAGTTTCCCACAGTTTTGAACAAAGTTTAGACAATTGACAATTATTTAAAATAGTTTCCGGCAGTTTTAAATAAATTTTATACAACTGAGAAGTATTTAAAATAGTTTCTAGTAATTCTGAAAAAAATTTAGACCCTTAAGATCATTTTAAAAATAGTTTCTGGCATTTTTCTGATAATTCTGAACAAAATTTGGATAGATAAGAAGTATTTAAAATATAGATTCAATCTTCGTGAATAGATTGGCGCAAATTTCAACCCGATATCTCTAACCGTGTCCGAGATATTTTTACAAAAAATGAATTCTGTAAAATTTTCAGACAAAAAGGAAAGTAGTTTTGATAACATCAACTCTGATTGTTCAATAAATTAAAAATCAATTCTGAACAAGTTTTAGACAATTTAAAATAGTTTCCGGCAATTTTGAATAAGTTTTATACAATTTAAAAGTTTCTGGCAATTCTGAATAAATTTTAGACAGTTTTGAACAAAATTTGGACAATTGAGAAATATTAAAAATAATTTCCGGCAATACTGAATAAATTTTAGACAGTTTAAAATAGTTTCCGGCAGTTCTGAGTAAATTTTAGGCTGTTAAGAACAATTTAAAATAGTTTCCGATAGTTTTGAACAAAATTTAGATAATTGAGCACTATTTAAAATAGTTTCCGGCAATTCTGAATAGATTTTAGACAATTTAAAATAGTTTTCGGTAATTCTGAATAAGTTTAAGACGGTTGAGAACAATTTGAAATAGTTTCAGGTAATTCCGAATAAATTTAAGACAGTTGGGAACAAATTAAAATAGTTTTCTGCAATTTTGAATAAATTTTAAACATTTGAGAAGTATTTAAAATGGTTTCCGGCAATACTGAATAAATTTTAGATAGTTGAGAAGTATTTAAAATAGTTTCCGGCAGTTCTAAGTAAATTTTAGGCTGTTAAGAACAATTTCAAATAGTTTCCGGTAGTTTTGAACAAAATTTAGGTAATTGAGAACTATTTAAAATAGTTTCCGGTAATTCTGAATAGATTTTAGACAATTTAAAATAGTTTTCGGTAATTCTGAATAAGTTTAAGACGGTTGAGAACAATTTGAAATAGTTTCAGGTAATTCCGAATAAATTTAAGACAGTTGGGAACAAATTAAAATAGTTTTCTGCAATTTTGAATAAATTTTAAACATTTGAGAAGTATTTAAAATGGTTTCCGGCAATACTGAATAAATTTTAGATAGTTGAGAAGTATTTAAAATAGTTTCCGGCAGTTCTAAGTAAATTTTAGGCTGTTAAGAACAATTTCAAATAGTTTCCGGTAGTTTTGAACAAAATTTAGGTAATTGAGAACTATTTAAAATAGTTTCCGGTAATTCTGAATAGATTTTAGACAATTTAAAATAGTTTTCGGTAATTCTGAATAAGTTTAAGACGGTTAAGAATAATTTGAAATAGTTTCAAGTAATTCTGAATAAATTTAAGACAATTGGGATCAAATTAAAATAGTTTCCTGCAATTTTGAATAAATTTTAGACAGTTGAGAAGTATTTAAAATAGTTTCCGGCAGTTCTGAATAAATTTTAGGCTGTTAAGAACAATTTCAAATAGTTTCCGATAGCTTTGAACAAAATTTAGATAATTGAGAACTATTTAAAATAGTTTCCGGCAATTCTGAATAGATTTTAGACAATTTCAAATAGTTTTCGGTTATTCTGAATAAGTTTAAGACGGGAACAAATTAAAATTTTATAAATTACAAATACAAAATAAAGATAGAAGTCTTACACATTTTTTTGTTTTTTCAGGAGGAACTTGAAACGCTGAAACTGAAACTTGAGAAACTGGAACAAGAAAGAAATAATTTGAAGCACGACAACGATAAATTAGAAGCCAAGGTCAGTGAATTTTCCATTTATTTATTTATTTATTATTTACAAGATATTCGTTATCGTTGTTTGTTCTGAGACAGAACAAATGAAAAATATACAGGCATTTACGAAAATTCTACCGATGAACTGTTACCGGTATATATCGGTAAACAGCTGTTCATCAGGTTACAGCTACCGGGTAGATATTTTAAGAACGCAAGTGATAAACAGGTAGATTTATAACCTATGAAAAGCAGTTCAAAGATGAAACAAATTTGAAATTTGATGTAGTTAAACGTTATCTCGTCTCGTCTTCTGTATTAACATAATTAACTTTTGAAACCTAGCTCTGATGCTCCGATACCATCTTCGGTGGCATCCCTACCTATTTTTGAGGTTAGATTCTTCCGGCTGAATTACTCGATCCACAAATCATGGATGTGGTGTGATACGGTACAATTTTCGAACACGGTAACAATTAACCACTTGTGTTTTCGAACGCAGTCGGTAAGTGCGGTATCTATACCCAAATCATTCAAGCAGCCAATGCACGTCATCACTTGGTGTAAAAACCTTAAGGCATTAAAATCACTAATAGTGAAAAATGAAATAAAATTTCAATCATTTTTAACCGTCAAAAAGTGTATAGCCTTATATAATTATTATTAAGATGAATAGTACAGTTCATTACTTATCGTATATGACATGAATAATATATAAATAATGTACATCAACGTCATATTATTCGTTTAATTGTTGCTATAGTTGGCAACATTGATAATTTGTATGTTCATACTGTCAAAGTTATTATTTGAAAAATATTTGTATCGTGTTTGAAACATTTTTGTGCGTTGTAAAGGCCTATTTATTATAAAGTAATGTTAAACGCAACGTGACCGTTAACGCAAACACAAAATCTGTGAATCTGCCAAAGGTAGCACTTCTAATCAATCAGAAGAATTCGGTATATTTCTTTGAAATTCGGCTCACTTTTATTTATTGCCTTTATATGGCATACATAAGTATAAATAAGGTTAGTATTATAAAATAATTTAAATAGAAATGGACAGTGACGAAAATATAGTATTTATTTTGTAGATGTGACAGTTCATGACCATGTCGATAATATAGATTACAATCTGTATAACTCTTTTCATAAAGATTCTAAAACCTCTGCAAACGTACCAGTACTTGACGTCACACATCTAGTTACTTTTATTCAATTTTTATTAATAATTTGGTTATACCGGTAGAATTTCGTAAATGCTTGTTGATTTTAAAATCGCTCATCTTTACGGCTTTCCCTGTATATAAACGGAAATGTATTATTCTGTTAAGTTTTAAAAAAGTTCAACAATTAATTTCTTAATTTAAAGTAGTTGTTAGGCGCCAAATAATTCTTTGGCAGATAGTTGGCCGTGCATTTGACATCCGATACTTTCTCCAATTGTTATGTAATGTCAGTGCTTGCCAAAATGTTTTTTTAACGGCCGTGAACATGGACTTCTTTAAAAACACCGGATATATAAAAATAAATCATGTTATGTCCATCAGCAATATTGGTCAGGCGACTATTTTTATCGAACTATACAGGAATGTGAAACAGAAAGTAATAATCTTTAATTTTTATAATAACATAAATTGCGAAAAATAGTTATTTACATTCGAGTGCGTGTAAGTTGTATTTTACAGAGCGACAGCTTTGTTTAAGCCACAAGCCCTTAAGGCGAGTGTCTTATTAGCTGGAGCGCTGTAAAATACTTCACGCACGAGAATTGTATCAAATTTTTTGGCCGACGATAATGAAAATCACTTTTTTTAATGAGATAGGTTGTACTTCTGAAAAGGGTTAGTTTAAAATATTGGGGTTAAGTCAATTTCCAAATTTGATTTTACTTACCTTTATTAGAGTATTTCTTCTAGCGAAAATTTATTTGTAATAATAGACGTTGTTTATGACTGATAATATATTTATTTGCTCATGTTTTCTTCGTAATAAATAATAGGTAGGTGTCGATATTTGACATTTCAGCAATGTTCGTATCGCGTATTTGACAGGTATATCGATCGGTGACTATGTCGGTAACGGCGGATTTTTACAATAATGCCAGATGTCGCTGCCGTGATTTTGGTTTATATAAATTAGTTTTAAATATAGGAAATGTTAAAGTAAAAAAATAACTTAAGTAGGTAGTATTTTTTACATGAACTTTATTATAGTAAAGATGATTTCTTTTCTAAATGCCCATAAACGTCCAGTGTATTTTGATTATTTTACCGCATATTTAGACAAGTTACAACACAGTACGCGTAAAATGTAGGTTACACTTGCTGTGTATACAATTGTAAAGTTCCCATTACACTTCAGGAGGGCAAAAATATATTTAACTGTAGTTTTCGAAGAAAACCTATTTTAAGCGTCAAGTAAAGTGCCACTTCCGGTTATCCGATTTACACCAAAATCTAATGGCTTCTTTTCATATTAGAATAAAGTAGAAATACAGGGTTTTAGAATTTTCTGAATGATAGTATTTGAGTTAGAGCGTTGACGAAATCCATACACACACACACACACACACACACACACACACACACACACATACATACATACATACATACATACAGACATCATCGTGAAAATGTTAAAATTGGATTCTAGGGACCTTAAAACGTGGTCATTTACCAAAATCTCTATATGCGATTTTTAGCACGATCCCTATACCTCCCTTATCAAGGGTAGCGGGAGGTAAAAATCTGTTGTGACCAGCACAAGACCTCTCGCCATTTCCATTTTATTTTATATAAGTATTGAATTGCAATTCACTATCGAACCGTCGTTTTATAACAAAAAAATTACAGAACTTTACCCAAATATTGTTTTTTATTGTATTTAACATGTCTTCTGCACACATATAATTCTAATTATATCTATTTTTCATTGTATGAGGTAGTTCCTAAATGTCAAAGATTCTTCCAATTCATTAACAAGATTAGCGGTATTTCTGATGGATATATGCATTTTACCTACAATTTTAAATATTTAATTAATAAAACAATAAGAAAGATTAAATGTACTTCCCAGAATGTCATTAAAGCTGTTGACTTTTGACACTGACATCTATCATTTACAAACTGTTATAAACATTTGAATTTGTCAACTGGTTTCCTTAGTGCCTTGGCCTCTGCGATTAGTTTACTTTATAAATTATAGTGTCTTTATCTCTAAATCTATACAAGATATAATAAAAATTTCAAATGTATCAGATGTAGAATTTTATGTTCTTCAATAATAGTAATAACAGAAATTTCCAAAAAATTATATTTAGAAGATTTTTTTAAAGAAACTATTACTTTCGGTTGTCCAATTGTTACCAAAATCTAATCAGCTCTTCCCAGGAATGTCAGATTGAGGAAACTGCAGTTAAATATTTTTTAAGTCTTATAGTATTTGAGAAAACGTGGTTCCAACACATACACACACACACACATACACACATACAGACATCATCGTGAAAATGTTAAAATCAGATTCTAGGGACTTTAAAACGAGGTCATTTACTAAAATCTCGACATGCGATTTTTAGCACGATCCCTATACCTCCCTTACCAAGAGTAGCGGGAGGTAATTTTTCTCAAAATTTTGTTCCGTTTAGTTTATATATAACCAAAATTACATTTCCTTGTGTATACGGACAATTTGTTTTCGAATTCAGAGCAAATTTTATTGCAGTCGATTTAAATTTAAAGTTTCGACATTCATGTTTTTAAAGTGCAAATCAAATAAGATAAATAAGATGAATAGAAAAAATATTTGGCCGAGTTCCATAGAGAACATATCTATTTCTGTAAAACGCTGGGTGGACACAGAGGCGTATTCAGGATTCATTCAACATTTACCAAGTGAAAAATTTTAGCTTTTGGTCGTGGCGTGGATCGGCGAGGGCCATCATCTTGAATCAAAGGTGTAAAAATCTATTGTGGCCAGCACAAGACCTCTCGCCATTTCCATATTAGGCTATATAAGTATTGTATTGCACTTTGCTATCGAACCGTCGTTTTATAACAAATTATTACAGAACTTTACCCAAATATTGTTTTTTATTGTATTTAACATGTCTTCTGCATATCTATTTTTCATTGTATGAGGAAGTTCCTAAATGTCACAGATTCTTCCAATTCATTAACCAGATTGGCGGTATTTCTGATGGATATATGCATTTTACCACAATTTTACCTATAATTTCAAATATTTAATTAATAAAACAATAAGAAAGATTAAATTTACCAGAAAAAGCTATCAAATTGTCACTAAAACTGTTGATATTTGACAATGACATGTGTCATTTACAAACTATGTTATAAACATTGGAATTTGTCAACTGGTTTCCTTAGTGCCTTAGCCTCTACGATTAGTTTACTCTATAAATTATAGTCTTTATCTCTAAATCTATACAAGATATAATACAATTTTTAAGTGTATTAGATGGAGAATTTTATGTTCTTCAATATTTAATAAAAAAAACTCCCAAAAAATTATATTTAGAAGAATTTTTCTAAGAAACTACTACTTCCGGTTGTTCAATTGTTACCAAAACCTTTTCAGCTCTTCCCAGGAATGTCAGATTGAGGAAACTGCAGTTAAATATTTTTTAAGTCTTATAGTTTTTGAGGAATCGTGTCTACAATGTTTATAACATGGCACATGTCAGTTTTAGTGACATTCTGATAGCTTTTTCTGGGAAGTATATTTAACTTTTCTTATTGTTTTATTAATTAAATATTTGAAATTATAGGTAAAATACATATATACATCAGAAATACCGCCAATCTGGTTAATGAATTGGAAGAATCTCTGACATTTAGAAACTTTCTCATACAATGAAAAATATATATAATTAGAATTATATGTGTGCAGAAGACATGTTAAATACAATAAAAAACAATATTTGGGTAAAGTTCTGTAATATTTTGTTATAAAACGACGGTTCGAAAGCGAAGTGCAATACAATACTTATATATCTTAATATGGAAATGGCGAGAGGTCTTGTGCTGGCCACAACAGATTTTTTTTTTTTAAAACAGTGGGCCATATCAAAATTTTGCAATAATACAAAATTAAAGCTAATGACTTTTTGTACAAAAAAGGTTCCTTATAGTTTTACCTGTCGCTAAGAGAGATATTGGATTCATGATAAAAATCGCATATCCAGATTTTAGTGAATATGTACGTTTTTAGGTCACTAGAATCCGATTTTAACATTTTTCCGCAATCTGACATATATGAGAAGAGCTGAAACTGAACAACCGCAAGTTTATTTTTTCAAAATTTTTGTTATTACAAATATTGAGTATAAAATTTTACATTCAATACATTTAAATTTTTTATTATATCTTCTATAGATTTAGAGATAAAGAAAATATAATGCGTAGAATAATATGTTGCAATAAATCGCACAATCCAGACGACACCAAGGAAACCAGTTGTCAAATTTAAATGTTTGTAATTGACAGATAAATGTCAGTGTCAAAAATCAACAGTTTTAGTGTTCAATTCGATGTATTTGTACAAATCCTTGAAAAAGATTTTATATATCCTTTAATAATTATAACACGAACACATACTATTTTTTACAAGTTCCTTTGAAAAGATTCTATAAATCCACTAAAATTATATATATATTTATTCCACTCATTCTTGTCCAACGCATCTTCTTCACACAGTTCTTCGTCTGACAAATCTGCTTCACAGTCCTTCCATTTTCTCTGTAGCCTTCCTCGTATTTCCGGCGTTGAAAGTTCCAATCTTGAGGCGAGGCTGCAACTGCAAGTCACTTGCGAGGGACACTCTGTCACTTATATCACTTTCTGGTTTTGCACTTGACACTGACATCTGTCAATTAGAATTTGTTGAATATATCAGCTGTTTCCATGATTACAGCAAAGCTGGCTGATATTTAAAGGCTAATCTATTTATAATTCTATAACTCTATATCTAATTAATATGAAGAAAAATGTATAATCAAACCGTATAGAGAAGAAGATATTCTTTCATATTGATAATCACATAAAATGTCGAAAAATTATATTTAACAGCGTTTTTTCAAGAAAAACTGTTAAGAACTTCAAATAAGGGTACTTCCGGTGGATCAATTATAACCAAAATCTAATCAGCTCTTCATATGGATGTAAAGAAGAGGAATACGAAAGAATTATAATTTTTAGAATTGTAGTATTGGAGTTATACATACAGACATCATCGTAAATCTAGTAAAATCGTATTCTGGGGGCCCTAAAACGTGCTTATTCATTAAAAACTCAGCGAATTTTTTGACCAAAGACAATACCTTCCTTACCTAAAGGTAACGGAAGGTAAAAATCTGATGTGGCCAACACAAAACCTCCCGCTATTTAATTTTTATTAATTTAAATACATACCTACCTACTAACGCTGCAAACTGTTCCATTGCAGAAAACTATTGCTTTATTTACTATTTTCTTTTTAAAATGTCACTATTATTAATTTGAAGTGATTAGTTTTTTGACAGTGACATTTACTGTCAGTTACATTCATTTGAAATATGAACTGTGTAACAAAGGAATAGTGTTTATCTTAGGCTTCGGGACTAATAAAAAAAAATTATTGTCAAATTTATCTGTAAAATATATAGAAAAAATATTAATGTATTCCTGTAGAAAATTCAATAATCTTTAATTTTCATAAGACATAAAATGCGAAAAAATGGCATTTAATGGTATTTTTTGAAGAAAAACCATTATGAGCTTCAGGTAAAGTACCATTTCCGGTTATCCGATTTACAGCAAAATCTAATGGCTTCTTTTCATATTAGAATAGGATAGAAATACAAGGTTTCAGAATTTTCTGAATGATAGTATTTGAGTTAGAGCGAAGACAAAATTCATACACATACAGACATCATCGAGAAAATGTTAAAATTGGATTCTAGGGACCTTAAAACGTGGTCATTTACTAAAATCTCGATATGTGATTTTTAGCACGATCCCTATACCTCCCTTACCAAGGGTAGCGGGAGGTAAAAAACGCCTTATCCATAATATATAGTGCATCTCATTTCCTGATGATGATTTTAATGCATTAGGCCACTTTTAACTTTGTTCTATATTTAAAGACCCGTCTAGTGAACGTCTATGAATAACAAACTTTAGTTTACTGCCGAACTCCTGCTCAGAAACATTAAATTGCACTACGCTCAAAAAAAAATTCATAAAGTTCAAAAAGTGTAGATTTGGTTCATGGTTTAATATATAAAAGTGCAATAATTTCAATAAAAAGTGTAGAAAGTGTAATAAGTTTAAAAGAGTTCAAATAATAAAGTGCATTTATTGAAATAATAATAATTATTATTATTTATTAAAAAATATAAATATTGTTTATTAATAATAACATTTTCGCTATTACTCATGTAATTGTAGTTTATATTACGCAATAATCTAGTGCGAAATACTAGCAAGGTGGTTTTCTAAAAATAATTCGAACCGTATTATTCATGTTTTTCGTGTATTCCAGAATATTGTATACAGATCCGTTTTTAAATGCATTTTAGATAGTTGGGAAATATTTAAAACAGTTTTGTACAATTCTGAATAATTTTAGACAGTTGGGAAGTATTTAAGACAGTTTTAGATAGTTCTGAATAAATTTTAGACAGTTGGGAATAAATTAAAACTGTTTTGGACAAATCTAAATAATTTTAAACAGTTGGAAATTATTTAAAACAGTTTTGGACAATTCTGAATAATTTTAGACAGTTGGGAATAAATTAAAACAGTTTTGGACAAATCTAAATAATTTTAGACAGTTGGGAAGTATTTAAACTAGTTTCAGAGAGTTCTAAATAAATTTTAAACAGTTGGGAATAAATTAAAACAGTTTTGGACAATTCTGATTAATTCTAGACAGTTGGGAAGTATTTAAACTAGTTTCAGAGAGTTCTCAATAAATTTTAGACAATTGGGAATAAATTAAAACAGTTTTGGACAATTCTGATTAATTTTAGATAGTTGGGAAATATTTAAAATAGTTTCCCACATTTCTAAATAAATTTTAGAGAGTTGGGAAGTATTTAAAACAGTTTTGGATAATTCTGATTAATTTTAAACAGTTGGGAAGTATTTAAAATTGTTTTGGATAATTCTGGAAAAATTTAAGACAGTTGGGAACGATTTAAAACAGTTTTAGACTATTCTGAATAATTTTAGACAGTTGGGTAGTATTTAAAACAGTTTTAGATAATTCTAAATAAATTTAGACAATTCGGAATAAATTAAAACAGTTTTGGAAAAATCTAAATAATTTTAGATAGTTGGGAAGTATTTAAAATAGTTTCCGGCTTTTCCAAATAAATTTTAGAGAGTTGGGAAGTATTTAAAACAGTTTTGGATATTTCTGATTAATTTTAGACGGTTGGGAAGTATTTAAACTAGTTTCAGAGAGTTCTCAATAAATTTTAGACAATTGGGAATAAATTAAAACAGTTTTGGACAATTCTGATTAATTTTAGACAGTTGGGAAGTATTTAAAATAGTTTCCGGCTTTTCTAAATAAATTTTAGAGAGTTGGGAAGTATTTACAACAGTTTTGGATAATTCTGATTAATTTTAGACAGTTGGGAAGTATTTAAAATTGTTTTGGATAATTCTGGAAAAATTTAAGACAGTTGGGAACGATTTAAAACAGTTTTAGACTATTCTGAATAATTTTAGAGAGTTGGGAAGTATTAGAAATACTTTTGGACAATTCTGAATAAATTTAAGACAGTTGGGAAGTATTTAAATCAATTTTAGACAGTTCTGAATAATTTTAGACAATTGGGAATAAATTGAGACAGTTTTACATCTTTCTAAATCAATTTTAGACAGTTAAGAAGTATTTAAAATAATTTCAGAGAGTTCGAAATAAATTTTAGAGTTGGGAATAAATTAAAACAGTTTTAAAGAATTTTAAATTATTTTAGACAGTTAGGAAGTATTTAAAACAGTTTTGGACAATTCTGAATAAATTTAAGACAGTTGGAAAGTATTTAAAAAAATTTTGAACAATTCTAAATAACAGGGAAATATTTAAAATAGTTTCAGAAAGTTCTGAATAAATATTAGACAGTTGGGAATAAATAAAACAGTTTTGGGCAATTCTAAATAACTTTAGACAGTTGGGAATAAATTAAAACAGTTTTGGGCAATTCTGAATAAATTTTAGACAGTTAGGAAGTATTTGAAACAGTTTTGGACAATTCTAAATAATTTTAGATAGTTGGGAAGTATTTAAAATAGTTTCCGGCTTTTCTAAATAAATTTTAGAGAATTGGGAAATATTTAAAACAGTTTTGGGCAATTCTGAATAAATTTTAGAAAGTTTTGGACAATTCTAAATAATTTTAGATAGTTGAGAAGTATTTAATAGTTTCCGGCATTTCTAAGTAATTTTTAGAGAGTGGGAAATATTTAAAATAGTTTTGAACAATTCTGAACAAATTTTAGAGAATTATGGACAATTTTAAATAAATTTAAGACAGTTGAGAAGTATTTAAATTATTTAAAATAGTTTCCGGCATTTATAAATAAATTTTAGTGAGTTGGGAAATATTTAAAACAGTTTTGGGCAATTCTGAATAAATTTTAGATAATTGGGAATAAATAAAAAAGTTTTGGACAATTCTAAATAATTGTCGACAGTTGGGAAGTATTTAAAATAGTTTTAGGCAATTCTGAATAAATTTTAGACAGTTGGGAATAAATTAAAAAAGTTTTGGACAATTCTAAATAATTGTCGACAGTTGGGAAGTATTTAAAATAGTTTTAGACAATTCTGAATAAATTTTAGACAATTGGTAATAAATTAAAACTGTTTTGGACAATACTAAATAATTTTATTAATTGGGAAGTATCTAAAACAGTTTTGGACAATTCTGTATAATTTTAGACAACATTTAAAATTAAATAATTTCTATAAATAAGTCGAAACATATTGTTCATGTTTTTCGTGTATTCCAGAATATTTGTACACATCTGTTTTTAAATATATTTTAGTTGGCAATTCTTCAAATTTGTGTAATTTATAAAACGAAATAAAATATTTAAGTAATAATTTAAAATGTTAATAAACAATATAAAAAGTGGAAACTACATTTAAACCATACAATACAAAATGCCATTTTTAAGTAATTTCTCTTCTTCATCATCATCCCTTCTTTCCCCCACTTCTACCCCCACTCCTCCCGTTACCCCCCACTCCAAATGCCAAACCACCAATCGCGCCATTTCGCCGGCCAACCATTCGGCGTTGCCAGACCCTTCATCTCGACCGCCTAACAAATGGTACACTTGATCGCCTTGCAAATGGCACGAATGGTATGTATGGTAGCCATGGCATGAATATGCTGGGCGTACCTGGTGCATATGGCACGTATGGTACAAGTGATGCCATAATAAATGGAAGAAAAGGTTTTCAGCAAAAGCCGCTGAAAAGTTTGGTTTATAATAATGGGCATATGAGCGGTATTGTTAGCCGAAGCCCAAGTCCAAGCCCTTCTATTTCTATTAGGTTGGTATTGGCATATAAGTTAGCGGTAGTCCCAAAAGTACTCGATCTAAAAAAGTATCTGACCTTCCTTTATATTTTCCCGCTGCTGTTATTCTGCGTCATCGGGCTGGTGGCATCTTTCGAAGTAGTCGCCATTTGATTGAAGAATACGTTTCCAACAGCCTTTCTACTTTTGAAAGCAGTCTTGGAACTCGTTTTTTGGTATTGCCTTTAGAGCATTCGTCTTATTAGTTTCGACTGTGTTTTTGTCGTCGAATCGGTGTCCTTTGAGCGACATTTTTAATCTTGGGAACAGCCAAAAGTCGATGGGTCACTTGTGTTGTGACGAGCAGTTTGCTGTAATGAAAGGTGAGTGATTAGGCTCACAGTCATTCTAATTATTGTACAGGTATGACGATTGAGAGCAAATCAACAGATGCTTGATTGATATGCTTATACACTGTTTGTGTATTTGATATGCATGGTATACGAGGTCTGTCCGAAAAGTATCTGACCTTTATATTTCCCCGCTGCTGTTATTCTGCGTAATCGGGCTGGTGGCATCCTTCGAAGTAGTCCCTATTTGATTGAAGAATACGCTTCCAACGGCCTTTCTGCTTTTGGAAGCAGTCTTGGAACTCGTTTTTTGGTATTGCCTTTAGAGCATTCGTCGTATTAGTTTCGACTGTTTCTTTGTCGTCGAATCGGTGTCCTTTGAGCGACAGTTTTAATCTTGGGAACAGCCAAAAGTCGATTATTATTGTCCTGAGCGATTTCAAGGCGAAGATTTTTCTGCTCCACCGTTAGCAATTTCGAAATGAATTTCGCAAATTTTCAGTTAAAATCTGCCAAACACTAGTTTTCGATATTCCCAGATCATATTCTAGTTCTCGCACAGTCAATCGACGATCTTCATTGATCACAAGTTGCACACGTTCGATATTTTTGTCGTCGAAGGCCGCCCAGAACGTGGGTTACTATCAACAGATGTGCGGCCATCTTTGAACCGTTTATACCAGTCTTTTATTTGTGTTTTGCTCATACACTCGTCCCCAAATGCCGTCTTCATCATTTCGATGGTCTTCACACAACTCTTTTCGAGTTTTAAGCAAAATTTAATGCAAATTCGTTGTTCCGATCTTTCCGTCATTTTTTACAATAGCAAAATGCGACAAACGTAAAAAACACTTTGTAAACAAACGCATGCTGCACGTAAACTAAGGCGATCCGACCAAAACTGCGGCATCTAGGGAATTCGTGAAGCTTTACAGTTGACACTCGTACCCGGCAGAGGGCGCTAAAATTGTCAGGCGCGAAGGTATGAAAGAAGGTCGGATACTTTTCTAAATAGATTTTAGACAGTTGAGAAGTATTTAAAATAGTTTCCGATAATTCTAAATAACTTTTACATAGTTGAGAAGTATTTAAAATAGTTTTCGGTAATTCTAAATATATTTTAGACAGTTGAGAACTGTTTAAAATAGTTTCCGGTAGTTCTGAATAAATTTTAGACAGTTGAGAATAATTTAAGATAGTTTCCGGTAATTCTAAATAAATTCCAGACAGTTGAGAAGTATTTAAAATAGTTTCCGGCAGTTCTGAATAAATTTTAGACTGTTGAGCATAATTTAAAATAGTTTCCGGCAATTCTAAATAAATTTTAGACAGTTGGGAAGTATTTAAAATAGTTTCCGGCAGTTCTGAATAAATTTTAGACTGTTGAGCATAATTTAAAATAGTTTCCGGCAATTCTAAATAAATTTTAGACAGTTGGGAAGTATTTAAAATAGTTTCCGGCAGTTCTGAATAAATTTTAGACAGTTAAGAATAATTTAAAATAGTTTTCGGTAGTTCTAAATAAATTTCAGACAGTTGAGAACTACTCAAAATAGTTTCCGGTAATTCTAAATAAATTTTAGATAGTTGAGAAGTATATAAAATAGTTTTCGGTAATTCTAAATAAATTTTAGATAGTTGAGAAGTATTTAAAATAGTTTTCGGTAATTCTAAATAAATTTTAGACAGTTGAGAAGTATTTAAAATAGTTTCCGGCAGTTCTGAATAAATTTTCGACAGTTGAGAATAATTTAAAATAGTTTCCGGCAATTCTAAATAAATTTTAGATAGTTGAGAAGTATTTAAAATAGTTTTCGGTAATTCTAAATAAATTTTAGACAGTTGAGAAGTATTTAAAATAGTTTCCGGCAGTTCTGAATAAATTTTCGACAGTTGAGAATAATTTAAAATAGTTTCCGGCAATTCCAAATAAATTTTAGATAGTTGAGAAGTATTTTAAATAGTTTTCGGTAATTCTAAATAAATTTTAGACAGTTGAGAAGTATTTAAAATAGTTTCCGGCAGTTCTGAATAAATTTTAGACTGTTGAGCAAAATTTAAAATAGTTTCCGGCAATTCTAAATAAATTTTAGATAGTTGAGAAGTATTTAAAATAGTTTCCGGCTGTTCTAAATAAATTTTAGACAGTTGAGAATAATTTAAAGTAGTTTCCGGTAATTCTTAATAAATTTTAGATAGTTGAGAAGTATTTAAAATAGTTTTCGGTAATTCTAAATAAATTTTAGACAGTTGAGAACTATTTAAAATAGTTTCCGGCAGTTCTGAATAAATTTTAGACAGTTGAGAATACTTTGAAATAGTTTCCGGCAAAATACCTGCAAGGTAATTATTTTCAAAGAACAATGCCATCTTTACGTCAGGTCTGGTACTTTTGGGACTATTCTCGTAGAAACATAGAGCCAACTTCGTTTTTTTTTTCAACCATTTTGAAATCTCCCGCCCTTTTAGATCATCAACAAGATCGCCAACCCCACGCCGAGTATTCCCCCAGTATACTCCACCACCTTCAAACCTAACTTCAGAGTTATCTGGCAAGGAACAGTCTCCCGTTATCTTCGACGCTAACTTAACATTTGTTATCGGATGTAAGGCACCCGTACGTCAAAATTTCAAACCAACCGCTGCACATTTAGAAAGAAACACAGCTTCAAATGTCCTAACCAATAAGATCTCAGAGTTTTTGAAACGCACAGACCACGTGATGGACGAATGGAAGCACATTGGTCGAGACAAAAACAATAGAAACGATGATGTGTTCTCATTGGGGGATTTGTCGTCGAGGGCTGAAGATCGAAGGGTGCTTGGGAGATCGAGATCTGCCACTAATATCATGATTAAAGGTTTTCAATATTATTCAAATAGCAGAGGAAATAGTATTTGTCGTTCCGGAAGTGAATTAACAAGAGATATTAGTGAAGATAGGTTAACAGACAGAACTGATTTTGATGAGGTGATTATGAAATAAAAACGGCAATTCTAAATAATTTTGAGACAGTTGTGAGCAATTTGAAATAGTTTCCGACGATTCTAAATAAATTTTAGATAGTTGAGAAGTATTTAAAATAGTTTTCGGTAGTTCTAAATAAATTTTAGACAGTTGAGAACTATTTAAAATAGTTTTCGGCAGTTCTGAATAAATTTTAGACAGTTGAGAACTATTTAAAATAGTTTCCGGCAGTTCTGAATAAATTTTAGACAGTTGAGAACTATTTAAAATAGTTTCCGGCAGTTCTGAATAAATTTTAGACAGTTGAGAATAATTTAAAATAGTTTCCGGCAATTCTAAATAAATTTTAGATAGTTGAGAATAATTTAAAATAGTTTTCGGTAATTCTAAATAAATTTTAGACAGTTGAGAACTATTTAAAATAGTTTCCGTCATTTCTGAATAAATTTTAGACAGTTAAAAATAATTTAAAATAGTTTTCGGCAATTCTAAATAAATTTTATATAGTTGAGAATAATTTAAAATAGTTTTCGGTAATTCTAAATAAATTTTAGACAGTTGAGAACTATTTAAAATAGTTTCCGTCATTTCTGAATAAATTTTAAACAGTTGAGAATGATTTAAAATAGTTTCCGGTAATTCTAAATAAATTTTAGACAGTTGAGAATAATTTAAAATAGTTTTCGGTAATTCGAAATAAATTTTAGACAGTTGAGAACTATTTAAAATAGTTTCCGGCAGTTCTGAATAAATTTTAGACAGTTAAAAATAATTTAAAACAGTTTTCGGTAATTCTAAATAAATTTTAGACAGTTGTGAACTATTTAAAATAGTTTCCGGTAGTTCTAAATAAATTTTAGACAGTTGAGAACTATTTAAAATAGTTTCCGGCAGTTCTGAATAAATTTTTGACAGTTGAGAAGTATTTAAAATAGTTTTCGGTAATTCGAAATAAATTTTAGACAGTTGAGAACTATTTAAAATAGTTTCCGGCAGTTCTGAATAAGTTTTAGACAGTTGAGAATAATTTAAAATAGTTTCCGGCAATTCTAAATAAATTTTAGATAGTTGAGAATAATTTAAAATAGTTTTCGGTAATTCTAAATAAATTTTAGACAGTTGAGAACTATTTAAAATAGTTTCCGGTAATTCTAAATAAATTTTAGACAGTTGAGAACTATTTAAAATAGTTTCCGTCATTTCTGAATAAATTTTAGACAGTTAAAAATTATTTAAAATAGTTTCCGGCAATTCTAAATAAATTTTATATAGTTGAGAATAATTTAAAATAGTTTTCGGTAATTCTAAATAAATTTTAGACAGTTGAGAACTATCTAAATAGTTTCCGTCATTTCTGAATAAATTTTAGACAGTTAAAAATAATTTAAAATAGTTTTCGGCAATTCTAAATAAATTTTATATAGTTGAGAATAATTTAAAATAGTTTTCGGTAATTCTAAATAAATTTTAGACAGTTGAGAACTATTTAAAATAGTTTCCGGTAATTCTAAATAAATTTTAGACAGTTGAGAACTATTTAAAATAGTTTCCGTCATTTCTGAATAAATTTTAAACAGTTGAGAATGATTTAAAATAGTTTCCGGTAATTCTAAATAAATTTTAGACAGTTGAGAACTATTTAAAATAGTTTCCGGCAGTTCTGAATAAATTTTAGACAGTTGAGAATAATTTAAAATAGTTTTCGGTAATTCGAAATAAATTTTAGACAGTTGAGAACTATTTAAAATAGTTTCCGGCAGTTCTGAATAAATTTTAGACAGTTGAGAACTATTTAAAATAGTTTCCGGCAGTTCTGAATAAATTTTAGACAGTTGAGAATAATTTAAAATAGTTTTCGGTAATTCTAAATAAATTTTAGACAGTTGAAAACTATTTAAAATAGTTTCCGGCAGTTCTGAATAAATTTTAGACAGTTGAGAATAATTTAAAATAGTTTTCGATAATTCTAAATAAATTTTAGACAGTTGAAAACTATTTGATATAGTTTCCGGCAGTTCTGAATAAATTTTAGACAGTTGAGAATAATTTAAAATAGTTTCCGGCAATTCTAAATAAATTTTAGATAGTTGAGAAGTATTTAATATAATTTTGGACAATGGGCTACTTGTGTACCTTTTTACCTCTCGCTAAGAGAGGTATTGGATTCATGCTAAAATTCGCATATCCAGATTTTAGTGAATAAGCACGATTTAAGGTCCCTAGAATCCGATTATAACATTTTTAAAATGTCTGTGTGGGTGTGTGTGTGTGTGTATGTGTGGATGTTGTAGACACGATTCTTCAAAAACTATAAGACTTAAAAAATATTTAACTGCAGTTTCCTCAATCTGACATTCATGGAAAGAGCGGAAAAGGTTTTGGTAACAATTGAACAACCGGAAGTAGTAGTTTTTTAGAAAAATTTTTCTAAATATAATTTTTTGTGAGTTGGAAGAACATAAAATGGGGGATTCCACAATTTTTTTTTTTATAATTTCATCTGAAAATATTAGGAAAACTAAGACTATTGATGAAAATCCGGTGAAAAAAATCCTATTAATAAGCGAGTTATGGTCTCCCGAATTTTGAAAAGATTGACGTGACGTCACGCTTAAGTGTTTTTATATCAAACTGTTTTCATCATGGACCTAAATGTTCTTGAAATATATGCTATTTTAAGTTATATTTACATAAAATAAATGAATATTATAACACTGTATAAGTGTACATACTTTATAATTACAGGTGTATTTAAATGATTAAGTTTAATGCAAGAAATTTATGTTAAAATAAAAACTGTTTGGAAACTGCAGTACAGGAATGTTAGCCCCTCCTTTCGAATTTGAATTTCTTAACTTCCATTGGTAGTAACCCCCACCTCCTAACACGCTATTTGTTATGCATGTATAGGCGGTCTTTCGATCGCCAATCAAAATATTATATATAGATTTCATATACGTGTCGAAGCGCTATAACAAAAAACCCCTTATTTCCGAAATATTTCAATTTACCATTTCATTTTTTTATTAATATTCGTTATTCAGCATATACATTCGTATATTTTTACTATTTTCCTTTAATTCGATTGAGCTGGAATCCGCCAATTTTTAACCTTATATTTTTTCAGCTAAGCGAAATGACAGCCGATCTCGCCGAAGAACACTCCACAGCAACTTTAGCCACAGAACGCCTCGAAGCAGAAAACCAAGAAAGAATTCGCCTTGAACGCGATCTAGAAGAAGTGAAGAACAATAACCGTCAACTACAACAGAGCTCCGAGCGTCTAGAAATGGAACTACTGTACGCGAGGTCAGATATAAACGGCCTTAACTCCGAAGAAGATGAAGACGGCGATATTGATGGGGGTGTTTACAAACAAAGATACGAAAGAGTGGCAAGAGAGTTAGAATTCACAAAGAGAAGATTGCAACAACAACATGAAGATGATTTGGAACAGTTAGTCGGGTTGAAGAAACAGCTAGAAAAAAAGGTATTTTCATATTTTTATCAATACATTCTTTACAGTTCTTAAAACGTTCTTGTCAGTTCTTCAAGACGTTCTTCTTAACGACTTGGAATTATAATTTATGACAGAAATTAAAATCACTCAAAAAATAAACAATATTAGGTATTTAATTTAATTTTTTTAAATAGTTTTTTGAGAATTCAAAAAATGTAAGAAATATTACGAGCTTAATTTTATCTTGTAATGATACGGGCTATTTTTTAATATTTATAAAAATAATAAATAAGGGAGGTCCAAGATGGGATCCCTGCGGTACACCAGAAGTGACAGGAAAATATTCATATTGATATCCATTTAAATCGGCTCATGTCTCATATTTTGATGAGTAACTCCTACACGGTTAAAGATAGGATAACGGGCGTTGAAAATTTGAATTCAGCATAAAATTCTCTATAATTTCATGTATGGTTCGATTTTTTAAAATGACTGGATCTCGAGTTACGAAAGTTTAAATTTAGATAATACGGAATTTTGTAATTTTTTAAATAATGTGCCACTCCTGTACGGTTAAAGATAGGATAACGGGCGTTGAAATTTTGAATTCAGCATGAAATTCTCTATCATTTTCATGTTGGTACGATTTTTTAAAATGGCTGAAATTCGAGTTACAAACGTTTGAAACTACATGAATTTTCTCTGAAATTTAGTTAATTTTCAATTCGGTTCATTTCTCATATTTTCATATGCCACTCCTACACGGTTAAAGATAGGATAACGGGCGTTGAAAATTTGAATTCATTATAAAATTCTTTATAATTTTCATTTATAGCACGATTTTTTAAAATGTCACACAAAAAGTTACACAAATCTTCTCTAAAATTTAGGGCCCACTTCGAATATTTTCATTCACCACCTAAAACTGGGTAGTGATGGAATATTTCCGACTTGATCATTCAATTCTACATACCTTCTTACATAAGTATACCAATTTTCATAATTTTATGTTCAACAGTCTTCAAATAAACAAACTTTGAATTTTACCGCAAATCTGTAAAATATTTATGCGCAACCGACGCGTCAGTTGCCGGCAAAAATTCAACAAATTTAGGGCGAATGCAAGTGTTTTTATTTCAGTTAGCGGACGCTTACGAAGAAGTAGAAGAACAGCGACAAGTTGTCGGCCAATGGAAAAGAAAAGTACAGAAATTAAATGCAGAAACCAACGATCTTCGTTTGTTATTGGAAGAACAAAATGCTAGAAATAATTTGTTGGAAAAAAAGCAGAGAAAATTCGATTCTGAAACGCAGTTACTACATGATGAACTTCGACAAGAAAAACAAACTAAAGACAGGATTTCCAGGGAAAAAGAAATTGTTTTGGCCGAAAAATACACCATAGAAAATAATTTAGCCGTAAGTTGACACAAGTTTTTTGCAATGGCGGCCACTAAAAATTGAACACCCCGTATTTTATTTTATTTTTCAGGACACCAGACTAGAATTAGAGCTACAAACTGAAAAATTAAATGCTATGCAGAGAGAATTAGACGAAATTAACTTCGGAGGAAAAACTGAAGAAGAAGTAACGATGTTACGAAAACAGAAGATGGACTTGGAAAGAAAATGCCACGAACAAGAAGAAGAACTGGATGAATTGGCGGGGCAAACACAGCTTTTGGAACAGGCCAAATTAAGGTAAGATTTTTGAATTAATTTGCGAAAAAGTACCAGCGATTTTTTTTGTTTCAGATTGGAAATGGCACTAGAACAAGCACGAAAGGAATCGAAGAGAGAGGCACAACAACGAGACGATGAAATGGAAGAGTTTAGGTGCAACGCGCAGAAAAAAATTAAAGGTAAGAAACGATTTTACTAATTTTGCGATTTGTGTGTGTGTCCAATACTGCAATTCTAAAAAGCCGGAAATTATTTTAAATATTTTCCAACTGTCTTAAATTTATTCAGAATTCTCCAAAACTGTTTTAAATACTTCCCAACTGTCTAATTTTCCAAAACTGTTTTAAATATATTTCAACTCTCTAAAATTTATTCAAAATTGTCTAAAATATTTCTTAATTGTGTTAAATTTATTCAGAGTAGTCTAAAACTGTTTTAAATATGTCAAAACTCTCTAAAAATTATTCAGAATTATCCAAAACTGTTTTAAATACTTCCCAACTGTCTTAAATTTATTTAGAAAAGACGGAAATCTATTTTAAATACTTCCTAACTATCTAAAATTATTTAGATTTGTCCAAAACTGTTTTAATTTATTCTTAATTGTCTATAATTATTCAGAATTACCCAAAACTGTTTTAAATACTTCCCAACTGTCTTAAATTTATTTAGAAAAGCCGGAAACTATTTTAAATACTTCCCAACTATCTAAAATTATTTAAAATTGTCCAAAACTGTTTTAATTTATTCCCAACTCTCTAAAATTTATTCTGAATTATCCAAAACTATTTTAAATACTTCCCAACTGTCTAAAATTAATCAGAATTGTCCAAAACTTTTAATTTATTCCCAACTGTCTTAAATTTATTCAGAACTGTCCAAAACTGTTCCAAATACTTCTTAACTGTCTAAAATTTATTCAGAATTATCCAAAACTGTTTTAAATATTTCTCAACTGTCTTAAATTTATTCAGAATTGTCCAAAACTCTCTAAAATTTATTCAAAATTGTCCAAAACTGTTTTAATGTTTTTCAGCCTTCTTAAATTTATTCAGAATTGTCCAAAATTATTTCTAATACTTCCCAACTGTCTAAAAATATTCAGAATTGTTCAAAATTGATTTAAAGACTTCCCAACTCTCTAAAATTATTCAGAATAGTCTAAAACTGTTTTAAATCGTTCCCAACTGTCTCAAATTTTTCCAGAATTATCCAAAACAATTTTAAATACTTCCCAACTGTCTAAAATTAATCAGAAATATCCAAAACTGTTTAAATACTTCCCAACTGTCTAAAATTAATCAGAATTGTCCAAAACTGTTTTAATTTATTCCCAACTGTCTAAAATTTATTTAGAAAAGCCGGAAACTATTTTAAATACTTCCCAACTATCTGAAATTATTTAGAATTGTCCAAAACTGTTTTAATTTACGCCCAACTGTCTAAAATATATTCTGAATTATCCAAAACTGTTTTAAATACTTCCCAAATGTCTAAAATTAATCAGAATTGTCCAAAACTGTTTTAATTTATTCCCAACTATCTAAAATTATGTAGATTTGTCCAAAACTGTTTTAATTTATTCCTAATTGTCTAAAATTATTTAGAATTATCTAAAACTCTTTTAAATATTTCCCAACTCTCTAAAATTATTCAGAATTGTCCAAAACTCTTTTAAGTACTTCCCAACTGTCTAAAATTATTCAGAAATGTCCAAAACTGTTTTAAATTATGCCCAACTGTCTAAAATTATTTAGATTTGTCCAAAACTGTTTTAAATTATGCCCAACTGTCTAAAATTTATTCTGAATTATCCAAAACTGTTTTAAATACTTCCCAACTGTCTAAAATTAATCAGAAATATCCAAAACTGTTTTAATTTATTCCCAACTGTCTAAAATTTATTTAGAACTCTCTGAAACTAGTTTAAATCCTTCCCAACTGTCTAAAATTATTTAGAATTGTCTAAAACTCTTTTAAATATTTCCCAACTCTCTAAAATTATTCAGAATTGTCCAAAACTCTTTTAAGTACTTCCCAACTGTCTAAAATTATTCAGAAATGTCCAAAACTGTTTTAAATATTTCCCAACTATCTAAAATGCATTTAAAAACGGATCTGTATACAATATTCTGAAATACATGAAAAACATGAATAATGTTATTATTAATAAACAATATTTATATTTTTAATAATAATAATATCATACGCCACTGGTTAGTTAATAAAAATATCTATCTTTTGTATTTGAAACGTTTTTCTCAATTATTAATAGTTTAGAAGTTTTTGAAAAAGAAAAAAATCAACAATAAGCAGTTTTTCGTCATTATCTAGTGCCCTATGAGAATTTTTGGAAAAACAAAAGCACATCTGAGATGGCCTCCCAAAGGCGCACAAAAAGTTCCATTTAACCGACATCGTATCTCTTATAGTTCTCGAGATCCCAATGGTGGCACCTCTAAATGGGACACACTGTATATATATATATAATTTATTTATTTCAGCTTTAGAGCAGCAACAAGAATCCGACCACGCCGACAGGACCGCTCTACTCCGAGAAAAACACTCCCTCGAACAGCGCCTTCAATCTCTCGCTTCTCAGGCGGGCCGAAATAACGACGAGGCTTTAGCGAGGCTTAAACGGGACTTACGCAGAACAAGGGCCCTTTTACGCGACGCTAGAACGCTGTTAGAAAGACGAAGGCCTGACAGCCCTGCGCGAATTCAACTGAGGCAGTTGAAGCATCAGTTAGAAGATGCGGAGTGCGCGCGACAAAGAGAACTCAAGGCGAAGCAAGGAGTTGAGGCTGAGTTGAGGGAAACTGTCGCTGCTTGTGAAGAGGTGAGTGAATAAATACAGTCTATAAAAACACTAATAGTTGACAATGCTAACAACACTTCTAGTTATAATACTTGGTATTGACTATTACAAACGAAGAGTTATCGGAGCACGCACGTCGCAACACTGCAATGTTAAAGGGTTGCATAAAATAACTTTTAGTTTAGTATCGATTATATTGAACTATATAAACATAAAAATATAGGGTTATCTCTAAATCAGTCCAAACAATCCATCGTTTCGAAAACTCTAGCTCTGCAGACGACACACGAAGCAGTTGAGGGCGCGCCTGCGTCGAATTCCGGTAGGCGCTAAATCTCAGCTTCTCGCGCCTAACTGTACTAATGAGATTACAAGATTCTGTTCTAGCACTTTATTTAGCACTTTTTACACTCACTTTGGTTGACATTGCTAATTAAGGAGGTTCGAGCGAAACTAATGAGTCAAAATAATATTTATATTTTTTTGTTCTTTTAATTGCTAAAATAGTTGTAAAAATTTATAATTTTAATTAATATACGTGTATTGAGCCTCTAAGCACATAATTACTTTGTATTTAACAAAAAAAAGTACTGAAATGACTTCAGTATTTTGAACATATGTGATGGAAGAAAGTTATGTGGCAACAGCGCGTCTTGTAAAATTATTATATTAAATTTATCTATCAATTTCAGTAATCACAAATTTTAAAAAGAATAAAACTAAATAGCTTTATTATATTCGAAAAAAAGTTATCCGTAATATAGATACAAGTTATACTTCAATCTTTTTCCTTTATATCAGCTGGGACGTGCAACGTTGCCATGTCATTCTTCATCTGTTCTGCAACTATCGATGTAAAATGAAAACATAATGTTCAACATTAATTTTCAAATTAATTTGAACGGTAAAAAGGAATTATAAACTTCTCATAATATACTACAAGTCTTCAGTTTTATTATACTTGTTTTTTGTTCATCAAAATTGGAAAGATCAGTATAAAACAAATAAAAAAAGTATCTACGGAAATGATTCTGCCGTAAGAGCTTATGTATTAGAACATTGAAAACGTCAACTTTATAAGCGTATTTATAAGAAACTAGACGGTGGAATGTTTTTCATTTTTTAGAATAGTTGGATAAGATACCATTCGTGATAATTACAAAATTTGAAACCATAAAGTTGAAAATTAATTTTTACACGAGAATCACTCGAACCTCCTTAACAACACTTCTAGTTATAATACTTGGTATTGACTATTACAAACGAAGAGTTATCGGGGCACGCACGTCGCAAGAACAGTTAGCTACCAACCTCTCAGCGTGCGCATGCGCCTTAACTAATTTTCTTAAACTAATTTCACGAGGGGCGTATATTAGGCAACAATGTGTTACACTAAATGTATATCAATCGCAGTATTTCCCTGTCACTTCTGGTGTGCCGCAGGGATCCCATTTTGGACCTCTCTCATTTCTAGAGCTATTAAAAAGAATTGATTTGGTTGCCAATGCTAATTAACAACACGTCTAGTTGTAATACTTGGTATTGACTATTACCAACGAAGAGTTATCAGGGCACGCACGTCGCAATTCCTGCATTTCCCTGTCACTTCTGGTGTGCCGCAGGGATCCCATTTTGGATCTTTCTTATTTATTATTTTTATAAATGATATTAAAAATGTTTTTTAAATGCTAACTTTAATATATACGCTAATGATTTAAAGATTTATAAGCGTATTAATTCGTTATCTGACTGTTTGGCCTTTCAAGAGGACCTTAACAGGTTTGACTGCTATCTTCATGCAAATTTTCAGCCCTTAATCTTTATATGTTCGTGTGTAACATTTTTTCAAAAAAGGTTTCTTATATTTTTCGTTGCATTGAAAAAGTCCGAAAAAACACTGTTATTTCTAAAGCATTTCTTAAAAAACTTATTATAAAAAGTATAGATTCTCAAACACTCTTCGGCTTAATAAAAATAAGAGAAAATGATGGAATACGTGACATAAATTGTAACAGAAGTAGATAAAAAATTAAATAAGTTTATTAAATTTCAATTTGTTGAAATTGAAATTTGACCCATTACTCTGAAGTTGGCTTCAAATCAGTTCAACTAATTATTAGTTTTATAAATTCTTACGAAAGATATTCTACAAACCTCTTGCGTGAATTTATATGAGCATTGCTGTAATAATTTTTATCTAGGCTCAACGCCAGCGACAAGAAACCGAAGATCGTTTCAGCGCGGCTCATCGCGAACGAACAGAGCTCAGAATTCAGCTGGAAGAAAATGAAGAAGAACTCGCTGAAGTGCTGAAAAAATACAAAGCAGCTGTACAGCAAATGTCAGTCGATCAACTGGCCCTACAAGAGCAAGTCTCGTTGGTTTCTGACCTCGAAAGCGAAAGGAATAACTTGAAAGAACAACTGGCTGAATTGACTGTTAAATTGGAAAGTTTTGAAAGTAGTGGCGACCCTACTTCGAATCTTCTTGCAAAGCGGTGAGTTAATTCACTTCTTTTTTGTGCCACATCTACACGGTTAAAGATAGGATAACATGCGTAGAAAATTTGAATTCAGCATGAAATTCTCTATATTTTCATATATGACACGATTTTTTAAAATGATTGGTTCTCGAGTTACGGAAGTTTAAATTTAGATTAATTTTTTACGCAATTTTGTTATTTTCTAATCGGCTCATTTTGCATATTTTCATGAGCTACTCCTACACGGTTATAAATAGGATAACGGGCGTAGAAAATTTGAATTCAGCATGAAATTCTCTTTCTTTTCCTATTTGGTTCGATTTTTTAAAATGACTGGTTTTGTTAATAACACGTAAACCACTCAACAGTTATAAATGAAACTTGGTATATACATGCACTATACCTCCCTAAATAATAATTTATATCCATAATATTTTCACTGGAAGTGGTTTTTAAATTATTGAATAATTACAGTTGATGTTATCAAAACTACTTTCCGCGACAATCTTGTACCTTTTATTCAATAACTCTTAAACCAAACAATAGAAATTAATAAAATTTGGTTTATATATTAAAGAAACATGGCTGAGTTCAAATCTGATGGAATTTTGACCGTATCTTTACTGGAAACTATTTTAAATACTTCTCAACTGTCTAAACTTTATTTAGAATTGTTTAAAACTGTTTTTATCTATTCCCAACTGTCTATTTTTTTTCAGTATTGTCTAAAACTGTTTTAAATACTTCTCAAGACTCTAAAATTATTCAGAATTGTCTAAAATTGTTTTAAATACTTCCCAACTGTCTTAAATTATTTAGAATTGTCTAAGAATACCGGGAACTATTTCAAATACTTCTCAACTATCTAAAATTTATTTATTTGGATTTTTTTTACTTGATTCATTCTTGTAAATTTGTAAATATCTCGTATACATTAAAGATGTCAGATAGAAAGTTGTACTAATCGATTTAGGAAGGTTGAAATTACGTTTTAAATACTTTTTAACCGTCTAAAATTTATTGAAAATTCCCGGAAACTCTTAATTTATTCCCAACTGTCTAAAATTATTCAGAATTGTCTAAAACTGTTTTAAATACTTCCTAACTGTCTAAAATTATTTGGAATTGTCTAAAACTGTTTTAAATATTTCCCAACTCTAAAACTGTTTTAAATATTTCCCAACTGTCTTAAATTTATTCAGAATTATCTAAAACTATTTCAAATACTTCCCAACTGTCTAAAATTATTCAGAATTATCTAAAATTATTTCAAATACTTCTTTTTCAATTTAAAATTATTTGTAATTGACTTTAACTGTTTAATTTAATTTAATTTAATTTATTCCCAACTGTCTAAAATTATTAAGAATTGTCTAAAACTGTTTTAATTTATTCCCAACTGTCTAAAATTATTAAGAATTGTCTAAAACTGTTTTAAATACTTCTCAACTATCTAAAGTTATTTGGAATAGTCCAAAACTGATTCAAATACGTCCCAACTATTTAAAATTTATTCAAAACTGCCGGAAACTATTTTAAATACTTCTCAACTGTCTAAAATTATTCAGAACTGTCCAAAACTGTTTTAAATACTTCCCTACTGTCTAAAATTATTCAGAATTGTCCAAAACTGTTTTAAATACTTCCTAACTGTCCGAAATTATATGAAATTGTCCAAAATTGTTTTCAATACTTCCCAACTGTCTAAAATTATTCAGAATTGTCTAAAATTGTTTTAATTTATTAGCAACTGTCTAAAATTAATTCAGAACTCTTTGAAACTATTTTAAATACCTTCCAACTGTCTAAAATTATATATACGTAACCATTTATTAAAATCGCAATATATAAAACAGTTTTTATTTGTTAAAGCGGGTTTTAAACGGATTATATTAACCGGTTAAATTATCTAAAACTATTTTATTTACTTCCCAACTGTCTAAAATTTATTTACTTCCTAATTGTCTGAAATTTATTCTGAACTCGTTGAAACTATTTTAAATACTTCCCAACTGTCTAAAATTATTTAGAATTATCGAAAACTGTTTTAATTTATTCCCAACTGTCCAAAATTTTAAAATTTTGTTGTACGGTCTTCAAATAAACACACTTTGAATTCACCGCAAATTTGCCGGATTTTTATGCGCAACCGACGCGTCGGTCGCCGGCAAAAAATCAGCAAATTTAGGGCGAATTCATCTTAAGTTATTAGCTATATCTTTTGAAGAAAATTAACAAAAATTGGTATACATATGTATTTTGACGCGACAAATCGATTGGTGATAAAATCAATGCAATTATTGCGTCGAATCTTTTTCATTTTTAATTTTTATTTCAGAATGGAATTACGCTGTAAAGAATTAGAATCAAAACTAGAATTAGAACAAACGACGCGATCTAGATTAGAAGTACAGATCGCTCGTTTGAAAGAAACTGTCGATAAACTCCAATCCGAAATAGCCAGTTCAAGAAGTAAAGACACTCAGTCTCAAGACCAAATTCGGCGACTTCAACGAAGTTTAAGGTAGGAAGAAACACAAAATTTATAGGCAGAAGACTTGCGCCATCAAATACTAAAGTAATGACGTCATATACTACTACGTTTACTTTGTTAAAGCTTTAGGCATTATTATGGGATTAAAACAAATAATATTGTAGCACAAGATTGTCATGCCAACGTGTGGTATAAAAATCAACTACAATTGATTCAAATAATTTTTTTTCTGGTTGATGACGTGAGTCTTCTGCCGATTAATTCTGATTGTAATTGATTTATTGACTAATTAGGGAACTACGTGATGAATACACGGCTGCCACTACAAGAGAAGCAGAGTGTTTGCAAAAACGAAAAGAACTAGAAAAGAAAATCGAAGTAGCGGAAGGTGAAACAAGTGCAACGAAAGCTGATTTAAGGTTAGCTATGAAACGGATTGAAGACTTACAGTCTGCGATTCAAGGAGATTTAGAAGACACCATCTCTGATAACTCCGAAAGGTAAGTTTTTATTTTCAAATCGGCTTATTTCGCATATTTTCGTGCACCACTCGTACACGGTTAAAGATACAGGAACGCGCGTTGAAAATTTGAATTCCTCATAAAATTTGCTATTATTTCATATATGGTACGATTTTTTAAAATGGCTGGAACTCGAGTTACGAACGTTCAAAATTTAGTTAATTTTTTAATCGGCTCACTTTAGATATTTTTATGTGCCACACCTACACGGTTAAAGATAAGATAATGAGGGTGGGAAATTTGAATTCAGCATGAAATTCTCTATAATTTCATGTATGGTACGATTTTTTAAAATGGCTGGAACTCGAGTTACGAACGGTCAAAATCATATGAATTTTCTCTGAAATTTAGTTAATTTTTTAATCGACTCACTTTAGATATTTTTATGTGCCACACCTACACGGTTAAAGATAGGGTAATGAGGGTGGAAAATATGAATTCACCATGAAATTCTCTGTAATTTCATGTATGGTTCGATTTTTTAAAATGGCTGGAACTCGAGTTACGAACGGTCAAAATCCTATGAATTTTCCCTGAAATTTAGTTAATTTTCTAATCGGCTCACTTTAGATATTTTTATGTGCCACACCTACACGGTTAAAGATAGGATAACGGGCGTTGAAAATTTGAATTCAGCATGAAATTCTCTATAATTTCATATATGGTTTGATTTTTTTAAAATGGCTGGTTCTCAAGTTATGGAACTTTAAATTTTTACGAAATTTGTTATCGGCTCATTTTGGATATTTTCATGTGCCACTTCTACACGGTTAAAGATAGGATAATGAAGGTGGAAAATTTGAATTTAGCATGAAATTTTCTATAATTTCATATATAGTTCGTTTTTTTAAAATGACTGGTTCTCAACTTTAAATTTTTACGAAATTTGTTATCGGCTCATTTTGGATATTTTCATGAGCCACTCCTACACGGTTAAAGATAGGATAACAGGAGAGGAAAAATTGAATTCAGTATGGAATTTTCTATAATTTCATATATGGTACGATTTTTTAAAATGGCTGGTTTTCGAGTTACGGAAGTTTAAATTTAGATAATTTTTTACGGAATTTTATAAATTTTAGATATTTTCATGTGCCACACCTACACGGTTAAAGATAGGATAACGGGCGATGAAAATTTGAATTCAGCATAAAATTCTCTATAATTTCATATATGGTACGATTTTTTAAAATGACTGGTTTTCGAATTACAGAAGTTTAAATTTAGTTGAAATTTTTACAAAATTATCTTAATTTTCTAATCGGCTCATTTCGCCTATTTTGTTGTGCCACTCGTACACGGTTAATGATACAACAACGGGCCTCAAAAATTTGAATTCCTCATGAAATTCTCTATCATTTCATGTATGGTCCTAGTTTTTAAAATGGCTGTTTTTCAAATTACGGACGTTTGAATTCACATGAATTTTATCTGAAATTTAGTTTCGCATATTTTCATGTGCCACTCGTACACAGTTCAAGATAGGATAACGGGCGTTGAAAATTTGAATTCAGCATGAAATTCTCTATAATTTCATATATGACAGGATTTTTTAAAATGTCTGGTTTTCGATTTAGAGAAGTTTAAATTTAGACTGCTCATTTTGCATATTTTGACATGCCACTCGTACACGGTTATAGATACGATACCGGGCGTAGCAAATATGAATTCAGCATAAAATTCTCTATAATTTTCATGTTGGTATGATTTTTTAAAATGGCGGCAACTCAAATTACAAAAGTTTGAAATCACAAATTTAAACCGGTTCATTTCTCATATTTTCTTGTGCCACTCCTGCACGGTTAAAGATAGGATACCGGGCGTTGAAAATTTGAATTCAGCATGAAATTCTCTTCATTTTCATGTATGATACAATTTTTTTCAGTGAACAAGACAGTTACAGCTCTGATGAGTCGATAGAGACATTTTTAGCAAAAAATAGGATAACAACGTCTAAAAGCAGTGATCGAAGTTCATTAAATTTGGACAGCCCTCATTAAAAAATTGTAAAATTGTAATTTATTTCGACATTTTTAATAGTTTGGTTGTTTTATTTATTAAAAAGGGCTGTGTGAACATCGAGGAATAAATTGATAAAGTCAGACTTTTAAAAAAGTTTTTAATTAAGTCTTAATAATAATGAAAAAGACGTCTTCATGATAGAAAATATTTTATAATATATTGAATACTATGTTTTTAATAATAACCAACTTTTGTAAAAAGGGTGAAACTTAAGTTACCTGTACTGTATATTTATTCAAACACCCTTCTTTACTTTAAGTTGTACTTAATAAGTGCTGATTTAAGTTTAAGCACGCGGCATTGTATGTTTTATTGTATTATATATAAATAAATGTTGTGGATTCTTATTTTTGTGCTGCCCCTTTCGAATTTTGTTGTACCTACGCCACTGTACATCAAATGAGCACCAGGTCTTCAAGATGGCTGCCTTGTGACGTAATGAGACTTGTAAAATGATTAAAGTGGTTAAGAAAATAAGTTTCGAATTTTACCGCAAATCTGTTAAATTTTTGTGCGCAAGTGACGCGTCAGTTGCCGGCAAAAAATCAGAAAATTTACGGTGAAGTTATTTGCTATATCTTTTGTATATATCTCGAATCCGGTTATAAATATCGGCTTAATTCTTTCAGATTTGAACTCAACCATGTTTCTTTGTTATATATACTTAATTTTATGAATTTTATTTGATTGGCTTAAAAATTATTTAAAAAATTGTAAATTTTGAACGAAAAAAATTATATTTTTGTTAATAACTCATAAGCCATTCAACAGTTATAAATGAAAATTGGTATACACATGCACAATACCTCCCTAAATAATAATTTATATCCGAAATATTTCCACCGGAAGTGGTTTTTAAATTATTGAATAATTATAGTTGATGTTATCAAAACTACTTTCCTTTTTGTTTGGAAATTTTCATATTGCTCTTTTTGCATATTTTTATGTGCCACACGTACACGGTTAAAGATACCACAACGGGCGATGAAAATTTGAATTCAGCATAAAATTCTCTATAATTTCATTTATGGTACGATTTTTTAAAATGGCTGGTTCCCAAGTTACGGAAGTTAAAATATAGATAATTTTTTTACAAAATTTTGTTATTAGTTTATTTTAGTTATTTTTATGTGCCACACCTACACGGTTAAAGATAGGATAACAGGCGTGGAAAATTTGAATTCAGCATGAAATTTTCTATAATTTCATATATGGTCTAATTTTTTAAAATGGCTGGAACTCGAGTTACGGACGTTTGATATAAAGCCATCCGACCACCTGTATTTACATGAAAAGTATCATTTTCCTTTAATTCGGACACGCTGAATACGGCAAAAATAATGAAAAAATTCTCTAGGCCTTAGTTTCCAAAATAGAATTTTTTATTTTGAATGGAATTCTCACAAGATTTTTTGACTTTGGCGAACTATAACTAATGAATGGTAAAAGATACATTAACGGGCGTTGGGCCATTCGATTCTATGGAGTTTTCTTCATATGTTTACCAATTTTTAATTTCCGTGTCTTTCTGATACAATATTACCAAGAAAAATCAAAAAGTGATATCTTAAAATTGCAAGTAGCTCATTAAAATTTCGACCATTCAATATTTAAAAAAAAAGTATAGTATTCCTACGAGTATTCAAATTTATTATTTTAAAAATACTTATTTTATTTACTATTAAAATTACGTAAATTTATCTCCAATTAAAAATTACGATTTAATTGTTTATTTCTGTCTGTAGCACAAGTCTTTTGCCGGTTGTTACGTCATTAACAAAGTATTAGATAACTAATTATTTAAAAAATATACCTCCTAAAGTAGTAAACAGCCATTTACAATTTGTCTTTCATAGTGAAAGGATGGTTGTACTCTTCTGGTTTGCTGGACCGTGCTCGACCATTCCTTTATTATTTTTTTATTTGTATTTCATAGTATTTAAATCTGTGGTAGTTACCTCTACCCTTAAAATAAATTATAAAATTTTAGAATTAAATTAAAGTGCGCCTAGACCAACCCAGGGCCCAGAAGGACAACGCGGGATACTCATATTTGTCTAATGGTAGTTTGGTAAAATGTCCAGGTTTATCCTGAGACAAGGTATGTGAAAATAAACTTCCCAGCAAATTGAAAATTTATCAATTTTTACATTTTATATCAATTTTTAAAATATTTTAGGTCAATTAACTTGACATGTTCCTCAATCTAACAATTGTTGCTGTACCCGTAATTTTAGGGTATAAGGCATAACAATACGATATAAATACAATACAATGAATTGTACAACAATTCAAATTTAATATTTTAAAATACAGTATTTGTACTAGTGTTACAAAATACATAAAATATCTAAAATACTTATATATTTTTTAAACTATTTAAAACTTACAATTTCAAAATTTATTTGCCCAAAAAACATTACAATATATGTCTCATAGATTGTGACACGGATTTTCCCATTTATTTATTGAAATATACAAACTATCAACAATAAAAAATAAAGTAAATGACACACCCAACAATGGGTAATAAGCAGTAATGATATAATTATTTACTATTAAACAGGCTTGTATTAAATATATTTTGATTTCAACTTTAAATAAACTTAAAACTGAGTACAATGTGGCATATAAAGGAATGACAGTGTGTGAGTGATTGGGTAAGTGAAATCTTGCTCTATAAAATTGCCCGGGAAATTTTATAGTGTAAGACTAGCTTTAATTAAGGTTAGCTTAGGATAAGTTAGTTATAAGATAGGGCGCCATATTTGTACTCAGTTTTTTTCACATTAAACAATGAATAGTTAATTATTAATAAACAATTATTTGAATATATTTCTATAATAATAACTTGGGAAAATCCTGTCTGCAAAATTCATTAAAAATTGTTTCATTTTCAATCATTTCAATTCATTCTTTTAATTGATTTTTCAATATTTTTTACTGTTATTGTATGCCAATTAGTTTTGGGTTCAAATCCCGCACTCAACAATTGCAAAACAGAGGAAATGTTTTAAGTTTTTGACCCAATTTTCTGATACATAATTTTTAATTTTTACAAATTCAGAATAACGTATTGCATTTTTATTTTGTCAAAATTAAATTCGTAATGATTGTTATTACTATTTTGTCAAAATTGAATAAAATATTACATAAACTACGTGAGTTAAGAATGTTTATTCAGTCGAAGAAATTAACCAACTCGCTCTTACGGGCTCGTGGGTTAAGCTTTCTTCTCATGAATAAACATTATCTTAGCTCACTTGGTGTATAAATATCTATTAACAAATATATATTTTACTATATTAAATGCTTTAGAAAATTTGGATTTTTAAAGTCTTACCTATTACAATTTTGCTGGGAAGTTGCTGTACATTGCAATGAATGTTCAATTATTAATAAATGAGAATACAAAAATAATTTAGAATGAAAGGTGTGTGTGAGTGTGGATCGTATATATGGGTAAAACATAAAAAAGATAAAAAAAAAAATAAGAATAATATGAAAATAAAAACCAATTTTTATTTATGAATGATCCCCTGAATGTTTTGTGTGATTGAGGTTTATTTAACATTGATAAATATTTGATAAAAGACATAGTATTTCAACAGTTTTATTCAGACAATAATATTTTACAATATTTATATATCTTTGAAGAAAATTTTGAATCTATTTCATTCATTTGAAATGAGATTTTCCGGGTCTTAAGAGAAAAGATGCCACACCCAACTAGGGGTAAAGAACATTATAATAAACAGATATTTTGCATTTATACAAATCTTAAAATCAAAATGAAATGTTTAATAAGTCAAATAAAAACGTTCATTGCAGTACAGCCTAGTTAAGTTTAGTTTAAGGGGGCGCGTCGTCATCCTAACTTTAACTTGTAAATCTAACTTAAATTGTAACTTTCGTCCCGGGTGAATTTGCTCGCGTAACCCGGCATGAGGTCCGGGTCGCTTACTTCCGCATATCCGGCATGTGGTCCGGATCGTTTCCGTTCCATTGACATCGTACAGGCCAGGATCCTTTTGGACCTGAATATTACCGTCCTTCTAAACTCCGTGGGATATAATCATCATCCTAACTTTAACTTTTAAATGGTAGATTTCATGCCGGCATGAGGTCCGGATTGTTTTAGTTTTTTTAAATTTATTATTAGCTAATCCGGTATGAGGTCCGGATCGATTAGGCCAGGAACCCAGGACCTGGACAACGGGGGACAACGAGGGATCGAGAAAGGAGCAAGTCTTCAAGGCGAATTAAAGACGCGAATATAATCGAAATTTGTTGCGAACCGGGTACGGGAAATTTTGAACAGATTTTGATAATATTGGTTTTATTTTTTGTGTTGTGTCGGGAATATTTATTTATAAACTGTAGATTGGGGTTTGCAGGGTTAATTTTTGCCATAAATTCGTTCGTGAAAATCGATTTATAAATGATATATTTGGGGTGGGATTTTGGGATTGTTTATATTATATTATCTTATATTATATATGCTCGTATATAATATAAATATGATATAATATATTTATTTTATGTTATGCTTTTTTTCTAGGGCACTGAGTATTTGGCGTGCCAGTATTTTGAATACTGTGCAATGAATACTCATCAAATTCCGCCGAAAGTCTCTCGCGGGCATGAAAATGTTCGGTGGACTTTACACATGGTAAAAAAGAGCTTTGTTGCAGATTACTAAAATTAGTACCAGCAGCTAATTTGGTAATCACAATGAAGTTGTTTTTTATCGTGAGGTGAGCAACCCTCGTCCAAGAAAACTTACCCTCCTATATGGATTGCACGGGGTCGGTTTTCGCGGAATGGGGAGGGCGCGGTCGTAGGTCCAAACACTGTATGGAATATGACGATGAGCAATAGTTTATCGGCGTATGCATATCAGTGGTTGGAACGCGCTTGGCCCCAGCAGGCCGCGTCCGTGAACAAGCCACAAATAGGTTCATTTCATCTCATTATCATTTTTGTTAGGGTTTCAGGCTCGGGCGATTCTATTTATAGTTGGTATGAGATCGTTAGGGTTTTGTAGGACACCCCAGTCGTGGTTTAGGCCGGGGTAGCTCTGTCCTCAACTCCTTTGAATCGCAGGAGGTTTGGACAGGGTTCCCTGCCCACGTGGAGAGACCTTGTCGTGGTGGCAGGGCTTAACCACACCCAAATTGGGGTGGGACCAACGTCTCCACAAACTATCGAATTAATATCTGTTTCTGGTTAATATATTAACAAAGTAATTATTTTGGCACATATTAATTCGACAATTATTACATAAAATATTAATTCTTGCGGAATATAGTTATAAAATTTGATGACCTCCCGCCAATAAATAGAAAAGTCTGTAATACTAAATTTTAGATTATATTTCATTATGTTTTTCCTCAAAAATCTTTTAAGAGCTTTAAGTAAAGTACCACTTTTGGTTTATCAAGTCAAAATCTAATATGTTTCAAATTATATACGAGTTTTAAATACCAAAGTTTTTGGATCATATTTTAGTAGATTTTAAGGATAAATTGTCACACACATTATTGTAAAAATTGTAGAAACGTGTTGTAGGTACGTTAATTCGTGCTTATTCACTAAAAACTCCCTATCAAATTTTTGGACCGAAAACGTTACCTTCCTTACCTATGGTTTGGCGGGAGGTAAAAATACATAATATATACAAAATAAATTAATACAAAAATTGTCAATTTAGTGATTTTTCCAGAAAATAGCCCATTTTAGAGCAGCTGATGTTCTTTAGCCAGATCTTCTCTCGTGCATTCCTCTTCTAAGATGGCGCACGTGAGCAGGTGGGTCATTATTTGTTCTTGACTACAATGACATAAAGTGGGTTCTACTTGGTACCCCCAGTTGTACCTACGTATTTCATATTTTCCTACTTGACTTCATAGGCGATTTAAAATTTTCCAATTGGGCCATTTTTGGTCATTATCTGGTGGTGGTTTTTCATCTTTTGCAAATAAAGTAAAAAGAAAATTATAAGTTATTTAACAATGACTTTAATTCAAGCAATTTGAAATAAAATATTAGATAACTTTATGAGTATTTTGAATGTGTCTTTGTTTATAACACAAAAAATAGGGGTTGGACACTTTAAATTTAAATATTAAAATATATTTTATCTTTTCAATATCCTAATTTTTATTTATTTTCAATGTTACAGGGTTCTATGCAGTATGGCCGATTCACCTTTCGAATATACCCTCATGAAACCTGTTTTCTTCCAGTATCATCGTTGGAGAATGAATTCCGAGACGTGGAGAAGAATTTCCCGAAAAAAATGCACCCTTATGCCCTCCCCATAAACCCTATTTTAAAGGTATTTATGCCCATTGCCATCTACTTATCAATAAAACCAAATTAATTCGAAATAACACAATAGTGTTATTATTTATGTATAATTTCTGGTAAAAATTGATGTACGCTGTTGTATGATGAATTTAAATTACAAATTATTATTTAAACATCTTAAATTAATGATTGTTTTCAAATAAATACTGTTCATCCGTTCAAAATTGATAGGATTTTACCGCATTCGAATTCTCGCTGTATTTCCACCAATCACAAGCTTCGTTATTATTGCCAATCACAATCGTTAGTTTGACCAATCACATGAGACCACGCCCTAAGCGTCACTGCGTTACATGTGTTGCAAGCAAGTTGATGTTAGGAAGTGGTTTTATGTTTTTGTGATATATTTTGTGATTAAAATAACTTATTTACGTGTTATATTTGTGAAATGGACTTGGAGCAGTTGAATTCGAATGCCTAGCTGTAGTTTGAAAGGTAAATTACTTGATTTTCTAATAAATTTAAGGACAAAAATCTTGACGTAACCTTACTTACATCTTCATGTTCTACATAAATATGTATTTGTATATTGAATTCATCATAAAACAGCCTTAATACGTGTAATATATTGTTGCATTTAACATTCTTTTACATTAGTAAAGTATTAATACATTCTTATACGACGCAGAATGTCTAACCTTGCTTTTTGAAGGTCGTACATGATTTGCAACTTTCAGTATCATATTTTTAAGAACTTAAACATAAAATCGTGTAGTGTACATATCTAGCTGCAGTTTAAAAGTTATATTATATAATTTTATAATATATGTAAGGACAAAAATCATATTGAAATAACTAATGACGCTACGTACATCTTCAAGTTCTAAATGTACATTTGTATAGGTATCAAATTCATCATTAAACAGCAGCTAATACATTTTTACATTTGAGTATTTTTAATCTTGCTTTTTGAATATCATATGCAACTTTATAGAAATGTCCATAATGTTATGTAATGTTTATCTATAGAGGTGTGCAAAAGTTTTAAGCCAAACAGATTTTTAAACCATTATCATACCGTGAGTATTTTTTAACGTGAAACTTTAGGTTTGTCATATCCATGGTTACGACTTAACATTTGATTGACAGCAATGTATTTGCCCGTTCCATTTAAAATGAAACATAGGGAACGAATCTGACAGAAGTATTATATTTAAATATTGTAAGATATTTAGCGCTCGAGAGCACTAAATATATTTCGGGCACAAGGGGCACACAGTATTTTTTCTACATCTAATAATAATAATAATAATAATAATATATCTTCACGGCATATTACCCATTTCTGGGTGTGCCAGTATCTACAACACATGTAGACATCGGTAATGATGACGATATATTTTACCATGTGGGCGCTTACCAGGCGTCACCTCACGGGCACTCATACCTCTCGCCATTAAACTTTTCTACATCTAAATTTAATTTTTGATAACAGGTATGATTAATTAGACAAAATTAACCTCTAATGACATCTTGTCAATATGACAGATAACCGTTGAATTTTCCTATAAGTTATGATTTGACATTTGATTGACAGCAATGTATTTGTCTGTCTTATTTAAAATGACACATGGGGAATGAATTTGACAGAAGTATTATATTTAAATATTGTAAGAAATTTAGCCGAGTCAGAAAACCACTCGGGCACAAGGTACACACTATATTTTTTCTACAACTAATTTTAATTTAGAATGCAGATATAATTATTTAAACAAAATTAACCTCTATTGACGTCTTATCAAATGTCAAATTCGTTCCCTATGTTTCATTTTAAATGGAACGGGCAAATACATTGCTGTCAATCAAATGTCAAGTCGTAACCATGGATATGACAAACCTAATGTTTCACGTTAAAAATACTTACGGTATATTGTAATGGTGATACAACAATGAAACAGTTATATTAATAAACATATGCATTTGTGCATAAAATATGTTCCTATTATAAAACAGAAACTATGTAGGTAAATAAAATTATGTAGTAACAAAATAATTTCTAGTGCTATGCAGAAATATTGTGCCAAAAATATGCGTATTTCAAAACAACTAATAAATCTGTTCAATCTTATTTTGTTATCCATATTTAATAGTTTATCATTCCTTTTGATACAATCACTGCAGAATACTATCGAGACATTGATTTAATTAAATTTGTAATACTGTCTTGTGGTGTACATCTTGTCGTTCATTTTCTAAATGGTTCCATAATTCAGGCTTGTTTTTCTTTTCCATCGCGGATGTTTAACTTCTGGCTTAAATGTTTTATTGGATTTAAATGCAGAGATTAGGGTGGTCAAACAAGAATTTGGATTTTTGTTGACCTAAAAATTAGTTTATTACTTTAGATTTTAGTTTAATTATTTTATCTGTTCGCTTTGTTAATTTACGGGGGTATATTGCATCTTAGTTTGTTAACTAATGATTTTGGCAATGTATATTTGGTGATAATTCCATTTGCTGTGCTTTTATCGATCATTAGGAAGTCTGCTATCTCACGAGAATACTCTCCTTGTCGAGAAAGGTTTATTGCGGATTCTCATACCTGAAAGTGGCTGTATTTCACCAATTTATTAGACAATAACAAGTTAATATTGAATTGTGTATTATTTATTTGTGTATTTACATTATATTAGGGTTTGGATTACAGTAACCTATATAACTTACATTTGTGTGTAATTTGGTGAAAAATATTGTGATAGTGAATATGTGATAGTGAATATATCAGTATTATATTATAATTGCTCTACTTTATTTCCTATTAATACAGTTTTTTTCTAAGACATAGTCACAATATAGCAGTTAGTATATTCAAATTAAACATATATTTGTTTAAAAAACTTTGTGTTAAATTATTGATCTATTTTTAATTGTATCTCTATATATAAATCTTTGCATCATTATTATTTATTTGAAAGTATTTACATAGGTATATTAAAGTAATCTATATCTCGATAAGTCTTAGAAAGAAAATGTTATACATTATACTCACAAAAATCTGTAATATTATGTAACAACTTATACGATACAATTTAATAAATATTTGGCGATATATATTTCATTATTTATTTATTTACAAGTCCTCATAGAATAATATCATTACAATATGTAACACAAATAAAATGTATTATATAAATGACCAATAAAAACAGTAAAAAAGAATACAATTTCTCAATTCAAAAACCTATTTTCCTATCCTCAAAAATTGCATTCCAGAAACCAGAAATTCACCAAAATACGAACTAGATCATCAAAATGAGATCAGCAGGATATGAACGATTTACGGCCTATAGGTATGCAACAGCAAAAAACGTTTCGACAGCACCGCAAAGCGAACGCCGATCTGCAACCTGCATATATAATTTTTGCGCCTAAATTTCAACCTAGTGCACAACAGATTACAAAAGCAAGTAGCCTACACGAAAAAATTCCTAGCCAGCAAAATCCGATCCCCGAGCACCAGCAAGGCTTCTGGTCGACAAAATCGCAAAAATCGTGTAAAATCGACGTTTTAGAGCCGTAGCGGCCGAAATGTAGCACTTTACTGCCGTTACGAGCATTTTTGAACTCTCAGACGGATTTTCAGCCGATCGCAAGGCATTTACCCACCAAAATTCAGAAATCCATCGATCGCAATACTGTTTGCTAGGCTTCTGGCTGACAAACTAAAAAATCGTGTAGAATCGGCGATGTACAGCGTGTAGCAAGACTACTAGTCACGAAAACGAGAATTTGTGAGCTCTCTGGCCGATCGAAATGTATTCACCCACAAAAATTCATATTTCTGACAATACGGTAGGCTGTAGTAAGGCCTGGTGCGCAAATCATGAATCTCAAGTCTCCCACCACGATTTCTAGCTATGTATAATACTGGCTGTCTGTTGAATTTACAGCCATTCGTGCAGCGTGAGTGGTGGCGTCCTACCGGACACTCTTTGTCGTGAAATTACGTAATCACGTCTATTTCAAGCTATATACAGGTTTCTAGAAATTTTTTGCTGGCTAGGCCCCAGGAACCAGCGGAGCGATCCGATCCCAGCTCCCAGCAACCCGCCTAGCACCCACGTGCTGCCTTCGGCTGTAGCCTAGGCGCGCTCGTGGATGGCTAGGGCGGGTTGCTGGTAGCTAGGATGGGATGCTCGGCTGGTTCCTGGTGGCTAGTAAGCGGGGTTCGAACCTGGATCTTTAGGATGGGAGATTTTTGTTGGTCGTCGTTCTGGTTGTGGATCTATAGGCTGTGAACTGGTTTCTAAGCGGGATATGAACTTAGATCTTTGGATTGCAATTTTTTGTTTTGGAAATAGGGTGTTAGAATGAAATATTTATATTATTTTATCGGTATTTATTGGTCATCAATATATTACATAATGGTGTACATAATGCATTGCTATATTTTGCAAAGATATTGTTTTAATAGAGATATATGCGAATGACAATTATATGCATAAATAAATGTATCTTGATCTGTAACACTTTGAAAGATGATATTTGATATAGGTTGTTTTTAATTATATATATAAGAACATATGATATAAATTCTTTATTATGATTCGTTGAAATATACAAGTAGGCTAACATACATGATTGACAACAATCGATCGATTAATTGTTGAAAGAACTTTTATAAGGATCATTTGTTTTAACAAATAGAAATAATAGAAGACATTAATTATGTATAAGATGATCATATGTTTATTTATAACAGAAAATCCTTACAAAGTTTTTCCCCAACATTTTTTGGGTATTGAAAATATATTCTAAGTGTAAAATAATATATTTTACAACTTCAAAATGAATGTCTCTCTTGCTATAAACTTTTGGGATTCAAATTCGAATTCGCACATAGCTAAAAGATATATTTGAAATATGTAAACTAAAGTTTAAACAAAATGAAAAGAAAATTTTGATGGTTTTTTTAATTCAATTGTTGAATATGAAAATGAAGTTTAAAAAGTTTTCAATCATGCAAACAGTATATAAAATATATTTGAACTATATTTGTTTTAAAGAGTATCAAACATGTAAATGTTAATATATTGATTAACTCTGTGGAATCGAAATATGAGGCCCAAAATTTTGTGATCTATATAAATAAGGATAATGTATCAATGTATCAGTTTAATATCTTAATTAATGCATTTCGAAGTTTAAAATGTAATGTTTTTAATTACGTCGAAACTCTTATTACGTCATTCTTACAGGAGAGACATTTATTTTGTGATACAGTTTTAAATTAGAAGACTTGGTACATAGGTGATTTGAAAGCAAAATGTTTTATCATATTTTTCAACGGACGTACAAAAAGTATGTGTGTAACGTATCATTTTCCGCTCTAGATACACAAATAACTATTTTTCAATGTGCGAATATGTTATAAAGTGTATTTTAAATATAATAATACAAATTAGGTTTTATCTTACTATGTTTTATTTAAATCGATCAGAGTATTAGATTACATGTGTACTCGTATGAATGTATGGGATGCAAATGATGGTACAGAAAAATAGAGCTAAGTCCCAATTACTTATATAGTTTCGAGATATTGAAATTTTAAAGTTTTAAATATGTACTATTGATTCATATATTGTGCATAATAACTTTAAAATTAAATACTTCAAGAAGTAAGAGTGATAGCAAATTATCCTAATCTTATTTTTATTTGTTGGATTATTTTCTATAAGTAAACGAAATTTCAGCACTTTGGAATCGCTGAAAACATTTTCAGCAATGCTTGTTTCACAACAGGTATATCTATTGACAATAGCAATTTAAAAAAATGAGTATATGAAAAACTAAAAGAAAAAGCGACTTGCATTTTCAAAATTTAGTTGTGGAGAGTTATTTCGTGTATTTATACAAATTTTAAAAAGTTTTAAATCGCTGAAAATATTTTCAGTAATGTTTATTTCAAAACGTGTTCATGTTTATTAAAAATATCAACTTTGAAATTGAATATCACGAAAACTAAGAAAAATAGCGCCTCGTACTTTTTAAATTTGTATATAGAAAGTAATTTTCTATATGTATAATTTTAAAATGTTTCAGTCACTGGAAAAGAAAATCAGTGATGTTTATTTTAAGACGTGTATATGTTTAATGAAAATAGTAACTTTAGAAATGAATATCACGAAAATTAAGAGATATAGCGACTTGTACTTTTCAAAGTGATATTAAGGAATTTATTTACTATATTGTAAACCTAATTTTAGAATATATGAATCGCTGAAAAAGTTTTCAGTAATGCTAGTTTCAAGACGAGTACATCTCTATTGAAAATAGCAACTTTTCAAATTCGAATGTAGGAAATTATTTTGTAAATGTATAATTATTTTCCAAGTGTATGAATCTCTGAAAATAATCAGTAATGTTTAGACTTAGCTCTTTCGTTTCTTGTACCCTTCAAATAATGTGTATGTATGTAATATGTGTATTAATGTATGAGAACCTAACGTAATACGCTTTGAGATGTTGAAATATAATTATGAAAATGAAAATGGGAATTGTATAATGATATGATTTTATTCTCTGTCATTTAAATATGCTTATATGTATGAGTGTTTTCGACATTTGTTTATAAAGTTTTTATTAGTAGAGCAGATGATTTTTCACGTTAAATGGTTATATAACATAAGTACTTTATAGGTGTGAGGTGGTTTTATTTATTTATTTACATAAATTTTATAAACATGACTTGGGGTGTACAAAATCCATGTTTGGGGTGTTTTGGGGTGCGATGCTCTGCAACAGGGTGACCAACTCCAATGCGGAAATCAGGATTCATGAACTGCAACTCTCTCGGGTACTTCTGCAGTATCGTCTGTTTAAGTGCACAGCTTATCTTTCTGCAACAATAGAAAATATACTCGAAAGTAACAAATATGAATTAGTGGTTAATGGTCATAGAAAATAGTATGATTTTATTTGTAGATTATTAAGAATTATTTCAAGTATATATAATTATTCTTTAAAAAGATATATTAATGCCAAAGAAAGTGCGAGTTATTCAATATTACAAAAGAATGAATAAATATTTCAATAGATCAATTATAGATTTTAATGCATAATGTGTAAGATATTAAAGTATTTTAATAATGAGGTATAAGTTACGTAATTTGTCGCATTATCGTACACATTCATAATTACGCATATATGGAACAAAATATATGTAGTAAAATATATAGGACATACAATGATATGATATATTAAATTATCCACAAGATGAACACAATTCACGACAGATGTTTAACATTAGAAAACATTTTTTTTTCAAATATCTTTGGTGTAAAAGTATATGGGGCTTTATACATAGTATTTACAGAATAAAATGTTAGAAGATTGTATATGGTAGAAATATTAAATAATTATTATCAATTAATGCAAACTATTTTCGATATAATATGAACAATTATTTAAAAATAGCTTATATCTTGTATCTATACTAGAATAATCTCTCCAAATTAATGGCTAATATATCAAATGAAAATACAACTATGTGTGAAGTATTATAAAAGCAAAAAAAAACTCACTTTGAATAAATGAAATCTATGGATATAACTCCCCAAGTCCTGCAGGTATTCTAACGTCCTCTCCAAGCACCAGGAAGTCGTCCTCGTGGTCACAGTACACCAGCGCACTACACACACGTCTTTACACTAGCACTGTAACAAACAAACTGAAAGAATTAATCCATGTAATAGTTAGGGTGTTAAATAATTTACCCCGTAGAAATACAAGTCAACAATTAAATAATAATGAGTCATTATAAATAATAATTGCTTCGTATGTATTATGTAATCAATTCACGGTGTTTTGAATTTTATGAATGTAGAAGAGGCGCGAAAATATTTGAGTACGCAAAATACAAAATTACAATTTTTTTTTTATTGTAACATTTTATTAAATATGTGTGTTCTTTTCAGATGCAGCCGTGTGAAAAGACGACATCCTGGTGTTGCAGACTTAGCGACTTGGAGTCCCGACATTGTAACCTGAAGCACTCAACAGTGGTGAGTTACATTGTAGTAGATATTTTCTTGTAATCTCGCCCATGGGGATTAGCTGTTAAATCTACGTTTTGATGAAAAGTACTAAAATATAATTAAACAATATAATACTATATGTAGTAATCAAATAATATTACTACCAAGTTCATATCTCTACCCATTTTTGAATTATTACCCCAAAAGTCAATATACCCCATTTTCAGTAAAAACTTCAAAATTTTCAAAAATCTAATTTTCATGGATCTACTTTTTAATGCGCTGATTCCAAATTTTGAAACCGCAGGTCGATATCTCTTTTCGTTCTCGAGATATTTAGATTCAAAGTTTTGCTCAAAACTGCCCATTTTTGGGCAATAACCCAAAAATGGGTCGAGATATGAATTTGGCGACAACACCATTCGATTCTACGGGCAAAATTACATAAGTACACCAGTTTTCAGAATTTTTGAACACCGCATGCAATCTCTAAAGCAAAATAACTGAAAATGGCCAAAAATCGCAAAAATCCTAAGGGGTACCCCTTACGATTTTTTCAGATTTTGACCATTTTCAAACTTTTATTCATAAAAAATGAACCGGTTGGTCAAAAATGATGAAAATTGGTATACTTATGTATTTTTGTCCGTAGAATCGAATGGTGATGTCGCCAAGTTCATATCTCGACCCATTTTTTGGGTTATTACCCAAAAATGGGCAGTTTTGAGCAAAACTTTGAATGTAAATATCTCGAGAACGAAACGAGATATCGACCTGCGGTTTCAAAATTTGGAATCAGCGCATAGAGAAGTATCTAGATACATAAAAATTAGAATTTTGAAAATTTTGAAGTTTTTATCTAAATGTGGAGTATATTGACTTTTGAGGCAATAATTCAAAAATGGGTAGAGATATGAACTTGGTAGTAATTTTATTTGATTGTAAAGACAATGTTACGTAAGTTTACGCATTTTTAGAGTAGTTAAACAAATGTATGAATTTTTAGAAAGAAAAGTATTGAAATATAAATGAATAAATGCTATAAAAAAGTTCCTTGGAAAATATTCTATATACTTAATGTTTAGGAGGATAACTTTTATTTATTTATTTACATAAATCTTATAAATAAATCTTGAGGGCACCATTACATGTTGGGGTGTCTTCAGTGTGATGCTCTGCAACAATATGATCATCTCTGACGCTGAAATCAGGATAGATATCTTTCTGCAACTCATTCACATCCTTCTACGGCTTGGCCAGGACTATAATTCATATCTGTTACATGTTTCTGTAACAATAGAAATATATTCGAATTAATATTCGGATTAATGGTTACAGATAATAATATGGATGGACTTAGAACTGTTTCAATCGTTTGTAATTATTAAAAAAAAAATACCTAATATGAAAGTAAGTGTGAGAAATTTAATATTAAAAAGAATATTTAAATTTTTAATTATTTAAATATAAAATATTTGAAGTAAAATATATAGTACGTCCAATAATATATGATATGTGTATATGGTATTAACACTATGAAAAATTCTAAATTAACTCAAATTCTTTTCCACACAACATCAATTATAATTCAAATATAAAGTATATATACACCCGAATAATCGTTAGAAATAATGGCTAATATATCCAATAACGGTTACTAAAAGTAGTTTAAAAATATAAAAAGAAACTTACTGTGAATAAATTATTTCCGTAAGTATAAGTCCAAATCGTGAAGATGTCCAAAAGTCCTCTCCAGGCACTAGGAAGTCGTCCTCGAAGGCACAGTACACGAGCACACCACACGTCTTTACACTAGCACTGTAACAAACAAACTGAAAGAATTAATCCATGTAATCGTTAGGGTGTTAAATAATTTACCCCGTAGAAATACAAGTCAACAATTTAATAATAATGCGTCATTATAAATAATATTTGCTTCTTATGTATTATGTAATTCGTTCACGGTGTTTTGAATTTTATGAATGTAGAAGTGGCGCGAAAAAATTTGAGTACACAAAATACAAAATTACCTTTTTTATTATAACATTTTATTAAATATGTGTGTTCTTTTCAGATGCAGCCGTGTGAAAAGCCGACATCCCGGTGTTGCAGACTTAGCGACTTGGAGTCCCGACATTGTAACCTGAAGCACTCAACAATGGTGAGTTACATTTTAGTAGATATTTCTTTCCATAAGGATTAGCTGTTAAATCTTCGTTTTCATGAAGACTATCCCTGTAAAATTAAATTAAACAATGTAATACTATATGTAGTTCATTAAAAGTCCGACTATTTTCCCTTAATTCGTACACGCTGATTAAGGGAAAAATAATGAAAAAAATCTGTAGGCCTTAGTTTCCAAAATAGAAATTTTTATTTTTAATGCAAAATTGACAATATTTTTTGACTTTGACGGCCTATAACTAATGAATGGTAAAAGATACATTAAAGGGCGTTGTGCCATTCGATTTTACGGACTTTTCTACATATGTTTACCAATTTTGAATAACCGTGTGTAGCTAGTATAGTAAGAGTAAGCAAAAATGAAAAAAATGGTAACTAAACAATTCAGTAGTCCACTAAAAATCCGACCAGCCTGTATTTAAATGGAAAGTATCATTTTCTCTTAATTCAAGCATGCTGATTACCGGAAAAATAATAACAAAATTCTCTAGGCCTTAGTTTCCAAAATAGAAATTTTTATTTTTAATGTAAAATTGACAATATTTTTTGACTTTGACGGCCTATAACTAATGAATGGTAAAATATACATTAACGGGCGTTGCGCCATTCGATTCTACGGACTTTTCTACATATGTTTACCAGTTTTGAATAACCGTGTGTAGCTAGTATAGTAAGAGTAAGCAAAAATGAAAAAAATGGTAACTTTAAATAATTCAGTAGTCCACTAAAAATCCGACCACTCTGTATTTAAATGGAAAGTAGCATTTTCTATAAATTCAAGCATGCTGATTACGGGAAAAATATTGAAAAAAATCTCTAGGCCTTAGTTTTCAAAATAGAAATTTTTATTTTTAATGAAAATTGACAATATTTTTTGACTTTGACGGCCTATAACTAATGAATGGTAAAAGCTACATTGACGGGCGTTGCGCCATTTGATTCTACGGACTTTTCTACATATGTTTACCAATTTTGAATAACCGTGTGTAGCTAGTATAGTAAGAGTAAGCAAAAATGAAAAAAATGGTAACTTTAAACAATTCAGTAGTCTATCAAAAATCCGACCACCCTGTATTTAAATGAAAAGTTTCCTTTTCTCTTAATTCAAGCATGCTGATTACGGGAAAAAATGGTAACTTTAAACAATTCAGTAGTCCACTAAAAATTCGATCACCCTGTATTTAAATTTAAAGTATCGTTTTCTCTTAATTCAAGCATGCTGATTACGGGAAAAATAACAAAAAAATTCTCTAGGCCTTAGTTTTCAAAATAGAAATTTTTATTTTTAATGGAAATTGACAATATCTTTTGACTTTGACGGCCTATAACTAATGAATGGTAAAAGATACATTAATGAGCGTTGCGCTATTCGATTTTGTGGACTTTTCTACATATGTGTACCAATTTTGAATAGTCGTGTGTAGCTAGTATAGTAAGAGTAAGCAAAAATGAAAAAAATGGTAACTTTAAACAATTCAGTAGTCCACTGAAAATCCGACCACCCTGTATATTTTTAAAATTAAATTATTGAAAAACTAAGTGAAATAGTTGTTTTCTACAGCTACGTAATGTTGCAGGAATTCGAATTGCTGAAAAAAAATCAGTCATGTTTGTTTCAAGATAGCTAAATTATCTATTGTGTATACCATGATAAAAATAAAATAAATTAAATATTAAGTGAGATAGCGATTTGCAGTTTTCAAATTTGGATTCCGGGGATTGTTTCAAATATGTATACCTAGTTTTAGAAATTTGAATCGCCGGATACAGAGTTAAATTTCAGTAGGAAATATTTGAACTTAGCTTTTTGTTTTTCTGTACCTTTTAAATAGTATGTATGCATGGATGAATGGTATGTGAATTTCTTATATAATGAACTGTAAAATATATGACAATGAAGATATGTGTTGCATAATGACATGAATTGATTATGTGCCAATTTTTCTTGCCATATATTAGTTATACGAGTACATAATGTTTAGGAGGATAACTTTTATTTATTTATTTACATAAATCTTATAAATAAATCTTGAGTGGTACCATTACATGTTGGGGTGTCTTCAGTGTGATGCTCTGCAACAATAGGATCATCTCTGACGCTGAAATTAGGATAGATATCTTTCTGCAACTCACTCACATCCTTCTACGGCTTTGCCAGGACTGTAATTCATATCTGTTACATGTTTCTGTAACAATAAAAATATAATCGAAATAATATTTGGATTAGTGGTTACAGATAATAATATGGACTTAGAACTGTTTCAATCGTTTGTAATTATTAAAAATAAAATACCTAATATGAAAGTAAGTGTGAGAAATTAACATTAAAAAGAATATTTAAATTTTTAATTATTTAAATATAAAATATTTGTAGTAAAATATATAGTACGTCCAATAATATGTGATATGTGTATATGGTATTAACACTATGAATAATTCCAAATTAACTCAAATTCTTTTCCACACAACACCAATTATAATTCACCCGAAATACTCGTTAGAAATAATGGCTAATATATCCAATAATGGTTACTAAAAGTAGTTTAAAAATATAAAAAGAAACTTACTATGAATAAATTATTTCCCTAAGTATAAGTCCAAGACTTGAAGATGTCCAAAAGTGCTCTCCAGGCACTAGGAAGTCGTCCTCGAAGGCACAGTACACCAGCACACTGCACACACGTCTTTACACTAGCACTGTAACAATGAAACTGACAAACTGACAAAATTGATCTATGTAACAGTTAGGCATTAGATAACAATAAAAAAATGGTAGTCAACAATCAAAATAATGAGTATAAATTATAGTTGATGTCTATGTATTATATAATTTTGTACTCGCTTGTACAATTTTTTTTAAATTAATATTTGGAAACAAGGTCTATGGATTACCCGCGAAATATAATTAATGAATTTTAGGGTTAAAAGAAAGGATGCTACTTTTTAATTTTGAAAAATTCAAAATGTTGATATTTGAGAATAAATGATCTATTTAAAAACGCTATTACAAAAAATCTTGTATGTAATAAGTTGTGAAATGAGTGTTTTAGGCACTTGACGTGTTGTAGCACTCGCTTACTCTCGTGCGTATAAAAAAGCGCTCAATTTCACGTCGCGTGTCTAAAACTATCATTACGCAACTTATTACAAAAATAGTTATTAAAAACTAAGTGAGATAGCGACTTGCAGTTTTCAAATTTGAATTCAGGGGGTGTTTTTCTATATGTACACTAAGTTTCAGGAATTCAAATTGCTGAAAAATAAAATTCTGCCATGTTTGTTTCAAGATAGGAAAATCTGTCTTGCGCATACCATGATAAAAGTAAAATATTTTAAAAACTAAGTGAAATAACGACTTGCAGTTTTCAAATTGAATTCAGGGGGTGTTTTTCTATATGTACACTAAGTTTCAGGAACTCGAATTGCTGAAAAATAAAATTCTGTCATCTTTGTTTCAAGATAGGAAAATGTCTCTTGTGCACTATGATAAAAGTAAAATATTTTAAAAACTAAGTGAGATAGTGACTTTCAGTTTTCAAATTTGAATTCAGGGGGTGTTTTTCTATATGTACACTAAGTTTCAGGAATTCGAATTACTGAAAAATAAAATTCTGTCATGTTTGTTTCAAGATAGGAAAATGTCTTTTGTGCATACCATGATAAAAGTAAAATATTTTAAAAACTAAGTGAGATAGCGACTTGCAGTTTTCAAATTTGAATTCAGGGGATGTTTTTCTATATGTACACTAAGTTTCAGGAATTCGAATTACTGAAAAATAAAATTCTGTCATGTTTGTTTCAAGATAGGAAAATGTCTTTTGTGCATACCATGATAAAAGTAAAATATTTTAAAAACTAAGTTAAATAACGACTTGCAGTTTGAAATTTGAATTCAGGGGGATGTTTTCTGCAAGTATACTAAGTTTCAGGAATTTGAATTGGAAATTCCAACTTTAGAGCTCAAAATTTCTTAAACTAAATGAGATAGGAACTTGTACGTTTCAAATTGGATTTGTTCATGCATCCTTGTATACATAAGCAACGTTTTAAAATTGTTGAAATGTTGACAAATTCTTTTCTATAGAATATTTCAACTTTACATATTAATATGAATACAAAAGTGGTATTATTAATACAAATACAAAGTGCAGATACAATAAATAAGTTATTACATTTATAATTTTATTAATAAATCATTTCTTTTTGCAGATCATCAAGTTTTCGACGTTCCAGTGGTAAGAGACGCAGACATCGCGACTTGGAGTACCCTTTCGTGTGTCTACAGTATCCTGGGGCTTCTCCCCGGACCTGGTGGACATGATTTCGTTGTTTGGATCAGGAAACCATCCCCTGCGGTATCGTGAAGTCTTGAACCGGTTCGCCTGATCTCCGTACTTGAAATCCTATGAAATATAAATGTGAGAGTTAAACTGTATATTCCACTAAACTTTGTCATGCGTTATTTCACATTCTTGTTTATTACTCCTACATGGTTAAAGATAGCAACTTGCACAATGAAAATTTGGAATCTACATAAAATTCTCTGTACGATACGTCTGATTATAATTTTTAGCTTCGATTGGTTTAGGAGTTACGGGGCGTTAAAATACATGTATTTTCGTCAAATTTTCTCCGTACACTTGTTTCATATTTTCATTTATCACTACTACAAGAATAAAGATAGTAAATAGGGAAGAAAAAATTTATATTTTACATAAAATTCGTTATTGGCAGACACATTTGTTTTGTGTTTAACAACTTAGAAGAAATGTAAATGTAATATCAAAGGTTCATACTTACCTATGGTGAATTTTCATAATATATCATCCGCTGTTGTATCATCACTGTAATATATCATCATCGGCGATTTTCACAGATCAGAATACACTTTGTAGTAAATATTACGTAACACTTACTCCAATTAGAATAACTTGTATAACACTTGGTATTAGTAAAACACTTTTACGGACAATTATACACATTTTAATAATAGGAAAGACTTTTTTTTAAATATACAGCATCTGTGTAGTAAACTAACTCACGACACAATATAATTTTGAATAAGGATTAAACAATGAACACTAACGGAAGGACAGAGTCTTATGCAACATTTTAAATAATATCTAAAATTATAAGAAGCAGAAATACGTTGTATAAGTTAAAATGAATTTTGAATATTTAGATTTTATTGTAAATAATAATATACATATGAACATTTAAATTTAGTGTACTATTAAATTATTAAATTTAGATTTTTTTTTAAAGTTTAAACAAAACGACAACTATTTAAAGCTATTTAAATATTTTTTAAATATTTATAGAGTAAATCTAACACTTTTAAAATATATAGCGAATTATACGATGTAAATAGAGAACGATTTCAATAAAAATTTCAAACTTTTTCGTTGCTATATGGCACTACACGATTATTCACAAGCACACGATGTTCACATCACCAAAGACTGAAAGGAACTGAAGTCTTTATTGTAAAAACATAATATTAATATTATCACGTAATACCCCCACTCTAATTAAGTGTTTATTTTTTATATCTTTTGTACTTTGGCGCTCAAAGTAAACAATGTTTATGTTTGTTTACAAGTTCTGCGAAGGGCCTAGTACACCCAGCAATAGGATACGGTGACTACAGCACTGGATGATGATAATATATGACTTTTTATAAGAATAAATAAATAAAAGAGTACTTTTCTTATCTTTCCTATGTAACAAAAGGGACAGGGAAATATCTTAAAATTTAAGGATTTTTCCGAATTTTTCTATGCTATCTTTTAGTATTAAGTTCTCTAGGTACGAAAATAACCATCCGATAGGAGTCCGCCCTTTTATAAAGGGCTAAGGGCTTATTTGAGCCCTTAGGGAAAATTTGACCACGGATTTCATTTATGCAGCTCCAAGTAGGTTTAACAACACTTGTCCGGATTTTCTAGCTCTTTTAGTTCAGGAATTAGCGCAGGCCCTTCGCCACAAACTTGAAGGGCAAATATATTGTAAACCAAAGGGTTTTCATCAATTCTGTGCAAGCCAATGGAAAGCGCGGGTTCGAATCCCCCCGATTCGCTATTTTCCGGCCCTTTAGCCCTATAAATGGACGAATTTAAGTGTTAGTCCCTTTAAAAAACTTTAAGGGCCCATATCTCGAAAACGGCTGGGTTTTCAGCGTTTTCCTTAAAACGCTGTTCCTTAGGGGAATTCGAATGAGTAATATAGGGTCAAATTACATCATACCAAAGTTTGAAGGGCGTAGGGCAAAGTTTTTTACAATAAGGGTTTTTGAAAATTTTTGAACATTTTTTGATTTTTTTTTTGTTTACACCAAAATTTTATTATTTATTTTTTAAGCTCTATAAGCAATAAAATAACAATCCGTAGAACTCTTTCTCATTTTTGTTCCCCGGATACTATGGAAAATATTCGACTCAAAATGCGACACTTTTTAATTAAGAAATGCTTTATATCTCCTAAACTACAAAAGGTTGAAGGGCCGGACAATGTTTTTTAGACTAATTACGACCCGTAGAACACGAATCCGTTCTCACATTGAAAATATGAGAACTCTTTTCATTCCTGTTATCCGGATACCATCAAAAATTTTCGATTCAAAAACTGAGTAAATTTTGGTCATTGACCCCAAAAATTGGGTTAAGAAAAGTGTTGTAGCTCGTAAACTACAGAAGTTAGAAGGGCCGGACAGGGTTTTTTATACTAATTACGACCCGTAGAACACGAATCCGGTCTCACATTGAAAATATGAGAACTCTTTTCATTCCTGTTATCCGGATACCATCAAAAATTTTCGACTCAAAAACTGAGTAAAATTGAGTAAAATTGGGTTTAAAAAAAGTGTTGTAGCTCCAAAACTACAGAAGCTAGAAAGGCCGGATAGGGTTTTTTAGACTAATTACGACCCGTAGAACACGAATCCGGTCTCACATTGAAAATATGAGAACTCTTTTCATTCCTGTTATCCGGATACCATCAAAAATTTTCGACTCAAAAACTGAGTAAAATTGAGTAAAATTGGGTTTAAAAAAAGTGTTGTAGCTCCAAAACTACAGAAGCTAGAAAGGCCGGATAGGGTTTTTTAGACTAATTACGACCCGTAGAACACGAATCCGGTCTCACATTGAAAATATGAGAACTCTTTTCATTCCTGTTATCCGGATACCATCAAAAATTTTCGATTCAAAAACTGAGTAAATTTTGGTCATTGACCCCAAAAATTGGGTTAAGAAAAGTGTTGTAGCTCGTAAACTACAGAAGTTAGAAGGGCCGGACAGGGTTTTTTTATACTAATTACGACCCGTAGAACATGAATCCCGTCTCACATTGAAAATATGAGAACTCTTTTCATTCCTGTTATCCTGATACCATCAAAAATTTTCGACTCAAAAACTGAGTAAAATTGAGTTTAAAAAAAGTGTTATAGCTCCAAAACTATAAAAGCTAGAAGGGCCGTACTAGTTCTATTAGAATAATTACAATCCGTAGAACACGAATGAACATAAAAAAATTTCCCATGTCTTATTTCCCTTATAAATGTTACATAACTACATACTTCCCTGTCTCTTTGTTGTGGTACATCCCCCTGAAATAAATGACGGGTTGTTAAATAAAAATTGTATTGGTTTAAGAAATATTTATTGTTTATTATGGCCATAGCGTAAATTGTATGTATTCTTATTTGTATTTTATAAACAAATATGCTTAGGGATGTTTAAAAAATAGTCTGTATAAATTTTACTTGTATTTATTGTTTATTTGTACTTTACATTGTTGTATTTCATGTAACTACCCTTAATGTACTTTGTAAATAAATAATATACTTACTCTTGTCCTGAAAAATTAGAAATAGGGATGTTTAAATAATAGTTTGTATACATTTTACTTGTATTTATTATTTATTTGCACTTTACATTGTTGTATTTCATGTAACTACCCTTAATGTACTTTGTAAATAAATAATATACTTACCCTTATCCTGAAAAATTAGAAATAGGGATGTTTAAATAATAGTTTGTGTACATTTTACTTGTATTTATTGTTTATTTGTACTTTACATTGTTGTATTTCATGTAACTACCCTTAATGTACTTTGTAAATAAATAACATACTTACCCTTATCCTGAAAAATTAGAAATAGGGATGTTTAAATAATAGTTTGTGTACATTTTACTTGTATTTATTGTTTATTTGTATTTTACATTGTTGTATTTCACTTAACTATCCCTAATGTACAATAATATTACACAATAAAATATAATTTAAGATATAAATTGTTTATTTTTTACCCCTTTGCTACCCCTACACGTATATAGTTCTTAGAATAACCGCTAGAGGGCAGCACCTATTAGAAAGGGGGCTGCGCCTAAAATATAGGCAACCAGAAATACTGCTCCACTTTGAACATACATACGTACATACATCATTTTGGTGTTATACCTAATGGGAATTTAACACACTAATTCTGGGACGTTTAAAAATTGGACGAAAAGGCTCTAAAAAAGATGTATACGTCATGGGAATTTAACACATTAGATATGGGACGTTTACGATGGGAATAGTAGTCTGAAAATAGGATGATACATGGATGTTTGCAATACGGAATGGATTCTCAAGATTGTGTGGAAGTTATTAAGTCTGAATAGATTCTTATCTACTACATAAGAGTCGTTGTGTCTTCTTAATAGTATTTAAATCCTATTTCTAATATATCTAAGTACTAAAGGCATCAAAAATTAGGTACGTACGTACGTATGTACACAAATGAAAATTTTTTGATTGATTTTATACTCAAAGTTGGAACGTTTGTCAACAGGTGCTGCCCCCTGGTGGCCGTTTTAAAAACTACATACGTGTGGGGACTTAGAAAAAAAAAACAATTTTTAAACAATAATATATTTGTATTATACCAAAATTACAAGACTTTTTCTTATAAAAATTATAGTTTATTACTATTACAAAAGACTTTAACATTATAATAAATTGTTATTAGATTTGTTGACAAATTTAGTAACAATTGTGAACAGAATTATAACACAAAAGAAACTTAAAAGACACTTGTGTTTGTAAATTCTGTTCATAATTATTTCTCACTAAGTTTGTTTAACAAATTTGGTGACAATCTTTTAACGTTGTCAAACAGGCCTTAGTTGTAAGTTAGAAATGTGTTTCGGAAAGTAAAACTATCATTATTCTGATTGTAAATATTATAAACTATTCTACATCTTTATTTTGTAATAAAAGTAACTAATATTACAAAATAAAGATGTAGAATAGTTTATAATATTTACAATCAAATTGTAATGACAGATATACTTTGTAAAACACATTTCTAATTTACAACTAAGGCCTGTTTGACAACGTTAAAAGATTGTCACCAAATTTGTTAAACAAACTTAGTGAGAAATAATTATGAACAGAATTTACAAACACAAATGTCTTTTACGTTTCTTTTGTGTTATAATTCTGTTCACAATTGTTACTAAATTTGTCAACAAATCTAATAACAATTTATAATAGTGTCAAACATGATTTAGTTATAAAACTAAAATGTTTGTTCCCAAATAAAATTATCATTATTATAGTTGTATTATTTGTTGTTAATTATTTTGCATTTTTATTCTGTGGACTGAATAAAGATGCAATAGAATTGACCACAAATAATATAACTATAATTTTATTTGGTAACAAACATTTCAGTTTTATAACTAATACGAAACTCTACATTTATATTATTTAAGTTTTAAAGTAAAATAATACTATATTGTAGAGTTTCGTTTACAATAGTAATTTAACAAATGAAATCTTGGTGGTCCCTAAATAAGATTCCTTGTTCCCATTTTTAAAGGTACAAAGATTTCTTATTCAGTTCAAGACCGTTTGACATTAAAATAAATTGTTATTAGATTTGTTGACAAATTTAGTAACAATTGTGAACAGAATTACAACACAAAAGAAACGTAGAAGATATTTGTGTTTGAAAATTCTGTTCATAATTATTTCCCAACTTTGTTAACAAATTTGGTGACAATTTTTTAACGTTACCAAACAGGCTTTAATTGTAAAATTGAAATGTTTGTTACCAAGTAAAATTATCATTATTTTGGTTGCAGATATTATAAACTATTTTGAATCTTTATTTTGTAATAAAAGTAACTTCTATTACAAAATAAAGATACAAAATAATTGATATTTACAATCAAAATAATGATAATTTTGCTCGGTAACAAACATTTCAATTTTACAACTAAAGCCTGTTTGACACGTTAAAAAATTGTCACCAAATTTGTTAACAAGAAATAATTATGAACAGAATATTTAAACACTAATGCCTTTTGTTTCTTTTGTGTTATAATTCTGTTCACAATTGTTACTAAATTTGTCAACAAATCTAATAACAATTTATGACAGTGTCAAACATGATTTAGTTATAAAACTAAAACGTTTGTCACCAAATAAAATTGTCATTATTATAGTTGTATTATTTGTTGTTAATTATTTTGTATCTTTATTCTGTGGACTGAATAAAGATGCAATAGAATTGAACACAAATAATATAACCACAATTTTATTTGATAACAAACATTTCAGTTTTATAACTAATACGAAACTCTACATTCAAATTATTTAAGTTTTAAAGTAAAATGATACTATATTGTAGAGTTTCGTTTACAATTGTAATTTAACAAATTAAATCTTGGTGGTCCCTAAATAAGATTCCTTGTTCCCATTTTTAAAGGTACAAAGATTTCTTATTCAGAAGACCGTTTCCGAAACTTTATATTAATATTATATATTTTGTTACCACCCAAACCTCCCACTTACCAAAATATATAATATTTATTAATACAAAGTTTCGTTTACAATACTTAAAATCTAACTTTGCCCTGACCGCGTCTAAATACTTAATAATAATTACAATTTTTACTAAAACTACCTACTTTAAAACTAAAGAAACATGGGTATTAATTTAAAATAAACGCAATAAAAGTTTGTTTTATTGTACATACATTTTAAACAAATAAAGAAGAAGCCATGGTCTGCGTCTCCAATCGGCACTGCAATCTTGAAGATAGTGGCGGTGGGGAGTTTTTTTTTTAACTTTAAAACTATCTTAGAACTAAAAACGAAACCCTTTATCTAATAAATAGTATATATAAGGGAAACACCGCCCTTAAATGCCAAACCCACGTTCCCTTATATATACCATTTATTAAATACAGTTTCGTGTACAATAATACTTATAATCTAACTTAAATTATTGTAGTCCCCCCCCCCAATTTAATTTGTGAAGTGCGCAAAAAACCCTATCTTACGTTAAAGATCTAATTTAAAGAAAAACAAATCTAAAAAAGCCTATTTTACGTTAATAACGATTTCAAAGCAAGTCTAAAAATGTCAAGTTACGTTAATTTTTCTCTCTCTCTCGAAAAGCAAAAACAACCCTTCCTACTTATATCTAAGCTATCTTATGTCTACGCGAACTATCTTATATCTAGATTAAACTAAGCTAAAGGCGTGTGAGAGAGAAAGAGTACGAGCTAAGCAAATGGTGAGAACTCCGTGGCGTCGAACGCCGTTGTTGGTTCTCACGGACGTTTACGAGGGGGTTAAGCCGACCCCACGCGATGCAAAGCATTTACGGCCTAATACTCGAACTAGGTAGAGAGCACGGCAGCAGTCACATGTAACTACCTAGGGTGCACGCCAACCTACCTAGCTACTCCCGGAGACATTCGCCCGCGCCTCTCGCGGATACCCTACACCGAACGCGGTTATTAACCCGTGTGCTCAACAAAGTTAATTCAAACAAAAACTTTACCTATTCGTTGCCATTACCATTAAATGATGATTACATTACGTTGCCTCCGGATGAGGAGAGCACATACGACCATAAGAAAGCTTTCTGTGTCAACTAAAGGATTAATGTCCCTAGAAACATTCACACAAGTGTGAAGCGATCCACCATAACAACAGGATTCACAAGACGGTGCGTTGTACATATCAGTCCACTCAATTATGGCTATCGCGCACGAACCCTACCTACCCAGCCCCTCTGACCGTGTGAAGTTAATTGAATAAGGAACCCGAACACCCACATCAAAGTTTCGAATCTGTTACCTCCTTCCTGACTCACTCATCCATCCACCTGCAAGCATCCCCCGATACGTCCGGTATTTTCTTTTCCCAAGCACTCTCCCTAGCTACCGTCTGGGTAAGCCACGCGTACGGTTACCGCTGCAACCGTAGACGCGCGATTTTAGGATGATCGCCACGGACTGCACTTCAAATTAATCAATTTATTATTTTTAATTTTTAAAGAAAACGCGTGTTTGCTCGACGGCGCGATGAGCCAAAGTTTAATTAAAACCTGAAAATACATTTCCAAGAACTTAAAACTATAGTATTCCTCACGTACGAATGGCATTGCACAAGTACAATTCGTTTTATAATCTGTGCTGACATCTAATAAGAAACTATCTTTTCCTGCATCAAAAAACGCACATGAATTGATAATTAAACACTAAACACAAAAATGTTAAAACACCCGTCAATGTTTACGAACTATGTTGACAGTTTCAAATTATTTCCTAAATGTTGCCTTATGAACAGGTTTTATAACCTGTGTGTCAAAAAAACTATTTCAATTACGTGTCTTTAACAAGCCTACACTTTATTGCGCGCAATGCCATTCTTACGTAAATAATACTAAAACTTATAAAGCTACTACTTTTTAATCTTCTAGATGTCCGATTCCTGAAAAATAAATGCTAATCATTTGTTCCCAGATATTGATTTTATTGATAAATAGTCGATATTTCAATTTCAAATTGTTTTGATTTTATAAGAACATTTATGAAAGTTATATTTCGTTTACTACAGTACTCAAAACTGAATTTGAGTTCAAGATAATATTTAGACATATACCTTTAACTATAAGTTCTCATGGTTGAGTATGAGAACAAAATAATAATTATGTATAGTAATATTCCCTAGACTATAAGTTCTCATGGCTAAGTATGAGAACAAGATGATAATTAGGCATATAGTCATATTCCTTTGACTATAAGTTCTCATGGTTGAATATTTTATAAACGTTGCAATTATGAGAAAAATAAAGTTTCCTACCAGGTTCATCCATCGATGGCCGCTTACGTCGAAGATTTGTCTGGTGCTCAGCTATCCTTACAAGATCCTTAAAGTTGCAAACTAAAGCAGCTTTTGTAGTGTTAAAATCCAAAGCTCGAAAGTTGTATCCAAATTTTCCAAGTTTCTTGACGCACCAGACCAACCAAAGGTCCACCTATTAAATATTAATTATTAGTTTGTGGTATTCTTGAAACCATTTAAAAAACTGTTGGAAAAAATTTCTTATGGCAAACGTGTATTCATTACGGAAGACACTTCAGAAAAGTATCGCTTTTTACCTCTCGCTAAGAGAAATATTGGATTTATGCTAAAATGATGTGCATGTGTGTGTCTGTGTATGTGTGTGTGTATGTCTGTGTATGTGTGTGTGTATGTCTGTGTATGTGTGTGTATGTGTCTGTGTGTCTGTGTGTATGTGCCTATGTGTATGTGTATGTCTGTGTGTATGTGTGTGTGTGTCTGTCTGTGTGTATGTGTGTGTGTGTCTGTCTGTGTGTATTTGTGTGTGTGTCTGTGTGTATTTGTGTGTATGTGTGTGTGTATTTGTGTGTGTGTGTGTGTCTATGTGTCTGTGTGTATGTGTGTCTGTGTCTGTGTGTATGTGTGTCTGTGTATGTGTGTCTGTGTGTGTGTGTCTGTGTATGTGTGCCTGTGTATGTATGTGTTTGTGTGTATATGTGTATACAGAATAATCTATTGCAATAAATCACACAGTCCAGACTACACTAGTTGTCAAATTCAAATGTTTGTAATTGACAGATAAATGACAGTGTCAAAAATCAACAGTTTTACTAACGTTACTGAAAGCTTTTTCTGGGAAGTAAGTACATTTAATATTTCTTATTGAATTATCTAAATATTTAAAATCATAGGTAGGTATGTATATTAATAGTACTTAATATCCTTAAGAAATACTGTCAATCCCGCCAATGAATTGGAACCATCTTGAACATTTTAAAAGAGAACAAGATTCCTTATAGAATGAAAGAATAGATATAATTATTTGTGTGTACAAATATTAAATTCGATACTCATGTAACAAAATGAAAATTGCGAGAGGTATTGTGCTGACCACAACAGATTTTTTTAAAGTGACTTATGTAATGTGAATGTGATATATGTAATGAATCCACGTGTATAATGAGATATTATATCCAACAGTTTTTAAATGGTTTCAAATGTATTTGATATTTGCTTTAATTCGATATTTTTGAAAGAACATTTGATAAAAAAATAGTGCAAAGAAGCCAACCCTGTTACTATGATGTTAATATATGAATATATCTCAAGTAAAGTAAGATAAACATTCATATAATAACATTACAGTAACTGTGCCCGACTTACTTTGCAATATGTTTTATCAAATGTCCTTTTGAATTATCAAATTAAAACATATTTTTAACCCAACTAAATAAATCTATTCCATAATAACCGCCTATTTTGTATATAGGTTTATACAACAGTTTCTAGTAGATTTCAAATGATTTTGATGTAAACATTATTAACTTTGTGATCTGTCTAGATGTTTTAAAATACGACGAATAATTTTCGGTTGTTTTGTAATACGATTATTTGGACATTTTCTTTTGCAATTATTCTAAATACGAGCCCAAACTCATAAATAGTTCGGCCGGTTTAATTTTTCAACAAACAAGTTATAAGACCTACGCAAGTGATGAGAAATTTATACAATTTTATTTCTTTTTTGACTAGTTTAAAATAGATTTTAAACTTACAAAAACTGAATAATTTATAAAAAATATGAGCTTAATTCTTTCAAATTTGAACTCAGCCATGTTTCTTTGATATGTATACACATTTTTATTGAATCAAGTTGATTGGTTTAAAAATTATTAACAAATTTATAAATTTTGAACGATTTTTTTTATATCATTGTTAATAGCACGTAAACCACTCAACAGTTATAAATGAAACTTGGTATATACATGCACTATACCTCCCTAAATAATAATTTATATACAATATATTTCCACAGGAAGGGGTTTTTAAATTATTGAATAATTATAGTTGATGTTATCAAAACTACTTTCCGCGGTGGTCCTGTACCATTTATTCAATAACTCTTAAACCAAACAATAGAAATTAATGAAATTTGGTTTATATATCAAAGACACATGGCTGAGTTCAAATTTGAAAGAATTTTGACCGTATCATTTGCGCAAACTATTTTAAATTGTTACTAACTGTCTAAAATTTATTCAGAATTGCTAGAAACTATTTTAAATTGTTCTCAACTATCTAAAATTTATTCACAACCACTGAAAACTATTTTAAATACTTCGCAACTATTTAAAATTCGTTCGACCAGTCAACATTTTCAAAAAATTATAAAACCTATAAATTCCTACAAATTTCTTTCGACTAGTTTAAAACATAGATTTTATACTTACAGAAACTGAATATATTATGCAAGTATTCCGCCATTTAATATTGATTTACATCGCCTTTATTAGTAATACCAGATTTAATCCTATTAGACATTGTATCCCTAAAGCCCTGCACATTTTCCTGTGAGTATTGTCCCATATATCTTGCCAGGTAAATTTTACTGTGCGCACTTGATTTTTACGAAGTTGTTTTACATTATACCAAAAGTAAAGGGTCTCGATAGAAGCCAAATCTGGACTATAAGATGACCCTTAAAATACCGGTCGAACTATTATCACCAGTCATTTGGCCCACAGTTTTTCTTAAAGTTTTAAGTCTATATTGAAAGTAGAAATTTATGTAGATTTTTATAATTTGTTAAAAATGTTGACCGGTCAAATTATTATGAATTTGGGCCCGTGAGTAGAAACAATTTATAAAGTACTAAAATTTTCACATTAACAAATATTATACCTCATGACTTTTTGCAAAAGTAACACTTTAACAACATAAATAACTATTAATATAGTTGACACATTGTTTAAACTTACTATTGTTATTAATATGCAACAATATAAAACACCAAATATATTTATTTTTACTTATTGTGTATCTTTAACTGTGCACGAATGTCAGATGAAAATACGATATTCCACGCACTAGAGAGATAGAACTGTTTCAACTAATCATTCAACTTTAATAGTAATGGCTAGTAACTAGATTTGAACTAGTTAATTTTTATTCTACGATTCGACTCGCAGATTATAAAGTATTGTTGCATTACCAATAATATTAGCTGTTCCTACCAAATAAATAAATACATTTAATAATGAACACAGAAATATAAAATAAGAGATAAAGATAAAAATATCCACTTACATTTGATGATTTCTTGCTGTCTGAACCGCCAGGATTTTGTTCTCTACTCCTTCAAATTTCTAGCTCGACTCTGGAAATGATTTCAAGCGATCTGGACACAGCACAATGCTGGCTAGGGCACCATTTTGTCCAGTTTTTATTTTTTTAGAGTTGTATTTTATTTACTTTATGAGTTTCTTTCTGTTGTAATTGTTTTTCTGTTTAATTTATGAAATAAATTATATTTTTGGGATTTTATGTTTAATTCTAGGGGCCCGAAAATTATACCTTAATCCGGCCCTGAACACAACAGATTCACTGATATCTGCTGAAAAGAAAATATTCATTGTAATATTCAATAAAATCATTATTTCGAATGGGGACAGAATATTGTTAGATAACAATAGTTTTTAAAGTTATAGAAATAATTTATAAAGTACTGAAAATTTCACATTAGCAAATATTTTACCGCATGATTTTTTGCAAAAATAAACATAAATAACTATTATTATAGTTGAAACATTATTTAAACTTACTATTGATATTAATTTGCAACAATATAAAACACCAAATATATTTATTTTAACGTAGTTTATCTTTAACTGTGTACGAATGGCAGATGAAAATATATTCCACGCACTAGAGAAATAGAACTGTTTCAGCTAATCATTCGACTTTAATAGTAATGGCTAGTAACTAGATTTGAACTAGTTAATTTTTATTCTACGATTCGACTCGTAGATTATAAAGTATTGTTGCATTGACAATAATATTAGCTGTTCCAACCAAATAAATACATTTAATAATGACCACAGAAATATAAAATAAGAGATATAGATAAAAATATCCACTCACATTTGATGATTTCTTGCTGTCTGAACCGCTAGCATTCTGTTCTCTGGTCTTTTAAATTTGTATCTCGACTCTGGATATTATTTCAAATGGTCTGGAACACTGCAGATTCGTTGATTTCTACTGAAAAGAAAATAATTCATTGTAATATACAATAAAATTATCATTACAAATGACATTTGTATATTTGAGAAAGAATATTGATAGATACTTAAGTTGTATAAACTATAAATATAGTTGAAATGTTGTTTAATCTTACTATTATTATTAATTTGAAACAATACGAAACCCCAAATATATGTCTTTTAAATGAATAAAACTACACTTACAAATTAAATACATCTTTTGTCCGTTTTAACCTTCCAAGTTTACTGTAAATTTAGTCGAAAATGCGAATAGATACACCACTGACTATTTTACTAATCGAATTTTCACAAAAAGATGAACAAATTCACAATTTTTCAAGATAATTAATACAGTAATTCAACTTTTATGAATCAAATTGCGTAGACGATACGAAAACAAACGTAAAACGTGTTCAAAATGGCGATTTAGAAGGTTGTTGTACTATCCAACTTACATAACGTTCACTCTGATATCAGCACCAAAATATTCAAACTAATTACCGACCGAGTTAATAATAAATTCTAATTAAGGGAAAATAATACTTTTCATTTAAATACAGGGTGATCGAATTTTTCCTGCCCTACTGACTATTTGAAGTATCCATTTTTTGGTTTTTCGCTTTGTCTAACTGTACCAGCGGGGCCCGGCAATTTAAAATTCGTACATATATGTACAAATGTCCATAGAATCGAATGGCGCAAACCACGTCAAGAAATCTTGTACAGTTCATTAGTTATAGGCCGACAAAGTGAAAAAAACATGAGAGATTTCTAATGAAAATAAAACTTTCTATTTTGAAAACTAAAGGCCAAAGAATTTTTTAATTATTTTTCCCATAATTAGTGCATCCGAATTAAGGGAAAATAATACATTTTATTTAAATACAGGGTGATCGAATTTTTACTGCCCTACTGACTATTTGAAGTATCCATTTTTTGGTTTTTCGCTTTGTCTAACTGTACCAGCGGGGCCCGGCAATTGAAAATTCGTACATATATGTACAAATGTCCATAGAATCGAATGGCGCAAACCGCGTCAAGAAATCTTGTACAGTTCATTAGTTATAGGCCGACAAAGTGAAAAAAACATGAGAGATTTCTAATGAAAATAAAACTTTCTATTTTGAAAACTAAAGGCCAAAGAATTTTTTAATTATTTTTCCCATAATTAGTGCATCCGAATTAAGGGAAAATGATACATTTTATTTAAATACAGGGTGATCGAATTTTTACTGCCTTACTGACTACTTGAAGTATCCATTTTTTGGTTTTTCGCTTTGTCTAACTGTACCAGCGGGGCCCGGCAATTGAAAATTCGTACATATATGTACAAATGTCCATAGAATCGAATGGCGCAAACCGCGTCAAGAAATCTGGTACCGTTCATTAGTTATAGACCGACAAAATGAAAAAAACATGAGAGATTTCTAATGAAAATAAAACTTTCTATTTTGAAAACTAAAGGCCAAAGAATTTTTTAATTATTTTTCCCATTATTAGTGTGTCCGAATTAAGGGAAAATGATACTTTTTATTTAAATACAGGGTGATCGAATTTTTACTGCCCTACTGACTATTTGAAGTATCCATTTTTTGGTTTTTCGCTTTGTCTAACTGTACCAGCGGGGCCCGGCAATTGAAAATTCGTACATATATGTACAAATGTCCATAGAAACGAATGGCGCAAACCGCGTCAAGAAATCTTGTACCGTTCATTAGTTATAGGCCGACAAAGTGAAAAAAACATGAGAGATTTCTAATCAAAATAAAACTTTCTATTTTGAAAACTAAAGGCCAAAGAATTTTTTAATTATTTTTCCCATAATTAGTGCATCCGAATTAAGGGAAAATGATACTTTTTATTTAAATACAGGGTGATCGAATTTTTACTGCCCTACTGACTATTTGAAGTATCCATTTTTTGGTTTTCGCTTTGTCTAACTGTACCAGCGGGGCCCGGCAATTGAAAATTCGTACATATATGTACAAATGTCCATAGAATCGAATGGCGCAAACCGCGTCAAGAAATCTTGTACCGTTCATTAGTTATAGGCCGACAAAGTGAAAAAAACATGAGAGATTTCTAATGAAAATAAAACTTTCTATTTTGAAAACTAAAGGCCAAAGAATTTTTTAATTATTTTTCCCATAATTAGTGCATCCGAATTAAGGGAAAATGATACTTTTTATTTAAATACAGGGTGATCGAATTTTTACTGCCCTACTGACTATTTGAAGTATCCATTTTTTGGTTTTTCGCTTTGTCTACCTGTACCAGCGGGGCCCGGCAATTGAAAATTCGTACATATATGTACAAATGTCCATAGAATCGAATGGCGCAAACCGCGTCAAGAAATCTTGTACCGTTCATTAGTTATAGGCCGACAAAGTGAAAAAAACATGAGAGATTTCTAATGAAAATAAAACTTTCTATTTTGAAAACTAAAGGCCAAAGAATGTTTTAATTATTTTTCCCATAATTAGTGCATCCGAATTAAGGGAAAATAATACATTTTATTTAAATACAGGGTGATCGAATTTTTACTGCCCTACTGACTATTTGAAGTATCCATTTTTTGGTTTTTCGCTTTGTCTAACTGTACCAGCGGGGCCCGGCAATTGAAAATTCGTACATATATGTACAAATGTCCATAGAATCGAATGGCGCAAACCGCGTCAAGAAATCTTGTACAGTTCATTAGTTATAGGCCGACAAAGTGAAAAAAACATGAGAGATTTCTAATGAAAATAAAACTTTCTATTTTGAAAACTAAAGGCCAAAGAATTTTTTAATTATTTTTCCCATAATTAGTGCATCCGAATTAAGGGAAAATGATACATTTTATTTAAATACAGGGTGATCGAATTTTTACTGCCTTACTGACTACTTGAAGTATCCATTTTTTGGTTTTTCGCTTTGTCTAACTGTACCAGCGGGGCCCGGCAATTGAAAATTCGTACATATATGTACAAATGTCCATAGAATCGAATGGCGCAAACCGCGTCAAGAAATCTGGTACCGTTCATTAGTTATAGACCGACAAAATGAAAAAAACATGAGAGATTTCTAATGAAAATAAAACTTTCTATTTTGAAAACTAAAGGCCAAAGAATTTTTTAATTATTTTTCCCATTATTAGTGTGTCCGAATTAAGGGAAAATGATACTTTTTATTTCAATACAGGGTGATCAAATTTTTACTGCCCTACTGACTATTTGAAGTATCCATTTTTTGGTTTTTCGCTTTGTCTAACTGTACCAGCGGGGCCCGGCAATTGAAAATTCGTACATATATGTACAAATGTGCATAGAATCTAATGGCGCAAACCGCGTCAAGAAATCTTGTACCGTTCATTAGTTATAGGCCGACAAAGTGAAAAAAACATGAGAGATTTCTAATCAAAATAAAACTTTCTATTTTGAAAACTAAAGGCCAAAGAATTTTTTAATTATTTTTCCCATAATTAGTGCATCCGAATTAAGGGAAAATGATACATTTTATTTAAATACAGGGTGATCGAATTTTTACTACCCTACTGACTATTTGAAGTATCCATTTTTTGGTTTTTCGCTTTGTCTAACTGTACCAGCGGGGCCCGGCAATTGAAAATTCGTACATATATGTACAAATGTCCATAGAATCGAATGGCGCAAACCGCGTCAAGAAATCTTGTACCGTTCATTAGTTATAGGCCGACAAAGTGAAAAAAACATGAGAGATTTCTAATGAAAATAAAACTTTCTATTTTGAAAACTAAAGGCCAAAGAATTTTTTAATTATTTTTCCCATTATTAGTGTGTCCGAATTAAGGGAAAATGATACTTTTTATTTCAATACAGGGTGATCAAATTTTTACTGCCCTACTGACTATTTGAAGTATCCATTTTTTGGTTTTTCGCTTTGTCTAACTGTACCAGCGGGGCCCGGCAATTGAAAATTCGTACATATATGTACAAATGTGCATAGAATCTAATGGCGCAAACCGCGTCAAGAAATCTTGTATCGTTCATTAGTTATAGGCCGACAAAGTGAAAAAAACATGAGAGATTTCTAATGAAAATAAAACTTTCTATTTTGAAAACTAAAGGCCAAAGAATTTTTTAATTATTTTTCCCATAATTAGTGCATCCGAATTAAGGGAAAATGATACTTTTTATTTAAATACAGGGTGATCGAATTTTTACTGCCCTACTGACTATTTGAAGTATCCATTTTTTGGTTTTTCGCTTTGTCTAACTGTACCAGCGGGGCCCGGCAATTGAAAATTAGTACATATATGTACAAATGTCCATAGAATCGAATGGCGCAAACCGCGTCAAGAAATCTTGTACCGTTCATTAGTTATAGGCCGACAAAGTGAAAAAAACATGAGAGATTTCTAATGAAAATAAAACTTTCTATTTTGAAAACTAAAGGCCAAAGAATTTTTTAATTATTTTTCACATTATTAGTGTGTCCGAATTAAGGGAAAATGATACTTTTTATTTCAATACAGGTGATCAAATTTTTACTGCCCTACTGACTATTTGAAGTATCCATTTTTTGGTTTTTCGCTTTGTCTAACTGTACCAGAGAGGCCCGGCAATTGAAAATTCGTACATATATGTACAAATGTGCATAGAATCTAATGGCGCAAACCGCGTCAAGAAATCTTGTATCGTTCATTAGTTATAGGCCGACAAAGTGAAAAAAACATGAGAGATTTCTAATGAAAATAAAACTTTCTATTTTGAAAACTAAAGGCCAAAGAATTTTTTAATTATTTTTCCCATAATTAGTGCATCCGAATTAAGGGAAAATGATACTTTTTATTTAAATACAGGGTGATCGAATTTTTACTACCCTACTGACTATTTGAAGTATCCAGTTTTTGGTTTTCGCTTTGTCTAACTGTACCAGCGGGGCCCGGCAATTGAAAATTCGTACATATATGTACAAATGTCCATAGAATCGAATGGCGCAAACCGCGTCAAGAAATCTTGTACCGTTCATTAGTTATAGGCCGACAAAGTGAAAAAAACATGAGAGATTTCTAATGAAAATAAAACTTTCTATTTTGAAAACTAAAGGCCAAAGAATTTTTTAATTATTTTTCACATTATTAGTGTGTCCGAATTAAGGGAAAATGATACTTTTTATTTCAATACAGGTGATCAAATTTTTACTGCCCTACTGACTATTTGAAGTATCCATTTTTTGGTTTTTCGCTTTGTCTAACTGTACCAGCGGGGCCCGGCAATTGAAAATTCGTACATATATGTACAAATGTCCATAGAATCGAATGGCGCAAACCGCGTCAAGAAATCTTGTACCGTTCATTAGTTATAGGCCGACAAAGTGAAAAAAACATGAGAGATTTCTAATGAAAATAAAACTTTCTATTTTGAAAACTAAAGGCCAAAGAATTTTTTAATTATTTTTCCCATAATTAGTGCATCCGAATTAAGGGAAAATGATACATTTTATTTAAATACAGGGTGATCGAATTTTTACTACCCTACTGACTATTTGAAGTATCCATTTTTTGGTTTTCGCTTTGTCTAACTGTACCAGCGGGGCCCGGCAATTGAAAATTCGTACATATATGTACAAATGTGCATAGAATCTAATGGCGCAAACCGCGTCAAGAAATCTTGTACCGTTCATTAGTTATAGGCCGACAAAGTGAAAAAAACATGAGAGATTTCTAATCAAAATAAAACTTTCTATTTTGAAAACTAAAGGCCAAAGAATTTTTTAATTATTTTTCCCATAATTAGTGCATCCGAATTAAGGGAAAATGATACATTTTATTTAAATACAGGGTGATCGAATTTTTACTACCCTACTGACTATTTGAAGTATCCATTTTTTGGTTTTCGCTTTGTCTAACTGTACCAGCGGGGCCCGGCAATTGAAAATTCGTATATATATGTACAAATGTCCATAGAATCGAATGGCGCAAACCGCGTCAAGAAATCTTGTACCGTTCATTAGTTATAGGCCGACAAAGTGAAAAAAACATGAGAGATTTCTAATGAAAATAAAACTTTCTATTTTGAAAACTAAAGGCCAAAGAATTTTTTAATTATTTTTCCCATTATTAGTGTGTCCGAATTAAGGGAAAATGATACTTTTTATTTCAATACAGGGTGATCAAATTTTTACTGCCCTACTGACTATTTGAAGTATCCATTTTTTGGTTTTTCGCTTTGTCTAACTGTACCAGCGGGGCCCGGCAATTGAAAATTCGTACATATATGTACAAATGTGCATAGAATCTAATGGCGCAAACCGCGTCAAGAAATCTTGTATCGTTCATTAGTTATAGGCCGACAAAGTGAAAAAAACATGAGAGATTTCTAATGAAAATAAAACTTTCTATTTTGAAAACTAAAGGCCAAAGAATTTTTTAATTATTTTTCCCATAATTAGTGCATCCGAATTAAGGGAAAATGATACTTTTTATTTAAATACAGGGTGATCGAATTTTTACTGCCCTACTGACTATTTGAAGTATCCATTTTTTGGTTTTTCGCTTTGTCTAACTGTACCAGCGGGGCCCGGCAATTGAAAATTAGTACATATATGTACAAATGTCCATAGAATCGAATGGCGCAAACCGCGTCAAGAAATCTTGTACCGTTCATTAGTTATAGGCCGACAAAGTGAAAAAAACATGAGAGATTTCTAATGAAAATAAAACTTTCTATTTTGAAAACTAAAGGCCAAAGAATTTTTTAATTATTTTTCACATTATTAGTGTGTCCGAATTAAGGGAAAATGATACTTTTTATTTCAATACAGGTGATCAAATTTTTACTGCCCTACTGACTATTTGAAGTATCCATTTTTTGGTTTTTCGCTTTGTCTAACTGTACCAGCGGGGCCCGGCAATTGAAAATTCGTACATATATGTACAAATGTCCATAGAATCGAATGGCGCAAACCGCGTCAAGAAATCTTGTACCGTTCATTAGTTATAGGCCGACAAAGTGAAAAAAACATGAGAGATTTCTAATGAAAATAAAACTTTCTATTTTGAAAACTAAAGGCCAAAGAATTTTTTAATTATTTTTCCCATAATTAGTGCATCCGAATTAAGGGAAAATGATACTTTTTATTTAAATACAGGGTGATCGAATTTTTACTACCCTACTGACTATTTGAAGTATCCATTTTTTGGTTTTCGCTTTGTCTAACTGTACCAGCGGGGCCCGGCAATTGAAAATTCGTACATATATGTACAAATGTCCATAGAATCGAATGGCGCAAACCGCGTCAAGAAATCTTGTACCGTTCATTAGTTATAGGCCGACAAAGTGAAAAAAACATGAGAGATTTCTAATGAAAATAAAACTTTCTATTTTGAAAACTAAAGGCCAAAGAATTTTTTAATTATTTTTCCCATAATTAGTGCATCCGAATTAAGGGAAAATGATACATTTTATTTAAATACAGGGTGATCGAATTTTTACTACCCTACTGACTATTTGAAGTATCCATTTTTTGGTTTTCGCTTTGTCTAACTGTACCAGCGGGGCCCGGCAATTGAAAATTCGTATATATATGTACAAATGTCCATAGAATCGAATGGCGCAAACCGCGTCAAGAAATCTTGTACCGTTCATTAGTTATAGGCCGACAAAGTGAAAAAAACATGAGAGATTTCTAATGAAAATAAAACTTTCTATTTTGAAAACTAAAGGCCAAAGAATTTTTTAATTATTTTTCCCATTATTAGTGTGTCCGAATTAAGGGAAAATGATACTTTTTATTTCAATACAGGGTGATCAAATTTTTACTGCCCTACTGACTATTTGAAGTATCCATTTTTTGGTTTTTCGCTTTGTCTAACTGTACCAGCGGGGCCCGGCAATTGAAAATTCGTACATATATGTACAAATGTGCATAGAATCTAATGGCGCAAACCGCGTCAAGAAATCTTGTACCGTTCATTAGTTATAGGCCGACAAAGTGAAAAAAACATGAGAGATTTCTAATCAAAATAAAACTTTCTATTTTGAAAACTAAAGGCCAAAGAATTTTTTAATTATTTTTCCCATAATTAGTGCATCCGAATTAAGGGAAAATGATACTTTTTATTTAAATACAGGGTGATCGAATTTTTACTGCCCTACTGACTATTTGAAGTATCCATTTTTTGGTTTTTCGCTTTGTCTAACTGTACCAGCGGGGCCCGGCAATTGAAAATTCGTACATATATGTACAAATGTCCATAGAATCGAATGGCGCAAACCGCGTCAAGAAATCTTGTACCGTTCATTAGTTATAGGCCGACAAAGTGAAAAAAACATGAGAGATTTCTAATGAAAATAAAACTTTCTATTTTGAAAACTAAAGGCCAAAGAATTTTTTAATTATTTTTCCCATAATTAGTGCATCCGAATTAAGGGAAAATGATACATTTTATTTAAATACAGGGTGATCGAATTTTTACTACCCTACTGACTATTTGAAGTATCCATTTTTTGGTTTTCGCTTTGTCTAACTGTACCAGCGGGGCCCGGCAATTGAAAATTCGTATATATATGTACAAATGTCCATAGAATCGAATGGCGCAAACCGCGTCAAGAAATCTTGTACCGTTCATTAGTTATAGGCCGACAAAGTGAAAAAAACATGAGAGATTTCTAATGAAAATAAAACTTTCTATTTTGAAAACTAAAGGCCAAAGAATTTTTTAATTATTTTTCACATTATTAGTGTGTCCGAATTAAGGGAAAATGATACTTTTTATTTCAATACAGGTGATCAAATTTTTACTGCCCTACTGACTATTTGAAGTATCCATTTTTTGGTTTTTCGCTTTGTCTAACTGTACCAGCGGGGCCCGGCAATTGAAAATTCGTACATATATGTACAAATGTCCATAGAATCGAATGGCGCAAACCGCGTCAAGAAATCTTGTACCGTTCATTAGTTATAGGCCGACAAAGTGAAAAAAACATGAGAGATTTCTAATGAAAATAAAACTTTCTATTTTGAAAACTAAAGGCCAAAGAATTTTTTAATTATTTTTCCCAAAATTAGTGCATCCGAATTAAGGGAAAATGATACATTTTATTTCAATACAGGGTGATCAAATTTTTACTGCCCTACTGACTATTTGAAGTATCCATTTTTTGGTTTTTCGCTTTGTCTAACTGTACCAGCGGGGCCCGGCAATTGAAAATTCGTACATATATGTACAAACGTCCATAGAATCGAATGGCGCAAACCGCGTCAAGAAATCTTGTACCGTTCATTAGTTATAGGCCGACAAAGTGAAAAAAACATGAGAGATTTCTAATGAAAATAAAACTTTCTATTTTGAAAACTAAAGGCCAAAGAATATTTTAATTATTTTTCCCATTATTAGTGTGTCCGAATTAAGGGAAAATGATACTTTTTATTTCAATACAGGGTGATCAAATTTTTACTGCCCTACTGACTATTTGAAGTATCCATTTTTTGGTTTTTCGCTTTGTCTAACTGTACCAGCGGGGCCCGGCAATTGAAAATTCGTACATATATGTACAAATGTGCATAGAATCTAATGGCGCAAACCGCGTCAAGAAATCATGTACCGTTCATTAGTTATAGGCCGACAAAGTGAAAAAAACATGAGAGATTTCTAATGAAAATAAAACTTTCTATTTTGAAAACTAAAGGCCAAAGAATTTTTTAATTATTTTTCCCATAATTAGTGCATCCGAATTAAGGGAAAATGATACATTTTATTTAAATACAGGGTGATCGAATTTTTACTGCCTTACTGACTACTTGAAGTATCCATTTTTTGGTTTTTCGCTTTGTCTAACTGTACCAGCGGGGCCCGGCAATTGAAAATTCGTACATATATGTACAAATGTCCATAGAATCGAATGGCGCAAACCGCGTCAAGAAATCTGGTACCGTTCATTAGTTATAGACCGACAAAGTGAAAAAAACATGAGAGATTTCTAATGAAAATAAAACTTTCTATTTTGAAAACTAAAGGCCAAAGAATTTTTTAATTATTTTTCCCATTATTAGTGTGTCCGAATTAAGGGAAAATGATACTTTTTATTTAAATACAGGGTGATCGAATTTATACTGCCCTACTGACTATTTGAAGTATCCATTTTTTGGTTTTTCGCTTTGTCTAACTGTACCAGCGGGGCCCGGCAATTGAAAATTCGTACATATATGTACAAATGTCCATAGAATCGAATGGCGCAAACCGCGTCAAGAAATCTTGTACAGTTCATTAGTTATAGGCCGACAAAGTGAAAAAAACATGAGAGATTTCTAATGAAAATAAAACTTTCTATTTTGAAAACTAAAGGCCAAAGAATTTTTTAATTATTTTTCCCATAATTAGTGCATCCGAATTAAGGGAAAATGATACATTTTATTTAAATACAGGGTGATCGAATTTTTACTGCCCTACTGACTATTTGAAGTATCAATTTTTTGGTTTTCGCTTTGTCTAACCGTACCAGCGGGGCCCGGCAATTGAAAATTCGTACATATATGTACAAATGTCCATAGAATCGAATGGCGCAAACCGCGTCAAGAAATCTTGTACCGTTCATTAGTTATAGGCCGACAAAGTGAAAAAAACATGAGAGATTTCTAATGAAAATAAAACTTTCTATTTTGAAAACTAAAGGCCAAAGAATTTTTTAATTATTTTTCCCATTATTAGTGTGTCCGAATTAAGGGAAAATGATACTTTTTATTTAAATACAGGGTGATCGAATTTTTACTGCCCTACTGACTATTTGAAGTATCCATTTTTTGGTTTTTCGCTTTGTCTAACTGTACCAGCGGGGCCCGGCAATTGAAAATTCGTACATATATGTACAAATGTCCATAGAATCGAATGGCGCAAACCGCGTCAAGAAATCTTGTACCGTTCATTAGTTATAGGCCGACAAAGTGAAAAAAACATGAGAGATTTCTAATGAAAATAAAACTTTCTATTTTGAAAACTAAAGGCCAAAGAATTTTTTAATTATTTTTCCCATAATTAGTGCATCCGAATTAAGGGAAAATGATACTTTTTATTTAAATACAGGGTGATCGAATTTTTACTACCCTACTGACTATTTGAAGTATCCATTTTTTGGTTTTCGCTTTGTCTAACTGTACCAGCGGGGCCCGGCAATTGAAAATTCGTACATATATGTACAAATGTCCATAGAATCGAATGGCGCAAACCGCGTCAAGAAATCTTGTACCGTTCATTAGTTATAGGCCGACAAAGTGAAAAAAACATGAGAGATTTCTAATGAAAATAAAACTTTCTATTTTGAAAACTAAAGGCCAAAGAATTTTTTAATTATTTTTCCCATAATTAGTGCATCCGAATTAAGGGAAAATGATACATTTTATTTAAATACAGGGTGATCGAATTTTTACTACCCTACTGACTATTTGAAGTATCCATTTTTTGGTTTTCGCTTTGTCTAACTGTACCAGCGGGGCCCGGCAATTGAAAATTCGTATATATATGTACAAATGTCCATAGAATCGAATGGCGCAAACCGCGTCAAGAAATCTTGTACCGTTCATTAGTTATAGGCCGACAAAGTGAAAAAAACATGAGAGATTTCTAATGAAAATAAAACTTTCTATTTTGAAAACTAAAGGCCAAAGAATTTTTTAATTATTTTTCCCATTATTAGTGTGTCCGAATTAAGGGAAAATGATACTTTTTATTTCAATACAGGGTGATCAAATTTTTACTGCCCTACTGACTATTTGAAGTATCCATTTTTTGGTTTTTCGCTTTGTCTAACTGTACCAGCGGGGCCCGGCAATTGAAAATTCGTACATATATGTACAAATGTGCATAGAATCTAATGGCGCAAACCGCGTCAAGAAATCTTGTACCGTTCATTAGTTATAGGCCGACAAAGTGAAAAAAACATGAGAGATTTCTAATCAAAATAAAACTTTCTATTTTGAAAACTAAAGGCCAAAGAATTTTTTAATTATTTTTCCCATAATTAGTGCATCCGAATTAAGGGAAAATGATACTTTTTATTTAAATACAGGGTGATCGAATTTTTACTGCCCTACTGACTATTTGAAGTATCCATTTTTTGGTTTTTCGCTTTGTCTAACTGTACCAGCGGGGCCCGGCAATTGAAAATTCGTACATATATGTACAAATGTCCATAGAATCGAATGGCGCAAACCGCGTCAAGAAATCTTGTACCGTTCATTAGTTATAGGCCGACAAAGTGAAAAAAACATGAGAGATTTCTAATGAAAATAAAACTTTCTATTTTGAAAACTAAAGGCCAAAGAATTTTTTAATTATTTTTCCCATAATTAGTGCATCCGAATTAAGGGAAAATGATACATTTTATTTAAATACAGGGTGATCGAATTTTTACTACCCTACTGACTATTTGAAGTATCCATTTTTTGGTTTTCGCTTTGTCTAACTGTACCAGCGGGGCCCGGCAATTGAAAATTCGTATATATATGTACAAATGTCCATAGAATCGAATGGCGCAAACCGCGTCAAGAAATCTTGTACCGTTCATTAGTTATAGGCCGACAAAGTGAAAAAAACATGAGAGATTTCTAATGAAAATAAAACTTTCTATTTTGAAAACTAAAGGCCAAAGAATATTTTAATTATTTTTCCCATTATTAGTGTGTCCGAATTAAGGGAAAATGATACTTTTTATTTCAATACAGGGTGATCAAATTTTTACTGCCCTACTGACTATTTGAAGTATCCATTTTTTGGTTTTTCGCTTTGTCTAACTGTACCAGCGGGGCCCGGCAATTGAAAATTCGTACATATATGTACAAATGTGCATAGAATCTAATGGCGCAAACCGCGTCAAGAAATCATGTACCGTTCATTAGTTATAGGCCGACAAAGTGAAAAAAACATGAGAGATTTCTAATGAAAATAAAACTTTCTATTTTGAAAACTAAAGGCCAAAGAATTTTTTAATTATTTTTCCCATAATTAGTGCATCCGAATTAAGGGAAAATGATACATTTTATTTAAATACAGGGTGATCGAATTTTTACTGCCTTACTGACTACTTGAAGTATCCATTTTTTGGTTTTTCGCTTTGTCTAACTGTACCAGCGGGGCCCGGCAATTGAAAATTCGTACATATATGTACAAATGTCCATAGAATCGAATGGCGCAAACCGCGTCAAGAAATCTGGTACCGTTCATTAGTTATAGACCGACAAAGTGAAAAAAACATGAGAGATTTCTAATGAAAATAAAACTTTCTATTTTGAAAACTAAAGGCCAAAGAATTTTTTAATTATTTTTCCCATTATTAGTGTGTCCGAATTAAGGGAAAATGATACTTTTTATTTAAATACAGGGTGATCGAATTTATACTGCCCTACTGACTATTTGAAGTATCCATTTTTTGGTTTTTCGCTTTGTCTAACTGTACCAGCGGGGCCCGGCAATTGAAAATTCGTACATATATGTACAAATGTCCATAGAATCGAATGGCGCAAACCGCGTCAAGAAATCTTGTACAGTTCATTAGTTATAGGCCGACAAAGTGAAAAAAACATGAGAGATTTCTAATGAAAATAAAACTTTCTATTTTGAAAACTAAAGGCCAAAGAATTTTTTAATTATTTTTCCCAAAATTAGTGCATCCGAATTAAGGGAAAATGATACATTTTATTTCAATACAGGGTGATCAAATTTTTACTGCCCTACTGACTATTTGAAGTATCCATTTTTTGGTTTTTCGCTTTGTCTAACTGTACCAGCGGGGCCCGGCAATTGAAAATTCGTACATATATGTACAAACGTCCATAGAATCGAATGGCGCAAACCGCGTCAAGAAATCTTGTACCGTTCATTAGTTATAGGCCGACAAAGTGAAAAAAACATGAGAGATTTCTAATGAAAATAAAACTTTCTATTTTGAAAACTAAAGGCCAAAGAATATTTTAATTATTTTTCCCATTATTAGTGTGTCCGAATTAAGGGAAAATGATACTTTTTATTTCAATACAGGGTGATCAAATTTTTACTGCCCTACTGACTATTTGAAGTATCCATTTTTTGGTTTTTCGCTTTGTCTAACTGTACCAGCGGGGCCCGGCAATTGAAAATTCGTACATATATGTACAAATGTGCATAGAATCTAATGGCGCAAACCGCGTCAAGAAATCATGTACCGTTCATTAGTTATAGGCCGACAAAGTGAAAAAAACATGAGAGATTTCTAATGAAAATAAAACTTTCTATTTTGAAAACTAAAGGCCAAAGAATTTTTTAATTATTTTTCCCATAATTAGTGCATCCGAATTAAGGGAAAATGATACATTTTATTTAAATACAGGGTGATCGAATTTTTACTGCCTTACTGACTACTTGAAGTATCCATTTTTTGGTTTTTCGCTTTGTCTAACTGTACCAGCGGGGCCCGGCAATTGAAAATTCGTACATATATGTACAAATGTCCATAGAATCGAATGGCGCAAACCGCGTCAAGAAATCTGGTACCGTTCATTAGTTATAGACCGACAAAGTGAAAAAAACATGAGAGATTTCTAATGAAAATAAAACTTTCTATTTTGAAAACTAAAGGCCAAAGAATTTTTTAATTATTTTTCCCATTATTAGTGTGTCCGAATTAAGGGAAAATGATACTTTTTATTTAAATACAGGGTGATCGAATTTATACTGCCCTACTGACTATTTGAAGTATCCATTTTTTGGTTTTTCGCTTTGTCTAACTGTACCAGCGGGGCCCGGCAATTGAAAATTCGTACATATATGTACAAATGTCCATAGAATCGAATGGCGCAAACCGCGTCAAGAAATCTTGTACAGTTCATTAGTTATAGGCCGACAAAGTGAAAAAAACATGAGAGATTTCTAATGAAAATAAAACTTTCTATTTTGAAAACTAAAGGCCAAAGAATTTTTTAATTATTTTTCCCATAATTAGTGCATCCGAATTAAGGGAAAATGATACATTTTATTTAAATACAGGGTGATCGAATTTTTACTGCCCTACTGACTATTTGAAGTATCAATTTTTTGGTTTTCGCTTTGTCTAACCGTACCAGCGGGGCCCGGCAATTGAAAATTCGTACATATATGTACAAATGTCCATAGAATCGAATGGCGCAAACCGCGTCAAGAAATCTTGTACCGTTCATTAGTTATAGGCCGACAAAGTGAAAAAAACATGAGAGATTTCTAATGAAAATAAAACTTTCTATTTTGAAAACTAAAGGCCAAAGAATTTTTTAATTATTTTTCCCATTATTAGTGTGTCCGAATTAAGGGAAAATGATACTTTTTATTTAAATACAGGGTGATCGAATTTTTACTGCCCTACTGACTATTTGAAGTATCCATTTTTTGGTTTTTCGCTTTGTCTAACTGTACCAGCGGGGCCCGGCAATTGAAAATTCGTACATATATGTACAAATGTCCATAGAATCGAATGGCGCAAACCGCGTCAAGAAATCTTGTACCGTTCATTAGTTATAGGCCGACAAAGTGAAAAAAACATGAGAGATTTCTAATGAAAATAAAACTTTCTATTTTGAAAACTAAAGGCCAAAGAATTTTTTAATTATTTTTCCCATTATTAGTGTGTCCGAATTAAGGGAAAATGATACTTTTTATTTAAATACAGGGTGATCGAATTTTTACTGCCCTACTGACTATTTGAAGTATCCATTTTTTGGTTTTCGCTTTGTCTAACCGTACCAGCGGGGCCCGGCAATTGAAAATTCGTACATATATGTACAAATGTCCATAGAATCGAATGGCGCAAACCGCGTCAAGAAATCTTGTACCGTTCATTAGTTATAGGCCGACAAAGTGAAAAAAACATGAGAGATTTCTAATGAAAATAAAACTTTCTATTTTGAAAACTAAAGGCCAAAGAATTTTTTAATTATTTTTCCCATTATTAGTGTGTCCGAATTAAGGGAAAATGATACTTTTTATTTAAATACAGGGTGATCGAATTTTTACTGCCCTACTGACTATTTGAAGTATCCATTTTTTGGTTTTTCGCTTTGTCTAACTGTACCAGCGGGGCCCGGCAATTGAAAATTCGTACATATATGTACAAATGTCCATAGAATCGAATGGCGCAAACCGCGTCAAGAAATCTGGTACCGTTCATTAGTTATAGGCCGACAAAGTGAAAAAAACATGAGAGATTTCTAATGAAAATAAAACTTTCTATTTTGAAAACTAAAGGCCAAAGAATGTTTTAATTATTTTTCCCAAAATTAGTGCATCCGAATTAAGGGAAAATGATACATTTTATTTAAATACAGGGTGATCGAATTTTTACTGCCCTACTGACTATTTGAAGTATCCATTTTTTGGTTTTCGCTTTGTCTAACCGTACCAGCGGGGCCCGGCAATTGAAAATTCGTACATATATGTACAAATGTCCATAGAATCGAATGGCGCAAACCGCGTCAAGAAATCTTGTACCGTTCATTAGTTATAGGCCGACAAAGTGAAAAAAACATGAGAGATTTCTAATGAAAATAAAACTTTCTATTTTGAAAACTAAAGGCCAAAGAATTTTTTAATTATTTTTCCCATTATTAGTGTGTCCGAATTAAGGGAAAATGATACTTTTTATTTAAATACAGGGTGATCGAATTTTTACTGCCCTACTGACTATTTGAAGTATCCATTTTTTGGTTTTTCGCTTTGTCTAACTGTACCAGCGGGGCCCGGCAATTGAAAATTCGTACATATATGTACAAATGTCCATAGAATCGAATGGCGCAAACCGCGTCAAGAAATCTTGTACCGTTCATTAGTTATAGGCCGACAAAGTGAAAAAAACATGAGAGATTTCTAATGAAAATAAAACTTTCTATTTTGAAAACTAAAGGCCAAAGAATTTTTTAATTATTTTTCCCATTATTAGTGTGTCCGAATTAAGGGAAAATGATACTTTTTATTTAAATACAGGGTGATCGAATTTTTACTGCCCTACTGACTATTTGAAGTATCCATTTTTTGGTTTTCGCTTTGTCTAACCGTACCAGCGGGGCCCGGCAATTGAAAATTCGTACATATATGTACAAATGTCCATAGAATCGAATGGCGCAAACCGCGTCAAGAAATCTTGTACCGTTCATTAGTTATAGGCCGACAAAGTGAAAAAAACATGAGAGATTTCTAATGAAAATAAAACTTTCTATTTTGAAAACTAAAGGCCAAAGAATTTTTTAATTATTTTTCCCATTATTAGTGTGTCCGAATTAAGGGAAAATGATACTTTTTATTTAAATACAGGGTGATCGAATTTTTACTGCCCTACTGACTATTTGAAGTATCCATTTTTTGGTTTTTCGCTTTGTCTAACTGTACCAGCGGGGCCCGGCAATTGAAAATTCGTACATATATGTACAAATGTCCATAGAATCGAATGGCGCAAACCGCGTCAAGAAATCTGGTACCGTTCATTAGTTATAGGCCGACAAAGTGAAAAAAACATGAGAGATTTCTAATGAAAATAAAACTTTCTATTTTGAAAACTAAAGGCCAAAGAATGTTTTAATTATTTTTCCCAAAATTAGTGCATCCGAATTAAGGGAAAATGATACATTTTATTTAAATACAGGGTGATCGAATTTTTACTGCCCTACTGACTATTTGAAGTATCCATTTTTTGGTTTTCGCTTTGTCTAACCGTACCAGCGGGGCCCGGCAATTGAAAATTCGTACATATATGTACAAATGTCCATAGAATCGAATGGCGCAAACCGCGTCAAGAAATCTTGTACCGTTCATTAGTTATAGGCCGACAAAGTGAAAAAAACATGAGAGATTTCTAATGAAAATAAAACTTTCTATTTTGAAAACTAAAGGCCAAAGAATTTTTTAATTATTTTTCCCATTATTAGTGTGTCCGAATTAAGGGAAAATGATACTTTTTATTTAAATACAGGGTGATCGAATTTTTACTGCCCTACTGACTATTTGAAGTATCCATTTTTTGGTTTTTCGCTTTGTCTAACTGTACCAGCGGGGCCCGGCAATTGAAAATTCGTACATATATGTACAAATGTCCATAGAATCGAATGGCGCAAACCGCGTCAAGAAATCTGGTACCGTTCATTAGTTATAGGCCGACAAAGTGAAAAAAACATGAGAGATTTCTAATGAAAATAAAACTTTCTATTTTGAAAACTAAAGGCCAAAGAATGTTTTAATTATTTTTCCCAAAATTAGTGCATCCGAATTAAGGGAAAATGATACATTTTATTTAAATACAGGGTGATCGAATTTTTACTGCCCTACTGACTATTTGAAGTATCCATTTTTTGGTTTTCGCTTTGTCTAACTGTACCAGCGGGGCCCGGCAATTGAAAATTCGTACATATATGTACAAATGTCCATAGAATCGAATGGCGCAAACCGCGTCAAGAAATCTTGTACAGTTCATTAGTTATAGGCCGACAAAGTGAAAAAAACATGAGAGATTTCTAATGAAAATAAAACTTTCTATTTTGAAAACTAAAGGCCAAAGAATTTTTTAATTATTTTTCCCATAATTAGTGCATCCGAATTAAGGGAAAATGATACATTTTATTTAAATACAGGGTGATCGAATTTTTACTGCCCTACTGACTATTTGAAGTATCCATTTTTTGGTTTTCGCTTTGTCTAACCGTACCAGCGGGGCCCGGCAATTGAAAATTCGTACATATATGTACAAATGTCCATAGAATCGAATGGCGCAAACCGCGTCAAGAAATCTTGTACCGTTCATTAGTTATAGGCCGACAAAGTGAAAAAAACATGAGAGATTTCTAATGAAAATAAAACTTTCTATTTTGAAAACTAAAGGCCAAAGAATTTTTTAATTATTTTTCCCATTATTAGTGTGTCCGAATTAAGGGAAAATGATACTTTTTATTTAAATACAGGGTGATCGAATTTTTACTGTCCTACTGACTATTTGAAGTATCCATTTTTTGGTTTTTCGCTTTGTCTAACTGTACCAGCGGGGCCCGGCAATTGAAAATTCGTACATATATGTACAAATGTCCATAGAATCGAATGGCGCAAACCGCGTCAAGAAATCTGGTACCGTTCATTAGTTATAGGCCGACAAAGTGAAAAAAACATGAGAGATTTCTAATGAAAATAAAACTTTCTATTTTGAAAACTAAAGGCCAAAGAATGTTTTAATTATTTTTCCCAAAATTAGTGCATCCGAATTAAGGGAAAATGATACATTTTATTTAAATACAGGGTGATCGAATTTTTACTGCCCTACTGACTATTTGAAGTATCCATTTTTTGGTTTTCGCTTTGTCTAACTGTACCAGCGGGGCCCGGCAATTGAAAATTCGTACATATATGTACAAATGTCCATAGAATCGAATGGCGCAAACCGCGTCAAGAAATCTTGTACAGTTCATTAGTTATAGGCCGACAAAGTGAAAAAAACATGAGAGATTTCTAATGAAAATAAAACTTTCTATTTTGAAAACTAAAGGCCAAAGAATTTTTTAATTATTTTTCCCATAATTAGTGCATCCGAATTAAGGGAAAATGATACATTTTATTTAAATACAGGGTGATCGAATTTTTACTGCCCTACTGACTATTTGAAGTATCCATTTTTTGGTTTTCGCTTTGTCTAACTGTACTAGCGGGGCCCGGCAATTGAAAATTCGTACATATATGTACAAATGTCCATAGAATCGAATGGCGCAAACCGCGTCAAGAAATCTTGTACCGTTCATTAGTTATAGGCCGACAAAGTGAAAAAAACATGAGAGATTTCTAATGAAAATAAAACTTTCTATTTTGAAAACTAAAGGCCAAAGAATTTTTTAATTATTTTTCCCATTATTAGTGTGTCCGAATTAAGGGAAAATGATACTTTTTATTTCAATAAAGGGTGATCAAATTTTTACTGCCCTACTGACTATTTGAAGTATCCATTTTTTGGTTTTTCGCTTTGTCTAACTGTACCAGCGGGGCCCGGCAATTGAAAATTCGTACATATATGTACAAATGTCCATAGAATCGAATGGCGCAAACCGCGTCAAGAAATCTTGTACCGTTCATTAGTTATAGGCCGACAAAGTGAAAAAAACATGAGAGATTTCTAATGAAAATAAAACTTTCTATTTTGAAAACTAAAGGCCAAAGAATTTTTTAATTATTTTTCCCATTATTAGTGTGTCCGAATTAAGGGACAATGATACTTTTTATTTCAATTCAGGGTGATCAAATTTTTACTGCCCTACTGACTATTTGAAGTATCCATTTTTTTGTTTTTCGCTTTGTCTAACTGTACCAGCGGGGCCCGGCAATTGAAAATTCGTACATATATGTACAAATGTCCATAGAATCGAATGGCGCAAACCGCGTCAAGAAATCTTGTACCGTTCATTAGTTATAGGCCGACAAAGTGGAAAAAACATGAGAGATTTTTAATCAAAATATAACTTTCTATTTTGAAAACTAAAGGCCAAAGAATTTTTTAATTATTTTTCCCATAATTAGTGCATCCGAATTAAGGGAAAATGATACTTTTTATTTAAATACAGGGTGATCGAATTTTTACTGCCCTACTGACTATTTGAAGTATCCATTTTTTGGTTTTTCGCTTTGTCTAACTGTACCAGCGGGGCCCGGCAATTGAAAATTCGTATATATATGTACAAATGTCCATAGAATCGAATGGCGCAAACCGCGTCAAGAAATCTTGTACAGTGCATTAGTTATAGGCCGACAAAGTGAAAAAAACATGAGAGATTTCTAATGAAAATAAAACTTTCTATTTTGAAAACTAAAGGCCAAAGAATTTTTTAATTATTTTTCCCATAATTAGTGCATCCGAATTAAGGGAAAATGATACATTTTATTTAAATACAGGGTGATCGAATTTTTACTACCCTACTGACTATTTGAAGTATCCATTTTTTGGTTTTCGCTTTGTCTAACTGTACCAGCGGGGCCCGGCAATTGAAAATTCGTATATATATGTACAAATGTCCATAGAATCGAATGGCGCAAACCGCGTCAAGAAATCTTGTACAGTTCATTAGTTATAGGCCGACAAAGTGAAAAAAACATGAGAGATTTCTAATGAAAATAAAACTTTCTATTTTGAAAACTAAAGGCCAAAGAATTTTTTAATTATTTTTCCCAAAATTAGTGCATCCGAATTAAGGGAAAATGATACATTTTATTTAAATACAGGGTGATCGAATTTTTACTGCCCTACTGACTATTTGAAGTATCCATTTTTTGGTTTTTCGCTTTGTCTAACTGTACCAGCGGGGCCCGGCAATTGAAAATTCGTATATATATGTACAAATGTCCATAGAATCGAATGGCGCAAACCGCGTCAAGAAATCTTGTACAGTGCATTAGTTATAGGCCGACAAAGTGAAAAAAACATGAGAGATTTCTAATGAAAATAAAACTTTCTATTTTGAAAACTAAAGGCCAAAGAATTTTTTAATTATTTTTCCCATAATTAGTGCATCCGAATTAAGGGAAAATGATACATTTTATTTAAATACAGGGTGATCGAATTTTTACTACCCTACTGACTATTTGAAGTATCCATTTTTTGGTTTTCGCTTTGTCTAACTGTACCAGCGGGGCCCGGCAATTGAAAATTCGTATATATATGTACAAATGTCCATAGAATCGAATGGCGCAAACCGCGTCAAGAAATCTTGTACAGTTCATTAGTTATAGGCCGACAAAGTGAAAAAAACATGAGAGATTTCTAATGAAAATAAAACTTTCTATTTTGAAAACTAAAGGCCAAAGAATTTTTTAATTATTTTTCCCAAAATTAGTGCATCCGAATTAAGGGAAAATGATACATTTTATTTAAATACAGGGTGATCGAATTTTTACTGCCCTACTGACTATTTGAAGTATCAATTTTTTGGTTTTCGCTTTGTCTAACCGTACCAGCGGGGCCCGGCAATTGAAAATTCGTACATATATGTACAAATGTCCATAGAATCGAATGGTGCAAACCGCGTCAAGAAATCTTGTACCGTTCATTAGTTATAGGCCGATAAAGTGAAAAAAACATGAGAGATTTCTAATGAAAATAAAACTTTCTATTTTGAAAACTAAAGGCCAAAGAATTTTTTAATTATTTTTCCCATAATTAGTGCATCCGAATTAAGGGAAAATGATACATTTTATTTAAATACAGGGTGATCGAATTTTCACTGCCCTACTGACTATTTGAAGTATCCATTTTTTGGTTTTTCGCTTTGTCTAACTGTACCAGCGGGGCCCGGCAATTGAAAATTCGTACATATATGTACAAATGTCCATAGAATCGAATGGCGCAAACCGCGTCAAGAAATCTTGTACCGTTCATTAGTTATAGGCCGACAAAGTGAAAAAAACATGAGAGATTTCTAATCAAAATAAAACTTTCTATTTTGAAAACTAAAGGCCAAAGAATTTTTTAATTATTTTTCCCATAATTAGTGCATCCGAATTAAGGGAAAATGATACTTTTTATTTAAATACAGGGTGATCGAATTTTTACTGCCCTACTGACTATTTGAAGTATCCATTTTTTGGTTTTTCGCTTTGTCTAACTGTACCAGCGGGGCCCGGCAATTGAAAATTCGTACATATATGTACAAATGTCCATAGAATCTAATGGCGCAAACCGCGTCAAGAAATCTTGTACCGTTCATTAGTTATAGGCCGACAAAGTGAAAAAAACATGAGAGATTTCTAATGAAAATAAAACTTTCTATTTTGAAAACTAAAGGCCAAAGAATTTTTTAATTATTTTTCCCATAATTAGTGCATCCGAATTAAGGGAAAATGATACATTTTATTTAAATACAGGGTGATCGAATTTTTACTGCCCTACTGACTATTTGAAGTATCCATTTTTTGGTTTTTCGCTTTGTCTAACTGTACCAGCGGGGCCCGGCAATTGAAAATTCGTACATATATGTACAAATGTCCATAGAATCGAATGGCGCAAACCGCGTCAAGAAATCTTGTACCGTTCATTAGTTATAGGCCGACAAAGTGAAAAAAACATGAGAGATTTCTAATTAAAATAAAACTTTCTATTTTAGAAACAAAAGGCCAAAGAATTTTTTAATTATTTTTCCCATAATAAGTGCATCCGAATTAAGGGAAAATGATACTTTTTATTTAAATACAGGTGATCGAATTTTTACTGCCCTACTGACTATTTGAAGTATCCATTTTTTGGTTTTTCGCTTTGTCTAACTGTACCAGCGGGGCCCGGCAATTGAAAATTCGTACATATATGTACAAATGTCCATAGAATCGAATGGCGCAAACCGCGTCAAGAAATCTTGTACCGTTCATTAGTTATAGGCCGACAAAGTGAAAAAAACATGAGAGATTTCTAATGAAAATAAAACTTTCTATTTTGAAAACTAAAGGCCAAAGAATTTTTTAATTATTTTTCCCATTATTAGTGTGTCCGAATTAAGGGACAATGATACTTTTTATTTCAATTCAGGGTGATCAAATTTTTACTGCCCTACTGACTATTTGAAGTATCCATTTTTTTGTTTTTCGCTTTGTCTAACTGTACCAGCGGGGCCCGGCAATTGAAAATTCGTACATATATGTACAAATGTCCATAGAATCGAATGGCGCAAACCGCGTCAAGAAATCTTGTACCGTTCATTAGTTATAGGCCGACAAAGTGGAAAAAACATGAGAGATTTTTAATCAAAATATAACTTTCTATTTTGAAAACTAAAGGCCAAAGAATTTTTTAATTATTTTTCCCATAATTAGTGCATCCGAATTAAGGGAAAATGATACTTTTTATTTAAATACAGGGTGATCGAATTTTTACTGCCCTACTGACTATTTGAAGTATCCATTTTTTGGTTTTTCGCTTTGTCTAACTGTACCAGCGGGGCCCGGCAATTGAAAATTCGTATATATATGTACAAATGTCCATAGAATCGAATGGCGCAAACCGCGTCAAGAAATCTTGTACAGTTCATTAGTTATAGGCCGACAAAGTGAAAAAAACATGAGAGATTTCTAATGAAAATAAAACTTTCTATTTTGAAAACTAAAGGCCAAAGAATTTTTTAATTATTTTTCCCAAAATTAGTGCATCCGAATTAAGGGAAAATGATACATTTTATTTAAATACAGGGTGATCGAATTTTTACTGCCCTACTGACTATTTGAAGTATCAATTTTTTGGTTTTCGCTTTGTCTAACCGTACCAGCGGGGCCCGGCAATTGAAAATTCGTACATATATGTACAAATGTCCATAGAATCGAATGGCGCAAACCGCGTCAAGAAATCTTGTACCGTTCATTAGTTATAGGCCGATAAAGTGAAAAAAACATGAGAGATTTCTAATGAAAATAAAACTTTCTATTTTGAAAACTAAAGGCCAAAGAATTTTTTAATTATTTTTCCCATAATTAGTGCATCCGAATTAAGGGAAAATGATACATTTTATTTAAATACAGGGTGATCGAATTTTCACTGCCCTACTGACTATTTGAAGTATCCATTTTTTGGTTTTTCGCTTTGTCTAACTGTACCAGCGGGGCCCGGCAATTGAAAATTCGTACATATATGTACAAATGTCCATAGAATCGAATGGCGCAAACCGCGTCAAGAAATCTTGTACCGTTCATTAGTTATAGGCCGACAAAGTGAAAAAAACATGAGAGATTTCTAATCAAAATAAAACTTTCTATTTTGAAAACTAAAGGCCAAAGAATTTTTTAATTATTTTTCCCATAATTAGTGCATCCGAATTAAGGGAAAATGATACTTTTTATTTAAATACAGGGTGATCGAATTTTTACTGCCCTACTGACTATTTGAAGTATCCATTTTTTGGTTTTTCGCTTTGTCTAACTGTACCAGCGGGGCCCGGCAATTGAAAATTCGTACATATATGTACAAATGTCCATAGAATCTAATGGCGCAAACCGCGTCAAGAAATCTTGTACCGTTCATTAGTTATAGGCCGACAAAGTGAAAAAAACATGAGAGATTTCTAATGAAAATAAAACTTTCTATTTTGAAAACTAAAGGCCAAAGAATTTTTTAATTATTTTTCCCATAATTAGTGCATCCGAATTAAGGGAAAATGATACATTTTATTTAAATACAGGGTGATCGAATTTTTACTGCCCTACTGACTATTTGAAGTATCCATTTTTTGGTTTTTCGCTTTGTCTAACTGTACCAGCGGGGCCCGGCAATTGAAAATTCGTACATATATGTACAAATGTCCATAGAATCGAATGGCGCAAACCGCGTCAAGAAATCTTGTACCGTTCATTAGTTATAGGCCGACAAAGTGAAAAAAACATGAGAGATTTCTAATTAAAATAAAACTTTCTATTTTAGAAACAAAAGGCCAAAGAATTTTTTAATTATTTTTCCCATAATAAGTGCATCCGAATTAAGGGAAAATGATACTTTTTATTTAAATACAGGTGATCGAATTTTTACTGCCCTACTGACTATTTGAAGTATCCATTTTTTGGTTTTTCGCTTTGTCTAACTGTACCAGCGGGGCCCGGCAATTGAAAATTCGTACATATATGTACAAATGTCCTCAGAATCGAATGGCGCAAACCGCGTCAAGAAATCTTGTACCGTTCATTAGTTATAGGCCGACAAAGTGAAAAAAAACATGAGAGATTTCTAATGAAAATAAAACTTTCTATTTTGAAAACTAAAGGCCAAAGAATTTTTTAATTATTTTTCCCATAATTAGTGCATCCGAATTAAGGGAAAATGATACATTTTATTTAAATACAGGGTGATCAAATTTTCACTGCCCTACTGACTATTTGAAGTATCCATTTTTTGGTTTTTCGCTTTGTCTAACTGTACCAGCGGGGCCCGGCAATTGAAAATTCGTACATATATGTACAAATGTCCATAGAATCGAATGGCGCAAACCGCGTCAAGAAATCTTGTACCGTTCATTAGTTATAGGCCGACAAAGTGAAAAAAACATGAGAGATTTCTAATCAAAATAAAACTTTCTATTTTGAAAACTAAAGGCCAAAGAATTTTTTAATTATTTTTCCCATAATTAGTGCATCCGAATTAAGGGAAAATGATACTTTTTATTTAAATACAGGGTGATCGAATTTTTACTGCCCTACTGACTATTTGAAGTATCCATTTTATGGTTTTTCGCTTTGTCTAACTGTACCAGCGGGGCCCGGCAATTGAAAATTCGTACATATATGTACAAATGTCCATAGAATCTAATGGCGCAAACCGCGTCAAGAAATCTTGTACAGTTCATTAGTTATAGGCCGACAAAGTGAAAAAAACATGAGAGATTTCTAATGAAAATAAAACTTTCTATTTTGAAAACTAAAGGCCAAAGAATTTTTTAATTATTTTTCCCATAATTAGTGCATCCGAATTAAGGGAAAATGATACATTTTATTTAAATACAGGGTGATCGAATTTTCACTGCCCTACTGACTATTTGAAGTATCCATTTTTTGGTTTTTCGCTTTGTCTAACTGTACCAGCGGGGCCCGGCAATTGAAAATTCGTACATATATGTACAAATGTCCTCAGAATCGAATGGCGCAAACCGCGTCAAGAAATCTTGTACCGTTCATTAGTTATAGGCCGACAAAGTGAAAAAAAACATGAGAGATTTCTAATGAAAATAAAACTTTCTATTTTGAAAACTAAAGGCCAAAGAATTTTTTAATTATTTTTCCCATAATTAGTGCATCCGAATTAAGGGAAAATGATACATTTTATTTAAATACAGGGTGATCGAATTTTCACTGCCCTACTGACTATTTGAAGTATCCATTTTTTGGTTTTTCGCTTTGTCTAACTGTACCAGCGGGGCCCGGCAATTGAAAATTCGTACATATATGTACAAATGTCCATAGAATCTAATGGCGCAAACCGCGTCAAGAAATCTTGTACCGTTCATTAGTTATAGGCCGACAAAGTGAAAAAAACATGAGAGATTTCTAATGAAAAGAAAACTTTCTATTTTGAAAACTAAAGGCCAAAGAATTTTTTAATTATTTTTCCCATTATTAGTGTGTCCGAATTAAGGGACAATGATACTTTTTATTTCAATTCAGGGTGATCAAATTTTTACTGCCCTACTGACTATTTGAAGTATCCATTTTTTTGTTTTTCGCTTTGTCTAACTGTACCAGCGGGGCCCGGCAATTGAAAATTCGTACATATATGTACAAATGTCCATAGAATCGAATGGCGCAAACCGCGTCAAGAAATCTTGTACCGTTCATTAGTTATAGGCCGACAAAGTGGAAAAAACATGAGAGATTTTTAATCAAAATATAACTTTCTATTTTGAAAACTAAAGGCCAAAGAATTTTTTAATTATTTTTCCCATAATTAGTGCATCCGAATTAAGGGAAAATGATACTTTTTATTTAAATACAGGGTGATCGAATTTTTACTGCCCTACTGACTATTTGAAGTATCCATTTTTTGGTTTTTCGCTTTGTCTAACTGTACCAGCGGGGCCCGGCAATTGAAAATTCGTATATATATGTACAAATGTCCATAGAATCGAATGGCGCAAACCGCGTCAAGAAATCTTGTACAGTTCATTAGTTATAGGCCGACAAAGTGAAAAAAACATGAGAGATTTCTAATGAAAATAAAACTTTCTATTTTGAAAACTAAAGGCCAAAGAATTTTTTAATTATTTTTCCCATAATTAGTGCATCCGAATTAAGGGAAAATGATACATTTTATTTAAATACAGGGTGATCGAATTTTTACTACCCTACTGACTATTTGAAGTATCCATTTTTTGGTTTTCGCTTTGTCTAACTGTACCAGCGGGGCCCGGCAATTGAAAATTCGTATATATATGTACAAATGTCCATAGAATCGAATGGCGCAAACCGCGTCAAGAAATCTTGTACAGTTCATTAGTTATAGGCCGACAAAGTGAAAAAAACATGAGAGATTTCTAATGAAAATAAAACTTTCTATTTTGAAAACTAAAGGCCAAAGAATTTTTTAATTATTTTTCCCAAAATTAGTGCATCCGAATTAAGGGAAAATGATACATTTTATTTAAATACAGGGTGATCGAATTTTTACTGCCCTACTGACTATTTGAAGTATCAATTTTTTGGTTTTCGCTTTGTCTAACCGTACCAGCGGGTCCCGGCAATTGAAAATTCGTACATATATGTACAAATGTCCATAGAATCGAATGGCGCAAACCGCGTCAAGAAATCTGGTACCGTTCATTAGTTATAGGCCGACAAAGTGAAAAAAACATGAGAGATTTCTAATGAAAATACAACTTTCTATTTTGAAAACTAAAGGCCAAAGAATTTTTTAATTATTTTTCCCATAATTAGTGCATCCGAATTAAGGGAAAATGATACATTTTATTTAAATACAGGGTGATCGAATTTTTACTGCCCTACTGACTATTTGAAGTATCCATTTTTTGGTTTTTCGCTTTGTCTAACTGTACCAGCGGGGCCCGGCAATTGAAAATTCGTACATATATGTACAAATGTCCATAGAATCGAATGGCGCAAACCGCGTCAAGAAATCTTGTACCGTTCATTAGTTATAGGCCGACAAAGTGAAAAAAACATGAGAGATTTCTAATGAAAATAAAACTTTCTATTTTGAAAACTAAAGGCCAAAGAATTTTTTAATTATTTTTCCCATTATTAGTGTGTCCGAATTAAGGGAAAATGATACATTTTATTTAAATACAGGGTGATCGAATTTTTACTACCCTACTGACTATTTGAAGTATCCATTTTTTGGTTTTCGCTTTGTCTAACTGTACCAGCGGGGCCCGGCAATTGAAAATTCGTATATATATGTACAAATGTCCATAGAATCGAATGGCGCAAACCGCGTCAAGAAATCTTGTACAGTTCATTAGTTATAGGCCGACAAAGTGAAAAAAACATGAGAGATTTCTAATGAAAATAAAACTTTCTATTTTGAAAACTAAAGGCCAAAGAATTTTTTAATTATTTTTCCCAAAATTAGTGCATCCGAATTAAGGGAAAATGATACATTTTATTTAAATACAGGGTGATCGAATTTTTACTGCCCTACTGACTATTTGAAGTATCAATTTTTTGGTTTTCGCTTTGTCTAACCGTACCAGCGGGTCCCGGCAATTGAAAATTCGTACATATATGTACAAATGTCCATAGAATCGAATGGCGCAAACCGCGTCAAGAAATCTGGTACCGTTCATTAGTTATAGGCCGACAAAGTGAAAAAAACATGAGAGATTTCTAATGAAAATACAACTTTCTATTTTGAAAACTAAAGGCCAAAGAATTTTTTAATTATTTTTCCCATAATTAGTGCATCCGAATTAAGGGAAAATGATACATTTTATTTAAATACAGGGTGATCGAATTTTTACTGCCCTACTGACTATTTGAAGTATCCATTTTTTGGTTTTTCGCTTTGTCTAACTGTACCAGCGGGGCCCGGCAATTGAAAATTCGTACATATATGTACAAATGTCCATAGAATCGAATGGCGCAAACCGCGTCAAGAAATCTTGTACCGTTCATTAGTTATAGGCCGACAAAGTGAAAAAAACATGAGAGATTTCTAATTAAAATAAAACTTTCTATTTTAGAAACAAAAGGCCAAAGAATTTTTTAATTATTTTTCCCATAATAAGTGCATCCGAACTAAGGGAAAATGATACTTTTTATTTAAATACAGGGTGATCGAATTTTTACTGCCCTACTGACTATTTGAAGTATCCATTTTTTGGTTTTTCGCTTTGTCTAACTGTACCAGCGGGGCCCGGCAATTGAAAATTCGTACATATATGTACAAATGTCCATAGAATCGAATGGCGCAAACCGCGTCAAGAAATCTTGTACCGTTCATTAGTTATAGGCCGACAAAGTGAAAAAAACATGAGAGATTTCTAATCAAAATAAAACTTTCTATTTTGAAAACTAAAGGCCAAAGAATTTTTTAATTATTTTTCCCATAATTAGTGCATCCGAATTAAGGGAAAATGATACTTTTTATTTAAATACAGGGTGATCGAATTTTTACTGCCCTACTGACTATTTGAAGTATCCATTTTATGGTTTTTCGCTTTGTCTAACTGTACCAGCGGGGCCCGGCAATTGAAAATTCGTACATATATGTACAAATGTCCATAGAATCTAATGGCGCAAACCGCGTCAAGAAATCTTGTACAGTTCATTAGTTATAGGCCGACAAAGTGAAAAAAACATGAGAGATTTCTAATGAAAATAAAACTTTCTATTTTGAAAACTAAAGGCCAAAGAATTTTTTAATTATTTTTCCCATAATTAGTGCATCCGAATTAAGGGAAAATGATACATTTTATTTAAATACAGGGTGATCGAATTTTCACTGCCCTACTGACTATTTGAAGTATCCATGTTTTGGTTTTTCGCTTTGTCTAACTGTACCAGCGGGGCCCGGCAATTGAAAATTCGTACATATATGTACAAATGTCCATAGAATCGAATGGCGCAAACCGCGTCAAGAAATCTTGTACCGTTCATTAGTTATAGGCCGACAAAGTGAAAAAAACATGAGAGATTTCTAATCAAAATAAAACTTTCTATTTTGAAAACTAAAGGCCAAAGAATTTTTTAATTATTTTTCCCATAATTAGTGCATCCGAATTAAGGGAAAATGATACTTTTTATTTAAATACAGGGTGATCGAATTTTTACTGCCCTACTGACTATTTGAAGTATCCATTTTTTGGTTTTCGCTTTGTCTAACTGTACCAGCGGGGCCCGGCAATTGAAAATTCGTACATATATGTACAAATGTCCATAGAATCGAATGGCGCAAACCGCGTCAAGAAATCTGGTACCGTTCATTAGTTATAGACCGACAAAGTGAAAAAAAACATGAGAGATTTCTAATGAAAATAAAACTTTCTATTTTGAAAACTAAAGGCCAAAGAATTTTTTAATTATTTTTCCCATAATTAGTGCATCCGAATTAAGGGAAAATGATACTTTTTATTTAAATACAGGGTGATCGAATTTTTACTGCCCTACTGACTATTTGAAGTATCCATTTTTTGGTTTTCGCTTTGTCTAACTGTACCAGCGGGGCCCGGCAATTGAAAATTCGTACATATATGTACAAATGTCCATAGAATCTAATGGCGCAAACCGCGTCAAGAAATCTTGTACCGTTCATTAGTTATAGGCCGACAAAGTGAAAAAAACATGAGAGATTTCTAATGAAAATAAAACTTTCTATTTTGAAAACTAAAGGCCAAAGAATGTTTTAATTATTTTTCCCAAAATTAGTGCATCCGAATTAAGGGAAAATGATACATTTTATTTAAATACAGGGTGATCGAATTTTTACTGCCCTACTGACTATTTGAAGTATCCATTTTTTGGTTTTCGCTTTGTCTAACTGTACTAGCGGGGCCCGGCAATTGAAAATTCGTACATATATGTACAAATGTCCATAGAATCTAATGGCGCAAACCGCGTCAAGAAATCTTGTACCGTTCATTAGTTATAGGCCGACAAAGTGAAAAAAACATGAGAGATTTCTAATGAAAATAAAACTTTCTATTTTGAAAACTAAAGGCCAAAGAATTTTTTAATTATTTTTCCCATTATTAGTGTGTCCGAATTAAGGGAAAATGATACTTTTTATTTCAATACAGGGTGATCAAATTTTTACTGCCCTACTGACTATTTGAAGTATCCATTTTTTGGTTTTTCGCTTTGTCTAACTGTACCAGCGGGGCCCGGCAATTGAAAATTCGTACATATATGTACAAATGTCCATAGAATCGAATGGCGCAAACCGTGTCAAGAAATCTTGTACCGTTCATTAGTTATAGGCCGACAAAGTGAAAAAAACATGAGAGATTTCTAATCAAAATAAAACTTTCTATTTTAGAAACAAAAGGCCAAAGAATTTTTTAATTATTTTCCCCATTATTAGTGTGTCCGAATTAAGGGAAAATGATACTTTTTATTTAAATACAGGGTGATCGAATTTTTACTGCCCTACTGACTATTTGAAGTATCCATTTTTTAGTTTTTCGCTTTGTCTAACTGTACCAGCGGGGCCCGGCAATTGAAAATTCGTATATATATGTACAAATGTCCATAGAATCGAATGGCGCAAACCGCGTCAAGAAATCTTGTACCGTTCATTAGTTATAGGCCGACAAAGTGAAAAAAACATGAGAGATTTCTAATCAAAATAAAACTTTCTATTTTAGAAACAAAAGGCCAAAGAATTTTTTTATTATTTTCCCCATTATTAGTGTGTCCGAATTAAGGGAAAATGATACTTTTTATTTAAATACAGGGTGATCGAATTTTTACTACTCTACAGACTATTTGAAGTATCCATTTTTTGGTTTTTCGCTTTGTCTAACTGTACCAGCGGGGCCCTGCAATTGAAAATTGTACCGTTCATTAGTTATAGGCCGACAAAGTGAAAAAAACGAGAGATTTCTAATCAAAATAAAACTTTCTATTTTGAAAACTAAAGGCCAAAGATACCTATTTTGGATACTAGAGGCCAGATAATTTTTTAATTATTTTTCCCCTAATCAGCATGGTCAGATTAAAAGAATATTAAAAATACCCCATTGTTAAAATGGCGCTTACGTCTTTATTATATTATTATTGATAACTATGTAAATTAACACACGCACAAATTGTGAAATATTCGATCCGTGATGATTTATTTATTATCAAAAGAGAAAAATGAATTTGTTTAGCATGACTTACATTAGAAGATCTCAGCTACTCGGTATCTCTGCAATCTCGTACTCAACTGCTCGGCATTTCTGCAAACTCGTTTCCATTTACTCGGGAACTCGGCAATTTACATTCACCTACAAATTGACAAAAACATAAAAATTAAATAATTGTTTGCATCTGAATCGATTTCTAATAAATAAATTACTTAAAAACATATTATTATTTAAATTTTAGTTTGTTACCAATATTTTTGCTATGAAATATTTAATAATTTATAAAATTAAACTCAAAGTTTAATTATAATTACGAAACATTTTATTCTCATACAGACACATTATCAACTTATATAACCATTAATAAAGTTAGGTTATTATTTAAACTTACGATTGTTATTAATTTGGAACAATAGTTAACAATATTTCACTATTAAAACAATAATATATCAACAATAAATGCATTTTAGCAGTAAAATCAAATAGATATTTGCTTGAAGACGACTGCTACACAAGTGACGAGAGAAAACATTACAGGCGAACACAAACGAGTTTAATTTGGAATGCCGACCGTAATTATGCTCGATTTTGTTAATACAATGCAGATAAAAAAGAATACAAAATAAGAGATGTACTTTAAAATGCAATTATTCATGAATATTCGAACGTAAAATTACATACCAATAAAATTTATTAAGAATTGCCAGAAACTATTTTAAATTGTCCTCAACTGTCGAAACTTTAAATTAATATAGTTGAAACATTGTTTAAACTTACTATTATTATTAATTTACAACAATATGAAATACCAAATACATCATATTTTAACGACTAGATATTTTTACATTATGTGCACAAAATACGCCATTTTCTAAACAAACCCACTCTAAAATTGTATGCACATAATTATGAAAACACCTCAAAGTACATATAAAATCATGTAAAATATAAAGAAAAATAACACTTTGCAGTATATTTCCATACATAAATAAAGTTGTACTCACGATTCCAACATTGTAATTCGCCAGTAATTTTCTCGTACAAATATATCGACTTCAACAACAAATATTGTCTCAAACGTTCAACCAACACTTTATCTCACTTTTGTACATGATTTTTCATACGTTTCCAAAGTTTTAACGAAGAAAATAAATATCCACTACACTAAAATGCAAACTGGTCCCTTTGTATAACATGTACCAAGAGCTGTGTTCATATTTACGTAATTTTCTTGCACAAATAGTCGACCCCGGTAACAATTATTATCTCAAACGATGAACACTCACTTTATAAAACTTTTCTACATAATTTTTCTTGTGTGTCTTGAGATTTAACAAGGAAAATAAACGTTTTATCACAGCAAAATGCAAGTTGGCGTCACCTCGCCATTTTGTTCTAACATGTAGTTGTGAACTTGTTATGTGGCCGCGTACGCGTAGGAATATCAAGTACTACGTGATTCAAGTTGCAATTTATTTGGAAATAACTTACGCAAAATATAAAATTTATCGTGGAATTATTTAATATTTAATTATTTTAATATCAATTTTGAATTTATTTATGTGTTTCAGGCGTTTTAAAGAAACATATCTTATTTTGTCTGATGTGCATAAAATTCGATGGGATTACTTTTTCAACAAATCATAAACTCTGGACAAATAAATAAAAATTCCTACAAAATTATTTGAATATAGACTTAAAACTATAAAAAAATTGTGGGACAAATAATTCTACGACCCATATTTTAATACAAAAACCCTAAAAAGTCAATTTTTGAATTGATTTTTTTTTTCATTATTTTCTTTCTAAAAATTGTATTATATGCTTAATAACTCTGAATATCGCCAAGTATGTATTTCCATCCGTTTTAGAGTTATTACCCAAAAATGGGTAACTGTTTTAAGGGAAAATACTTTTCTTTTAAACACAGGGTGATCGAATTTTTAGTAGACTACTGTCTATTTGAAGATCTCATATTTTGGTTTTTCGCTTTGTCTGACTGTACCAGATGGGCACGACAATTGAAAATTGAAACAAATAGTACAAAAGTCCATAAAATCGAATGCCGTAAAGCGCGTCAATGTATCTTTAACCGTTCATTAGTTATAGCCCGGCAAAGTGAAAAAACTATGGGAGATTTCTAATCAAAATAAAAATTTCTATTTTGGAAACTAAAGCCCTGAGAATATTTAGATTATTTTTCCTGTAGTAGTAGGATTAAGTCGAAATTAAAAATACCCCATTGTTAAGATGATGCTTACGCCTCTATGAGATCATTGCCTCTTATATTATCATCATTACTGATAACTGTGTTGATTGACACACCCACAAATTGTGAAATATTCGAACCGTGGTGATTTATTTATTTATTATCAAAACAGAAAAATAAATTAATGTAGCATGACTTACATTAGAAGATCTCAGCTACTCGGCATCTCTGCAATCTCGTACTCAACTGCTCGGTATCTCTGCACACTCGTTTTCAATTACTCGGGATCTCGGCAATTTCCATTCATCTGCAAATTGACAAAAACAAAAATTAAATTGATGTTTGCTACTGAATGCATTTTGTTCGATTTCTAATAAATAAATTACTTAAAAGCTATTTTGTTATTATTTTAATTTTAGTTTGTTAGCAATATGTTTGCTATGAAATATTTAATAATTTATAAAATTGTACACAAAGCTTAACTATAATTATGAAACATTTTATTCTCATACAAACATATTATCAACTTACATAACCATTAATAAAGTTGGGATATTATTTAAACTTACGATTGTTATTAATTTGCAACATAGAACAATATTTCACTATTAAAACAATAATATATCAACAATAAATGCATTTTTAGCAGCAAAATAAAATAGATATTTGCTTGAAGAGGGATAGCTATACAAGTTACAAGTAAGAACATTTCAGACGAAAACAAACGAGTTTAATTTGGAATGCCGACCGTAATTATGCTTGATTTTGTTAATTCAATACAGATGAAAATTTATTTACAAAATAAAATACGGGATGAACAATAAAACGCAATTATTCATGAATATTCCAACGTAAAATTTTATATCAATAAAAATGATACCAAATTTAGTTACGGAAATACCTATGGGTTTTTAATTTATAATACAAATACACAAAGCTTAGATTCAATGATTTCTACTGAAAAGAAAATAATTCATTGTAACATACAATAAACAGTGGCGGCTTAAGGCGTGAGCCACTTAGGCACTGGCTTAGGGCGCCTGGCTGTTTGGGGCACCCAAAAAATATAAAAACTAAAGACAAATATATAAATAAACAAAAAAAATCAATGTATGAAATATATACCTGTCCTGTATTATTAAATTTTGGAGCCCCTCAAAGTTAGTTTTGTGTAAATAAATTGTAATTTATTGAACATGCCATTGTGAAATAAGTCAGGAAGAAATGATACATAAATTTGCAATAGTAAAGGCACGGGAATTTACCATATAATTTAATCATTATTGGATTCTCACTAATTTTAAATTCTGATAGGTTTTTTACCTTCCGTCACCTTTAAATAAGAAAGGTATTGTTGTTCAAATACTCTAAAAATGCGAACACTTACGTAACATTCTGTTTACAATCAAATAATATTACTATCAAGTTTATATCTCTATCAATTTTTAATTATTGCCCCAAAAGTCAATATAGCCCAAATTTATATAAAAACTTCAAAATTTTCAAAAATCTAATTTTTATGTTCCTAGATACTTTTCAATACGCTGATTCCAAATTTTAAAACCGCAGGTCGATATCTCGCTTCGTTCTCGAGATATTTAGATTTAAAGTTTTGCTCAAAACTTCCCATTTTAGGGTATTAACCCAAAAATGGGGCGAGATATGAATTCGGCGACGCCACCATTCGATTCTACGGACAAAAATACATAAGTATACCAATTTTCATAATTTTTGTCCAACCAGTTCATTTTTTATTAATAAAAGCTTGAAAACCCATGAAAATGACCAAAATCTGAAAAAATCGTAAGGGGTACACCTTAGATTTTTGCGATTTTTGGCCATTTTCAGTTATTTTGCTTTAGAGATTGTATGCGGTGTTCAAAAATTCTGAAAATTTGTGTACTTATGTAATTTTGCCCGTAGAATCGAATGGTGTTATCGCCAAATTCATATCTCGACCCATTTTTGGGTTATTACCAAAAAATGGGCAGTTTTGAGCAAAACTTTGAATCCAAATATCTCGAGAACGAAAAGAGATATCGACCTGCGGTTTCAAAATTTGGAATCAGCGCATTGAGAAGTATCTAGATACATAAAAATTAGATTTTTGAAAACTTTGAAGTTTTTATCTAAATGTGGGGTATATTGACTTTTAGCTCAGGGCGCCTATATATCTTGAGCCGGTCCTGACAATAAAATTATTATTTCGAATGATATTTGTATGTATAAATAAATATATATATATCATCACGGCGTATTACCCATTTCTGGGTATGCCAGTATCTACAACACATGTAGACATCGGTAATGATGCCGATATATTTTACCGTGTGGGCGCTTACCAGACGTCACCTCACGGGCACTCATAGCTGGTGTGGAGAGTGCACCACAGGAGTCACTTTTATGCCATTTAAAATTGGAAATATTTGGCGTCTGTCGGGATCGAACCCGGTTCCCCCAGGTTCGCGATCAGACACTCAGACACGCGGCCACGGGACACCATATATTTGTATGTATGGGACAGAATATTGTTAGATAATAATTATTATAGTTGTAATTAAAGCTTGAACTTGTGAAAAAAATTATCATGTAATTTTTATAAGAAAAAACATATTTCCAACAAAAATAACTATTAATATAGTTGAAACATTGTTTAAACTTACGATTGTTATTAATTAAAACTAAATAATGTGTTTTAAACTACAGATAAATTATCAAAAACAATATTTCCAATACTTTCATGCAGGTATTGTAAGAAAATAACTAAAATTCTACTTACATATTAAAGGGACGCCACCAAAGTTTGGTTGTTTTCTTGTACTAAACAATCGATTCCCACAAAATTCTTATCACAAACGTTTAAAGAACACTTTGTTTCACTTTTCCGCATAAATTTTCTCAGCTTTTCCTAGTTTTTCCAGCACAAAATCATGAATTTGTAGCACTAAAAACATGTTGGCAATTTTCACTTATTATGGGAGTTTTGTAGTGATACGTGTGAATTGCTCCGCCGCGAACTATAGTTCGAAAAATGCTGAAATAAAAAGAAATGCTAAAATAGCCCAGAAATGTTATAACAGTTTTCGTAAAATGCAAAATAGATTATAATATAGTTATAGCATTGTTTATACTATTATTATTAACTTGCAACAATATGAAACCCTAAATATGTCTTTTAAATGAATTAAATTACACTTACAAATCAAGTACGTCTCTTGTCCGTTTTAACCTTCAAAGTTTGCACTACATTTAGTCAAAAATACGAATAGATACACCCCTGACTATTTTACTAATCAATTATTCTCAGCAACTATTATCGGCTTGGTATTGTTCGTAAACATCAATAAATGTTCTTAAATTTGATCACTTATTTCACCAAATGTTATTCAACAACACAATGTTCCTTCAAAATACACCTACACTTTCTCAATTTCATTATAAAATGTCATTAAACTATCGTAGACACTATTTAAATAATTATTTGTGTTGATAAATACCCAGTTACGTTCAATGAACACGAAATAACTTGGAACCTTATGCAAAATTGTCACAAAGTGAAACTAGATGGCGCCTTCGCGGAGCAGCGTGACGTGAACACACCGCGAGCTGAATCTAGACTGAATCATGGAGTCGCTCGCGGAATTTACATAAGAGGACGTGTGTTGGAGAGAGAGAGGAGATATCCAACGTCAGATTGATAATGGATGATTTGGAATTATCAATTATCATTAAATGATAAATAATCTTTATGAAAACATGCCATTTTATATGTTATTCATGAAAAAGTACTTAAAACATTTGTAGATTTTAGTATTTTCGAGAAATCGGCGAAAATTCAACGACTTGAAGTTGGAACTGTCAGCTGTTAACCAAGAACATTGTTAAAATGTTGATTATAGGCGAAAAAAATTAGCTATAGATGTCAGGTCGAGCGGCGACAAAATGGAGACGAAAGAAGGAAAACAGATGCACGCGTATACCTGTAACGTCAGTTGACAGTGTTATTTTACATCTGTAACAGATAAGTATCCAGTGTCTGTGCAGCAAAAAGTGCAAAATGGAAAAAGTGAATATTGATCTAAGTGATATTTTTGACTACATTGGTTCTTCAAGACCAATAAAGGAAGGAGAAGCTGTTTATAAAGCAGGTCATGTAACCATGTGCGGTTTGAAGAACACTGATTTAAACACAGTTTTTGGATTTTGCCTTCAAACGAGCAATTTAAATGGAGCTCCACACTTTATTGAAGTGTTATTAAAGCCAAATTTACAAGGCAAATGTACTTGTAAGGCCGGGTTAGGAGGAAAATGCAAACGCATAGTTGCTGTATTATTACACGTAAATAGGTATTTATTTTTTTATTAATTCTATTAAGAAATAAATATTAATATCAATGACTGGTAGTATTTACTCTTAGGACCAGTTCTTCAATCTCTGGTTAAAATTTTAACTGGCAGTTAAATAAACAATATTGAATCGGATTATCGACTGCAATGACAAATCTGTCATTTGACATTTCATTTCGTTTCGATTTTGTTTATTTAACTGCCAGTTAAAATTTTAACTGAAGATTGAAAAAGTGGCCCGTAATCGGGGGTGATTAAGATATGACTAAAATAACAAATTCAATTGTTTTTTAATCATTCCAATGTATTTTTATGGTAGCCATGGTAATTAGTTAGGGTGACTGGGTGACTAAAATTTTGAGTAACTATGAGCAGTCAATATTTTTATAGTTTACTTTAATAAATGATATTTATTTACTTCTTTTTAACAAATATTATTCTTACCTGGATGAAAGTCTGACTGCAGAAAATGATCAGAGCAAACTGTCACACTTTTACTAACTGGCTTACCGATTTTAAGTGCAATAGCCCACTTTTTACATAATTTAGGATCTTTTGGAAAGAAATGAATACTTTATGATGAATGATTTATAATTATTGCACTAGGGAACCGAACAATACCGCTTAGATTTACTTGTCATTGTCACTCTTAACCTTCATTTAAAAACGTTTTACACTAAAGCCATTAACTTATGTACACTATTATTTACAAACTTAATAAAATACTAGATCTAATAAAAACAATTCTTAAAATATATTCTAATAACAACAATTAAAATTAGAGCAACTTTTTCATACATGCACAAATGATAAAACCAAAGTTTTCCTTCTTTCTCTAGTTCGCAATTGGCGCTGTAGAGGTCAGCTACTTCGAATTTTTTCGCGAATAGTTATTGGCTTTGTTTAAACATTATTGTAATATGTTTTTGAATAAAAATGATCCTTATTATTCCTATTTTAATATTCCATGCTTGCTTTTACTGTAATTAATAATAAATTGTTGTATTTTGTCAAAGTTACATAATACCTGTACCAGTCATTTATGTATTTGTTTTAATAACATTGCAATATATTTTTATGAAAAAATGATGCTTTTTATTCATATTATAATATTCTATAAACAATTTTTCATTATTTATTTATAAATTGTCAAAATTTGCAATGTTTTCATTGTAGATTTGGCTCCGGGAATAGGGGCACATATTGAACTATTTCATTAAATATTTCTATAATTTATTAGTAAAAAATTAATATTCAAACATTGTTTCACATATTTCCAATTACAATATTGCCCTAATTGTTCTATAAATGTAATAATTCCATTCTAAATGTTATTGCAAAAACAGCTGATTCCAAGATGTGACTGTTTCAAAGTATATATCTTTAAAAATATAAACTATTTGGTACTATATATTGTTGTTAAATAGTCTAAAATACTTGTAAATTGTTGTACATTAACTTTTATTGATATATTAATAAAAATATGTACGCAAAATATTATTTAAGATATGTACAAAATCTGATAAAATGATTCCAGAATCTTATGTTTAATCATCGTTCTTTTGGAAGAATATCATATATTTCTCGAATAATAAACTTATTTTCTTATCAATTTATATTATAACACATTCTACAAAAATATATAATTTGTTGTACATTAACCTTTATTACGTTGCTGGAAAATGTTTCATTTTAAATGATGAATTATTTTTCAATTAAGAACTCTGATAAAAATGCAAATGAATGGTTTAACTTTGAGACTATTCGTGATGAAGAAGAACCAAGAAGAATAAACACGTTTCAGGATCCCTAGAATACGATTTTACTAGTTTTACGATGATGTCTGCATGTGTGTCTGTCTGTGCGTCTGTGTGTGCGTGTCAAAATTTCTCTGACGATAACACCAACATTACAATTCTAAAAATCATAATTCTTTCGTATTCCTCTTCTTTACATCCATATGAACAGCTGATATGATTTTGGTTATAATTGGAGAACCGGAAGAACCCGTATTTGAAATTTTTAAGTACCACAAAAAAATTAGTAAAACCATTTTTGAGTAGCGATATAAATACCATTGTTGATAAATGTTACATTAAAAAATGGACCATTCAAAATACATATGTATACCAAATTTTATTAAAATATTTAAACAAATGGCCATTTAATTAAAAAATTCTTAAAGGTCGTTGACCCCAAAAAAATTACGGTTTTAAATCGTATTTTACTAGGCTTAAACCACTTGTACAATAATTCTGAAAATTTGCAAACTTGTATTAAAAAATACGTAGAATTTAATGGTAAAGTCGACAAGTTTGTATCTATACCCAGTTTTGGGTAACAAATATTTACCTATTTAAGGGTTGAAGATATGATTCTAATTTTATCAAAAATCGATTCCTCGTGTCAAAATATATATGCATACTAATTTTTGTTAATTTTCTGCAAAGGATATACTAAATATTTGAACTTGTATTTGCCCTAAATTTCAGAAATCTTGTCGGCGTTCGACGCGTAGCTTGCGCACTACAAATTCAAAGATTTGCGGTAAAATTCAAAGTGTGTTTATTTGGAATTCCTTCAACAAAAAAATTTAAAAATTGGTACACTTATGTAAGAATATACGTAGAATCTGAAAGTGTAGTCAAAAATTGTTTACCTTTACCCAGTTTTGGGTGGTGAATATCTACCCATTTAAGGGTTGAGGGTACGACTTTAATTTTACGAAAAATCGATTCTTTGGGTCTTAATACATATTTTTACTAATTTTTGTTAAAATATTGCAACAGGTAACTCAGTAATATCAAAACAAAATTTTCACATGTCATTGACTTTAAAGGTGTGTGATTCAGGACCTTATATTACTGTAATACAATAATTCTGAAAATTGGTATACATGTATAAAAAAATATGTAGATTTGAATGGTGAAGTCGACAGGTTTGTATCTCGACCCAGTTTTGGGTACTATATACCTAACCATTTAAGGGTTGTAGATAAGGGTTTAATTTAACATAAATGAATTCCAAGATTCAAAATATATATGCACTGTAATTTTTATCAAAATATTTTGAATGGTCTAGTTTTAATTGTAACATTTATCAACAATGGTATCTGAATCGCTACTCAAGAACAGTTTTACTAATTTATTCATGGTACTTAGACCAATTAAGCAATTGAAGACTGGGTTATTTATATAAGAAAGTACGTAGATTCTAATGGCATTATAGAAACAATTTCATCTCCACCCATTTTCGGGTCGTGAATTTATACTCATTTTTGGGTAACAAATGTGGATTTAATTTTATCAAAAATCGATTCCTCGGGTAAAAATACGTATGTATACCAATTTTCATTTAAATATTCCTCAGGATACAAAAGTTATTCAAAGTTTCATGCACTTGCAATGTGTAGCTAAAGTTAAAAAAAAATATATATATATCAATATACAAATACAGTATTATGTAACTTTTAATTGTGAGTAAATATCTTCAAATAAACTTTTTTTAAAAATGAGAAATAAAGCCGTTATTTAATAATTTATGAATCAATAATTCCAATAAAATATTGGTATAGCCACCTATTGACAAGAATTATAAACACTGGCTGGACTTAGTGAATTTTATCTTATTCATTTTCAGAAATTATTATCTCAAAACTGAGGCGTTAAATAGAAAAAAGTTTTAAATAAAATTTGCTCAAAATATTCTATTTTAATTATTTATATAACAATCTTAATTATATAGTTTGTATTTTTAGAGATATAAATGTGTAAATAAATAAAAGATTCTTTCAAGAACTATACGTAAATAAAATAAATTATAAGTTAAAATATATTTAGAATTAAATAATAAATAGAGTTTGTTACAAAAATTATTTTGTAAACAATTTTGTTTGCGAGAAATAAATTGAAGTTTATTTTTATTCATTATCTCTGGAATTAAAACGAATATTAAAAAATTTTTGAACCAAACTGCCATTTATTTTTAATTACAAATATTTTTTCTTATGACAAACTTGGGCGAAATGTTATTAGTTTAGCCAAAAAATGGATTTTTTCAAATTCATTAATACCAAAACAATACTGCTACTGTACTCTATGATGAAACTTATGAACTATATTCTTTTGTTGTCCTGTAAGAAAGTACGTTAAACTTCTCATTTTAAATAAATTAATAATTAAAATATAGTTTAATACACGATTTTATGTTTATTATAATTAAAATATGCTTTTCTTTGTCAATTTTATTTGACGTTTGTTATATCTGCAGCAAGATGTCCCCACGTGTATTACAGCAAATCTGACCTTCATAAAATCCAGGACTGTAATTAAAAATTATTGGTTATAGAAAATGTTTAACAGTTTTTTGGGCCAAAATTTACATGTATTTCAACAAGGATAAGACAATAGTTTATAAAAAATACAAAATAAATTATCAAACTTGTTTATTTAAGAATATATACGGAAATATTGACTAGCAGAAAATTTCCTGAATACGTCTTGTGTGATAGCAACAAATTATTTATGGAATGCAAAATATGACTGGCGCTGGCGCTTAAATACCATAAAATGTACATTGGAATTTTTTCAAAATTTGACCACATACAATAATTTTTCAATTAAATATTGTTATTATATGTAATTTGGAGGTTAAATAAATATAATATTGTACATATTATTCATTTTTTATTATAATAAATACCATATTTTGTTATATACATTATAGAGTGTACAGAATAAAAGTATTTCATTGTTTGTTAATATTATATACAATAATTGTTAACTATAACATATTGTAAACATTATGCTAATAATACAGTTTACAGAAATAAACATATAATACAAAATAAATAAAAATTATTATGTGTAACACTGACATGGCATCTACATTTTTTTGTTTTCATTTTTCTTCACTAAATTTTCATAAAAAAATAATGTGTTATACATCAGCAGATTCAGTGTGAAGCACTGAGTAAAATTATACTAAATACTTGTACTAAAATATTAAAGTAACACTAACATTATCCATCTAGTCTTATTAAAGGTTATTTATCATTATTTTGTTGTTTGATGTCATCTGTTTGTGTTTTGTCTTCTTTGATTCGTCCCTCATTCTTCGTCTACATAAAAACAACCCCCGGATTTTTGTCCTGCGATATTTCATCCCTTAAACAACAATATTCTTCGCTAGACAACTCCAAACATTTGTAATGTTTGCATTTAATAGGTTCTTGTAATCATCTCATTTGGAATTCTGTAGAAAAACTTATACAATGATAATAATAATGCTGTGTATTGATTATTATATACAAATATACATACCGTAATATAATACATGTAATATTGTTATGTCCATTTGGTTTAAGAGGCATTGAAAGCTGTAGCATCTTTACAAAAATCTATAAAATAACCAATAGTGTTGTTATTAAATTTGTAAAAATTATTGCCTGAAGCTCTATGTAAGAGCTAATAAACCTTGTTGTCTCTAAACCTGTTTCGCAAACCGGTTTTTCTAACTAGTTTCCGTTCAAACCGGTTTTTGTACTGGTTTTTATGAACAGTTTCTTCCCAAACCGGTTTTTCAAGTTCAATACTCGCTCAAAATCCGGTTTATTTTACTGAAAAACTGGTTTCATGCCCTGAAATACTATTTATTTACATATCCATTGTTTAAACAAATGTTTACTAACCAAATATCACCTTGTAACAAAATAAAAACTGAATAAATTACTTTTGTTTTCAGTTCCAATTATGTACATTTGTTTATCCATTATTGTTGTCATCTGCCATTTGAGGTTATAAAAATTGTTATTAACAATTAATAAAATATTAGTTGTTATTAATTTCTGGTGCATAAAATTGACGAATATATTCAAAAAAATAATTAAACAAATTAAATTTCATAAATTTATTCATAAAAAAAACAATTTGACTTACTGCGCATGATCAGAATTATTGATTTTTCGATCGATCAATCTTACACATTCCAAACCATACCTGTCGGTGCAAAGTTTTTGCCATGTATTATTTATATGAGTATTTGGGGGCATTTAAAAAAACAGGCCCCCTAAAGAAGGCGTCTGCACTGGAAAAACTAAAGAATTTCAAGGTTGTGTGGGTGGATTTTACATATGGTGCCATCTGCCATAAAAAATTTAAACTAGGAAAACAAGTGTTACATTTTATTTGTATTTAAAACATTTTAAATAGTTTTCTTATTATGGCTTAAAATATTCGTACAATAATTCTGAAAATTGGTATACTTGTAGTAAAAAGTACGTAGAACTTTAGTGGTAAAGTCGACAGGTTTGTATCTCTACCTAGTTTTGGGCAGCATACATGTACCCATTTAAGGGTTTAAGATAGGGGTTTAATTTTATTAAAAATCGATTTCTCGTGTCAAAATACATATGTATACCAATTTTTGATAATTTTCACATAAAGGATATACCAAATATTTGAACTTGTATTTGCCCTAAATTTCAGGAATCTTGCCGGCGTCTGACGCGTAGCTTGCGCACTGAAAATTCAAAGATTTGCGGTAAAATTCAAAGTGTGTTTATTTGGAATTCCTTTTAAAAAAAAATTTGAAATTCGGTATATTTATGTAAGGATATACTTAGAATCTGACGGTTGCATAATTAGAAAAAAATCATTTCCGGCTAAATGGTTTACTTGAGGACAAAATTTATTTAAAAGAAGTTTCTCAAAATTATATTCTAGGTGGGGTTAGTTTGAAACTTTTTTAAAAATTGTCACATTTTTGAAAACAGGATCTTTGAGTAATTTTAATTTAAAAGAAAATTTTTGGAAAAAAACTTTTTTGTTTATTATTATTAATAAACCAAATTTTAAGTACATATATAACTCGAGCCGTAGATTCCAAAAATCGATAAGCCAATTTTCTAACACCACCCGTTTTTGGGTAAAAGGCAGGCACTTAAAAAATTAATAGACCTACGAAGTCGACCTATCGATTTTTGGAATCTACGGGTCAAGTTGCATATAAACCCAAAATTTGGTTGTGAAATTTTTATAAGTACAGCCCTGGCGAATTTTTGAATGTAATTGCATAATTGGAATAAAAATCATTTCCGGCTAAACGGTACACTTGAGGACAAAATTTATTTGAAAAAAGTTTCTCAAAATTAAATTCTAGGTGGGGTTAGTCTGAAACTTTTTTTAAAATTCTTACATTTTTGAAAACAGGATCTTTGAGTAATTTTAATTTAAAAGAAAATTTTTGAAAAAAAACTTTTTTGTTTATCATTATTAATTAACCAAATTTTGGGTACATATATAACTCGAGCCGTAGATTCCAAAAATCGAAAAGTTAATTTTCTAACACTACCCATTTCTGGGTAAAGACCAGTCACCCCAAAAATTGGTAAACCTACGAAGTCGACTAATCGATTTTTGGAATCTACGGATCAAGTTGTATATAAACCCAAAATTTGGTTGTCACATTTTTATAAGTACAGCCCTGGCGAATTTTTAAATGTAATTGCACAATTGGAATAAAAGTCATTTCCGGCTAAACGGTTTACTTGACGACAAAATTTATTTGAAAAAAGTTTCTGAGAATTAAATTCTAGGTGGGGTTAGTTTAAAACTTTTTTTAAAAATCTCACATTTTTGAAAACAGGATCTTTGAGTAATATTAATTTAAAAGAAAATTTTTGAAAAAAAACTTTTTTGTTTATCATTATTAATTAACCAAATTTTGGGTACATATATAACTCGAGCCGTAGATTCCAAAAATCGAAAAGTTAATTTTCTAACACCACCCATTTTTGGGTAAAGGGCAGTCAACCCAAAAATTGGTGGACCTACGAAGTCGACCTATCGATTTTTGGAATCTACGGATCAAGTTGCATATAAACCCAAAATTTGGTTTTGAAATTTTTATAAGTACAGCCCTGGCGAATTTTTAAATGTAATTGCATAATTGGAATAAAAATCATTTCCGGCTAAACGGTTTATTGGAGGACAAAATTTATTTGAAAAAAGTTTCTCAAAATTAAATTCTAGGTGGGGTTAGTTTGAAAATTTTTTTAAAATTGTTACATTTTTGAAAACATGATCTTTGAGTAATTTTAATTTAAAAGAAAATTTTTGAAAAAAAACTTTTTTGTTGATCATTATTAATTAACCAAATTTTGGGTACATATATAACTCGAGCCGTAGATTCCAAAAATCGAAAAGTTAATTTTCTAACACCACCCATTTTTGGGTAAACGGCAGTCACCCCAAAAATTGGTAGACCTACGAAGTCGACCTATCGATTTTTGGAATCTACGGATCAAGTTGCATATAAACCCAAAATTTGGTTTTGAAAAGTTTATAAGTACAGCCCTGGCAAATTTTTAAATGTAATTGCATAATTGGAATAAAAATCATTTCCGGCTAAACGGTTTATTGGAGGACAAAATTTATTTGAAAAAAGTTTCTCAAAATTAAATTCTAGGTGGGGTTAGTTTGAAAATTTTTTTAAAATTGTTACATTTTTGAAAACATGATCTTTGAGTAATTTTAATTTAAAAGAAAATTTTTGAAAAAAAACTTTTTTGTTATTATTATTAAATAACCAAATTTTAAGTACATATATAACTCGAGCCGTAGATTCCAAAAATCGATAAGACAATTTTCTAACACCACCCATTTTTGGGTAAAGGGCAGTCACCCCGAAAATTGGTAAACCTACGAAGTCGACTCATCGATTTTTGGAATCTACGGATCGAGTTGCATATAAACCCAAAATTTGGTTGTGAATTTTTTATAAGTACAGCCCTGGCGAATTTTTAAATATAATTGCATAATTGGAATAAAAATCATTTCCGGCTAAACGGTTTACTTGAGAACAAAATTTATTTGAAAAAAGTTTTTCAAAATTAAATTCTAGGAGGGGTTAGTTTGAAACTTTTTTTAAAATTCTTACATTTTTGAAAACAGGATCTTGGACTCATTTTAATTTGATTTACTGCGCATGATCAATATTATTGATTTTTCGATCGATCGATCTTACACATTCCAAACCATACCTGTCGGTGCAAAGTTTTTGCCATGTATTATTTATATGAGTGTTTGGGGGCATTTAAAGAAACATGCCCCTTAAAGAAGGCGTCTGCACTGGAAAAACTAAAGAATTTCAAGGTTGTGTGGGTGGATTTTACATATGGTGCCATCTGCCATAAAAAATTTAAACTAGGAAAACAAGTGTTACATTTTATTTGTATTTAAACCATTTTAAATAGTTTTCTTATTATGGCTTAAACCATTTGTACAATAATTCTGAAAATTGGTATACTTGTATTAAAAAATACGTAGAATTTAGCGGTAAAGTTGACAGGTTTGTATCTCCACCCAGTTTTGGGTAGCATATATGTACTTACTTAAGGGTTTTAGATATGGTTTTAATTTTATCAAAAATCGATTCCTCGGGTCAAAATACATATGTAAATTAATTTTGGTTAATTTTCTGCAAATGATATACTAAATATTTGAACTTGTATTTGCCCTAAATTTCAGGAATCTTGCCGGCGTCCGACGCGTACCTTGCGCACTAAAAATTCAAAGATTTGCGGTAAAATTCAAAGTGTGTTTATTTGGAATTTCTTGAACAAAAAAATTTGAAAATTGGTACACTTATGTAACAATATACGTAGAATCTGATGATTAAGTCAAAAATTGTTTATCTCTACCCAGTTTTGGGTGGTGAATATCTACCCATTTAAAGGTTGAGAGTACGACTTTAATTTTACGAAAAATCGAATTTTTGGGTCTTAATACATATGTTTACTAATTTTTGTTAAAATATTCCAACAGGTAACTCAGTAATATCAAAACAAAATTTTCACATGTCATTGACCTTAAAGGTGTGCGATTCAGGACCTTATATTACTGTAGTACAATAATTCTGAAAATTGGTATACATGTACAAAAAAATATGTAGATTCGAATGGTGAAGCCGACGTGTATGTATCTCTACCCACTTTTGGGTAGCATATATATACCCATTTAAGGGTTGAAGATAGAGGTATATTTTTATTAAAAATCGATTCCTCGGTCCAAAATACATATGTGTACCAATTTTCACTTCAATATTCTTAAGAACACAAAAGTTATTCGTTTTCATGCTATTGTTCAAAAATACGGGTTTCAAAAATCATTTTTACTGGGCTTAACAACTTCTACAATAACTTTGAAAATTGGTGTACTTGTATTAAAAAATACGTAGAATTTAATGATCAAGTCGACAGGTTTGTTTCTCCACCCAGTTTTGGGTAGCGTATATCTACCCATTTAAGGGTTGCAAATAGGGGTTTAATTTTAGAAAAAATCGATTCTTCATGGCAAAATACATATGTATACCAATTTTTGTTAATTTTCTGCAAAGGATATACTAAATATTTGAACTTGTATTTGCCCTAAATTTCAGGAATCTTGCCGGCGTCTGACGCGTACCTTGCGCACTGAAAATTCAAAGATTTGCGGTAAAATTCAAAGTGTGTTTATTTGGAATTCCTTACAGAAAAAAAATTGAAAATTGGTACACCTATGTAACAATATACGTAGAATCTGATGGTGAAGTCGAAAATTGTTTATCTTTACCCAGATTTGGGTGGTGAATATTTACCCATTTAAGGGTTGAGGGTACGACTTTAATTTTACGAAAAATCGATTCTTTGGGTCATAATACATATGTTTACTAATTTTTGTTAAAATATTGCAACAGATAATATAGTAATATCAAAACAAAATTTTCAAAGGTCATTGACCCTAAAGGTGTGTGATTCAGAACCTTATATTACTGTAGTATAATAATTTTGAAAATTGGTATACATATATAAAAAAATATGTATATTCGAATGGTGTAGTCGACAGGTTTGTATCTCTACTAGGGGTTTAATTTTAACAAAAATGAATTCCATGATTCAAAATATATATGCATTGTAATTTTTATCAAAATATTTTGAATGGTCCAGTTTTAATTGTAACATTTATCAACAATGGTGTCTGAATCGCTACTCAAGAACGGTTTCAATAAATTATTCATGGTACTTAGACCAATTAAGCAATTGAAGACTGGGTTATTTATATAAGAAAGTACGTAGATTCTAATGGCATTATAGAAACAATTTCATCTCCACCCATTTCCGGGTCGTGAATTTATACTCATTTTTGGATAACAAATGTGGATTTAATTTTATCAAAAATCGATTCCTCGGGTAAAAATACATATGTATACCAATTTTCATTTAAATATTCCTCAGGTTACAAAAGTTATTCAAAGTTTCATGCACTTGCAATGTGTAGCTAAAGTTAAAAATATATATATATATCAATATACAAATACAGTATTATGTAACTTTTAATTGTGAGTAAATATCTTCAAATAAACTTTTTTTAAAAATGAGAAATAAAGCCGTTATTTAATAATTTATGAATCAATAATTCCAATAAAATATTGGTATAGCCACCTATTGACAAGAATTATAAACACTGGCTGGACTTAGTGAATTTTATCTTATTCATTTTCAGAAATTATTATCTCAAAACTGGGGCGTTAAATAGAAAAAGTTTCAAATAAAATTTACTCAAAATATTCTATTTTCATTATTTATATAACAATCTTAATTATATAGTTTGTATTTTTAGAGATATAAATGTGTAAATAAATAGAAGATTCGTTCAAGAACTATAAGTAAATAAAATAAATTATAAGTTAAAACATATTTAGAATTAAATAAGAAATAGAGTTTGTTACAAAAATTATTTTGTAAACAATTTTGTTTGCGAGAAATAAATTGATGTTTATTTTTATTCATTATCTCTGGAATTAAAACGAATATTAAAAATTTTTTGAACCAAACTGCCATTTATTTTTAATTACAAATATTTTTTCTTATGACAAACTTGGGCGAAATGTTATTAGTTTAGCCAAAAAATGGATTTTTTCAAATTCATTAATACCAAAACAATACTGCTACTGTACTCTATGATGAAACTTATGAACTATATTCTTTTGTTGTCCTGTAAGAAAGTACGTTAAACTTCTCATTTTAAATAAATTAATAATTAAAATATAGTTTAATACACGATTTTATGTTTATTATAATTAAAATATGCTTTTCTTTGTCAATTTTATTTGACGTTTGTTATATCTGCAGCAAGATGTCTCCACGTGTATTACAGCAAATCTGACCTTCATAAAATCCAGGACTGTAATTAAAAATTATTGGTTATAGAAAATGTTTAACAGTTTTTTGGGCCAAAATTTATATGTATTTCAACAAGGATAAGACAATAGTTTATAAAAAATACAAAATAAATGATCAAACTTGTTTATTTAAGAATATATACGGAAATATTGACTAGCAGAAAATTTCCTGAATACGTCTTGTGTGATAGCAACAAATTATTTATGGAATGCAAAATATGACTGGCGCTGGCGCTTAAATACCATAAAATGTACATTGGAATTTCTTCACCACATACAATAATTTTTCAATTAAATATTGTTATTATATGTAATTTGGAGGTTAAATAAATATAATATTGTACATATTATTCATTTTTTATTATAATAACTACCATATTTTGTTATATACATTATAGAGGGTACAGAATAAAAGTATTTCATTGTTTGTTAATATTATATACAATAATTGTTAACTATAACATATTGTAAACATTATGCTAATAATACAGTTTACAGAAATAAACATATAATACAAAATAAATAAAAATTATTATGTGTAACACTGACATGGCATCTACATTTTTTTGTTTTCATTTTTCTTCACTAAATTTTCATAAAAAAATAATGTGTTATACATCAGCAGATTCAGTGTGAAGCACTGAGTAAAATTATACTAAATACTTGTACTAAAATATTAAAGTAACACTAACATTATCCATCTAGTCTTATTAAAGGTTATTTATCATTATTTTGTTGTTTGATGTCATCTGTTTGTGTTTTGTCTTCTTTGATTCGTCCCTCATTTTTCGTCTACATAAAAACAACCCCCGGAGTTTAGTCCTGCGATATTTCATCCCTTAAACAACAATATTCTTCGCTAGACAACTCCAAACATTTGTAATGTTTGCATTTAATAGGTTCTTGTAATCATCTCATTTGGAATTCTGTAGAAAAACTTATACAATGATAATAATAATGCTGTGTATTGATTATTATATACAAATATACATACCGTAATATAATACATGTAATATTGTTATGTCCATTTGGTTTAAGAGGCATTGAAAGCTGTAGCATCTTTACAAAAATATATAAAATAACCAATAGTGTTGTTATTAAATTTGTAAAAATTATTGCCTGAAGCTCTGTGTAAGAGCTAATAAACCTTGTTGTCTCTAAACCTGTTTCGCAAACCGGTTTTTCTAACTAGTTTCCGTTCAAACCGGTTTTTGTACTGGTTTTTATGAACAGTTTCTTCCCAAACCGGTTTTTCAAGTTCAATACTCGCTCAAAATCCGGTTTATTTTACTGAAAAACTGGTTTCATGCCCTGAAATACTATTTATTTACATATCCATTGTTTAAACAAATGTTTACTAACCAAATATCACCTTGTAACAAAATAAAAACTGAATAAATTACTTTTGTTTTCAGTTCCAATTATGTACATTTGTTTATCCATTATTGTTGTCATCTGCCATTTGAGGTTATAAAAATTGTTATTAACAATTAATAAAATATTAGTTGTTATTAATTTCTGGTGCATAAAATTGACGAATATATTCAAAAAAATAATTAAACAAATTAAATTTCATAAATTTATTCATAAAAAAAACAATTTGACTTACTGCGCATGATCAGAATTATTGATTTTTCGATCGATCAATCTTACACATTCCAAACCATACCTGTCGGTGCAAAGTTTTTGCCATGTATTATTTATATGAGTATTTGGGGGCATTTAAAAAAACAGGCCCCCTAAAGAAGGCGTCTGCACTGGAAAAACTAAAGAATTTCAAGGTTGTGTGGGTGGATTTTACATATGGTGCCATCTGCCATAAAAAATTTAAACTAGGAAAACAAGTGTTACATTTTATTTGTATTTAAAACATTTTAAATAGTTTTCTTATTATGGCTTAAAATATTCGTACAATAATTCTGAAAATTGGTATACTTGTAGTAAAAAGTACGTAGAACTTTAGTGGTAAAGTCGACAGGTTTGTATCTCTACCTAGTTTTGGGCAGCATACATGTACCCATTTAAGGGTTTAAGATAGGGGTTTAATTTTATTAAAAATCGATTTCTCGTGTCAAAATACATATGTATACCAATTTTTGATAATTTTCACATAAAGGATATACCAAATATTTGAACTTGTATTTGCCCTAAATTTCAGGAATCTTGCCGGCGTCTGACGCGTAGCTTGCGCACTGAAAATTCAAAGATTTGCGGTAAAATTCAAAGTGTGTTTATTTGGAATTCCTTTTAAAAAAAAATTTGAAATTCGGTATATTTATGTAAGGATATACTTAGAATCTGACGGTTGCATAATTAGAAAAAAATCATTTCCGGCTAAATGGTTTACTTGAGGACAAAATTTATTTAAAAGAAGTTTCTCAAAATTATATTCTAGGTGGGGTTAGTTTGAAACTTTTTTAAAAATTGTCACATTTTTGAAAACAGGATCTTTGAGTAATTTTAATTTAAAAGAAAATTTTTGGAAAAAAACTTTTTTGTTTATTATTATTAATAAACCAAATTTTAAGTACATATATAACTCGAGCCGTAGATTCCAAAAATCGATAAGCCAATTTTCTAACACCACCCGTTTTTGGGTAAAAGGCAGGCACTTAAAAAATTAATAGACCTACGAAGTCGACCTATCGATTTTTGGAATCTACGGGTCAAGTTGCATATAAACCCAAAATTTGGTTGTGAAATTTTTATAAGTACAGCCCTGGCGAATTTTTGAATGTAATTGCATAATTGGAATAAAAATCATTTCCGGCTAAACGGTACACTTGAGGACAAAATTTATTTGAAAAAAGTTTCTCAAAATTAAATTCTAGGTGGGGTTAGTCTGAAACTTTTTTTAAAATTCTTACATTTTTGAAAACAGGATCTTTGAGTAATTTTAATTTAAAAGAAAATTTTTGAAAAAAAACTTTTTTGTTTATCATTATTAATTAACCAAATTTTGGGTACATATATAACTCGAGCCGTAGATTCCAAAAATCGAAAAGTTAATTTTCTAACACTACCCATTTCTGGGTAAAGACCAGTCACCCCAAAAATTGGTAAACCTACGAAGTCGACTAATCGATTTTTGGAATCTACGGATCAAGTTGTATATAAACCCAAAATTTGGTTGTCACATTTTTATAAGTACAGCCCTGGCGAATTTTTAAATGTAATTGCACAATTGGAATAAAAGTCATTTCCGGCTAAACGGTTTAGCTGACGACAAAATTTATTTGAAAAAAGTTTCTCAGAATTAAATTCTAGGTGGGGTTAGTTTAAAACTTTTTTTAAAAATCTCACATTTTTGAAAACAGGATCTTTGAGTAACATTAATTTAAAAGAAAATTTTTGAAAAAAAACTTTTTTGTTTATCATTATTAATTAACCAAATTTTGGGTACATATATAACTCGAGCCGTAGATTCCAAAAATCGAAAAGTTAATTTTCTAACACCACCCATTTTTGGGTAAAGGGCAGTCACCCCAAAAATTGGTAGACCTACGAAGTCGACCTATCGATTTTTGGAATCTACGGATCAAGTTGCATATAAACCCAAAATTTGGTTGTCACATTTTTATAAGTACAGCCCTGGCGAATTTTTAAATGTAATTGCACAATTGGAATAAAAGTCATTTCCGGCTAAACGGTTTACTTGACGACAAAATTTATTTGAAAAAAGTTTCTGAGAATTAAATTCTAGGTGGGGTTAGTTTAAAACTTTTTTTAAAAATCTCACATTTTTGAAAACAGGATCTTTGAGTAATATTAATTTAAAAGAAAATTTTTGAAAAAAAACTTTTTTGTTTATCATTATTAATTAACCAAATTTTGGGTACATATATAACTCGAGCCGTAGATTCCAAAAATCGAAAAGTTAATTTTCTAACACCACCCATTTTTGGGTAAAGGGCAGTCAACCCAAAAATTGGTGGACCTACGAAGTCGACCTATCGATTTTTGGAATCTACGGATCAAGTTGCATATAAACCCAAAATTTGGTTTTGAAATTTTTATAAGTACAGCCCTGGCGAATTTTTAAATGTAATTGCATAATTGGAATAAAAATCATTTCCGGCTAAACGGTTTATTGGAGGACAAAATTTATTTGAAAAAAGTTTCTCAAAATTAAATTCTAGGTGGGGTTAGTTTGAAAATTTTTTTAAAATTGTTACATCTTTGAAAACATGATCTTTGAGTAATTTTAATTTAAAAGAAAATTTTTGAAAAAAAACTTTTTTGTTGATCATTATTAATTAACCAAATTTTGGGTACATATATAACTCGAGCCGTAGATTCCAAAAATCGAAAAGTTAATTTTCTAACACCACCCATTTTTGGGTAAAGGGCAGTCACCCCAAAAATTGGTAGACCTACGAAGTCGACCTATCGATTTTTGGAATCTACGGATCAAGTTGCATATAAACCCAAAATTTGGTTTTGAAAAGTTTATAAGTACAGCCCTGGCAAATTTTTAAATGTAATTGCATAATTGGAATAAAAATCATTTCCGGCTAAACGGTTTATTGGAGGACAAAATTTATTTGAAAAAAGTTTCTCAAAATGAAATTCTAGGTGGGGTTAGTTTGAAAATTTTTTTAAAATTGTTACATTTTTGAAAACATGATCTTTGAGTAATTTTAATTTAAAAGAAAATTTTTGAAAAAAAACTTTTTTGTTATTATTATTAAATAACCAAATTTTAAGTACATATATAACTCGAGCCGTAGATTCCAAAAATCGATAAGACAATTTTCTAACACCACCCATTTTTGGGTAAAGGGCAGTCACCCCGAAAATTGGTAAACCTACGAAGTCGACTCATCGATTTTTGGAATCTACGGATCGAGTTGCATATAAACCCAAAATTTGGTTGTGAATTTTTTATAAGTACAGCCCTGGCGAATTTTTAAATATAATTGCATAATTGGAATAAAAATCATTTCCGGCTAAACGGTTTACTTGAGAACAAAATTTATTTGAAAAAAGTTTTTCAAAATTAAATTCTAGGAGGGGTTAGTTTGAAACTTTTTTTAAAATTCTTACATTTTTGAAAACAGGATCTTGGACTCATTTTAATTTGATTTACTGCGCATGATCAATATTATTGATTTTTCGATCGATCGATCTTACACATTCCAAACCATACCTGTCGGTGCAAAGTTTTTGCCATGTATTATTTATATGAGTGTTTGGGGGCATTTAAAGAAACATGCCCCTTAAAGAAGGCGTCTGCACTGGAAAAACTAAAGAATTTCAAGGTTGTGTGGGTGGATTTTACATATGGTGCCATCTGCCATAAAAAATTTAAACTAGGAAAACAAGTGTTACATTTTATTTGTATTTAAACCATTTTAAATAGTTTTCTTATTATGGCTTAAACCATTTGTACAATAATTCTGAAAATTGGTATACTTGTATTAAAAAATACGTAGAATTTAGCGGTAAAGTTGACAGGTTTGTATCTCCACCCAGTTTTGGGTAGCATATATGTACTTACTTAAGGGTTTTAGATATGGTTTTAATTTTATCAAAAATCGATTCCTCGGGTCAAAATACATATGTAAATTAATTTTGGTTAATTTTCTGCAAAGGATATACTAAATATTTGAACTTGTATTTGCCCTAAATTTCAGGAATCTTGCCGGCGTCCGACGCGTACCTTGCGCACTAAAAATTCAAAGATTTGCGGTAAAATTCAAAGTGTGTTTATTTGGAATTTCTTGAACAAAAAAATTTGAAAATTGGTACACTTATGTAACAATATACGTAGAATCTGATGATTAAGTCAAAAATTGTTTATCTCTACCCAGTTTTGGGTGGTGAATATCTACCCATTTAAAGGTTGAGAGTACGACTTTAATTTTACGAAAAATCGAATTTTTGGGTCTTAATACATATGTTTGCTAATTTTTGTTAAAATATTCCAACAGGTAACTCAGTAATATCAAAACAAAATTTTCACATGTCATTGACCTTAAAGGTGTGCGATTCAGGACCTTATATTACTGTAGTACAATAATTCTGAAAATTGGTATACATGTACAAAAAAATATGTAGATTCGAATGGTGAAGCCGACGTGTATGTATCTCTACCCACTTTTGGGTAGCATATATATACCCATTTAAGGGTTGAAGATAGAGGTATATTTTTATTAAAAATCGATTCCTCGGTCCAAAATACATATGTGTACCAATTTTCACTTCAATATTCTTAAGAACACAAAAGTTATTCGTTTTCATGCTATTGTTCAAAAATACGGGTTTCAAAAATCATTTTTACTGGGCTTAACAACTTCTACAATAACTTTGAAAATTGGTGTACTTGTATTAAAAAATACGTAGAATTTAATGATCAAGTCGACAGGTTTGTTTCTCCACCCAGTTTTGGGTAGCGTATATCTACCCATTTAAGGGTTGCAAATAGGGGTTTAATTTTAGAAAAAATCGATTCTTCATGGCAAAATACATATGTATACCAATTTTTGTTAATTTTCTGCAAAGGATATACTAAATATTTGAACTTGTATTTGCCCTAAATTTCAGGAATCTTGCCGGCGTCTGACGCGTACCTTGCGCACTGAAAATTCAAAGATTTGCGGTAAAATTCAAAGTGTGTTTATTTGGAATTCCTTACAGAAAAAAAATTGAAAATTGGTACACCTATGTAACAATATACGTAGAATCTGATGGTGAAGTCGAAAATTGTTTATCTTTACCCAGATTTGGGTGGTGAATATTTACCCATTTAAGGGTTGAGGGTACGACTTTAATTTTACGAAAAATCGATTCTTTGGGTCATAATACATATGTTTACTAATTTTTGTTAAAATATTGCAACAGATAATATAGTAATATCAAAACAAAATTTTCAAAGGTCATTGACCCTAAAGGTGTGTGATTCAGAACCTTATATTACTGTAGTATAATAATTTTGAAAATTGGTATACATATATAAAAAAATATGTATATTCGAATGGTGTAGTCGACAGGTTTGTATCTCTACCCAGTTTTGGGTACTATATACCTAACCATTTAAGGGTTGAAGATAGGGGTTTAATTTTAACAAAAATGAATTCCATGATTCAAAATATATATGCATTGTAATTTTTATCAAAATATTTTGAATGGTCCAGTTTTAATTGTAACATTTATCAACAATGGTGTCTGAATCGCTACTCAAGAACGGTTTCAATAAATTATTCATGGTACTTAGACCAATTAAGCAATTGAAGACTGGGTTATTTATATAAGAAAGTACGTAGATTCTAATGGCATTATAGAAACAATTTCATATCCACCCATTTCCGGGTCGTGAATTTATACTCATTTTTGGATAACAAATGTGGATTTAATTTTATCAAAAATCGATTCCTCGGGTAAAAATACATATGTATACCAATTTTCATTTAAATATTCCTCAGGTTACAAAAGTTATTCAAAGTTTCATGCACTTGCAATGTGTAGCTAAAGTTAAAAATATATATATATCAATATACAAATACAGTATTATGTAACTTTTAATTGTGAGTAAATATCTTCAAATAAACTTTTTTTAAAAATGAGAAATAAAGCCGTTATTTAATAATTTATGAATCAATAATTCCAATAAAATATTGGTATAGCCACCTATTGACAAGAATTATAAACACTGGCTGGACTTAGTGAATTTTATCTTATTCATTTTCAGAAATTATTATCTCAAAACTGGGGCGTTAAATAGAAAAAAGTTTCAAATAAAATTTACTCAAAATATTCTATTTTAATTATTTATATAACAATCTTAATTATATAGTTTGTATTTTTAGAGATATAAATGTGTAAATAAATAGAAGATTCGTTCAAGAACTATAAGTAAATAAAATAAATTATAAGTTAAAACATATTTAGAATTAAATAAGAAATAGAGTTTGTTACAAAAATTATTTTGTAAACAATTTTGTTTGCGAGAAATAAATTGATGTTTATTTTTATTCATTATCTCTGGAATTAAAACGAATATTAAAAAATTTTTGAACCAAACTGCCATTTATTTTTAATTACAAATATTTTTTCTTATGACAAACTTGGGCGAAATGTTATTAGTTTAGCCAAAAAATGGATTTTTTCAAATTCATTAATACCAAAACAATACTGCTACTGTACTCTATGATGAAACTTATGAACTATATTCTTTTGTTGTCCTGTAAGAAAGTACGTTAAACTTCTCATTTTAAATAAATTAATAATTAAAATATAGTTTAATACACGATTTTATGTTTATTATAATTAAAATATGCTTTTCTTTGTCAATTTTATTTGACGTTTGTTATATCTGCAGCAAGATGTCTCCACGTGTATTACAGCAAATCTGACCTTCATAAAATCCAGGACTGTAATTAAAAATTATTGGTTATAGAAAATGTTTAACAGTTTTTTGGGCCAAAATTTATATGTATTTCAACAAGGATAAGACAATAGTTTATAAAAAATACAAAATAAATGATCAAACTTGTTTATTTAAGAATATATACGGAAATATTGACTAGCAGAAAATTTCCTGAATACGTCTTGTGTGATAGCAACAAATTATTTATGGAATGCAAAATATGACTGGCGCTGGCGCTTAAATACCATAAAATGTACATTGGAATTTCTTCAAAATTTGACCACATACAATAATTTTTCAATTAAATATTGTTATTATATGTAATTTGGAGGTTAAATAAATATAATATTGTACATATTATTCATTTTTTATTATAATAACTACCATATTTTGTTATATACATTATAGAGGGTACAGAATAAAAGTATTTCATTGTTTGTTAATATTATATACAATAATTGTTAACTATAACATATTGTAAACATTATGCTAATAATACAGTTTACAGAAATAAACATATAATACAAAATAAATAAAAATTATTATGTGTAACACTGACATGGCATCTACATTTTTTTGTTTTCATTTTTCTTCACTAAATTTTCATAAAAAAATAATGTGTTATACATCAGCAGATTCAGTGTGAAGCACTGAGTAAAATTATACTAAATACTTGTACTAAAATATTAAAGTAACACTAACATTATCCATCTAGTCTTATTAAAGGTTATTTATCATTATTTTGTTGTTTGATGTCATCTGTTTGTGTTTTGTCTTCTTTGATTCGTCCCTCATTTTTCGTCTACATAAAAACAACCCCCGGAGTTTAGTCCTGCGATATTTCATCCCTTAAACAACAATATTCTTCGCTAGACAACTCCAAACATTTGTAATGTTTGCATTTAATAGGTTCTTGTAATCATCTCAGGGCCGTAGCCAGAGGGGGGCTGGCCAGGGCTAAGCCCTGGTAAAATAATATTGAGCCCTGGTAAAAATAATCAGGCTTACGTGTAGAAAACATAGTATAATTACGTATATCAAGATTAATGTACGAATATTTGTAACCCTAAAATCTAATTCTTAAAATCCTAAATAATCACTAGATTTACGGCATATAAATTTAGGATTCAGATATTAGGGTGATAAAAATGCAACATCGGACACAGCCTAAGAATAGTTTCATAGTTTCTATTTTATGAAATATACCTAATGTTAACATTTACTCTGAAGCATAAAGTTAAATCGAATTGTATAAATCACTTTTGTTTTTGTTGTTCTCAAGTGTTCCCATATAAACCCATAAATGTCAATAGTAGAGTACGCAAGATTTTCACTAAAAAAATTAAAAATATGCATTAAAAATATACTAAAATATGCTCGTATATATGTTCTTATATGCATGTAGGCCGTTATGCTTAATTATTACCAATACATAATTGCACATAATACATTTTTTTTACTTAAAACTAAGTACTTATTTCAATTCATCTATTTAAAATTTTAAATATAAATGTAACAATATCTAGAGACCGGTTGAACCAACGTAACTTACATTATTATTATTGCATTGAAATGATATGTCAAATAAATTATATTGCTGTTGTTTTTCTTTGAAGTACTAATTTAAAATTATCCAAATGTCAAAAATTTTGCAAAATATGCACTTATTTTACTTCGCAAAATTTGATTTTCTTAAAATTATGTAAGCATGCACTTAATAGGCAATTTGCATATATTTCGAACTCTAGTCATTAGTTCACCATTAAAAGTTGTATTTATGTGAAGTAGAACCTAAACACTAAATGCCAAAATGCGTCATCGGATTACATGTGTACACGGGATTTTAGTTTTTCTATTCGTCTGTTCATTCTGCGGCAAAAACTGCTGAGTGCAAAATTGTACAGTATTGTATAGCATTAAAAGTTGCATGCAAAACTGTTTTTATATTTTTCTATTACGTTTTTGATTTATTCACAATTTTTAAAAATTACAAAATTCCTAAGGATCCCAAAATTTGCTTTAAAAAAAAGCACTACTATATCTGCGGTCCTAACTATTAGATATTTAGAAAAAAACTAAAACTAATATACGTAAGCCCTGGTTAAAAAAATATGAGCCCTGTCTAATATTTAGTTCTGGCTACGGCCCTGAATCATCTCATTTGGAATTATGTAGAAAAACTTATACAATGATAATAATAATGCTGTGTATTGATTATTATATACAAATATACATACCGTAATATAATACATGTAATATTGTTATGTCCATTTGGTTTAAGAGGCATTGAAAGCTGTAGCATCTTTACAAAAATCTATAAAATAACCAATAGTGTTGTTATTAAATTTGTAAAAATTATTGCCTGAAGCTCTGTGTAAGAGCTAATAAACCTTGTTGTCTCTAAACCTGTTTCGCAAACCGGTTTTTCTAACTAGTTTCCGTTCAAACCGGTTTTTGTACTGGTTTTTATGAACAGTTTCTTCCCAAACCGGTTTTTCAAGTTCAATACTCGCTCAAAATCCGGTTTATTTTACTGAAAAACTGGTTTCATGCCCTGAAATACTATTTATTTACATATCCATTGTTTAAACAAATGTTTACTAACCAAATATCACCTTGTAACAAAATAAAAACTGAATAAATTACTTTTGTTTTCAGTTCCAATTATGTACATTTGTTTATCCATTATTGTTGTCATCTGCCATTTGAGGTTATAAAAATTGTTATTAACAATTAATAAAATATTAGTTGTTATTAATTTCTGGTGCATAAAATTGACGAATATATTCAAAAAAATAATTAAACAAATTAAATTTCATAAATTTATTCATAAAAAAAACAATTTGACTTACTGCGCATGATCAGAATTATTGATTTTTCGATCGATCAATCTTACACATTCCAAACCATACCTGTCGGTGCAAAGTTTTTGCCATGTATTATTTATATGAGTATTTGGGGGCATTTAAAAAAACAGGCCCCCTAAAGAAGGCGTCTGCACTGGAAAAACTAAAGAATTTCAAGGTTGTGTGGGTGGATTTTACATATGGTGCCATCTGCCATAAAAAATTTAAACTAGGAAAACAAGTGTTACATTTTATTTGTATTTAAAACATTTTAAATAGTTTTCTTATTATGGCTTAAAATATTCGTACAATAATTCTGAAAATTGGTATACTTGTAGTAAAAAGTACGTAGAACTTTAGTGGTAAAGTCGACAGGTTTGTATCTCTACCTAGTTTTGGGCAGCATACATGTACCCATTTAAGGGTTTAAGATAGGGGTTTAATTTTATTAAAAATCGATTTCTCGTGTCAAAATACATATGTATACCAATTTTTGATAATTTTCACATAAAGGATATACCAAATATTTGAACTTGTATTTGCCCTAAATTTCAGGAATCTTGCCGGCGTCTGACGCGTAGCTTGCGCACTGAAAATTCAAAGATTTGCGGTAAAATTCAAAGTGTGTTTATTTGGAATTCCTTTTAAAAAAAAATTTGAAATTCGGTATATTTATGTAAGGATATACTTAGAATCTGACGGTTGCATAATTAGAAAAAAATCATTTCCGGCTAAATGGTTTACTTGAGGACAAAATTTATTTAAAAGAAGTTTCTCAAAATTATATTCTAGGTGGGGTTAGTTTGAAACTTTTTTAAAAATTGTCACATTTTTGAAAACAGGATCTTTGAGTAATTTTAATTTAAAAGAAAATTTTTGGAAAAAAACTTTTTTGTTTATTATTATTAATAAACCAAATTTTAAGTACATATATAACTCGAGCCGTAGATTCCAAAAATCGATAAGCCAATTTTCTAACACCACCCGTTTTTGGGTAAAAGGCAGGCACTTAAAAAATTAATAGACCTACGAAGTCGACCTATCGATTTTTGGAATCTACGGGTCAAGTTGCATATAAACCCAAAATTTGGTTGTGAAATTTTTATAAGTACAGCCCTGGCGAATTTTTGAATGTAATTGCATAATTGGAATAAAAATCATTTGCGGCTAAACGGTACACTTGAGGACAAAATTTATTTGAAAAAAGTTTCTCAAAATTAAATTCTAGGTGGGGTTAGTCTGAAACTTTTTTTAAAATTCTTACATTTTTGAAAACAGGATCTTTGAGTAATTTTAATTTAAAAGAAAATTTTTGAAAAAAAACTTTTTTGTTTATCATTATTAATTAACCAAATTTTGGGTACATATATAACTCGAGCCGTAGATTCCAAAAATCGAAAAGTTAATTTTCTAACACTACCCATTTCTGGGTAAAGACCAGTCACCCCAAAAATTGGTAAACCTACGAAGTCGACTAATCGATTTTTGGAATCTACGGATCAAGTTGTATATAAACCCAAAATTTGGTTGTCACATTTTTATAAGTACAGCCCTGGCGAATTTTTAAATGTAATTGCACAATTGGAATAAAAGTCATTTCCGGCTAAACGGTTTACCTGACGACAAAATTTATTTGAAAAAAGTTTCTCAGAATTAAATTCTAGGTGGGGTTAGTTTAAAACTTTTTTTAAAAATCTCACATTTTTGAAAACAGGATCTTTGAGTAATATTAATTTAAAAGAAAATTTTTGAAAAAAAACTTTTTTGTTTATCATTATTAATTAACCAAATTTTGGGTACATATATAACTCGAGCCGTAGATTCCAAAAATCGAAAAGTTAATTTTCTAACACCACCTATTTTTGGGTAAAGGGCAGTCACCCCAAAAATTGGTAGACCTACGAAGTCGACCTATCGATTTTTGGAATCTACGGATCAAGTTGCATATAAACCCAAAATTTGGTTGTCACATTTTTATAAGTACAGCCCTGGCGAATTTTTAAATGTAATTGCACAATTGGAATAAAAGTCATTTCCGGCTAAACGGTTTACTTGACGACAAAATTTATTTGAAAAAAGTTTCTGAGAATTAAATTCTAGGTGGGGTTAGTTTAAAACTTTTTTTAAAAATCTCACATTTTTGAAAACAGGATCTTTGAGTAATATTAATTTAAAAGAAAATTTTTGAAAAAAAACTTTTTTGTTTATCATTATTAATTAACCAAATTTTGGGTACATATATAACTCGAGCCGTAGATTCCAAAAATCGAAAAGTTAATTTTCTAACACCACCCATTTTTGGGTAAAGGGCAGTCACCCCAAAAATTGGTGGACCTACGAAGTCGACCTATCGATTTTTGGAATCTACGGATCAAGTTGCATATAAACCCAAAATTTGGTTTTGAAATTTTTATAAGTACAGCCCTGGCGAATTTTTAAATGTAATTGCATAATTGGAATAAAAATCATTTCCGGCTAAACGGTTTATTGGAGGACAAAATTTATTTGAAAAAAGTTTCTCAAAATTAAATTCTAGGTGGGGTTAGTTTGAAAATTTTTTTAAAATTGTTACATTTTTGAAAACATGATCTTTGAGTAATTTTAATTTAAAAGAAAATTTTTGAAAAAAAACTTTTTTGTTTATTATTATTAAATAACCAAATTTTAAGTACATATATAACTCGAGCCGTAGATTCCAAAAATCGATAAGACAATTTTCTAACACCACCCATTTTTGGGTAAAGGGCAGTCACCCCAAAAATTGGTAAACCTACGAAGTCGACTCATCGATTTTTGGAATCTACGGATCGAGTTGCATATAAACCCAAAATTTGGTTGTGAATTTTTTATAAGTACAGCCCTGGCGAATTTTTAAATATAATTGCATAATTGGAATAAAAATCATTTCCGGCTAAACGGTTTACTTGAGAACAAAATTTATTTGAAAAAAGTTTTTCAAAATTAAATTCTAGGAGGGGTTAGTTTGAAACTTTTTTTAAAATTCTTACATTTTTGAAAACAGGATCTTGGACTCATTTTAATTTGATTTACTGCGCATGATCAATATTATTGATTTTTCGATCGATCGATCTTACACATTCCAAACCATACCTGTCGGTGCAAAGTTTTTGCCATGTATTATTTATATGAGTGTTTGGGGGCATTTAAAGAAACATGCCCCTTAAAGAAGGCGTCTGCACTGGAAAAACTAAAGAATTTCAAGGTTGTGTGGGTGGATTTTACATATGGTGCCATCTGCCATAAAAAATTTAAACTAGGAAAACAAGTGTTACATTTTATTTGTATTTAAACCATTTTAAATAGTTTTCTTATTATGGCTTAAACCATTTGTACAATAATTCTGAAAATTGGTATACTTGTATTAAAAAATACGTAGAATTTAGCGGTAAAGTTGACAGGTTTGTATCTCCACCCAGTTTTGGGTAGCATATATGTACTTACTTAAGGGTTTTAGATATGGTTTTAATTTTATCAAAAATCGATTCCTCGGGTCAAAATACATATGTAAATTAATTTTGGTTAATTTTCTGCAAAGGATATACTAAATATTTGAACTTGTATTTGCCCTAAATTTCAGGAATCTTGCCGGCGTCCGACGCGTACCTTGCGCACTAAAAATTCAAAGATTTGCGGTAAAATTCAAAGTGTGTTTATTTGGAATTTCTTGAACAAAAAAATTTGAAAATTGGTACACTTATGTAACAATATACGTAGAATCTGATGATTAAGTCAAAAATTGTTTATCTCTACCCAGTTTTGGGTGGTGAATATCTACCCATTTAAAGGTTGAGAGTACGACTTTAATTTTACGAAAAATCGAATTTTTGGGTCTTAATACATATGTTTACTAATTTTTGTTAAAATATTCCAACAGGTAACTCAGTAATATCAAAACAAAATTTTCACATGTCATTGACCTTAAAGGTGTGCGATTCAGGACCTTATATTACTGTAGTACAATAATTCTGAAAATTGGTATACATGTACAAAAAAATATGTAGATTCGAATGGTGAAGCCGACGTGTATGTATCTCTACCCACTTTTGGGTAGCATATATATACCCATTTAAGGGTTGAAGATAGAGGTATATTTTTATTAAAAATCGATTCCTCGGTCCAAAATACATATGTGTACCAATTTTCACTTCAATATTCTTAAGAACACAAAAGTTATTCGTTTTCATGCTATTGTTCAAAAATACGGGTTTCAAAAATCATTTTTACTGGGCTTAACAACTTCTACAATAACTTTGAAAATTGGTGTACTTGTATTAAAAAATACGTAGAATTTAATGATCAAGTCGACAGGTTTGTTTCTCCACCCAGTTTTGGGTAGCGTATATCTACCCATTTAAGGGTTGCAAATAGGGGTTTAATTTTAGAAAAAATCGATTCTTCATGGCAAAATACATATGTATACCAATTTTTGTTAATTTTCTGCAAAGGATATACTAAATATTTGAACTTGTATTTGCCCTAAATTTCAGGAATCTTGCCGGCGTCTGACGCGTACCTTGCGCACTGAAAATTCAAAGATTTGCGGTAAAATTCAAAGTGTGTTTATTTGGAATTCCTTACAGAAAAAAAATTGAAAATTGGTACACCTATGTAACAATATACGTAGAATCTGATGGTGAAGTCGAAAATTGTTTATCTTTACCCAGATTTGGGTGGTGAATATTTACCCATTTAAGGGTTGAGGGTACGACTTTAATTTTACGAAAAATCGATTCTTTGGGTCATAATACATATGTTTACTAATTTTTGTTAAAATATTGCAACAGATAATATAGTAATATCAAAACAAAATTTTCAAAGGTCATTGACCCTAAAGGTGTGTGATTCAGAACCTTATATTACTGTAGTATAATAATTTTGAAAATTGGTATACATATATAAAAAAATATGTATATTCGAATGGTGTAGTCGACAGGTTTGTATCTCTACCCAGTTTTGGGTACTATATACCTAACCATTTAAGGGTTGAAGATAGGGGTTTAATTTTAACAAAAATGAATTCCATGATTCAAAATATATATGCATTGTAATTTTTATCAAAATATTTTGAATGGTCCAGTTTTAATTGTAACATTTATCAACAATGGTGTCTGAATCGCTACTCAAGAACGGTTTCAATAAATTATTCATGGTACTTAGACCAATTAAGCAATTGAAGACTGGGTTATTTATATAAGAAAGTACGTAGATTCTAATGGCATTATAGAAACAATTTCATCTCCACCCATTTCCGGGTCGTGAATTTATACTCATTTTTGGATAACAAATGTGGATTTAATTTTATCAAAAATCGATTCCTCGGGTAAAAATACATATGTATACCAATTTTCATTTAAATATTCCTCAGGTTACAAAAGTTATTCAAAGTTTCATGCACTTGCAATGTGTAGCTAAAGTTAAAAATATATATATATCAATATACAAATACAGTATTATGTAACTTTTAATTGTGAGTAAATATCTTCAAATAAACTTTTTTTAAAAATGAGAAATAAAGCCGTTATTTAATAATTTATGAATCAATAATTCCAATAAAATATTGGTATAGCCACCTATTGACAAGAATTATAAACACTGGCTGGACTTAGTGAATTTTATCTTATTCATTTTCAGAAATTATTATCTCAAAACTGGGGCGTTAAATAGAAAAAGTTTCAAATAAAATTTACTCAAAATATTCTATTTTCATTATTTATATAACAATCTTAATTATATAGTTTGTATTTTTAGAGATATAAATGTGTAAATAAATAGAAGATTCGTTCAAGAACTATAAGTAAATAAAATAAATTATAAGTTAAAACATATTTAGAATTAAATAAGAAATAGAGTTTGTTACAAAAATTATTTTGTAAACAATTTTGTTTGCGAGAAATAAATTGATGTTTATTTTTATTCATTATCTCTGGAATTAAAACGAATATTAAAAAATTTTTGAACCAAACTGCCATTTATTTTTAATTACAAATATTTTTTCTTATGACAAACTTGGGCGAAATGTTATTAGTTTAGCCAAAAAATGGATTTTTTCAAATTCATTAATACCAAAACAATACTGCTACTGTACTCTATGATGAAACTTATGAACTATATTCTTTTGTTGTCCTGTAAGAAAGTACGTTAAACTTCTCATTTTAAATAAATTAATAATTAAAATATAGTTTAATACACGATTTTATGTTTATTATAATTAAAATATGCTTTTCTTTGTCAATTTTATTTGACGTTTGTTATATCTGCAGCAAGATGTCTCCACGTGTATTACAGCAAATCTGACCTTCATAAAATCCAGGACTGTAATTAAAAATTATTGGTTATAGAAAATGTTTAACAGTTTTTTGGGCCAAAATTTATATGTATTTCAACAAGGATAAGACAATAGTTTATAAAAAATACAAAATAAATGATCAAACTTGTTTATTTAAGAATATATACGGAAATATTGACTAGCAGAAAATTTCCTGAATACGTCTTGTGTGATAGCAACAAATTATTTATGGAATGCAAAATATGACTGGCGCTGGCGCTTAAATACCATAAAATGTACATTGGAATTTCTTCACCACATACAATAATTTTTCAATTAAATATTGTTATTATATGTAATTTGGAGGTTAAATAAATATAATATTGTACATATTATTCATTTTTTATTATAATAACTACCATATTTTGTTATATACATTATAGAGGGTACAGAATAAAAGTATTTCATTGTTTGTTAATATTATATACAATAATTGTTAACTATAACATATTGTAAACATTATGCTAATAATACAGTTTACAGAAATAAACATATAATACAAAATAAATAAAAATTATTATGTGTAACACTGACATGGCATCTACATTTTTTTGTTTTCATTTTTCTTCACTAAATTTTCATAAAAAAATAATGTGTTATACATCAGCAGATTCAGTGTGAAGCACTGAGTAAAATTATACTAAATACTTGTACTAAAATATTAAAGTAACACTAACATTATCCATCTAGTCTTATTAAAGGTTATTTATCATTATTTTGTTGTTTGATGTCATCTGTTTGTGTTTTGTCTTCTTTGATTCGTCCCTCATTTTTCGTCTACATAAAAACAACCCCCGGAGTTTAGTCCTGCGATATTTCATCCCTTAAACAACAATATTCTTCGCTAGACAACTCCAAACATTTGTAATGTTTGCATTTAATAGGTTCTTGTAATCATCTCATTTGGAATTCTGTAGAAAAACTTATACAATGATAATAATAATGCTGTGTATTGATTATTATATACAAATATACATACCGTAATATAATACATGTAATATTGTTATGTCCATTTGGTTTAAGAGGCATTGAAAGCTGTAGCATCTTTACAAAAATCTATAAAATAACCAATAGTGTTGTTATTAAATTTGTAAAAATTATTGCCTGAAGCTCTGTGTAAGAGCTAATAAACCTTGTTGTCTCTAAACCTGTTTCGCAAACCGGTTTTTCTAACTAGTTTCCGTTCAAACCGGTTTTTGTACTGGTTTTTATGAACAGTTTCTTCCCAAACCGGTTTTTCAAGTTCAATACTCGCTCAAAATCCGGTTTATTTTACTGAAAAACTGGTTTCATGCCCTGAAATACTATTTATTTACATATCCATTGTTTAAACAAATGTTTACTAACCAAATATCACCTTGTAACAAAATAAAAACTGAATAAATTACTTTTGTTTTCAGTTCCAATTATGTACATTTGTTTATCCATTATTGTTGTCATCTGCCATTTGAGGTTATAAAAATTGTTATTAACAATTAATAAAATATTAGTTGTTATTAATTTCTGGTGCATAAAATTGACGAATATATTCAAAAAAATAATTAAACAAATTAAATTTCATAAATTTATTCATAAAAAAAACAATTTGACTTACTGCGCATGATCAGAATTATTGATTTTTCGATCGATCAATCTTACACATTCCAAACCATACCTGTCGGTGCAAAGTTTTTGCCATGTATTATTTATATGAGTATTTGGGGGCATTTAAAAAAACAGGCCCCCTAAAGAAGGCGTCTGCACTGGAAAAACTAAAGAATTTCAAGGTTGTGTGGGTGGATTTTACATATGGTGCCATCTGCCATAAAAAATTTAAACTAGGAAAACAAGTGTTACATTTTATTTGTATTTAAAACATTTTAAATAGTTTTCTTATTATGGCTTAAAATATTCGTACAATAATTCTGAAAATTGGTATACTTGTAGTAAAAAGTACGTAGAACTTTAGTGGTAAAGTCGACAGGTTTGTATCTCTACCTAGTTTTGGGCAGCATACATGTACCCATTTAAGGGTTTAAGATAGGGGTTTAATTTTATTAAAAATCGATTTCTCGTGTCAAAATACATATGTATACCAATTTTTGATAATTTTCACATAAAGGATATACCAAATATTTGAACTTGTATTTGCCCTAAATTTCAGGAATCTTGCCGGCGTCTGACGCGTAGCTTGCGCACTGAAAATTCAAAGATTTGCGGTAAAATTCAAAGTGTGTTTATTTGGAATTCCTTTTAAAAAAAAATTTGAAATTCGGTATATTTATGTAAGGATATACTTAGAATCTGACGGTTGCATAATTAGAAAAAAATCATTTCCGGCTAAATGGTTTACTTGAGGACAAAATTTATTTAAAAGAAGTTTCTCAAAATTATATTCTAGGTGGGGTTAGTTTGAAACTATTTTAAAAATTGTCACATTTTTGAAAACAGGATCTTTGAGTAATTTTAATTTAAAAGAAAATTTTTGGAAAAAAACTTTTTTGTTTATTATTATTAATAAACCAAATTTTAAGTACATATATAACTCCAGCCGTAGATTCCAAAAATCGATAAGCCAATTTTCTAACACCACCCATTTTTGGGTAAAGGGCAGGCACTTAAAAAATTAATAGACCTACGAAGTCGACCTATCGATTTTTGGAATCTACGGGTCAAGTTGCATATAAACCCAAAATTTGGTTGTGAAATTTTTATAAGTACAGCCCTGGCGAATTTTTAAATGTAATTGCATAATTGGAAAAAAATCATTTCCGACTAAACGGTATACTTGAGGACAAAATTTATTTGAAAATAGTTTCTCAAAATTAAATTCTAGGTGGGGTTAGTTAGTTAGAAACTTTTTTTAAAATTCTTATATTTTTGAAAAACGGATCTTTGAGTAATTTTAAATTAAAAGAAAATTTTTGAAAAAAAACTTTTTTGTTTATTATTATTAATTAACCAAATTTTGGGTACATATATAACTCGAGCCGTAGATTCCAAAAATTGATAAGCCAATTTTCTAACACTACCCATTTCTGGGTAAACGGCAGTCACCCCAAAAATTGGTAAACCTACGAAGTCGACTCATCGAATTTTGGAATCTACGGGTCGAGTTGCATATAAACCCAAAATTTGGTTGAGAAATTTTTATAAGTACAGCCCTGGCGAATTTTTAAATGTAATTGCATATTTGGAATAAAAATCATTTCCGGCTAAACGGTTTACTTGAGGACAAAATTTATTTAAAATAAGTTTCTCAAAATTAAATTCTAGGTGGGGTTAGTTTGAATCTTTTTTTAAAATTCGTTTATTTTTGAAAACAGGATCTTGGCCTCATTTTAATTTGATTTACTGCGCATGATCAATATTATTGATTTTTCGATCGAGCGATCTTACACATTCCAAACCATACCTGTCGGTGCAAAGTTTTTGCCATGTATTATTTATATGAGTATTTGGGGGCATGTTAAAAAACAGGCCCCCTAAAGAAGGCGTCTGCACTGGAAAAACTAAAGAATTTCAAGGTTGTGTGGGTGGATTTTACATATGGTGCCACCTGTCATAAAAAATTTAATCTAAGAAAACAAGTGTCATATTTTATTTGTATTTAAACCATTTTAAATAGTTTTCTTATTATGGCTTAAACCATTCGTACAATAATTCTGAAAATTGGTATACTTGTATTAAAATATACGTAGAATTTAGCGGTAAAATTGACAGGTTTGTATCTCCACCCAGTTTTGGGTAGCATATATGTACCCACTTAAGGGTTTTAGATATTGTTTCAATTTTATCAAAAATCGATTCCTTGGGTCAAAATATATAAGTATACCAATTTTTGTTAATTTTCTGCAAAGGATATACTAAATATTTGAACTTGTATTTGCCCTAAATTTCAGGAATCTTGTCGGCGTCCGACGCGTAGCTTTCGCATTGAAAATTCAAAGATTTGCGGTAAAATTCAAAGTGTGTTTATTTGGAATTCCTTCAAGAAAAAAAATTGAAAATTCGTATACTTATGTAAGAATATACGTAGAATCTGATGGTGAAGTCGAAAATTATTTATCTCTACCCAATTTTGGGTGGTACGTATCTACTCATTTAAGGGTTAAAGATAAAGGTTCAATTTTATAAAAAATCTATTCCTTGGATCAAAATATATATGTGCAGTAATTTTTATCAAAATATTTTGAATGGTCCATTTTGTTTTTTTATTAAATGACATATTTGTACATTAACTTGTAAATAAATAATATTTAGATTTGTTATTTAATACAATATCCCTATTAAAATTAATTTATAATAGAACAATAACTTTAAATAAATTTGTGAAAAAGGTCTCTATGTGTTGTATTAATGAATAAATCGATATTTTATAAATTATCTGGTATAAAATAATGATTCAGTAAAATATGTATTTAATACAAATGAAATCTTAAAACATGTAACGTTAATAACATTTATTAAATAATACAATTTTCAAAAATGGTTGTATTATTGATTTAAACAAAAAAAATCGATATATTTGTGTTTCATTAGCCCAAAACGATACTGGTAGTGACATCTGTATCAATATCGTGGAACTACTATTCATTTATTTATTTAATAAAAAATCCAACAAATTTATTTAATTATATTTTTTTGATTATATTTTTCAGTTTCATGTATTAGAAATTAATAACAACCAATATTTTGTTAATTGTTAATAACAATTTTATAACCTTAAACGTCAAATGTCAGCTGATGGGCAATTGTTAATAACAAATGTACAACATGAGAAGAACGGGAAACATTAATAATTAAGACTTTTTGTTTTATTGCAAAGTTATATTAGGTAAGAAAACATTTGTTTAAACAATGGATATACGAACAATAACTGTATTTCAGGTGCAGGCAATTAGTTTTCAGGAAATGTATACAATAAACCGGTTTTCGAGGAAGTATCGAAATAAACCGGTCTGACATCAAATATTAAATTGAAACCGGTTTTCAGAGCAAGTACTAGACTTGAAAAACTGGTTTTTAGATGGAAACCAGTTAATATAACGAGTTCTCATAACACTACAGAAGATTTGGGGAAGACAATACTTTACTAGTGCTTGTTTTGCACTTTAATTTTTACAAATTTAATAACAACACTTTAGTTTCATTTTATAGATTTTTGCAAAGATGCTACAGCTTTCAATGCCTCTTAAACCAAATGGACATTGCAATATTTCATGTATTATATTACGGTATGTATATTTGTATATAATAATCAATAAATAACATTATTATTATCATTGTATAAGTTTTTTTACAGAATGCCAAATGAGATGATTACAAGATCCTATTAAATGCAAACATTACAATTGTTTGGAGTTGTCTAGCGAAGAATATTGTTGTTTAAGGGATGAAATATCGCAGGACGGGGGTTGTTTTTATATAGACGAAGAATGAGGGACGAATTAAAGAAGACAAAACACAAACAGATGTCATTAAACAACAAAATAATGATAAATAACCTTTAATAAAACTAGATGGATAATGTTAGTGTTACTTTAATATTTTAGTACAAGTATTTAGTATCATTTTACTCAGTGCTTCACGCTGAATCTGCTGATGTATAATTTATTAACTTTGAATGAAAATTTTGTATTGAAAATTGTAACTGAAAAAAATGCAAGTATGTCAGATGAAATGTATAAGATATTAGCGATATATTATAGTTATAATTTATGAATTTTATATTTTTATACTCAGAATTTTGTGCTGAATCTTCTGATGTATAACACATTAACTTTTTATGAAAATTTAGTGAAGAAAAATAAAAACAAAACAATGTAGATGCCATGTCAGTGTTATACATATTAATTTTTATTTATTTTGTATTATATGTTTATTTCTGTAAACTATATTATTAGCATAATGTTTACAATATGTTATAGTTAACAATTATTGTATGTAATATTAATAAACAATGAAATACTTTTATTCTGTACACTCTATAATGCATATAACAAAATATGGTGTTTATTATAATAAAAAATGAATAATATGTACAATATTATATTTATTTAACCTCCAAATTACATATTATAACAATATTTAAATGAAAAATTATTGTATGTGGTCAAATTTTGAAGAAATTCCAATGTACATTTTATGGTATTTAAGCGCCAGCGCCAGTCATATTTTGCATTCCATAAATAATTTGTTGCTATCACACAAGACGTATTCAGGAAATTTTCTGCTAGTCAATATTTCCGTATATATTCTTAAATAAACAGTTTTGATTATTTATTTTGTATTTTTTATGAACTATTGTCTTATCCTTGTTGAAATACATATAAATTTTGGCCCAAAAAACTGTTAAACATGTTCTGTAGACAATAATTTTTAATTACAGTCCTGGATTTTATGAAGGTCAGATTTGCTGTAATACACGTGGAGACATCTTGCAGCAGATATAACAAACGTCAAATAAAATTGACAAAGAAAAGCATATTTTCCGCTTAGATCATATACACATTTCCACGAGCTTGATTGGTTAATTGATTTGTCGATATTATTGATTTTCTCCCATTTACACGATACATCAACGTATTTTCTTACAATGCATCACAAAAGTATAGTTCATAAGTTTCATCATAGAGTACAGCAGCAGTATTGTTTTGGTATTAATAATTTTGAGAAAATTCATTTTTTGACTAAACTAATAACATTTCGCCCAAGTTTGTCATAAGAAAAAATATTTGTAATTAAAAATAAAAGGCAGTTTGGTTGAAACTTTTTTTTATATTCGTTTTAATTTCAGACAATTACAATAATACAACATTCTGAATGCTACACCTTTAGGGTCAATGACCTCTGACAATTTTGTATTGATATTACTAAATTACCTGTTGTAATATTTTAACAAAAATTAACAAACATATGTATCATGACCCAAAGAATCGATTTTTCATAAAATTAAAGTCGTACCGTCAACCCTTAAATGGGTAGATAATCACCACCCAAAACTGGGTAAAGGTAAACAATTTTCGACTTCACTTTCAGATTCTATGTATGTTCTTACATAAGTGTACCAATTTTCAAATTTTTTTGTTGAAGTAATTCCAAATAAACACACTTTGAATTTTACCGCAAATCTTTCAATTTTTAGTGCGCAAGCTACGCGTCGGATGCCGACAAGATTCCTGAAATTTAGGGCAAATACAAGTTCAAATATTTAGTATATCCTTTGCAGAAAATTAACCAAAATTAATTTACATATGTATTTTGACCCGAGGAATCGATTTTTGATAAAATTAAACCCCTATCTTCAACCCTTATATGGGCAGATATACGCTACCCAAAACTAGGTAGAGATACAAACCTGTCGACTACACCATTTGAATCTACATATTTTTTTATACATGTATACCAATTTTCAGAATTATTGTATTACAGTAATATAAGGTTCTGAATCACACACCTTTAGGGTCAATGACGTCTGAAAATTTTGTTTTGATATTACTGAATTACCTGTTGCAATATTTTAACAAAAATTAATAAACATATGTATTATGACCCAAAGAATCGATTTTTTGTATAATTAAAGTCGTATTCTCAACCCTTAAATGAGTAAATATTTATCACCCAAAACTGGGTAAAGATAAACAATTTTCGACTTCACTATCAGATTCTACGTAAATTCTTACATAAGTGTACCAATTTTCAAATTTTTTTGTGCAAGGAATTCAAAATAAACACACTTTGAATTTTACCGCAAATCTTTGAATTTTTAGTGCGCAAGCTAAGCGTCGGACGCCGACAAAATTCCTGAAATTTAGGACAAATACAAGTTCAATCGATTTTTGATAAAATTGAAACCATATCTGAAACCCTTAAATGGGTACATATATGCTTCCCAAAACTGGGTAGAGATACAAACCTGTCGACTTTATCACTAAAATCTACGTATTTTTTAATATAAGTATACCAATTTTCAGAATTATTGTACGAATGGTTTAAGCCATAATAAGAAAACTATTTAAAATGGTTTAAATACAAATAAAATATGACACTTGTTTTCCTAGATTAAATTTTTTATGACAGGTGGCACCATATATAAAATCCACCCACACAACCTTGAAATTCTTTAGTTTTCCCAGTGCAGACGCCTTCTTTAGGGGGCCTGTTTCTTTAAATGCCCCCAAACACTCATATAAATAATACATGGCAAAAACTTTGTACCGACAGGCATGGATTGGAATGTGTAAGATCGCTCGATCGAAAAATAAATAATATTGATCATGCGCAGTAAATCAAATTAAAATGAGTCCAAGATCCTGTTTTCAAAAATGTGTGAATTTTAAAAAAAGTTTTAAACTAACCCCACCTAGAATTTAATTTTGAGAAACTTTTTTCAAATAAATTTTGTCCTCAAGTAAACCGTTTAGCCGGAAATGATTTTTATTCCAAATATGCAATTATATTTAAAAATTCGCCAGGGCTGTACTTATAAAAATTTCAAAACCAAATTTTGGGCTTATATACAATTTGATCCGTAGATTCCAAAAATCAATAGGTCGACTTCGTAGGTTTACCAATTTTTGGGGTGACTGACCTTTACCCAAAAATGGGTAGTGTTAGAAAATTGGCTTATCGATTTTTGGAATCTACGGCTCGAGTTATATATGTACCCAAAATTTGGTTAATTAATAATAATAAACAAAAAAGTTTTTTTTCAAAAATTTTCTTTTAATTTAAAATTACTCAAAGATCCTGTTTTCAAAAATATAAGAATTTTAAAAAAAGTTTCAAACTAACCCCGCCTAGAATTTAATTTTGAGAAACTTTTTTCAAATAAATTTTGTCCTCAAGTGTACCGTTTAGCCGGAAATGATTTTTATTCCAATTATGTAATTACATTTAAAAATTCGCCAGGGCTGTACTTATAAAAATGTGACAACCAAATTTTGGGTTTATATGCAACTCGACCCGTAGATTCCAAAAATCGATTAGTCGACTTCGTAGGTTTACCAATTTTTGGGGTGACTGCCGTTTACCCAGAAATGAGTAGTGTTAGAAAATTGGCTTATCAATTTTTGGAATCTACGGCTCGAGTTATATATGTACCCAAAATTTGGTTAATTAATAATAATAAACAAAAAAGTTTTTTTTCAAAAATTTTCTTTTAATTTAAAATTACTCAAAGATCCTGTTTTCAAAAATATAAGAATTTTAAAAAAAGTTTCAAACTAACCCCGCCTAGAATTTAATTTTGAGAAACTTTTTTCAAATAAATTTTGTCCTCAAGTGTACCGTTTAGCCGGAAATGATTTTTATTCCAATTATGTAATTACATTTAAAAATTCGCCAGGGCTGTACTTATAAAAATGTGACAACCAAATTTTGGGTTTATATGCAACTCGACCCGTAGATTCCAAAAATCGATGAGTCGACTTCGTAGGTTTACCAATTTTTGGGGTGACTGCCGTTTACCCAGAAATGAGTAGTGTTAGAAAATTGGCTTATCAATTTTTGGAATCTACGGCTCGAGTTATATATGTACCCAAAATTTGGTTAATTAATAATAATAAACAAAAAAGTTTTTTTTCAAAAATTTTCTTTTAATTTAAAATTACTCAAAGATCCGTTTTTCAAAAATATAAGAATTTTAAAAAAAGTTTCAAACTAACCCCACCTAGAATTTAATTTTGAGAAACTATTTTCAAATAAATTTTGTCCTCAAGTAAACCGTTTAGTCGGAAATGATTTTTTTTCCAATTATGCAATTACATTTAAAAATTCGCCAGGGCTGTACTTATAAAAATTTCACAACCAAATTTTGGGTTTATATGCAACTTGACCCGTAGATTCCAAAAATCGATAGGTCGACTTCGTAGGTCTATTAATTTTTTAAGTGCCTGCCCTTTACCTAAAAATGGGTAGTTTTAGAAAATTGGCTTATCGATTTTTGGAATCTACGGCTCGAGTTATATATGTACTTAAAATTTGGTTTGTTAATAATAATAAACAAAAAAGTTTTTTCCAAAAATTTTCTTTTAAATTAAAATTACTCAAAGATCCTGTTTTCAAAAATGTGACAATTTTTAAAAAAGTTTCAAATTAACCTTACCTAGAATATAATTTTGAGAAACTTCTTTCAAATAAATTTTGTCCTGAAGTAAACCATTTAGCCGGAAATGATTCTCCATCCAAAACTGGGTATAGATAAGCAATTTTCGACTTCACCGTCAGATTCTAAGTATATCCTTACATAAATATACCGAATTTCAAATTTTTTTTATTAAAGGAATTCCTAATAAACACACTTTGAATTTTACCGCAAATCTTTGAATTTTTGGTGCGCAAGCTACGCGTCGGACGCCGACAAGATTCCTGAAATTTAGGGCAAATACAAGTTTAAATATTTAGTATATCCTTTGCAGAAAATTAACAAAAATTGGTATACATATGTATTTTGACCCGAGGAATCGATTTTTAATAAAATTAAACCCCTATCATTAACCCTTGAATGGGTAGATACACGCCACCCAAAACTGGGTGGAGAGACAAACCTGTCGACTTGATCATTAAATTCTACGTATTTTTTAATACAAGTACACCAATTTTTAGAATTATTGTACCAGTTGTTTAAGCCCAGTAAAAAAGATTTTTGAAACCCGTATTTTTGAACAATAGCATGAAAACGAATAACTTTTGTGTTCTTAAGAATATTCAAATGAAAATTGGTACACATATGTATTTTGGACCGAGGAATCGATTTTTGTTAAAATAAAACCCATATCCTTTGCCCAAAAATTAGTGTAGATTTACCACCCGAAAATGGCTAGAGCTGGGTTTTTTTCTGTAACATCATTAGATTCTACGAACTTTCTTATATAAACAACCCGGTTTTCAAAATTTTTGCTTTATTGGTCTAAGTACCATAAATCAATTAGTAAAACCATTTTTGAGTAGCGATATATGTAAATACTATTGTTGATAAATATTACAATTAAAACTGGACCACTCAAAAGAATTTGATAAAAATCACTGTACATATGAATTTTGACCCGAGGAATCGATTTTTAATAAAATTAAACCTCTATCTTCAACCCTTAAACAGGTAGATATATGCTACCCAAAACTGGGTAGAGATAAAAACACGTCGGCTTCACCATTAGAATCTACATATTTTTTGTACATGTATACCTATTTTCAGAATTGTTGTACTACTGGTATAATTATAGTAATGAAACATTCTGAATCCTACACATTTAGGGTCAATGACCGGTGAAAAATTTATTTTGATATTACTAAATTATCTCTTGTAATATTTTAACAAAAATTAGTAAATATGTGTATTATGCCCCAAAGAATCGATTTTTATTAAAATTAAAGTCGTACCCTCAACCCTTAAATGGGTAGATAATCACCACCCAAAACTGGGTAAAGGTAAACAATTTTCGACTTCACCATCAGATTCTACGTATATTCTTACATAAGTGTACCAATTTTCATATTTTTTTGTTGAAGGAATTTTAAATAAACACACTTTGAATTTTACCGCAAATCTTTGAATTTTCAGTGCGACAGCTACGCGTCAGACACCGACAAGATTCGTGAAATTTAGGGCAAATACAAGTTCAAATATTTAGTATATCCTTTGCAGAAAATTAACAAAAATTGGTATACATATGTATTTTGACACGAGAAATCGATTTTTTATAAAATTAGACCCCTATCTTAAACCCTTAAATGGGTACATATATGCTGCCCAAAATTGGGTGGAGATACAAACCTGTCGAGTTTATCACTGAAATCTACGTATTTTTTAATACAAGTATACCAATTTTCAGAATTATTGTACAAATGGTTTAAGCCATAATAAGAAAACTATTTAAAATGGTGAAAACCGTAATTTTTCTGGTCAACGATATTTAAAAATTTATTAATTAAATGGCATTTTGTTGAAATATATTAATAAAATTTGGCATACATATGTATTATAACCCATAGAATCGATTTTTAATAAAATTAAAACCGTACCTCCCGCTAATTTAATTGGTAGATTTTTGCTACCGAAAAATGGATTGAGAAACAAATTTGTCGATAGCGCCTTTGGATCCTATGTACTTCTGACGATCTTACGAATACAATATTTAATTCAAAAATTATCGTATGTGGTCAAATTTTGAAGAAATTCCAATGTACATTTTATGGTATTTAAGCGCCAGCGCCAGTCATATTTTGCATTCCATAAATAATTTGTTGCTATCACACAAGACGTATTCAGGAAATTTTCTGCTATTCAATATTTCCGTATATATTCTTAAATAAACAAATTTTATCATTTATTTTGTATTTTTTATAAACTATTGTGTTATCCTTGTTGAAATACATATAAATTTTGGCCCAAAAAACTGTTAAACATGTTCTGTATACAATAATTTTTAATTACAGTCCTGGATTTTATGAAGGTCAGATTTGCTGAAATACACGTGGAGACATCTTGCAGCAGATATAACAAATGTCAAATAAAATTGACAAAGAAAAGCATATTTTATTTATAATAATAATAAAATCGTGCATCAAACTATATTTTAATTATTAAATTATTTAAAATGATAAATTGAGCAAGTTTTCCATTTGTCATTTGATTAATAATCAAAAGACATATATAGTTCATAAGTTTTATCATAGAGTACAGCAGCAGTATTGTTTTGGTATTAATAATTTTGAGAAAATTCGTTTTTTGGCTAAACTAATAACATTTCGCCCAAGTTTGTCATAAAAAGAAATATTTGTAAATAAAAATAAAAGGCAGTTTGGTTGAAGCTTTTTTTTATATTCGTTTTAATTTCAGAGATAATGAATAAAAATAAAATTTATTTCTCACAAAATTTTTCACAAAATAATTTTTGTAAAAAACTATTTATTATTTAATTCTAAATATATTTTATCTAATAATTTATTTTATTTACGTATAATTTTTGAGTAAAGCTGTAAATTTAATATAAAAAAAATTATAATTTTGTTTTTCTGTTCATCGCTTTGCCAAATTTTTACTGCTTGTCGAAAAGAGGTGAAATTTAGATCAAATATATTCCAAACCTTCCCTAATCCATCCCTGAAAACAGATTTAAAATATCTTTCCTCATTTTGAAATTATAACTTTTTAAAGACAAGGCCGTCATAAAATAAAATTAACTAACAAAAAATTACAACTTTTATTTTGACATGGGTGAATAAAAAAATATATAAATCCAAAATGGAGGCAGATATTTCAATTCTGTTTTCAGTGGTAGATAAAGAAAGGATTGAAGTATATTTGAGCCAAATTTCAACCCTTTTGGTTAAGCCATAAAAAATGAGCAAAGCGGTAAATTTGATACAAAAAATTTTATATTTTTTTTTGTGTTTACCACTTTGCCAATTTTTTACCGCTTGTTTACCGGGGTTGTAATTTAGGTCAAGTATACTTCAAACCTTTCCTAATCAATCTTTGAAAACAGATTTAAAATATCTGTTCTCATTTTGAAATTAAAACTTTTTAAAGAAAGAGCCGTCATAAAATAAAATTAACTAACAAAAAATTAAAACTTTTATTTTGACATGGGTGGATAAAAAAATATATAAATCAAAAATGGGGGCAGATATTTTAATTATGTTTTCAGTAGTAGATAAAGAAAGGATTTAAGTATATTTAAGCTATATTTTAACTCTATTGGTTAAGCGATAAAAAATTGGCAAAGCGGTAAATTGGATACAAAAAAATTTATAATTTTTTTTGTGTTTACCGCTTTGCCAAATTTTTCCGCTTGTCTAACAAGGTTCGAATTTGGGTCAAGTATACTCCACACCTTTCCTAATCCATATCTGGAAACAGATTTAAAATATCAGTTTTCATTTTGAAATTATAACTTTTTAAAGACAGGGCCGTCATAAAATGAAATTAACTAACAAAAAATTACAACTTTTATTTTGACATGGGTGGATAAACAAATATATAAATCAAAAACGGGCACAGATATTTCAATTCTGTTTTCAGCGGTAGATAAAAGAAGGATTGATGTATATTTGAGCCAAATTTCAACCTATTTGGTTACGCGATAAAAAATTGGCAAAGTGGTAAATTGGATACAAAAATTTTTATAATTTTTTTTTGTGTTTACCGCTTGCCAAATTTTTACCGCTTGTTCAACAAAGTTGAAATTAGAATCAAATATGCATCAAACCTTCCCTAATCTACTACTAAACACAGATTTAAAATATTTGTTCCCATTTTGAAATTATAACTTTTTAAAGACAGAGCCGTCATAACATAAAATTAACTAACAAAAAATTACAACTTTTATTTTGACATGGGTGGATAAAAAAATATATAAATCAAAAACGAAGGCAGATATTTCAATTCTGATTTCAGCGGTAGATAAAGGAAGGATAAAGGTATATTTGAGAGAAATTTTAACTCTTTTGGTTAAGCGATAAAAAATGAGCAAAGCGGTAAATTTGATACAAAAAATTTAATAATTTTTTTTGTGTTTACTGTTTTGCCAAATTTTTACCGCTTATCAAACAAGGTTAAAATTTATGTCAAGTATACTTCAAACCTTTCCTAATCCATCTCTGAAAACAGATTTAAAATATCTGTTCACATTTCGAAATTATAATTTTTTAAAGACAGGGCCGTCATAACATAAAATTAACTAACAAAAAATTACAACTTTTATTTTGACATGGGTGGATAAAAAAATATATAAATCAAAAACGAAGGCAGATATTTCAATTCTGTTTTCAGCGGTAGATAAAGGAAGGATATTTGAGCCAAATTTCAACCTTTTTGGTTAAGCGATAAAAAATGAGCAAAGCGGTAAATTTGATACAAAAAATTCTATAATTTTTTTTGTGTTTAACGCTTTGCCAAATTTTTACCGCTTGTCTAAGTTCAAATTTAGGTCAAATATACTCCACACCTTTCCTAATATATCTCTGAAAACAGATTTAAAATACCTGTTTTGATATTGAAATTATAACTTTTTAAAGACAGGGCCGTCATAAAATGAAATTAACTAACAAAAATTACAATTTTATTTTGACAATGGTGGATAAAATAATATTTAAATCAAAAACAAAAAAAGATATTTTAATTCTGTTTTCAATGTTAGATAAAGGAAGGATTGATGTATATTTGAGCCAAATTTCAACCTTTTTGGTTAAGCGGTAAAAAATTGGCAAAGCGGTAAATTGGATACAAAAAATTTTATATATTTTTTTGTGTTTACCGCTTTGCCAAATTTTTACCGCTTGTTCAATAGAGTTCAAATTCGGATCAAATATACTACAAACCTTCCCTAATCTATTTTTGAAAACAGATTTGAAATATCTGTTTTCATTTTGAAATTATAATTTTTTAAAGACAAGGCCGTCATAAAATAAAATTAACTAACAAAAAATTACAACTTTTATTTTGACATGGGTGGATATAAAAATATATAAATCGAAAACCGGGACAGATATTTCAATTATATTTTCAGCGATAGATAAAGGAAGGATTGATGTATATCTGAGCCAAATTTCAACCTTTTTGGTTGAACGATAAAAAATGGGCAAAGCGGTAAATTTGATATAAAAATTTTTATATTTTTTTTGTGTTTACTGCTTTGCTAAATTTTTACCGCTTGTTTAACAGGGTTGAAATTTGGGTCAAATGTGCACCAAACCTTCCCTAATCTACCACTGAACACAGATTTACAATATCTGTCTCCATTTTGAAATTATAACTTTCTAACGACAAGGCCGTCATAAAATAAAATTAATAACTAACAAACTTTTATTTTGACTGGGGTGGATAAAAAAATATGTAAATCAAAAACGGGGGCAGATATTTTAAATCTATTTTCAGCGGTACATAAGGGAAGGATTGGAGTATATTTGACCCAAATTTCAACTTTTTTCGGCAAGCAGTAAAAATTTGGCAAAGCAGTAAATTTAATACAAAAAAATTTATAATTTTGTTTTTGTGTTCACCGCTTTGCCAAATTTTTACCGCTTGTCCAAAAGGGTTGAAATTTGGGTCAAATATACTTCAAACCTTCCCTAATCTATCCCTGAAAACAGATTTAAAATAAAATATCTGAATTTTTGATATTCTAAGTATGTGTGTGTGTAAAGTCTGTAAGATATTTGTAAAGAAATGGATATTAATAATTAATTACAAAATATCCGCATATATTTTTATTCTTTTTAATTTAATACATGATTTTTAAATATGTTAGAGTATTATATTATTCCTGGGGCATAAGTTATATTTTAAAAAAATATATTTTTTAAGATTTATTGGGTCATACAAAGTATTTTATTTTATATTTTTATATTTATTGAATAAAAATACGGTAATTAACTTCAATCAACAAGCTTGGTAACGGAACGAAACCTGTCCGTTCCATTAAAACTATAGGCAAGCTAGCAGCGAGCGACCTGTTTGTCGATCACTTCCTTTCCAGCCTTCGTCCGTATCGCACGCTCTGTGTATGAGGTGTGCATGGTATTCCGACCCAGATCCACCTACGAGGGATGGACTCCAACCCCTACAGCTGAGCCCAGCAGTAGAGCACCAGGTATTCCTTGAGTAGAAGCAGTATTTCTCCCCAGCACGTGGAAAACGTTATCGTTTAAATTGTAGTACAGGAAGCCCGCTCATATTCGCCACAATAAACTCTGCGAAAGTGTATACCTGCTACAAATAGGCTCGCCCTTAAAGCGAAAGCCTGTAGCTGTAAATATATACTAGTAGCTTTGTGGTTTGGGGCGAAAAATACTTGTAGTTGATATTGCAACTAAAGTATAACTATTATTATATTATTATTACTATATTATTATTATTATTGAGCGAAGCCCAACTGTAGTTGTTATATAAAAACCCTGGCCAGGTGGCTGCAGTTGGGTGGATCCGGGGGCGGCGATAACGCAGAGTACACGTGTACGTAAGCGAGAGAATGTAAATCTGCCTAAGCAGGGGGTACTTGGTGCGCGACCATCGCTCCACGGCAGTTACAGTCAAGTAAGGCCCTAGCGGCCGAAATAGGACTGGTGGTCGCGAAGCAGACGATCCCTTGGATAGCGGCCGAAAGTGGATCGAAGACGGGACATGACGCACAACAAAATGGCCGACAATCTGGCACGGCTAGGTAAATATCGTTCCAAATAAAAATGAAAATGTAAATGTATGATTTTATATACTATAAATGTTTTGTTCAGGTTTCCACTGCGAGTTCGAGTTTGGAGTTGACTGCAGCCAAAAGGGCCTCAAGTACCAGGCAACACGGCCCCAAAACAACAGCCAAAAGAGCATCCGGTTCCAGTGAACATGACCTCAATACAACAATCAAAAGGGCCTCCACTTGCAGTCAACACGGCCACAAAACAACAACCAGAAGGGCCTCCACTTGCAGTCAACACGGCCCCAATACAACAACCAGAAGGGCCCCCACTTCAAATTAATCCAGCCCCAAAGCAACGGCGGTGAGAATAATTTTCTGTAGTCAAAATTTATTAATTACAAATAGTTTATTAAAGTCTTTTATAATCTACAGACTTTAATCATCATTAAAATTGTTGTTCACATTGTTATTAATTTGTTAGAAATTTTTGGGAAAAAATAACAAAGTTAACAGCTTAACCACTCGTACACCGTTAAAATAGGGCCTTAATTGTTTTATATTTGAATTCTATAAAATTTAAATTGTATGTAACCATCAAAAAACTCGTAAAAACCAGTTTAAAAATGCATTAAATTCGAGTTGAAAAACTTACTTTTTCTCAAAAAATTGACAAAATTTAATAGCATACCACTCATACACAGTTAAGATAGGGCCTTAATAGATTCAAATTTGAATTCTACGGGGTTGAAATTATATGTAACCATTAAAAATGTGGTTGAAACGTAATTAAAAATGCATTAAATCCGGGTTCAAAGACTTGGTATTTTTTCTCAATAATTTTACAAAGTTTAGCGACTTACCACTCGTACACAGTTAAAAATAGGGCCTTAATTGTATCAAATTTGAACACTACAGGGTTGAAATTATAAATAACAATTAAAAAAGTGGTTAAAATGCAATTAAAAATGTATTAAATCCAGGTATAAAACTTGTAATTTTTTCCCAAAAATTTAACAATATTTAACAGCATACCACTCATACACAGTTACAAATAGGGCCTTAATTGTATCAAATTTTAATTCTACAGGGTTGAAATTATATGTAACAATTAAAAAAGTGGTTGAAACGTAATTAAAAATACATTAAATCCGGGTTCAAATACTTGAATTTTTTCTCAATAATTTTACAAAGTTTAGCGACATTCACTCGTACACAGTTGGAAATAGGGCCTTAATTGTTCCAAATTTGAACTCTGTAGGGGTGAAATTATATGTAGCCCTTAAACAAGTGATTAAAACACGATTAAAATTGTATTAAATCCGGTTTTAAAAACGTATTTTTTTCCCAAAAATTTGACAAAATTTAACGTTATACCACTCGTACACAGTGACAAATAGGTCCTTAATTATTTCAAATTTGAATTCTAGAGGGGTGACATTATATGTAACTATTAAACAAGTGATTAAGACACGATTAAAATTTTATTAAATCCGGGTTTAAAAACTTGTAATTTTTTCCCAAAAATTTGACAAAATTTAACGGCATACCACTCGTACACAGTTACAAATAGGGCCTTAATTCTTCCAAAATCATATTCCCCCGATGTTTAAAATTCTTTTAACAATGATTAAAGTTTATTAAAGCCTTTTGATGATGATTAAAGTATTGTACAATAAGTTTAAATTGTTGTTGACATTGTTACTGACTTATTAGTGTTTTTTCAGGGCATCAGCGTCATGTCCCGGGTTCCAGAGCAACGGGGTCCAGCGGCAGAGTATGAATGTTGTGTGTGAGGGCCCTCAGACTGAATGGTGTGTGCTGTATGTTGCATTAATCATTAATCATTTTCCTTTCCTTCCTGGCCGGCCGGCCCCTCTGCCTAAGTGGAGGGACCTTGACGCGGTGGCAGAGCTTAACCATCCCCTAAATTGGGGGTGGGACCAACGACTCCACAAATCTTTTAATCATTTCAATGTTTTAAATGTTTTATGTATTCTTATGTTCACAGGAAAGAAAAACAACAAGAAGAAATAAATATATTGTATAATAAATAAAGCATTGTTAAATTAATATGTATTTATTTCCCTATCCTAAGCCGCCCTAAATTAAGGCCCCTTCAGGGTAGAAAAGGGTCGGTGAACTACTAGCGACACCATACCCCAATTTGGGGTGCGTGTCCCTGCTAAATTGCTAAGCGGTTACTGTCCGCGCTACGTAGTTCGCCGTAAGCAACCCGCATTACACATATGTTAAGTGGATCGCGTGCTATTTAAATAAATGTCATTCCGGCGTCATTTTACCCATTTCTGGGTGTGCCAATCTGCTTTGTACATGCCAAAATAGGCCTTCCGTACATCGTGTGAACCTCCCTAAACGTTATTTCATTTCTAGGGGCTTCTTCAACGTGTCTGTTCCACTTACTTCAAACCTATATGTAAAGGGTATGTTTTATTATTTTTCAAAATGTTTATTTGTAGGATAGTATAGGTATATAACATCGATTATTGGGGCCCTGAAACACGATTTTAAAGCTGTATTGTTCATCATTTTCCGTTAGTGTTACAACAATGATTTTGCATATAAATCTTGTGATATTTGTTGTGAATCTTGTGTAAATTCATCAATGGCATATCTTTTGACTATTATAACACTAAATGCGATGCAGCAAATGCGCCCAAATTCTTTTCATTTATTTTCATTTTACATTTTTTTAACAATTTTACAGCTCAATAATACTGTAACAATATAATATTTCATTATTTACAGCACTTCAAGACTTCTGCTGAGACTTGGTTATATTTGGTTAGAGGTTACAAATAAATACAAACCAGACAACAAAGTAAGTATAAAAATTTATTTATTTTATTACAAATACATGATATACTTTTATATATACTTAAATATTAATATTTTACAATTTAAATTAATATATTTCAATAATATTTTTACTAATTCAATGTATTTTCTTTACAGTTTGGTGGCAACACTGAATCAATCCGATGTTCAGTCCTACGCTGACAGTTGAACAACGCTACTCCGCGAAGTCGCGTTCGGTGTTTTAAAATATTAAAATGTGCGGAAATATTGCAAGAACAATAGAAAATTTATGTGAAAATCAAAGATAAAGTGTTAAACTACCGTTTATAATAATAATTTTTGCGGGAATCGCAATTTAAATGAGTGAAAATAATGAACTATGTGTGCCGTCTTTGGGAATCGTCGGAGCAGCAAATGCAAGTATGTATTAGTTGTTTATTTATATTTAAATAATTCTAAATGTATTTCAAACTATGAAAAACATTCCTTTCGTAGTAATTCTTATAATTTAATTTGCATTTCTCATGATTTCATACATTTTAAGGTGATTAGTTATCATATAAATGTGTTTGTATTTATTTCTCAAGCATAATTTCGATCACAAAATGGCAAATTTTGTATGTAAAACATACAAAAATGTCTATATTTTACGTTGAAATACATATATTGCTATTTTATAGTGATTTTCCATATAAAATCCAAGATTTAGTTTGTTGAAAACCGTCTCAAACTTGTACGCTCCGTAGATTGTTGCATGATTGCAAACTTTGGAAAAGTTCGTACGGTTTTATTTCTTTATATTGTAAAAATATTATTTTAATAGTGAAATATTGTTGTATATTGTTGCAAATTAGCAACAATGGTAAGTTTAAACAATAGTTTAACTATTTTAATAGTTATTTTTGTTGATAACATGTTTTGTGTATTTTAAAATATTGTGTTTTTTTTTCCAGTGGCGTACCGGAGCTGTTTTGGAGGTTGCTGTTTGCTGGTAGCCGAGCTGTGTTCATCAATGTAAGTCTTTATAATATGTGCCTCTCTTCACTATCGCTTTTTTGCTAATTTTTTCAGCTTAACACAAAAGTAAATTCATTTTTCTTCTGAAAATATGGTTTATGTTGTTGAATTTAATTCAAGTAATCATATTTTCTTCTATACTTCTTTTCCGAGGCACATTGTGAATGTCTATCTATGTTATTAACATCGGGCATCGTTACTCGTTACAATATCGTAAATAAATCGGCGAAACTTATAGAAATAATTAGCTTTTTTAATTTTTGTATTAGTTTAATTAAATATCCGTTCGTTCAGTGATAGGTTTCTTCCCCAAAAAATTGTATTTGTTTAAATTAATATTTAACCAAGTACAGTTTACAATACAGGGTTCCAGTGAAGTTTCCAAGGAGTGTAAAGGCTGGTTTAAGCCTTTGATTCTACAACATAGCTTTTCTAAAGCTTTGTCTAAGGCTTTAACAACTTTAAGGCCAATATACAACCACCAGAAGGCAGCAAATAGTTATAATTATTTTAGTTATTAAAGTCGCGATTAATTTTTTGCTAATATTACATTCAAATTAAATTCATTTGCATTTTAAAGTTAGGATAAAATATAATTAAAGTTTCGTCGATACTTTTTCGGGTTCGGATCGGTTTTCGCGATATTTAAGGACAGGGTAGCGTAGTTTTTATTTGAAGTGTCTACCCCAATATTTGATTTAATACTACACATCATTAGTTGTTAAATAAATGGCTAGAAATATAAAATACTCGGGTTCAAAACTATGTTTTTTTAAGTTCAGATTCAAAAGTGTTCAATAGACTTACAGTAAAAATATATTGTATATTTATTATTGTTTAGAGTGGTTTGCTACTCTTATATTTCAGTTTTTATTAATGGGTCTTCCACTACACCAAAAAAATTAAAACTATGGGTCATTTATATTAAAATTTGTTCGTGAAACTGTATGATAGGGATTATCAATGTTTAAAAAAATTATTAATTATTAAAATATTCTAGTTTTTAATGCCATTAACATCTACGTCACACATCCACTCTATTCCAAATTCTTATTACTTCAAGCCTTATTTGAAAGTAAAAGATATGTTGAATGACAGGCTGCCAGTGGCAATGAACAGAATATTGTATAATATACTTATTTTTTTTTAAAATCATTTTATTAAGTTGATTATTATCCAAATATATTTCCAATTATTGACCACGAAAATTGTGCTCTATTCTAAATTCTTGTTAACTTCAAGCCTTCAGCTATCGCATTTTTATAAGTGAAAGATATGTTGAATGACGTAGCTGCCAGTGGCAATCAAAACGTGAACTATTGTATTAAAATTAAAAAATAGTGGAGGACCTCATTGTATAATTTATTTAAAGTGGTACACATATTTTAATATTTAAATTTATTTAATTTTGATTCAATAATTTTGTTAATTTTATAGTAAATAATTAAAGAATGGACACTTCATTTAGAAACGAAACTACATTTATCAATGATCTATAGCACCGGCTGTAGATCGTAAAAACATTAGATTTTTCGCGATTTCAGGTAAAGAAAACATCAGTTGAAGAAAGAAGAACCCCTTTCCCTGCATGCTTTTGCTTTTTTTCAGTTTTCCTCTTTACTATCCAAGCAGCTCTTTCTAGTATGCCCCTGTTAGATTAAAATCAATTTCCCAAGAACGACTGGGACCCATTGGGCAAACTTAGTCGTTCTTTTCGCTGCTCCTCTCTGGGATAGGGCAGTGGGGCCTCTGGGAAGGACGCCTGTACCTACACTATGGGCCGCCGGACTGAGTAACCCCCTGTACTGATTCCCAGTTTTTTAAATTATTAATTTACAGTTATAAACAGTTTCAATTAGTTTACTTGCATTTTAAAGTATTAGTTCATAGTTTTAACTTATTAAATTGTAGTTACACACACACTTGCTTTTGTATTAGTTTTGCAAACACACACACATTCACAAAATAATATATCTATTAAAGTTAATAGATATATGAAGAAAATGCGTTTTTAGTATTCGCGTTAGCTTTTGAATAATTTTTCCGTTCGTCGCCGCGATTTCGTCCGTATATATTGTTGATTTCTTATGTATTTATGACATATTATATATTTATGTATGTGTGTTATGTATATGTATATTATGGTTAGGGCGTGAGCAGTTTCAACGGGGCCTCCTGAGCTAACTTTTCCCTTTCAGGTGCCGGGGCCGTTAGGCGGTGAGGCGTCTAGCGGTATCCGGCCCCTTTCCTTTCTCGCTGCAACTAAAGTTGCAGCTTGAAAGAGCGTTAACTGGACTTTGCACAGTTCTTACTCAAGTCCAGGGCCTGGTCTGCCACACTCGCGGTGGTGCGAACCTAGCCATTTCAATGGCAAGGAAGACCCTAGGGACGTACACACTTTACACAACTCAACACCGTCGTTGAGAACACATTGTTAGGTTCCCTAATTTTAATATGTATATATATGTTTACTTTTCAGTTTTATCAGGAGGCCCACATCATCATTTATTTATTTATGTTTTTCATATGTATGTATTTACTTGTATTTCTTAGCTAAAATGTTAGGTAGGATGTTTAAAAATAATAATAATTAATAATAAATTATCTAATTGCGGTAAAATATAACTTAAACTGCGTCGAAAACGTCGAAAATTTCAAATAAACTTCAAAGAAATAATGTACATTTTCTCTTTCAGGATTTCCCTATCTTCATAAATAGTTGAAGACAAATATTAACGACATTTTTGTTACAGAATTTCTGGACATCGAAAGTAGATTTATTTTCTTTCTAATAAAAAAAAGAAGGTTTCGAAAACTAGAAGAAATAGGGACTCGTCGTGTTCATATTTGAATTCAGGAGGGACGTTTTCAAAAGAAAAAGTTAGTTTCAGATTTTCAAGATAGCTGAAACATATTTAAATACATCGTTTTCTACATAAACACTACTGTTCGTATGTTGCGCTCTATATACTAAATTAAGAAATTTGTACACTACTTTTATGCTCTTAATAGTGAATAGTGGAACGCAGCCAATACTCAATAGTTCAGCGTTTTCCTGCGGGATGGCACTAGATGTTTAACAGTTGAGAATGTTATAATTATCAGATTATTTGTTATGAAATTTTGTAAAATAAGCGTAAAGTATTAAACTTGAATTAAAAATACGTATATGATTTTCTTGTAGCACTAGACGAAATAAGTTTCAGAAGTAGTTTTTTAAACTTTTAAGTCACTAAATTAGTGACTTTGGTTGTTAAAGACGTTCGAATGAATGAAAATATAGGCCAGAAACCAAATCAAAATAACAATTTAACGGGCGTTGCGCCATTCGATTCTATGGACTTTTCTACATATGTAAATAGAAAGTCAGTGCCGGCTTAAGGCGTTAGCCACTTAGGCATTGGCTTAGGGCGCCCAAAATATATAAAATCTAAAGATATATATACAAAAAAAATAATGTATAGAATATATACCTGTCCTGTATTATTAAATTTTGGAGCCCCTGAAAGTTAGTTTTATGTAAATAAATTGTGTACAATCAAATAATATTACTATCAAGTTTATATCTCTATCAATTTTTGAATTATTGCCCCAAAAGTCAATATACCCCATATTTAGATAAAAACTTCAAAATTTCCAAAAATCTAATTTTTATGTATCTAGATACTTCTCAATGCGCTGATTCCAAATTTTGAAACCGCAGATCGATATCTCTTTTCGTTCTCGAGATATTTAGATTCAAAATTTTGCTCAAAACTGCCCATTTTTGGGTATTAACCCAAAAATGGGTCGAGATATGAATTTGGCGAGATCGCCATTCGATTCTACGGACAAAATTACATAAGTGTACCAATTTTCATAATTTTTGACTAACCGGTTCATTTTTTATGAAAAAAAGTTTGAAAATGGCCAAAATCTGAAAAAATCCTAAGGGGTACCCCTTAGGATTTTTGCGATTTTTGGCCATTTTCAGTTATTTTGCTTTAGAGCTTGTATGCGGTGTTCAAAAATTATGAAAATTGGTGTACTTATGTAATTTTGCCCGTAGAATCGAATGGCGATGTCGCCAAATTCATATCTCGACCCATTTTTGGGTTAATACCCAAAAATGGGCAGTTTTAAGCAAAACTTTGAATCTAAATATCTCGAGAACGAAAAGAGATATCGACCTGCGGTTTTAAAATTTGGAATTAGCGCATTGAAAAGTATCTAGATACATAAATATTAGATTTTTGAAAATTTTGAAGTTTTTATCTAAATGTGGGGTATATTGACTTATTTGATCTAATCTAATTTGGCTCAGGGCGCCTATATATCTAGACCCGGCCCTGTAGAAAGTATCATTTTCTCCTAATTCAAGCATGCTGATTACGGAAAAATAATGATAAAACTCTCTAGGCCTCAGTTTCCAAAATAGAAATTTTTATTTTTAATGCAAAATTGACAATATTTTTTGACTTTGTCGGACTATAACTTATGAATGGTAAAAGATACATTAACGGGCTTAGCGATATTCGATTCTATGGACATTTCTACATATGTTCACCAATTTTGAATAACCGTGTCTAGCTAGTATAGTAAGAGTAAGCAAAAATGAAAAAATTGGTAACTTTAAACAATTCAGTAGTACACGAAAAATCCGATCACCCTGTATTTAAATTTAAAGTATCATTTTCTCTTAAATCAAGCATGCTGAATACGGGAAAAAAAATGAAAAAAATCTCTAGGCCTTGGTTTCTAAAATGGAAATTACATACTTAGAAAAGTCCATAAAATCGATTTCTAAAACTAGAATCTTGGGAATTTTTAAAATATTTTTTCCGCAATCAGCACGTTTGAGTTAGTAGAAATTGATACATTTTTATTTAAATATAGGGTGTTTCAATATTTTGGTTTATAACTGGCTACTGAAAAATCCAAGGTACCATTTTTTGATTTATTGCATGGTAATATTGTATCAGCTGAACACGAAAGTTAAAAATTAGGCTACATACGTAGAAAAGTCCATAGAATCGATTGCCGCATCGCCCGTTAACGTATCTTTTACCGTTCATTAGTTATAGCCCGGCAAAGTGAAATAAACGTGTTAGATTTCAAGTGGAAATAAAACTTTGTATTTCTCAAACTAGAATCCTGGGATTTTTTTGACTATTTTTCCCGAAATCAGCACGTTTGATTTAATAGAAATTGATACATTTTTATTTAAATATAGGGTGTTTCAATATTTTGGTTTATAACTGGCTACTGAAAAATCCAAGGTACCATTTTTTGATTTATTGCATGGTAATATTGTATCAGCTGAACACGAAAGTTAAAAATTAGGCTACACACGTAGAAAAGTCCATAGAATCGACTGCCGCATCGCCCGTTAACGTATCTTTTACCGTTCATTAGTTATAGCCCGGCAAAGTGAAATAAACGTGTTAGATTTCAAGTGGAAATAAAACTTTGTATTTCTCAAACTAGAATCCTGGGATTTTTTTTACTATTTTTCCCGAAGTCAGCACATTTGATTTAGTAGAAATTGATACATTTTTATTTAAATATAGGGTGTTTCAATATTTTGGTTTATAACTGGCTACTGAAAAATCCAAGGTACCATTTTTTGATTTATTGCATTTTAATATTGTATCAGCTGAACACGAAAGTTAAAAAATAGTATACATACGTAGAAATGTCCATAAAATCGATTTCCGCAACGCCCGTTAACGTATCTTTTACCGTTCATTAGTTATAGCCCGGCAAAGTGAAATAATTGTGTTAGATTTCAAGTGGAAATAAAACTTTGTATTTCTCAAACTAGAATCCTGGGATTTTTTTTACTATTTTCCCCGAAATCAGCACATTTGATTTAATAGAAATTGATACATTTTTATTTAAATATAGGGTGTTTCAGTATTTTGGTTTATAACTGGCTACTGAAAAATCCAAGGTACCATTTTTTGATTTATTGCATGGTAATACTGTATCAGCTGAACACGAAAGTTAAAAAATAGTATACATACGTAGAAATGTCCATAAAATCGATTTCCGCAACGCCCGTTAACCTATCCTTTACCGATCATTAGTTATAGCCCGGCAAAGTGAAATAAACGTGTTAGATTTCAAGTGGAAATAAAACTTTGTATTTCTCAAACTAGAATCCTGGGATTTTTTTTACTATTTTTCCCGAAATCAGCACATTTGATTTAGTAGAAATTAATACATTTTTATTTAAATATAGGGTGTTTAAATATTTTGGTTTATAACTGGCTACTGAAAAATCCAAGGTACCATTTTTTGATTTATTGCATTTTAATATTGTATCAGCTGAACACGAAAGTTAAAAAATAGTATACATACGTAGAAATGTCCATAAAATCGATTTCCGCAACGCCCGTTAACGTATCTTTTACCGTTCATTAGTTATAGCCCGGCAAAGTAAAATAATTGTGTTAGATTTCAAGTGGAAATAAAACTTTGTATTTTTCAAACTAGAATCCTGGAATTTTTTTTACTATTTTTCCCGAAATCAGCACATTTGATTTAGTAAAAATTAATACATTTTTATTTAAATATAGGGTGTTTCAATATTTTGGTTTATAACTGGCTACTGAAAAATCCAAGGTACCATTTTTTGATTTATTGCATGGTAATATTGTATCAGCTGAACACGAAAGTTAAAAAATAGTATACATACGTAGAAATGTCCATAAAATCGATTTCCGCAACGCCCGTTAACGTATCTTTTACCGTTCATTAGTTATAGCCCGGCAAAGTGAAATAATTGTGTTAGATTTCAAGTGGAAATAAAACTTTGTATATCTCAAACTAGAATCCTGGGATTTTTTTTTACTATTTTTCCCGAAATCAGCACATTTGATTTAGTAAAAATTAATACATTTTTATTTAAATATAGGCTGTTTCAATATTTTGGTTTATAACTGGCTACTGAAAAATCCAAGGTACCATTTTTTGATTTATTGCATGGTAATATTGTATCAGCTGAACACGAAAGTTAAAAAATAGTATACATACGTAGAAATGTCCATAAAATCGATTTCCGCAACGCCCGTTAACGTATCTTTTACCGTTCATTAGTTATAGCCCGGCAAAGTGAAATAATTGTGTTAGATTTCAAGTGGAAATAAAACTTTGTATTTCTCAAACTAGAATCCTGGGATTTTTTTTTACTATTTTTCCCGAAATCAGCACATTTGATTTAGTAGAAATTGATACATTTTTATTTAAATATAGGGTGTTTCAATATTTTGGTTTATAACTGGCTACTGAAAAATCCAAGGTACCATTTTTTGATTTATTGCATTTTAATATTGTATCAGCTGAACACGAAAGTTAAAAAATAGTATACATACGTAGAAATGTCCATAAAATCGATTTCCGCAACGCCCGTTAACGTATCTTTTACCGTTCATTAGTTATAGCCCGGCAAAGTGAAATAATTGTGTTAGATTTCAAGTGGAAATAAAACTTTGTATTTCTCAAACTAGAATCCTGGGATTTTTTTTACTATTTTTCCCGAAATCAGCACATTTGATTTAGTAGAAATTGATACATTTTTATTTAAATATAGGATGTTTCAATATTTTGGTTTATAACTGGCTACTGAAAAATCCAAGGTACCATTTTTTGATTTATTGCATGGTAATATTGTATCAGCTGAACACGAAAGTTAAAAAATAGTATACATACGTAGAAATGTCCATAAAATCGATTTCCGCAACGCCCGTTAACGTATCTTTTACCGTTCATTAGTTATAGCCCGGCAAAGTGAAATAATTGTGTTAGATTTCAAGTGGAAATAAAACTTTGTATATCTCAAACTAGAATCCTGGGATTTTTTTTACTATTTTTCCCGAAATCAGCACATTTGATTTAGTAGTAATTGATACATTTTTGTTTAAATATAGGGTGTTTCAATATTTTGGTTTATAACTGGCTACTGAAAAATCCAAGGTACCATTTTTTGATTTATTGCATGGTAATATTGTATCAGCTGAACACGAAAGTTAAAAAATAGTATACATACGTAGAAATGTCCATAAAATCGATTTCCGCAACGCCCGTTAACGTATCTTTTACCGTTCATTAGTTATAGCCCGGCAAAGTGAAATAATTGTGTTAGATTTCAAGTGGAAATAAAACTTTGTATTTCTCAAACTAGAATCCTGGGATTTTTTTTACTATTTTTCCCGAAATCAGCACATTTGATTTAGTAGAAATTGATACATTTTTATTTAAATATAGGGTGTTTCAATATTTTGGTTTATAACTGGCTACTGAAAAATCCAAGGTACCATTTTTTGATTTATTGCATTTTAATATTGTATCAGCTGAACACGAAAGTTAAAAAATAGTATACATACGTAGAAATGTCTATAAAATCGATTTCCGCAACGCCCGTTAACGTATCTTTTACCGTTCATTAGTTATAGCCCGGCAAAGTGAAATAATTGTGTTAGATTTCAAGTGGAAATAAAACTTTGTATTTCTCAAACTAGAATCCTGGGATTTTTTTTACTATTTTTCCCGAAATCAGCACATTTGATTTAGTAAAAATTAATACATTTTTATTTAAATATAGGGTGTTTCAATATTTTGGTTTATAACTGGCTACTGAAAAATCCAAGGTACCATTTTTTGATTTATTGCATTTTAATATTGTATCAGCTGAACACGAAAGTTAAAAAATAGTATACATACGTAGAAATGTCCATAAAATCGATTTCCGCAACGCTCGTTAACGTATCTTTTACCGTTCATTAGTTATAGCCCGGCAAAGTGAAATAATTGTGTTAGATTTCAAGTGGAAATAAAACTTTGTATTTTTCAAACTAGAATCCTGGGATTTTTTTTTACTATTTTTCCCGAAATCAGCACATTTGATTTAGTAGAAATGTATACATTTTTATTTAAATATAGGGTGTTTCAATATTTTGGTTTATAACTGGCTACTGAAAAATCCAAGGTACCATTTTTTGATTTATTGAATGGTAATATTGTATCAGCTGAACACGAAAGTTAAAAAATAATATACATACGTAGAAATGTCCATAAAATCGATTTCCGCAACGCCCGTTAACGTATCTTTTACCGTTCATTAGTTATAGCCCGGCAAAGTGAAATAATTGTGTTAGATTTCAAGTGGAAATAAAACTTTGTATTTTTCAAACTAGAATCCTGGGATTTTTTTTACTATTTTTCCCAAAATCAGCACATTTGATTTAGTAGAAATTAATACATTTTTATTTAAATATAGGGTGTTTCAATATTTTGGTTTATAACTGGCTACTGAAAAATCCAAGGTACCATTTTTTGATTTATTGCATTTTAAAATTGTATCAGCTGAACACGAAAATTAAAAAATAGTATACATACGTAGAAATGTCCATAAAATCGATTTCCGCAACGCCCGTTAATGTATCTTTTACCGTTCATTAGTTATAGCCCGGCAAATTAAAATAATTGTGTTAGATTTCAAGTGGAAATAAAACTTTGTATTTCTCAAACTAGAATCCTGGGATTTTTTTTACTATTTTTCCCGAAATCAGCACATGTGATTTAGTAGAAATTGATACATTTTTATTTAAATATAGGGTGTTTCAATATTTTGGTTTATAAGTGGCTACTGAAAATCCAAGGTACCATTTTTTGATTTATTGCATTTTAATATTGTATCAGCTGAACACGAAAGTTCAAAAATAGTATACATACGTAGAAATGTCCATAAAATCGATTTCCGCAACGCCCGTTAACGTATCTTTTACCGTTCATTAGTTATAGCCCGGCAAATTAAAATAATTGTGTTAGATTTCAAGTGGAAATAAAACTTTGTATTTCTCAAACTAGAATCCTGGGATTTTTTTTACTATTTTTCCCGAAATCAGCACATTTGATTTAGTAGAAATTGATACATTTTTATTTAAATATAGGGTGTTTCAATATTTTGGTTTATAACTGGCTACTGAAAAATCCAAGGTACCATTTTTTGATTTATTGCATGATAATATTGTATCAGCTGAACACGAAAGTTAAAAAATAGTATACATACGTAGAAATGTCCATAAAATCGATTTCCGCAACGCCCGTTAACGTATCTTTTACCGTTCATTAGTTATAGCCCGGCAAAGTGAAATAATTGTGTTAGATTTCAAGTGGAAATAAAACTTTGTATTTCTCAAACTAGAATCCTGGAATTTTTTTTTACTATTTTTCCCGAAATCAGCACATTTGATTTAGTAGAAATTGATACATTTTTATTTAAATATAGGGTGTTTCAATATTTTGGTTTATAACTGGCTACTGAAAAATCCAAGGTACCATTTTTTGATTTATTGCATGGTAATATTGTATCAGCTGAACACGAAAGTTCAAAAATAGTATACATACGTAGAAATGTCCATAAAATCGATTTCCGCAACGCCTGTTAACGTATCTTTTACCGTTCATTAGTTATAGCCCGGCAAAGTGAAATAATTGTGTTAGATTTCAAGTGGAAATACAACTTTGTATTTCTCAAACTAGAATCCTGGGATTTTTTTTACTATTTTTCCCGAAATCAGCACATTTGATTTAGTAGAAATTGATACATTTTTATTTAAATATAGGGTGTTTCAATATTTTGGTTTATAACTGGCTACTGAAAAATCCAAGGTACCATTTTTTGATTTATTGCATGGTAATATTGTATCAGCTGAACACGAAAGTTAACAAATAGTATACATACGTAGAAATGTCCATAAAATCGATTTCCGCAACGCCCGTTAACGTATCTTTTACCGTTCATTAGTTATAGCCCGACAAAGTGAAATAATTGTGTTAGATTTCAAGTGGAAATAAAACTTTGTATATCTCAAACTAGAATCCTGGGATTTTTTTTACTATTTTTCCCGAAATCAGCACATTTGATTTAGTAGAAATTGATACATTTTTATTTAAATATAGGGTGTTTCAATATTTTGGTTTATAACTGGCTACTGAAAAATCCAAGGTACCATTTTTTGATTTATTGCATGGTAATATTGTATCAGCTGAACACGAAAGTTAAAAAATAGTATACATACGTAGAAATGTCCATAAAATCGATTTCCGCAACGCCCGTTAACGTATCTTTTACCGTTCATTAGTTATAGCCCGGCAAAGTGAAATAATTGTGTTAGATTTCATGTGGAAATAAAACTTTGTATTTCTCAAACTAGAATCCTGGGATTTTTTTTACTATTTTTCCTGAAATCAGCACATTTGATTTAGTAGAAATTGATACATTTTTATTTAAATATAGGGTGTTTCTATATTTTGGTTTATAACTGGCTACTGAAAAATCCAAGGTACCATTTTTTGATTTATTGCATTTTAATATTGTATCAGCTGAACACGACAGTTAAAAAATAGTAGACATACGTAGAAATGTCCATAAAATCGATTTCCGCAACGCCCGTTAACGTATCTTTTACCGTTCATTAGTTATAGCCCGGCAAAGTGAAATAATTGTGTTAGATTTCAAGTGGAAATAAAACTTTGTATTTCTCAAACTAGAATCCTGGGATTTTTTTTACTATTTTTCCCGAAATCAGCACATTTGATTTAGTAAAAATTAATACATTTTTATTTAAATATAGGGTGTTTCAATATTTTGGTTTATAACTGGCTACTGAAAAATCCAAGGTACCATTTTTTGATTTATTGCATGGTAATATTGTATCAGCTGAACACGAAAGTTAAAAAATAGTATACATACGTAGAAATGTCCATAAAATCGATTTCCGCAACGCCCGTTAACGTATCTTTTACCGTTCATTAGTTATAGCCCGGCAAAGTGAAATAATTGTGTTAGATTTCAAGTGGAAATAAAACTTTGTATTTCTCAAACTAGAATCCTGGGATTTTTTTTACTATTTTTCCTGAAATCAGCACATTTGATTTAGTAGAAATTGATACATTTTTATTTAAATATAGGGTGTTTCAATATTTTGGTTTATAACTGGCTACTGAAAAATCCAAGGTACCATTTTTTGATTTATTGCATGGTAATATTGTATCAGCTGAACACGAAAGTTAAAAAATAGTATACATACGTAGAAATGTCCATAAAATCGATTTCCGCAACGCCCGTTAACGTATCTTTTACCGTTCATTAGTTATAGCCCGGCAAAGTGAAATAATTGTGTTAGATTTCAAGTGGAAATAAAACTTTGTATTTCTCAAACTAGAATCCTGGGATTTTTTTTACTATTTTTCCTGAAATCAGCACATTTGATTTAGTAGAAATTGATACATTTTTATTTAAATATAGGGTGTTTCTATATTTTGGTTTATAACTGGCTACTGAAAAATCCAAGGTACCATTTTTTGATTTATTGCATTTTAATATTGTATCAGCTGAACACGACAGTTAAAAAATAGTAGACATACGTAGAAATGTCCATAAAATCGATTTCCGCAACGCCTGTTAACGTATCTTTTACCGTTCATTAGTTATAGCCCGGCAAAGTGAAATAATTGTGTTAGATTTCAAGTGGAAATAAAACTTTGTATTTCTCAAACTAGAATCCTGGGATTTTTTTTACTATTTTTCCCGAAATCAGCACATTTGATTTAGTAAAAATTAATACATTTTTATTTAAATATAGGGTGTTTCAATATTTTGGTTTATAACTGGCTACTGAAAAATCCAAGGTACCATTTTTTGATTTATTGCATGGTAATATTGTATCAGCTGAACACGAAAGTTAAAAAATAGTATACATACGTAGAAATGTCCATAAAATCGATTTCCGCAACGCCCGTTAACGTATCTTTTACCGTTCATTAGTTATAGCCCGGCAAAGTGAAATAATTGTGTTAGATTTCAAGTGGAAATAAAACTTTGTATTTCTCAAACTAGAATCCTGGGATTTTTTTTACTATTTTTCCCGAAATCAGCACATTTGATTTAGTAGAAATTGATACATTTTTATTTAAATATAGGGTGTTTCAATATTTTGGTTTATAACTGGCTACTGAAAAATCCAAGGTACCATTTTTTGATTTATTGCATGGTAATATTGTATCAGCTGAACACGAAAGTTAACAAATAGTATACATACGTAGAAATGTCCATAAAATCGATTTCCGCAACGCCCGTTAACGTATCTTTTACCGTTCATTAGTTATAGCCCGACAAAGTGAAATAATTGTGTTAGATTTCAAGTGGAAATAAAACTTTGTATTTCTCAAACTAGAATCCTGGGATTTTTTTTACTATTTTTCCCGAAATCAGCACATTTGATTTAGTAGAAATTGATACATTTTTATTTAAATATAGGGTGTTTCAATATTTTGGTTTATAACTGGCTACTGAAAAATCCAAGGTACCATTTTTTGATTTATTGCATTTTAATATTGTATCAGCTGAACACGAAAGTTAAAAAATAGTATACATACGTAGAAATGTCCATAAAATCGATTTCCGCAACGCCCGTTAACGTATCTTTTACCGTTCATTAGTTATAGCCCGGCAAAGTGAAATAATTGTGTTAGATTTCAAGTGGAAATAAAACTTTGTATTTCTCAAACTAGAATCCTGGGATTTTTTTTACTATTTTTCCCGAAATCAGCACATTTGATTTAGTAGAAATTGATACATTTTTATTTAAATATAGGGTGTTTCAATATTTTGGTTTATAACTGGCTACTGAAAAATCCAAGGTACCATTTTTTGATTTATTGCATGGTAATATTGTATCAGCTGAACACGAAAGTTAACAAATAGTATACATACGTAGAAATGTCCATAAAATCGATTTCCGCAACGCCCGTTAACGTATCTTTTACCGTTCATTAGTTATAGCCCGGCAAAGTGAAATAATTGTGTTAGATTTCAAGTGGAAATAAAACTTTGTATTTCTCAAACTAGAATCCTGGGATTTTTTTTACTATTTTTCCCGAAATCAGCACATTTGATTTAGTAGAAATTGATACATTTTTATTTAAATATAGGGTGTTTCAATATTTTGGTTTATAACTGGCTACTGAAAAATCCAAGGTACCATTTTTTGATTTATTGCATGGTAATATTGTATCAGCTGAACACGAAAGTTAAAAAATAGTATACATACGTAGAAATGTCCATAAAATCGATTTCCGCAACGCCCGTTAACGTATCTTTTACCGTTCATTAGTTATAGCCCGGCAAAGTGAAATAATTGTGTTAGATTTCAAGTGGAAATAAAACTTTGTATTTCTCAAACTAGAATCCTGGGATTTTTTTTACTATTTTTCCCGAAATCAGCACATTTGATTTAGTAGAAATTGATACATTTTTATTTAAATATAGGCTGTTTCAATATTTTGGTTTATAACTGGCTACTGAAAAATCCAAGGTACCATTTTTTGATTTATTGCATGGTAATATTGTATCAGCTGAACACGAAAGTTCAAAAATAGTATACATACGTAGAAATGTCCATAAAATCGATTTCCGCAACGCCTGTTAACGTATCTTTTACCGTTCATTAGTTATAGCCCGGCAAAGTGAAATAATTGTGTTAGATTTCAAGTGGAAATACAACTTCGTATTTCTCAAACTAGAATCCTGGGATTTTTTTTTACTATTTTTCCCAAAATCAGCACATTTGATTTAGTAGAAATTGATACATTTTTATTTAAATATAGGGTGTTTCAATATTTTGGTTTATAACTGGCTACTGAAAAATCCAAGGTACCATTTTTTGATTTATTGCATTTTAATATTGTATCAGCTGAACACGAAAGTTCGAAAATAGTATAAATACGTAGAAATGTCCATAAAATCGATTTCCGCAAGGCCGTTAACGTATCTTTTACCGTTCATTAGTTATAGCCCGGCAAAGTGAAATAATTGTGTTAGATTTCAAGTGGAAATAAAACTTTGTATTTCTCAAACTACAATCCTGGGATTTTTTTTACTATTTTTCTCGAAATCAGCACATTTGATTTAGTAGAAATTAATACATTTTTATTTAAATATAGGGTGTTTCAATATTTTGGTTTATAACTGGCTACTGAAAAATCCAAGGTACCATTTTTTGATTTATTGCATTTTAATATTGTATCAGCTGAACACGAAAGTTAAAAAATAGTATACATACGTAGAAATGTCCATAAAATCGATTTCCGCAACGCCCGTTAACGTATCTTTTACCGTTCATTAGTTATAGCCCGGCAAAGTGAAATAATTGTGTTAGATTTCAAGTGGTAATAAAACTTTGTATTTCTCAAACTAGAATCCTGGGATTTTTTTTTACTATTTTTCCCGAAATCAGCACATTTGATTTAGTAGAAATTGATACATTTTTATTTAAATATAGGGTGTTTCAATATTTTGGTTTATAACTGGCTACTGAAAAATCCAAGGTACCATTTTTTGATTTATTGCATGGTAATATTGTATCAGCTGAACACGAAAGTTAACAAATAGTATACATACGTAGAAATGTCCATAAAATCGATTTCCGCAACGCCCGTTAACGTATCTTTTACCGTTCATTAGTTATAGCCCGGCAAAGTGAAATAATTGTGTTAGATTTCAAGTGGAAATAAAACTTTGTATTTCTCAAACTAGAATCCTGGGATTTTTTTTACTATTTTTCCCGAAATCAGCACATTTGATTTAGTAGAAATTGATACATTTTTATTTAAATATAGGGTGTTTCAATATTTTGGTTTATAACTGGCTACTGAAAAATCCAAGGTACCATTTTTTGATTTATTGCATTTTAATATTGTATCAGCTGAACACGAAAGTTCGAAAATAGTATAAATACGTAGAAATGTCCATAAAATCGATTTCCGCAAGGCCGTTAACGTATCTTTTACCGTTCATTAGTTATAGCCCGGCAAAGTGAAATAATTGTGTTAGATTTCAAGTGGAAATAAAACTTTGTATTTCTCAAAGTACAATCCTGGGATTTTTTTTACTATTTTTCCCGAAATCAGCACATTTGATTTAGTAGAAATTAATACATTTTTATTTAAATATAGGGTGTTTCAATATTTTGGTTTATAACTGGCTACTGAAAAATCCAAGGTACCATTTTTTGATTTATTGCATTTTAATATTGTATCAGCTGAACACGAAAATTAAAAAATAGTACACATACGTAGAAATGTCCATAAAATCGATTTCCGCAACGCCCGTTAACGTATCTTTTACCGTTCATTAGTTATAGCCCGGCAAAGTGAAATAATTGTGTTAGATTTCAAGTGGAAATAAAACTTTGTATTTCTCAAACTAGAATCCTGGGATTTTTTTTACTAGTTTTCCCGAAATCAGTACATTTGTTTTAGTAGAAATTGATACATTTTTATTTAAATATAGGGTGTTTCAATATTTTGGTTTATAACTGGCTACTGAAAAATCCAAGGTACCATTTTTTGATTTATTGCATGATAATATTGTATCAGCTGAACACGAAAGTTAAAAAATAGTATACATACGTAGAAATGTCCATAAAATCGATTTCCGCAACGCCCGTTAACGTATCTTTTACCGTTCATTAGTTATAGCCCGGCAAAGTGAAATAATTGTGTTAGATATCAAGTGGAAATAAAACTTTGTATTTCTCAAACTAGAATCCTGGGATTTTTTTTACTATTTTTCCCGAAATCAGCACATTTGATTTAGTAGAAATTGATACATTTTTATTTAAATATAGGGTGTTTCAATATTTTGGTTTATAACTGGCTACTGAAAAATCCAAGGTACCATTTTTTGATTTATTGCATTTTAATATTGTATCAGCTGAACACGAAAGTTAAAAAATAGTATACATACGTAGAAATGTCCATAAAATCGATTTCCGCAACGCCCGTTAACGTATCTTTTACCGTTCATTAGTTATAGCCCGGCAAAGTGAAATAATTGTGTTAGATTTCAAGTGGAAATAAAACTTTGTATTTCTCAAACTAGAGTCCTGGGATTTTTTTTACTATTTTTCCCGAAATCAGCACATTTGATTTAGTACAAATTGATACATTTTTATTTAAATATAGGGTGTTTCAATATTTTGGTTTATAACTGGCTACTGAAAAATCCAAGGTACCATTTTTTGATTTATTGCATTTTAATATTGTATCAGCTGAACACGAAAGTTAAAAAATAGTATACATACGTAGAAATGTCCATAAAATCGATTTCCGCAACGCCCGTTAACGTATCTTTTACCGTTCATTAGTTATAGCCCGGCAAAGTGAAATAATTGTGTTAGATTTCAAGTGGAAATAAAACTTTGTATTTCTCAAACTAGAGTCCTGGGATTTTTTTTACTATTTTTCCCGAAATCAGCACATTTGATTTAGTATAAATTGATACATTTTTATTTAAATATAGGGTGTTTCAATATTTTGGTTTATAACTGGCTACTGAAAAATCCAAGGTACCATTTTTTGATTTATTGCATATTAATATTGTATCAGCTGAACACGAAAGTTAAAAAATAGTATACATACGTAGAAATGTGCATAAAATCGATTTCCGCAACGCCCGTTAACGTATCTTTTACCGTTCATTAGTTATAGCCCGGCAAAGTGAAATAATTGTGTTAGATTTCAAGTGGAAATAAAACTTTGTATTTCTCAAACTAGAATCCTGGGATTTTTTTTACTATTTTTCCCGAAATCAGTACATTTGTTTTAGTAGAAATTGATACATTTTTATTTAAATATAGGGTGTTTCAATATTTTGGTTTATAACTGGCTACTGAAAAATCCAAGGTACCATTTTTTGATTTATTGCATGATAATATTGTATCAGCTGAACACGAAAGTTAAAAAATAGTATACATACGTAGAAATGTCCATAAAATCGATTTCCGCAACGCCCGTTAACGTATCTTTTACCGTTCATTAGTTATAGCCCGGCAAAGTGAAATAATTGTGTTAGATATCAAGTGGAAATAAAACTTTGTATTTCTCAAACTAGAATCCTGGGATTTTTTTTACTATTTTTCCCGAAATCAGCACATTTGATTTAGTAGAAATTGATACATTTTTATTTAAATATAGGGTGTTTCAATATTTTGGTTTATAACTGGCTACTGAAAAATCCAAGGTACCATTTTTTGATTTATTGCATTTTAATATTGTATCAGCTGAACACGAAAGTTAAAAAATAGTATACATACGTAGAAATGTCCATAAAATCGATTTCCGCAACGCCCGTTAACGTATCTTTTACCGTTCATTAGTTATAGCCCGGCAAAGTGAAATAATTGTGTTAGATTTCAAGTGGAAATAAAACTTTGTATTTCTCAAACTAGAGTCCTGGGATTTTTTTTACTATTTTTCCCGAAATCAGCACATTTGATTTAGTACAAATTGATACATTTTTATTTAAATATAGGGTGTTTCAATATTTTGGTTTATAACTGGCTACTGAAAAATCCAAGGTACCATTTTTTGATTTATTGCATTTTAATATTGTATCAGCTGAACACGAAAGTTAAAAAATAGTATACATACGTAGAAATGTCCATAAAATCGATTTCCGCAACGCCCGTTAACGTATCTTTTACCGTTCATTAGTTATAGCCCGGCAAAGTGAAATAATTGTGTTAGATTTCAAGTGGAAATAAAACTTTGTATTTCTCAAACTAGAGTCCTGGGATTTTTTTTACTATTTTTCCCGAAATCAGCACATTTGATTTAGTATAAATTGATACATTTTTATTTAAATATAGGGTGTTTCAATATTTTGGTTTATAACTGGCTACTGAAAAATCCAAGGTACCATTTTTTGATTTATTGCATATTAATATTGTATCAGCTGAACACGAAAGTTAAAAAATAGTATACATACGTAGAAATGTGCATAAAATCGATTTCCGCAACGCCCGTTAACGTATCTTTTACCGTTCATTAGTTATAGCCCGGCAAAGTGAAATAATTGTGTTAGATTTCAAGTGGAAATAAAACTTTGTATTTCTCAAACTAGAATCCTGGGATTTTTTTTACTATTTTTCCCGAAATCAGTACATTTGTTTTAGTAGAAATTGATACATTTTTATTTAAATATAGGGTGTTTCAATATTTTGGTTTATAACTGGCTACTGAAAAATCCAAGGTACCATTTTTTGATTTATTGCATGATAATATTGTATCAGCTGAACACGAAAGTTAAAAAATAGTATACATACGTAGAAATGTCCATAAAATCGATTTCCGCAACGCCCGTTAACGTATCTTTTACCGTTCATTAGTTATAGCCCGGCAAAGTGAAATAATTGTGTTAGATATCAAGTGGAAATAAAACTTTGTATTTCTCAAACTAGAATCCTGGGATTTTTTTTACTATTTTTCCCGAAATCAGCACATTTGATTTAGTAGAAATTGATACATTTTTATTTAAATATAGGGTGTTTCAATATTTTGGTTTATAACTGGCTACTGAAAAATCCAAGGTACCATTTTTTGATTTATTGCATTTTAATATTGTATCAGCTGAACACGAAAGTTAAAAAATAGTATACATACGTAGAAATGTCCATAAAATCGATTTCCGCAACGCCCGTTAACGTATCTTTTACCGTTCATTAGTTATAGCCCGGCAAAGTGAAATAATTGTGTTAGATTTCAAGTGGAAATAAAACTTTGTATTTCTCAAACTAGAGTCCTGGGATTTTTTTTACTATTTTTCCCGAAATCAGCACATTTGATTTAGTACAAATTGATACATTTTTATTTAAATATAGGGTGTTTCAATATTTTGGTTTATAACTGGCTACTGAAAAATCCAAGGTACCATTTTTTGATTTATTGCATTTTAATATTGTATCAGCTGAACACGAAAGTTAAAAAATAGTATACATACGTAGAAATGTCCATAAAATCGATTTCCGCAACGCCCGTTAACGTATCTTTTACCGTTCATTAGTTATAGCCCGGCAAAGTGAAATAATTGTGTTAGATTTCAAGTGGAAATAAAACTTTGTATTTCTCAAACTAGAGTCCTGGGATTTTTTTTACTATTTTTCCCGAAATCAGCACATTTGATTTAGTATAAATTGATACATTTTTATTTAAATATAGGGTGTTTCAATATTTTGGTTTATAACTGGCTACTGAAAAATCCAAGGTACCATTTTTTGATTTATTGCATTTTAATATTGTATCAGCTGAACACGAAAGTTAAAAAATAGTATACATACGTAGAAATGTCCATAAAATCGATTTCCGCAACGCCCGTTAACGTATCTTTTACCGTTCATTAGTTATAGCCCGGCAAAGTGAAATAATTGTGTTAGATTTCAAGTGGAAATAAAACTTTGTATTTCTCAAACTAGAGTCCTGGGATTTTTTTTACTATTTTTCCCGAAATCAGCACATTTGATTTAGTATAAATTGATACATTTTTATTTAAATATAGGGTGTTTCAATATTTTGGTTTATAACTGGCTACTGAAAAATCCAAGGTACCATTTTTTGATTTATTGCATATTAATATTGTATCAGCTGAACACGAAAGTTAAAAAATAGTATACATACGTAGAAATGTCCATAAAATCGATTTCCGCAACGCCCGTTAACGTATCTTTTACCGTTCATTAGTTATAGCCCGGCAAAGTGAAATAATTGTGTTAGATTTCAAGTGGAAATAAAACTTTGTATTTCTCAAACTAGTATCCTGGGATTTTTTTTACTATTTTTCCCGAAATCAGCACATTTGATTTAGTAGAAATTGATACATTTTTATTTAAATATAGGGTGTTTCAATATTTTGATTTATAACTGGCTACTGAAAAATCCAAGGTACCATTTTTTGATTTATTGCATGGTAATATTGTATCAGCTGAACACGAAAGTTAAAAAATAGAATACATACGTAGAAATGTCCATAAAATCGATTTCCGCAACGCTCGTTAACGTATCTTTTACCGTTCATTAGTTATAGCCCGGCAAAGTTAAATAATTGTGTTAGATTGCAAGTGGAAATAAAACTTTGTATTTCTCAAACTAGAATCCTGGGATTTTTTTTACTATTTTTCCCGAAATCAGCACATTTGATTTAGTAGAAATTGATACATTTTTATTTAAATATAGGGTGTTTCAATATTTTGGTTTATAACTGGCTACTGAAAAATCCAAGGTACCATTTTTTGATTTATTGCATGGTAATATTGTATCAGCTGAACACGAAAGTTAAAAATAGAATACATACGTAGAAATGTCCATAAAATCGATTTCCGCAACGCCCGTTAACGTATCTTTTACCGTTCATTAGTTATAGCCCGGCAAAGTGAAATAATTGTGTTAGATTTCAAGTGGAAATAAAACTTTGTATTTCTCAAACTAGAATCCTGGGATTTTTTTTACTATTTTTCCCGAAATCAGCACATTTGATTTAGTAGAAATTGATACATTTTTATTTAAATATAGGGTGTTTCAATATTTTGGTTTATAACTGGCTACTGAAAAATCCAAGGTACCATTTTTTGATTTATTGCATGGTAATATTGTATCAGCTGAACACGAAAGTTAACAAATAGTATACATACGTAGAAATGTCCACAAAATCGATTTCCGCAACGCCCGTTAACGTATCTTTTACCGTTCATTAGTTATAGCCCGGCAAAGTGAAATAATTGTGTTAGATTTCAAGTGGAAATAAAACTTTGTATTTCTCAAACTAGAATCCTGGGATTTTTTTTACTATTTTTCCCGAAATCAACACATTTGATTTAGTAGAAATTGATACATTTTTATTTAAATATAGGGTGTTTCAATATTTTGGTTTATAACTGGCTACTGAAAAATCCAAGGTACCATTTTTTGATTTATTGCATGGTAATATTGTATCAGCTGAACACGAAAGTTAACAAATAGTATACATACGTAGAAATGTCCATAAAATCGATTTCCGCAACGCCCGTTAACGTATCTTTTACCGTTCATTAGTTATAGCCCGGCAAAGTGAAATAATTGTGTTAGATTTCAAGTGGAAATAAAACTTTGTATTTCTCAAACTAGAATCCTGGGATTTTTTTTACTATTTTTCCCGAAATCAGCACATTTGATTTAGTAGAAATTGATACATTTTTATTTAAATATAGGGTGTTTCAATATTTGGTTTATAACTGGCTACTGAAAAATCCAAGGTACCATTTTTTGATTTATTGCATGGTAATATTGTATCAGCTGAACACGAAAGTTAAAAAATAGTATACATACGTAGAAATGTCCATAAAATCGATTTCCGCAACGCCCGTTAACGTATCTTTTACCGTTCATTAGTTATAGCCCGGCAAAGTGAAATAATTGTGTTAGATTTCAAGTGGAAATAAAACTTTGTATTTCTCAAACTAGAATCCTGGGATTTTTTTTACTATTTTTCCCGAAATCAGCACATTTGATTTAGTAGAAATTGATACATTTTTATTTAAATATAGGGTGTTTCAATATTTTGGTTTATAACTGGCTACTGAAAAATCCAAGGTACCATTTTTTGATTTATTGCATGGTAATATTGTATCAGCTGAACACGAAAGTTCAAAAATAGTATGCATACGTAGAAATGTCCATAAAATCGATTTCCGCAACGCCCGTTAACGTATCTTTTACCGTTCATTAGTTATAGCCCGGCAAAGTGAAATAATTGTGTTAGATTTCAAGTGGAAATAAAACTTTGTATTTCTCAAACTAGAATCCTGGGATTTTTTTTACTATTTTTCCCGAAATCAGCACATTTGATTTAGTAGAAATTGATACATTTTTATTTAAATATAGGGTGTTTCAATATTTTGGTTTATAACTGGCTACTGAAAAATCCAAGGTACCATTTTTTGATTTATTGCATGGTAATATTGTATCAGCTGAACACGAAAGTTAACAAATAGTATACATACGTAGAAATGTCCATAAAATCGATTTCCGCAACGCCCGTTAACGTATCTTTTACCGTTCATTAGTTATAGCCCGGCAAAGTGAAATAATTGTGTTAGATATCAAGTGGAAATAAAACTTTGTATTTCTCAAACTAGAATCCTGGGATTTTTTTTACTATTTTTCCCGAAATCAGCACATTTGATTTAGTAGAAATTGATACATTTTTATTTAAATATAGGGTGTTTCAATATTTTGGTTTATAACTGGCTACTGAAAAATCCAAGGTACCATTTTTTGATTTATTGCATGGTAATATTGTATCAGCTGAACACGAAAGTTAAAAAATAGTATACATACGTAGAAATGTCTATAAAATCGATTTCCGCAACGCCCGTTAACGTATCTTTTATCGTTCATTAGTTATAGCCTGGCAAAGTGAAATAATTGTGTTAGATTTCAAGTGGAAATAAAACTTTGTATTTCTCAAACTAAAATCCTGGGATTTTTTTTACTATTTTTCCCGAAATCAGCACATTTGATTTAGTAGAAATTGATACATTTTTATTTAAATATAGGGTGTTTCAATATTTTGGTTTATACTCGTAACTGGCTACTGAAAAATCCAAGGTACCATTTTTTGATTTATTGCATGGTAATATTGTATCAGCTGAACACGAAAGTTAACAAATAGTATACATACGTAGAAATGTCCATAAAATCGATTTCCGCAACGCCCGTTAACGTATCTTTTACCGTTCATTAGTTATAGCCCGGCAAAGTGAAATAATTGTGTTAGATTTCAAGTGGAAATAAAACTTTGTATTTCTCAAACTAGAATCCTGGGATTTTTTTTACTATTTTTCCCGAAATCAGCACATTTGATTTAGTAGAAATTGATATATTTTTATTTAAATATAGGGTGTTTCAATATTTTGGTTTATAACTGGCTACTGAAAAATCCAAGGTACCATTTTTTGATTTATTGCATGGTAATATTGTATCAGCTGAACACGAAAGTTAAAAAATAGTATACATACGTAGAAATGTCCATAAAATCGATTTCCGCAACGCCCGTTAACGTATCTTTTACCGTTCATTAGTTATAGCCCGGCAAAGTGAAATAATTGTGTTAGATTTCAAGTGGAAATAAAACTTTGTATTTCTCAAACTAGAGTCCTGGGATTTTTTTTACTATTTTTCCCGAAATCAGCACATTTGATTTAGTATAAATTGATACATTTTTATTTAAATATAGGGTGTTTCAATATTTTGGTTTATAACTGGCTACTGAAAAATCCAAGGTACCATTTTTTGATTTATTGCATATTAATATTGTATCAGCTGAACACGAAAGTTAAAAAATAGTATACATACGTAGAAATGTCCATAAAATCGATTTCCGCAACGCCCGTTAACGTATCTTTTACCGTTCATTAGTTATAGCCCGGCAAAGTGAAATAATTGTGTTAGATTTCAAGTGGAAATAAAACTTTGTATTTCTCAAACTAGTATCCTGGGATTTTTTTTACTATTTTTCCCGAAATCAGCACATTTGATTTAGTAGAAATTGATACATTTTTATTTAAATATAGGGTGTTTCAATATTTTGATTTATAACTGGCTACTGAAAAATCCAAGGTACCATTTTTTGATTTATTGCATGGTAATATTGTATCAGCTGAACACGAAAGTTAAAAAATAGAATACATACGTAGAAATGTCCATAAAATCGATTTCCGCAACGCTCGTTAACGTATCTTTTACCGTTCATTAGTTATAGCCCGGCAAAGTGAAATAATTGTGTTAGATTTCAAGTGGAAATAAAACTTTGTATTTCTCAAACTAGAATCCTGGGATTTTTTTTACTATTTTTCCCGAAATCAGCACATTTGATTTAGTAGAAATTGATACATTTTTATTTAAATATAGGGTGTTTCAATATTTTGGTTTATAACTGGCTACTGAAAAATCCAAGGTACCATTTTTTGATTTATTGCATGGTAATATTGTATCAGCTGAACACGAAAGTTAAAAAATAGTATACATACGTAGAAATGTCCATAAAATCGATTTCCGCAACGCCCGTTAACGTATCTTTTACCGTTCATTAGTTATAGCCCGGCAAAGTGAAATAATTGTGTTAGATTTCAAGTGGAAATAAAACTTTGTATTTCTCAAACTAGAATCCTGGGATTTTTTTTACTATTTTTCCCGAAATCAGCACATTTGATTTAGTAGAAATTGATACATTTTTATTTAAATATAGGGTGTTTCAATATTTTGGTTTATAACTGGTTACTGAAAAATCCAAGGTACCATTTTTTGATTTATTGCATGGTAATATTGTATCAGCTGAACACGAAAGTTAACAAATAGTATACATACGTAGAAATGTCCATAAAATCGATTTCCGCAACGCCCGTTAACGTATCTTTTACCGTTCATTAGTTATAGCCCGGCAAAGTGAAATAATTGTGTTAGATATCAAGTGGAAATAAAACTTTGTATTTCTCAAACTAGAATCCTGGGATTTTTTTTACTATTTTTCCCGAAATCAGCACATTTGATTTAGTAGAAATTTATACATTTTTATTTAAATATAGGGTGTTTCAATATTTTGGTTTATAACTGGCTACTGAAAAATCCAAGGTACCATTTTTTGATTTATTGCATGGTAATATTGTATCAGCTGAACACGAAAGTTAAAAAATAGTATACATACGTAGAAATGTCCATAAAATCGATTTCCGCAACGCCCGTTAACGTATCTTTTACCGTTCATTAGTTATAGCCTGGCAAAGTGAAATAATTGTGTTAGATTTCAAGTGGAAATAAAACTTTGTATTTCTCAAACTAAAATCCTGGGATTTTTTTTACTATTTTTCCCGAAATCAGCACATTTGATTTAGTAGAAATTGATACATTTTTATTTAAATATAGGGTGTTTCAATATTTTGGTTTATAACTGGCTACTGAAAAATCCAAAGTACCATTTTTTGATTTATTGCATTTTAATATTGTATCAGCTGAACACGAAAGTTAAAAAATAGTATACATACGTAGAAATGTCCATAAAATCGATTTCCGCAACTCCTGTTAACGTATCTTTTACCGTTCATTAGTTATAGCCCGGCAAAGTGAAATAATTGTGTTAGATTTCAAGTGGAAATAAAACTTTGTATTTCTCAAACTAGAATCCTGGGATTTTTTTTACTATTTTTCCCGAAATCAGCACATTTGATTTAGTAGAAATTGATACATTTTTATTTAAATATAGGGTGTTTCAATATTTTGGTTTATAACTGGCTACTGAAAAATCCAAGGTACCATTTTTTGATTTATTGCATGGTAATATTGTATCAGCTGAACACGAAAGTTAAAAAATAGTATACATACGTAGAAATGTCCATAAAATCGATTTCCGCAACGCCCGTTAACGTATCTTTTACCGTTCATTAGTTATAGCCCGGCAAAGTGAAATAATTGTGTTAGATTTCAAGTGGAAATAAAACTTTGTATTTCTCAAAGTACAATCCTGGGATTTTTTTTACTATTTTTCCTGAAATCAGCACATTTGATTTAGTAGAAATTAATACATTTTTATTTAAATATAGGGTGTTTCAATATTTTGGTTTATAACTGGCTACTGAAAAATCCAAGGTACCATTTTTTGATTTATTGCATTTTAATATTGTATCAGCTGAACACGAAAATTAAAAAATAGTATGCATACGTAGAAATGTCCATAAAATCGATTTCCGCAACGCCCGTTAATGTATCTTTTACCGTTCATTAGTTATAGCCCGGCAAAGTGAAATAATTGTGTTAGATTTCAAGTGGAAATAAAACTTTGTATTTCTCAAACTAGAATCCTGGGATTTTTTTTACTATTTTTCCCGAAATCAGCACATGTGATTTAGTAGAAATTGATACATTTTTATTTAAATATAGGGTGTTTCAATATTTTGGTTTATAAGTGGCTACTGAAAATCCAAGGTACCATTTTTTGATTTATTGCATTTTAATATTGTATCAGCTGAACACGAAAGTTCAAAAATAGTATACATACGTAGAAATGTCAATAAAATCGATTTCCGCAACGCCCGTTAACGTATCTTTTACCGTTCATTAGTTATAGCCCGGCAAAGTAAAATAATTGTGTTAGATTTCAAGTGGAAATAAAACTTTGTATTTCTCAAACTAGAATCCTGGGATTTTTTTTACTATTTTTCCCGAAATCAGCACATTTGATTTAGTAAAAATTAATACATTTTTATTTAAATATAGGGTGTTTCAATATTTTGGTTTATAACTGGCTACTGAAAAATCCAAGGTACCATTTTTTGATTTATTGCATGGTAATATTGCATCAGCTGAACACGAAAGTTAAAAAATAGTATACATACGTAGAAATGTCCATAAAATCGATTTCCGCAACGCCCGTTAACGTATCTTTTACCGTTCATTAGTTATAGCCCGGCAAAGTGAAATAATTGTGTTAGATTTCAAGTGGAAATAAAACTTTGTATTTCTCAAACTAGTATCCTGGGATTTTTTTTACTATTTTTCCCGAAATCAGCACATTTGATTTAGTAGAAATTGATACATTTTTATTTAAATATAGGGTGTTTCAATATTTTGATTTATAACTGGCTACTGAAAAATCCAAGGTACCATTTTTTGATTTATTGCATGGTAATATTGTATCAGCTGAACACGAAAGTTAAAAAATAGAATACATACGTAGAAATGTCCATAAAATCGATTTCCGCAACGCTCGTTAACGTATCTTTTACCGTTCATTAGTTATAGCCCGGCAAAGTTAAATAATTGTGTTAGATTGCAAGTGGAAATAAAACTTTGTATTTCTCAAACTAGAATCCTGGGATTTTTTTTACTATTTTTCCCGAAATCAACACATTTGATTTAGTATAAATTGATACATTTTTATTTAAATATAGGGTGTTTCAATATTTTGCTTTATAACTGGCTACTGAAAAATCCAAGGTACCATTTTTTGATTTATTGCATGGTAATATTGTATCAGCTGAACACGAAAGTTAAAAAATAGAATACATACGTAGAAATGTCCATAAAATCGATTTCCGCAACGCTCGTTAACGTATCTTTTACCGTTCATTAGTTATAGCCCGGCAAAGTGAAATAATTGTGTTAGATTTCAAGTGGAAATAAAACTTTGTATTTCTCAAACTAGAATCCTGGGATTTTTTTTACTATTTTTCCCGAAATCAGCACATTTGATTTAGTAGAAATTGATACATTTTTATTTAAATATAGGGTGTTTCAATATTTTGGTTTATAACTGGCTACTGAAAAATCCAAGGTACCATTTTTTGATTTATTGCATTTTAATATTGTATCAGCTGAACACGAAAGTTCGAAAATAGTATAAATACGTAGAAATGTCCATAAAATCGATTTCCGCAACGCCCGTTAACGTATCTTTTACCGTTCATTAGTTATAGCCCGGCAAAGTGAAATAATTGTGTTAGATTTCAAGTGGAAATAAAACTTTGTATTTCTCAAACTAGTATCCTGGGATTTTTTTTACTATTTTTCCCGAAATCAGCACATTTGATTTAGTAGAAATTGATACATTTTTATTTAAATATAGGGTGTTTCAATATTTTGATTTATAACTGGCTACTGAAAAATCCAAGGTACCATTTTTTGATTTATTGCATGGTAATATTGTATCAGCTGAACACGAAAGTTAAAAAATAGAATACATACGTAGAAATGTCCATAAAATCGATTTCCGCAACGCTCGTTAACGTATCTTTTACCGTTCATTAGTTATAGCCCGGCAAAGTTAAATAATTGTGTTAGATTGCAAGTGGAAATAAAACTTTGTATTTCTCAAACTAGAATCCTGGGATTTTTTTTACTATTTTTCCCGAAATCAGCACATTTGATTTAGTAGAAATTGATACATTTTTATTTAAATATAGGGTGTTTCAATATTTTGGTTTATAACTGGCTACTGAAAAATCCAAGGTACCATTTTTTGATTTATTGCATGGTAATATTGTATCAGCTGAACACGAAAGTTAAAAAATAGAATACATACGTAGAAATGTCCATAAAATCGATTTCCGCAACGCCCGTTAACGTATCTTTTACCGTTCATTAGTTATAGCCCGGCAAAGTGAAATAATTGTGTTAGATTTCAAGTGGAAATAAAACTTTGTATTTCTCAAACTAGAATCCTGGGATTTTTTTTACTATTTTTCCCGAAATCAGCACATTTGATTTAGTAGAAATTGATACATTTTTATTTAAATATAGGGTGTTTCAATATTTTGGTTTATAACTGGCTACTGAAAAATCCAAGGTACCATTTTTTGATTTATTGCATGGTAATATTGTATCAGCTGAACACGAAAGTTAAAAAATAGAATACATACGTAGAAATGTCCATAAAATCGATTTCCGCAACGCCCGTTAACGTATCTTTTACCGTTCATTAGTTATAGCCCGGCAAAGTGAAATAATTGTGTTAGATTTCAAGTGGAAATAAAACTTTGTATTTCTCAAACTAGAATCCTGGGATTTTTTTTACTATTTTTCCCGAAATCAGCACATTTGATTTAGTATAAATTGATACATTTTTATTTAAATATAGGGTGTTTCAATATTTTGGTTTATAACTGGCTACTGAAAAATCCAAGGTACCATTTTTTGATTTATTGCATTGTAATATTGTATCAGCTGAACACGAAAGTTAAAAAATAGAATACATACGTAGAAATGTCCATAAAATCGATTTCCGCAACGCCCGTTAACGTATCTTTTACCGTTCATTAGTTATAGCCCGGCAAAGTGAAATAATTGTGTTAGATTTCAAGTGGAAATAAAACTTTGTATTTCTCAAACTAGAATCCTGGGATTTTTTTTACTATTTTTCCCGAAATCAGCACATTTGATTTAGTATAAATTGATACATTTTTATTTAAATATAGGGTGTTTCAATATTTTGGTTTATAACTGGCTACTGAAAAATCCAAGGTACCATTTTTTGATTTATTGCATATTAATATTGTATCAGCTGAACACGAAAGTTAAAAAATAGTATACATACGTAGAAATGTCCATAAAATCGATTTCCGCAACGCCCGTTAACGTATCTTTTACCGTTAATTAGTTATAGCCCGGCAAAGTGAAATAATTGTGTTAGATTTCAAGTGGAAATAAACTTTGTATTTCTCAAACTAGAATCCTGGGATTTTTTTTACTATTTTTTCCGAAATCAGCACGTTTGATTTAATAGAAATTGATACATTTTTATTTCAACATAGGGGGTCAATATTTTCTGCATAAACACTACTGTTCGTATGTTGCGCTCTATATACTAAATTAAGAAATTAGTACACTACTTTTATGCTCTTAATAGTGAATAATGGAACGCAGCCAATACTCAATAGTTCAGCGTTTTCCTGCGGGATGGCACTAGGTGTTTAGCAGTTGAGAATGTATCAGATTATTTTTATGAAATTTTGAAAAATAAGTGTAAAGTATTAAACTTGAATTAAAAATACGTATATGATTTTCTTGTAGCACTAGACGAAATAAGTTTCAGAAGTAGTTTTTTAAACATTTAAGTCACTAAATTAGTGACTTTGGTTGTTAATTACGTTCGAATTAATGAAAATATAGGCCAGAAACCAATTCAAAATAACAATTTAACGGGCGTTGCGCCATTCGATTCTATGGACTTTTCTACATATGTTTACCAATTTTGAATAACCGTGTCTAGGTAGTATAGTAAGAGTAAGCAAAACTGAAAAAATGGTAACTTTAAACAATTCAGTAGTCCACTAAAAATCCGACCAGCCTGTATTTAAATGAAAAGTATCATTTTCCCTTAATTCAAGCATGCTGATTACGGGAAAAATAATGAAAAAAATCTCTAGGCCTGAGTTTTCAAAATAGAAATTTTTATTTTTAATGCAAAATTGACAATATTTTTTGATTTTTGACTTACTATAACTAATGAATGGTAAAAGATACATTGACGGGCGTTGCGCCATTCGATTCTACGGACCTTTCTACATTTGTTTATCAATTTTGAATAACCGTGTCTACCTAGTATAGTAAGAGTAAGCAAAAATGAAAAAAATGGTAACTTTAAACAATTCAGTAGTCCGCTAAAAATTCGATCACTCTGTATTTAAATTTAAATTATCATTTTCTCTTAATTCAAGCATGCTGATTACGGGAAAAATAATGAAAAAAATCTCTAGGCCTTAGTTTTCAAAATAGAAATTTTTATTTTTAATGCAAAATTGTCAAATTTTTTGACTTTGGCGGACTATAACTTATGAATGGTAAAAGATACTTTAACGGACGTTGCGCTATTCGATTCTATGGACATTTCTACTTATGTATACCAATTTTGAATAACCGTGTGTAGCTAGTATAGTAAGAGTAAGCAAAAATGAAAAAAATGGTAACTTTAAACAATTAAGTAGTCTACTAAAAATTCGATCACCTTTATTTAAATTTAAAGTATCATTTTCTCTTAATTCAAGCATGCTGATTACGGGAATAATAATGAAAAAAATCTCTAGGCCTTAATTTTCAAAATAGAAATTTTTATTTTTAATGGAAAATTGACAAATTTTTTGAATTTGACGGCCTATAACTTATGGATGGTAAAAGATACTTTAACGGACGTTGCGCTATTCGATTCTATGGACATTTCTACTTATGTATACCAATTTTGAATAACCGTGTGTAGCTAGTATAGTAAGAGTAAGCAAAAATGAAAAAAATGGTAACTTTAAACAATTCAGTAGTCCACTAAAAATTCGATCACCCTGTATTTAAGTTTAAAGTATCATTTTCTCTTAATTCAAGCATGCTGATTACGGGAAAAATAATGAAAAAAATCTCTAGGCCTTAGTTTTCAAAATAGAAATTTTATTTTTAAAGCAAAATTGACAATTTTTTTGACTTTGACGGACTATAACTTATGAATTGCAAAAGATACTTTAACGGGCGTTGCGCCATTCGATTCTATGGACATTTCTACTTATGTATACCAATTTTGAATAACCGTGTGTAGCTAGTATAGTAAGAGTAAGCAAAAATGAAAAAAATGGTAACTTTAAACAATTCAGTAGTCTACTAAAAATTCGATCACCCTGTATTTAAATTTAAAGTATCATTTTCTCTTAATTCAAGCATGCTGATTACGGGAAAAATAATGAAAAAAAATCTCTAGGCCTTAGTTTTCAAAATAGAAATTTTTATTTTTAATGCAAAATTGACAATTTTTTTGACTTTGACGGACTATAACTTATGAATTGCAAAAGATACTTTAACGGGCGTTGCGCCATTCGATTCTATGGACATTTCTACTTATGTATACCAATTTTGAATAACCGTGTGTAGCTAGTATAGTAAGAGTAAGCAAAAATGAAAAAAATGGTAACTTTAAACAATTCAGTAGTCTACTAAAAATTCGATCACCCTGTATTTAAATTTAAAGTATCATTTTCTCTTAATTCAAGCATGCTGATTACGGGAAAAATAATGAAAAAAATCTCTAGGCCTTAGTTTTCAAAATAGAAATTTTTATTTTTAATGCAAAATTGACAATTTTTTTTACTTTGACGGCCTATAACTTATGAATGGTAAAAGATACTTTAACGGACGTTGCGCTATTCGATTCTATGGCCATTTCTACTTTTGTGTACCAGTTTTGAATAACCGTGTGTAGCTAGTATAGTAAGAGTAAGCAAAAATGAAAAAAATGGTAACTTTAAACAATTCAGTAGTCCACTAAAAATTCGATCACCCTGTATTTAAATTTAAAGTATCATTTTCTCTTAATTCAAGCATGCTGATTATGGGAAAAATAATGACAAAAATCTCTAGGCCTTAGTTTTCAAAATAGAAATTTTTATTTTTAATGCAAAATTGACAAATTTTTTGACATTGACGGCCTATAACTTATGAATGGTAAAAGATACTTTAACGGACGTTGCGCTATTCGATTCTATGCATATTTTTCTACTTATGTATACCAATTTTGAATAACCGTGTCTACCTAGTATACTAAGAGTAAGCAAAAATGAAAAAAATGGTAACTTTAAACAATTCAGTAGTCCACTAAAAATTCGATCACCTGTATTTAAATTTAAAGTATCATTTTCTCTTAATTCAAGCATGCTGATTACGGGAAAAATAATGAAAAAAATCTTTAGGCCTTAGTTTTCAAAATAGAAATTTTTATTTTTAATGCAAAATTGACAAATTTTTTGACTTTGACGGCCTATAACTTATGAATGGTAAAAGATACTTTAACGGACGTTACTCCATTCGATTCTATGGACATTTCTACTTATGTATACCAATTTTGAATAACCGTGTCTACCTAGTATAGTAAGAGTAAGCAAAAATGAAAAAAATGATAACTTTAAATAATTCAGTAGTCCACTAAAAATTCGATCACCCTATATTTAAATGGAAAGTATCATTTTCTCTTAATTCAAGTTTGTTGATTACGGGAAAAATAAAGAAAAAAAATCTCTAGGCCTTAGTTTTTAAAATAGAAATTTTTATTTTTAATTACGTAATTTTATCTCCGATTAAAAATTACGATTTAATTGTTTATTTCTGTCTGCTGCACAGGCCTTTTGCCGGTTGTTACGTCATTAACAAAGTATTAGATAACTAATTATTTTAAAAAATATACCTGTTAAAGTAGTAAACAGCCATTTACAATTTGTCTATCATAGTGAAAGGATGGTTGTACTCTTCTGGTTTGCTGGACCGTGCTCGACCATTCTTTTATTATTTTTTGTATTTGTATTTCATAGTATTTAAATCTGTGGTAGTTACCTCTACCCTTAAAATAAATTATTAAATTTTAGAATTAAATTCTTTAAATCAAAGTGCGCGTAGACCAACCCAGGGCCCAGAAGGACAACGTGGGATACTTGTATTTGTGTAGTGGTACTTTGGTAAAATGTCCAGGTTTATCCTGAGACAAGGTATGTGAAAATAAACTTCCTAGCAAATTGAAAATTTATCAATTTTTACATTTTATATCAATTTTTAAAATACTTTAGGTCAATTAACTTGACATGTTTCTCCATCTAGCAATTGTTGCTGTACCCGTAATTTTAGGGTATAAGGCATAACAATACGATATAAATACAATACAATGAATTGTACAACAATTCAAATTTAATGTTTTAAAATACAGTATTTGTACTAAAATACTTATATATTTTTTAAACTATTTAAAACTTACAATTTCAAAATTATTTGACCAAAAAACATTACAATATATGTCTCATAGATTGTGACACGGATTTTTTCATTTATTTATTTAAATATACAAACTATCGATAATAAAAAATAAAGTAAATGACACACCCAACAATGGGTAATAAGTAGTAATGATATAATTATTTATTATTAAACAGACTTGTATTATATATATTTTGATTTCAACTTTAAATAAACTTAAAACTGAGTACAATGTGGCATATAAAGGAATGACAGTGTGTGAGTGATTGGGTATGCGAAATCTTGCTCTATAAAATTGCCCGGGAAATTTTATAGTGTAAGACTAGCTTTAATTAAGGTTAGCTTAGGATAAGTTAGTTATAAGATAGGGCGCCATATTTGTACTCATTTTTTTTTCATATTAAACAATAAATAGTTAATTATTAATAAACAGTTATTTGAATATATTTCTATAATAATAATTTGGGAAAATCCTGTCTGCAAAATTCATTAAAAATTGTTTCATTTTCAATCATTTCAATTCATTCTTTCAAATGATTTTTCAATATTTTTTACTATTATTGTATGCCAATTAGTTTTGGGTTCAAATCCCGCACTCAACAATTGCTAAACAGAGGAAATGTTTAAGTTTTTGACCCAATTTTCTGATATATAATTTTTAATTTTTACAAATTCAGAATAACGTATTGCATTTTTATTTTGTTAAAATGAAAGTAGTAATGATTGTTATTACTATTTTGTCAAAATTGAATAAAATATTACATAAACTAGGTGAGTTAAGAATGTTTATTCAGTCGAAGAAATTAACCAACTCGCCCTTACGGGCTCGTGGGTTAAGCTTTCTTCTCATGAATAAACATTATCTTAGCTCATTTGGTATATAAATATCTATTAACAAATATATATTAAATGCTTTTGAAAACTTGGATTTTTAAAGTGTTCCTTATTACAATTTTGCTGGGAAGTTGCTGTACATTGCAATGAATGTTCAATTATTAATAAATGAGAATACAAAAATAATTTAGAATGAAAGGTGTGTGTGAGTGTGGATTGTATATATGGGTAAAACAAAAAATAAAAAAAAATAAGAATAATATGAAAATAAAAAAGCAATTTTTATTTATGAATGATCCCCTGAATGTTTTGTGTGATTGAGGTTTATTTAGTATTGATAAATATTTGATAAAAGAAATATTATTTCAACATTTTTATTCAGACAATAATATTTTGCAATATTTATATATTTTTGAAAGAAAATTTTGAATCTATTTCGTTCATTTGAAATGAGATTTTCAGGATCTTAAGAGAAAAGATGTCACACCCAATTAGGGGTAAAGAACATTATAATAAAGAGATATTTTGCATTTATACAAATCTTAAAATTAAAATGAAATGTTTAATAAGTCAAATAAAAACGTTCATTGCAGTACAGCCTAGTTAAGTTTAGTTTAAGGGGGCGCGTCGTCATCCTAACTTTAACTTGTAAATCTAACTTAAATTGTAACTTTCGTCCCGGGTGAATTTGCTCGCGTAACCCGGCATGAGGTCCGGGTCGCTTACTTCCGCATATCCGGCATGTGGTCCGGATCGTTTCCGTTCCATTGACATCGTACAGGCCAGGATCCTTTTGGACCTGGATATTATCGTCCTTCTAGACTCCGTGGGATACAATCATCATCCTAACTTTAACTTTTAAATGGTAGATTTCATGCCGGCATGAGGTCCGGATTGTTTTAGTTTTTTTTATTTATTATTAGCTCGTGTAATTCGGTATGAGGTCCGGATCGATTAGGCCAGGAACCCAGGACCTGGACAACGGGGGACAACGAGGGATCGAGAAAGGAGCAAGTCTTCTAAGCGAATTAAAGACGCGAATATATTCGAAATTTGTCGCGAACCGGGTACGGGAAATTTTGAACAGATTTTGATAATATTGGTTTTATTTTTTGTTTTGTGCCGGGAATATTTTTTTATATACAGTAGTTTGGGGTTTGCAGGGTTAATTTTTGCCATAAATTCGTTCGCGAAAATCGATTTATAAATGATATATTTGGGGTGGGATTTTGGGATTGTTTATATTATATTATCTTATATTATATATGCTCGTATATAATATAAATATGATATAATATATTTATTTTGTACGTTATGCTTTTTTCCTAGCGCACTGGGTATTTGGCGTGCCAGTATTTTTAATACTGTGCAATGAATACTCATCAAATTCCGCCGAAAGTCTCTCGCGGGCATGAAAATGTTCGGTGGACTTTACACATGGTAAAAAAGAGCTTTGTTGCAGATTACTAAAATTAGTACCAGCAGCTAATTTCGTAATCACAATGAAGTTGTTTTTTATCGTGAGGTGAGCAACCCTCGTCCAAGAAAACTTACCCTCCTATATGGATTGCACGGGGTCGGTTTTCGCGGAATGGGGAGGGCGCGGTCGTAGGTCCAAACACTGTATGGAATATGACGATGAGCAATAGTTTATCGGCGTATGCATATCAGTGGTTGGAACGCGCTTGGCCCCAGCAGGCCGCGTCCGTGAACAAGCCACAAATAGGTTCATTTCATTTCATTATCATTTTTGTTAGGGTTTCAGGCGCGGGCGATTCTATTTATAGTTGATATGAGATCGTTAGGGTTTTGTAGGACACCCCAGTCATGGTTTAGACCGGGGTGGCTCTGTTCTCAACTCCTTTGAATCGCAGGAGGTTTGGACAGGGTTCCCTGCCCACGTGGAGAGACCTTGTCGTGGTGGCAGGGCTTAACCATGCCCAAATTGGGGTGGGACCAACGTCTCCACAAACTATCGAATTAATATCTGTTTCTGGTTAATATATTAACTAAATAATTATTTTGGTACATATTAATTCGATATTTTTTATTGAAATGCAATTATTTTAATAAATGAACAAATAAAATATTAATTCTTGCGGAATATAGTTATAAAATTTGATGACCTCCCGCCAATTCCATGTTTAAAATAGCAATGATCTTTAAGTAAAGTATCACTTCCGGTTTATCAAAGTCAAAATCTAATATGTTTCAAATTATATACGAGTTTTAACTACCAAAGTTTTGGATCATATTTTAGTAGATTTTAAGGAAAAATTGCCATAAACACATTATTGTAAAAATAGTAAAAACGTGTTGTAGGTACCTTAATTCGTGCTTATTCACTAAAAACTCGAATTTTTGGACCGAAAACGTTACCTCCCTAATCTATGGTGTGGCGGGAGGTAAAAATACATAATATATGTAAAATAAACTAATACAAAAATTGTCAATTTAGTGATTTTTCCAGAAAATAGCCCAATTTAGAGCAGCTGATGTTCCTTTAGCCAGATCTTCTCTCGTGCATTCCACTTCTAAGATGGCGCACGTGAGCAGGTGGGTCATTATTTGTTCTTGACTACAATGACATAAAGTGGGTTCTACTTGGTACCCCCAGTTGTACCTATGTATTTCATAGGCGATTTAAAATTTTCCAAATGGACCATTTTTGGTCATTGTCTGGTGGTGGTTTTTCATCTTTTGCAAATAAAGTAAAAAGAAAATTATGATAAATTATTTAACAATGAATTTAATTCAAGCAATTTGAAATAAAATATTAGTTATCTTTATGAGGATTTTGAATGTGTCTTTGCTTATAACACAGAAAATAGGGGTTGGACACTTTAAATTTAAATATTAAAATATATTTTATTTTTAAAATATCCTAATTTTTATTTATTTTGAATGTTACAGGGTTCTCTATGCTGTATGGCCGATACACCTTTCGAATGTACCCTCATGAAACCTGATTTCTTCCAGTATCATCGTTGGAGAATGAATCCCGAGACGTGGAGAAGAATTTCCCGAAAAAAATGCACCCTTATGCCCTCCCCATAAACCCTATTTTAAAGGTATTTATGCTCATTGCCATCTACTTATCAATAAAACCAAATTAATTCGAAATATTTCTTGTATTGTGTTATTATTTATGTATAATTTCCGGTAAAAATTGATGTACGCTGTTGTATGATGAATTTAAATTACAAATTCTTATTTAAACATCTTAAATTAATGATTGTTTTCAAATAAATACTCTTCATCTGTTCAAAGTTGATAGGATTTTATCGCATTCGAATTCTCGCTGTATTTCCACCAATCACAAGCTTCGTTATTTTTGCCAATCACAATCGTTAGTTTCACCAGATTTTCACCAATCACATGAGACCACGTCGTAAGCCCAGTGTTGCCAACCGTATCATTATTATGCTAAAGTAGCATAATTACAAATATTTTCCAGTCGTTATAAATTAGTCATTATTATATTTTACTTAATATTTATTTTCGCCATGTCTATAATAGGGTTGTTACTTGTCGTCATTGACAGATTTTCTCTTAAGTTGATACTTGGTCATTACTTATTTACTGCGTGTATAAAAGTATAAGCGCTAGGCTCTCAAGCGCCATCTGCTATTTTCTTAATTGAAATGAAATATATTTTTAGTTTTAAAGTTTTTTGTTTATCGTTTGTATTAAATGTTCATTAAAATATTGTTTTTTTTTGTGTATTTTTTATTGTTTTTTATGTCATTAATATTTGAGCATAATTTTCTGAGCGGTAACATAATTCAATTTTAAGAGGTTGGCAACACTGTCGTAAGCGTCAGTGCGTTACATGTGTTGCAAGCAAGTTGTTGTTAAGAAGTGGTTTTATGTTTTTGTGATATATTTTGTGATTAAAATAACTTATTTACGTGTTATATTTGTGAAATGGACTTGGAGCAGTTGAATTCGAATGCCTAGCTGTAGTTTGAAAGGTAAATTACTTGATTTTCTAATAAATTTAAGGACAAAAATCTTGACGTAACCTTACTTACATCTTCAAGTTCTCTACATAAATATGTATTTGTATATTGAATTCATCATAAAACAGCCATAATACATGTAATATATAGTTGCATTTAACATTCTTTTACATTAGTTAAGTATTAATACATTCTTATACGACGCAGAATGTCTAACCTTGCTCTTTGAAGGTCGTACATGATTTGCAACTTTCAGTATCATATTTTTAAGAACTTAAACATAAAATCGTGTAGTGTATGTATCTAGCTGCAGTTTGAAAGGTATATTGTGTAATTTTATAATAAATATAAGGGCAAAAATCATATTGAAATATCTAATGACGCTACGTACATCTTCAAGTTCTAAATGTACATTTGTATAGGTATCAAATTCATCATTAAACAGCAGCTAATACATTTTTACATTTGAGTATTTTTAATCTTGCTTTTTGAATATCATATGCAACTTTATAGAAATGTCTATAATGTTATGTAATGTTTATCTACAGAGGTGTGCAAAAGTTTTAAGCCAAACAGATTTTTAAACCATGATATATATATTGTATATATTGTAAAGGTGATACAACAATGAAACAGTTACATTAATAAACATATGCGTTTGTGCATAAAATATGTTCCTATTATAAACCAGAAACTATGTAGGTAAATAAAGTTATGTAGTAACAAAATAATTTCTAGTGCTATGCAAAAATATTGCACCAAAAATATGCGAATTTCAAAACAACTAATAAATCTGTTCAGTCTTATTTTGTTATCCATATTTAATAGTTTATCATCATTCCTTTTGATACAATTACTGCAGAATACTATCGAGACATTGATTTAATTAAATTTGTGATACTGTCTTGTGGTGTACATCTTGTCATTCATTTTCTAAATGGTTCCATAATTCAGGCTTGTTTTTCTTTTCCATCGCGGATGTTTAACTTCTGGCTTAAATGTTTTATTGGATTTAAATTCGGAGATTAGGGTGGTCAAACAAGAATTTGGACTTTTGTTGACCTAAAAATTAGTTTATTACTTTAGATTTTAGTTTAATTATTTTATCTGTTCGCTTTGTTGGTTTACGGGGGTCTATTGCATCTTGGCTTGTCAGCTAATGATTTTGGCAATGTATATTTGGTGATAATTCCATTTGCTGTGCTTTTATCGATCATTAGGAAGTCTGCTATCTCACGAGAAACTTCTCCTTGACGAGAAAGGTTAATTGCGGATTCTCGTACCTGAAAGTGGGTGTATTTCACCAATTTATTATACAATAAGTTAATATTGAATTGTGTATTATTTATTTGTAAGTATTTACATTATATTAGAGTTTGGATTACAATGACCTATATAACTACATTTGTGTGTAATTTGGTGAAAAATATAACTTAATATTGTGATAGTGAATATGTGATAGTGAATATATCAGTATTATATTATAATTTGCTCTACTTTATTTCCTATTGATACAGTTTTTTTCTAAGACATAGTCGCAATATAGCAGTTAATATATTCAAATTAAACATATATTTGTATTAAATTATTGATCTATTTTTAATTGTATCTATATCTCGATAAGTCTTAGAAAAAAAATGTTATACATTATACTCGCAAAAATCTGTAATATTATGTAATAACTTATACGATACAATTTAATAAATATTTGGCGATATATATTTCATTATTTATTTATTTATTTATTTACAAGTCCTCATAGAATAATATCATTACAATATGTAATACAAATGAAATGTATTATATAAATGACCAATAAAAACAGTAAAAAAGAATACAATTTCTCAATTGAAAAACCTATTTTCCTATCCTCAAAAATTGCATTCCAGAAACCAGAAATTCACCAAAATACGAACTAGATCATCAAAATGAGATCAGCAGGATTTACGGCCTATAGGTAAGCAACCAGCAAAAAACGTTTCGGGAGCACCGCAAAGCGAACGCCGATCTGCAACCTGCATATATAATTTTAGCGCCTAAACTTCAGCCTAGTGCACAGCAGATTACAGAAGCAAGTAGCCTATACGAAAAAATTCCTAGCCAGCAAAATCCGATCCGCGAGCACCAGCAAGGCTTTTGGTCGACAAAATCGTAAAAATCGTGTAAAATCGACGTTTTAGAGCCGTAGCGGCCGAAAAGTAGCACTTTACTGCCGTTACGAGCATTTTTGAGCTCTCAGACGGATTTTCAGCCGATCGCAAGGCATTTATCCACCAAAATTCAGAAATCCATCGATCGCAATAGTGTTGCTGGCTTCTGGCTGACAAAAATTTAAAAATCGTGTAGATTCGGCGATGTACAGCGTGTAGCAAGACTACTAGTCACGAAAACGAGAATTTGTGAGCCCTCTGGCCGATCGAAATGTATTCACCCACAAAAATTCATATTTCTGACAATACGGTAGGCTGAAGTAAGGCCTGGTGCGCAAATCATGAATCTCAAGTCTCCCACCACGATTTCTAGCTATGTATAATACTGGCTGTCTGTTGAATTTAGAGCCATTCGTGCAGCGGGAGCGGTGGCGTCCTACCGGACACTCTTTGTCGTGAAATTACGTAATCACGTCTATTTCAAGCTATATACAGGTTTCTAGAAATTTTTTGCTGGCTAGGCCCCAGGAACCAGCGGAGCGATCCGATCCCAGCTTCCAGCAACCCGCCGAGCACCCACGTGCTCGCCTCGGCTGTAGCCTAGGTGCGCTCGTGGATTGCTAGGGCGGGTTGCTGGTAGCTAGAATGGGATGCTCGGCTGGTTCCTGGTGGCTAGTATGCGGGATTCGAACCTGGATCTTTAGGATGGGAGATTTTTGTTGGTCGTCGTTCTGGTTGTGGATCTATAGGCTGTGAAATGGTTTCTAAGCGGGATATGAACTTAGATCTTTGGATTGCAATTTGTTTTGGAAATAGGGTGTTAGAATGAAATATTATATAGTATTATCGGTATTTATTGGTCATAAATATATTACATAATGGTGTACATAATACATTGCTATATTTTGCAAAGATATATGCGAATGACAATTATATACATAAATAAATGTATCTTGATCTGTAACACTTTGAAAGATGATATTTAATATAGGTTGGTTTTAATTATATATATAAGAACATATGATATAAATTCTTTATTATGATTCGTTGAAATATACAAGTAGGCTAACATATATGATTGACAACAATCGATCGATTAATTGTTGAAAGAACTTTTATAAGGATCACTTGTTTTAACAAATAGAAATAATAGAAGACATTAATTATGTATAAGATGATCATATGTTTATTTATAACAGAAAATCCTTACAAAGTTTTTCCCTAACATTTTTTGGGTATTGAAAATATATTCTAAGTTTAAAATAATATATTTTATAACTTCAAAATGAATGTCTCTCTTGCTATAAACTTTTGGGATTCAAATTCGAATTCGCACATAGCTAAAAGATATATTTAAAATATGTAAACTAAAGTTTGAACAAAATGAAAAGAATTTTTTTTTTTTTTAAATGAATTGTTGAAAATGAAAATGAAGTTTAAAAAGTTTTCAATCATACAAACAGTATATAAAATATTTGAACTATATTTGTTTTAAAGTGTATCAAACATGTAAATGTTAATATATTGATTAACTCTGTGGAATCGAAATATGAGGCCCATAATTTTGTGATCTATATAAATAGGGATAATGTATCAATTTATCAGTTTTATATCTTAATTAATGCTTTTCGAAGTTTAAAATGTAATGTTTTTAATTACGTCGAAACTCTTATTACGTCATTCTTACAGGAGAGACAATTATTTTGTGATACAGTTTTAAATTAGAAGACATGGTACATAGGTGATTTAAAAACAAAATGTTTTATCATCTTTTTCAACGGACGTAGAAAAAGTATGCGTGTAAAGTATAATTTTCCGCTCTAGATACACAAATAACTATTTTTCAATGTGCGAATATGTTATTAAGTGTATTTTAAATATAATAATACAAATTAGGTGTTTTCTTACTATGTTTTATTTAAAACGATCAGAGTATTAGATTACATGTGTACTTGTGTGTATGGGATGCAAATGATGGTACAGAAAAATAGAGCTAAGTCCCAATTACTTATATAGTTTCGAGATATTGAAATTTTAAAGTTTTAAATATGTACTATTGATTCATATATTGTGCATAATAACTTTAAAATTAAATACTTCAAGAACTAAGAGCGATAGCGAATTATCCTAATCTTATTTGTATTTGCAAGATTATTTTCTGTACCTATGTAAACGTAATTTCAGCACTTTGGAATCGCTGAAAACATTTTCAGCAATGCTTGTTTCACAACAGGTATATCTATTGACAATAGCAATTTAAAAAAATGAGTATATGAAAAACAAAAAGAAAAAGCGACTTGAGTTTTCAAAATTTAGTTATAGAATATGTAAATCGCTGAAAAAGTTTTCAGTAATTCTAGTTTCAAGACGAGTACATCTCTATTGAAAATAGAAAGTTTAAAAATCAATATCTCGTAAACTAAGAGATATAGCCATTTGCACTTTTCAAATTTGGATGTAGGAGATTATTTTGTAATTATTTTTCAAATGTATGAATCGCTGAAAAAACTCAGTAATGTTTAGACTTAGCTTTTTCGTTTCTTGTACACTTCAAATAATATGTATGTAATATGTGTTTGTGACGTATGTATGTGAACCTAACGCAATACGCTTTGAGATGTTGAAATATAATTATGAAAATGAAAATATGTGAATTGTATGACATGATTTTATTCTCTGTCATTTAAATATGCTTATATGCATGTCTTCGACATTTGTTCATGAAGTTTTTATTAGTAGAGTAGATGATTTTTCACGCTAAATGGTTATATAACATAAGTACTTTATAGGTGTGAGGTAGTTTTATTTATTTATTTACATAAATTTGATAAATATGACTTGGGGTGTACAAAATCCATGGAGGGGTTGTTTTGGGATGCGATGCTCTGCAACAGGGTGACCATCTCCAATGGGGTTATCAGGATTCATGAACTGCAACTCGCTCGGGTACATCTGCAGCATCGTCTGTTTAAGGGCACAGCTTATCTTTCTGCAACAATAGAAAATATACTCGAAAGCAACAAATACGAATTAGTGGTCAATGGTCATAGAAAATAATATGATTTTATTTGCAGATTATTAAGAATTATTGCAAGTATATATAATTATTATTTAAAAAGATATATTAATGCCAAAGAAAGTGCGAGATATTCAATACTACAAAAGAATGAATAAATATTTCAATCGATCAGTTATAGATTTTAATGCATAATGTGTACGATATTAAAGTATTTTAATAATAAGGTATGTTACGTAATTTCACCATTAAAAAAATGACGTCACCATTTGTATTATCATACACATTCATAATTACGTGTATATGGAACAAAATATATGTAGTAAAATATATAGGACATACATGATATTAAATTATATACAGGATGAACACAATTCGTGACATAGATGTTTAACATTAGAAAACATTTTTTTCCCAAATATCTGTGCCGAAAAACTATATGGGGTGCTTAATACATAGTATTTACAGAATAAAATATTAGAAGATTGTATATGGTAGAAATATTAAATAATTACCAATTAATGCAAACTCTTTTCGATATAATATGAGCAATTATTAAATATATCTGATATCTTGTATCTATACTAGAATAATCCCTCAAAATTAATGGTTAATATATCAAATAAAAAATACAACTATGAATGAAGTATTATAAAAGCAAAAAAAAACTCACTTTGAATAAATGAAATCTATGGATATAACTCCAAGTCCTGCAGGTATCCTAACGTCCTCTCCAAGCACCAGGAAGTCGTCCTCGTGGTCACAGTACACCAGCACACTACACACACGTCTTTACACTAGCACTGTAACAAACAAACTGAAAGAATTAATCCAAGTAACAGTTAGGGTGTTAAATAATTTACCCCCCATAAATACTAGTCAACAATTAAATAATAATGAGTCATTATAAATAATAATTGCTTCTCACGTATTATGTAATTCGTTCACGGTGTTTTGAATTTTATGAATGTAAAAGTAGCGCGAAAATATTTGAGTTCACAAAATACAAAATTACATTTTTTTTTATAACATTATACTAAATATGTATGTTCTTTTCAGATGCAACTGTGTGAAAAGCCGACATCCTGGTGTTGCAGACTTAGCGACTTGGAGTACCGACATTGTAACCAGAAACACTCAACAATGGTGAGTTACATTATTACAAATATTTGCCGGACTATTTTTAATAACCGTGTCTAGCTAGTGTAGTAAGAGTAAGCAAAAGTGAATAAAATGGTAACTTTAAACAATTCAGTAGTCCACTAAAAATCCGACCACCCTGTATTTAAATGAAAAGTATCATTTTCCCTTAATTCAAGCATGCTGATTACGGGAAAAATAATGAAAAAAATCTCTAGGCCTTAGTTTTCAAAATAGAAATTTTTATTTTTAATGCAAAATTGACAATATTTTTTGACTTTGACGGACTATAACTAATGAATAGTAAGAGATACGTTAACGGGCGTTGCGCCATTCGATTCTATGGACTTTTCTACATATGCATACAAATTTTTAATAACCGGGTCTAGCTAGTATAGTAAGAGTAAGCAAAAGGGAAAAAAATGGTAACTTTAAACAATTCAGTAGTCCACTAAAAATCCGACCAGCCTGTATTTAAATGAAAAGTATCATTTTCCCTTAATTCAAGCATGCTGATTACGGGAAAAATAATGAAAAAAATCTCTAGGCCTTAGTTTTCAAAATAGAAATTTTTATTTTTAATGCAAAATTGACAATATTTTTTGACTTTGACGGACTATAACTAATGAATAGTAAGAGATACGTTAACGGGCGTTGCGCCATTCGATTCTATGGACTTTTCTACATATGTGTACCAATTTCTAATAACCGGGTCTAGCTAGTATAGTAAGAGTAAGCAAAAGTGAAAAAAATGGTAACTTTAAACAATTCAGTAGTCCACTTAAAATCCGACCACCCTGTATTTAAATGAAAAGTATCATTTTCCCTTAATTCAAGCATGCTGATTACGGGAAAAATAATGAAAAAAATCTCTAGGCCTTAGTTTTCAAAATAGAAATTTTCATTTTTAATGCAAAATTGACAATATTTTTTGACTTTGACGGACTATAACTAATGAATAGTAAGAGATACGTTAACGGGCGTTGCGCCATTCGATTCTATGGACTTTTCTACATATGTGTACCAATTTCTAATAACCGGGTCTAGCTAGTATAGTAAGAGTAAGCAAAAGTGAAAAAAATGGTAACTTTAAACAATTCAGTAGTCCACTAAAAATCCGACCAGCCTGTATTTAAATGAAAAGTATCATTTTCCCTTAATTCAAGCATGCTGATTACGGGAAAAATAATGAAAAAAATCTCTAGGCCTTAGTTTTTAAAGTAGAAATTTTCATTTTTAATGCAAAATTGACAATATTTTTTGTCTTTGACGGACTATAACTAATGAATAGTAAGAGATACGTTAACGGGCGTTGCGCCATTCGATTCTATGGACTTTTCTACATATGTTTACCAATTTTGAATAACCGTGTCTACCTAGTATAGTAAGAGTAAGCAAAAATGAAAAAAATGGTAACTTTAAACAATTCAGTAGTCCACTAAAAATTCGATCACCCTGTATTTAAATTTGAAGTATCATTTTCTCTTAATTCAAGCATGCTGATTACGGGAAAAATAATGAAAAAATCTCTAGGCCTTAGTTTTCAAAATAGACATTTTTATTTTTAATGCAAAATTGACAATATTTTTCGACTTTGACGGACTATAACTAATGAATAGTAAGAGATACGTTAACGGGCGTTGCGCCATTCGATTCTATGGACTTTTCTACATATGTTTACCAATTTTGAATAACCGTGTCTACCTAGTATAGTAAGAGTAAGCAAAAATGAAAAAAATGGTAACTTTAAACAAATCAGTAGTACACTAAAAATTCGATCATCCTGTATTTAAATTTGAAGTATCATTTTCTCTTAATTCAAGCATGCTGATTACGGGAAAAATAATGAAAAAAATCTCTAGGCCTTAGTTTTCAAAATAGAAATTTTTATTTTTAATGCAAAATTGACAATATTTTTCGACTTTGACGGACTATAACTAATGAATAGTAAGAGATACGTTAACGGGCGTTGCGCCATTCGATTCTATGGACTTTTCTACATATGTTTACCAATTTCTAATAACCGGGTCTAGCTAGTATAGTAAGAGTAAGCAAAAGTGAAAAAAATGGTAACTTTAAACAATTCAGTAGTCCACTAAAAATCCGACCACCCTGTATTTAAATGAAAAGTATCATTTTCCCTTAATTCAAGCATGCTGATTACGGGAAAAATAATGAAAAAAATCTCTAGGCCTTAGTTTTCAAAATAGAAATTTTTATTTTTAATGCAAAATTGACAATATTTTTTGTCTTTGACGGACTATAACTAATGAATAGTAAGAGATACGTTAACGGGCGTTGCGCCATTCGATTCTATGGACTTTTCTACATATGTTTACCAATTTTTAATAACCGGGTCTAGCTAGTATAGTAAGAGTAAGCAAAAGTGAAAAAAATGGTAACTTTAAACAATTCAGTAGTCCACTAAAAATTCGATCACCCTGTATTTAAATTGAAGTATCATTTTCTCTTAATTCAAGCATGCTGTTTACGGGAAAAATAATGAAAAAATCTCTAGGCCTTAGTTTTCAAAATAGACATTTTTATTTTTAATGCAAAATTGACAATATTTTTTGACTTTGACGGACTATAACTTATGAATGGTAAAAGATACTTTAACGGACGTTGCGCCATTCGATTCTATGGACTTTTCTACATATGTTTACCAATTTTGAATAACCGTGTCTACCTAGTATAGTAAGAGTAAGCAAAAATGAAAAAAATGGTAACTTTAAACAAATCAGTAGTACACTAAAAATTCGATCATCCTGTATTTAAATTTGAAGTATCATTTTCTCTTAATTCAAGCATGCTGATTACGGGAAAAATAATGAAAAAAATCTCTAGGCCTTAGTTTTCAAAATAGAAATTTTTATTTTTAATGCAAAATTGACAATATTTTTCGACTTTGACGGACTATAACTAATGAATAGTAAGAGATACGTTAACGGGCGTTGCGCCATTCGATTCTATGGACTTTTCTACATATGTGTACCAATTTCTAATAACCGGGTCTAGCTAGTATAGTAAGAGTAAGCAAAAGTGAAAAAAATGGTAACCTTAAACAATTCAGTAGTCCACTAAAAATCCGACCACCCTGTATTTAAATGAAAAGTATCATTTTCCCTTAATTCAAGCATGCTGATTACGGGAAAAATAATGAAAAAAATCTCTAGGCCTTAGTTTTCAAAATAGAAATTTTCATTTTTAATGCAAAATTGACAATATTTTTTGACTTTGACGGACTATAACTAATGAATAGTAAGAGATACGTTAACGGGCGTTGCGCCATTCGATTCTATGGACTTTTCTACATATGTGTACCAATTTCTAATAACCGGGTCTAGCTAGTATAGTAAGAGTAAGCAAAAGTGAAAAAAATGGTAACTTTAAACAATTCAGTAGTCCACTAAAAATCCGACCACCTGTATTTAAATGAAAAGTATCATTTTCCCTTAATTCAAGCATGCTGATTACGGGAAAAATAATGAAAAAAATCTCTAGGCCTTAGTTTTCAAAATAGAAATTTTTATTTTTAATGCAAAATTGACAATATTTTTTGTCTTTGACGGACTATAACTAATGAATAGTAACAGATACGTTAACGGGCGTTGCGCCATTCGATTCTATGGACTTTTCTACATATGTTTACCAATTTTTAATAACCGGGTCTAGCTAGTATAGTAAGAGTAAGCAAAAGTGAAAAAAATGGTAACTTTAAACAATTCAGTAGTCCACTTAAAATCCGACCACCCTGTATTTAAATGAAAAGTATCATTTTCCCTTAATTCAAGCATGCTGATTACGGGAAAAATAATGAAAAAAATCTCTAGGCCTTAGTTTTCAAAATAGAAATTTTCATTTTTAATGCAAAATTGACAATATTTTTTGACTTTGACGGACTATAACTAATGAATAGTAAGAGATACGTTAACGGGCGTTGCGCCATTCGATTCTATGGACTTTTCTACATATGTGTACCAATTTCTAATAACCGGGTCTAGCTAGTATAGTAAGAGTAAGCAAAAGTGAAAAAAATGGTAACTTTAAACAATTCAGTAGTCCACTAAAAATCCGACCAGCCTGTATTTAAATGAAAAGTATCATTTTCCCTTAATTCAAGCATGCTGATTACGGGAAAAATAATGAAAAAAATCTCTAGGCCTTAGTTTTTAAAGTAGAAATTTTCATTTTTAATGCAAAATTGTCAATATTTTTTGTCTTTGACGGACTATAACTAATGAATAGTAAGAGATACGTTAACGGGCGTTGCGCCATTCGATTCTATGGACTTTTCTACATATGTTTACCAATTTTGAATAACCGTGTCTACCTAGTATAGTAAGAGTAAGCAAAAATGAAAAAAATGGTAACTTTAAACAATTCAGTAGTCCACTAAAAATTCGATCACCCTGTATTTAAATTTGAAGTATTATTTTCTCTTAATTCAAGCATGCTGATTACGGGAAAAATAATGAAAAAATCTCTAGGCCTTAGTTTTCAAAATAGACATTTTTATTTTTAATGCAAAATTGACAATATTTTTTGACTTTGACGGACTATAACTTATGAATGGTAAAAGATACTTTAACGGACGTTGCGCCATTCGATTCTATGGACTTTTCTACATATGTTTACCAATTTTGAATAACCGTGTCTACCTAGTATAGTAAGAGTAAGCAAAAATGAAAAAAATGGTAACTTTAAACAAATCAGTAGTACACTAAAAATTCGATCATCCTGTATTTAAATTTGAAGTATCATTTTCTCTTAATTCAAGCATGCTGATTACGGGAAAAATAATGAAAAAAATCTCTAGGCCTTAGTTTTCAAAATAGAAATTTTTATTTTTAATGCAAAATTGACAATATTTTTCGACTTTGACGGACTATAACTAATGAATAGTAAGAGATACGTTAACGGGCGTTGCGCCATTCGATTCTATGGACTTTTCTACATATGTTTACCAATTTTTAATAACCGGGTCTAGCTAGTATAGTAAGAGTAAGCAAAAGTGAAAAAAATGGTAACTTTAAACAATTCAGTAGTCCACTAAAAATTCGATCACCCTGTATTTAAATTGAAGTATCATTTTCCCTTAATTCAAGCATGCTGATTACGGGAAAAATAATGAAAAAAATCTCTAGGCCTTAGTTTTCAAAATAGAAATTTTTATTTTTAATGCAAAATTGACAATATTTTTTGTCTTTGACGGACTATAACTAATGAATAGTAACAGATACGTTAACGGGCGTTGCGCCATTCGATTCTATGGACTTTTCTACATATGTTTACCAATTTTTAATAACCGGGTCTAGCTAGTATAGTAAGAGTAAGCAAAAGTGAAAAAAATGGTAACCTTAAACAATTCAGTAGTCCACTAAAAATCCGACCACCCTGTATTTAAATGAAAAGTATCATTTTCCCTTAATTCAAGCATGCTGATTACGGGAAAAATAATGAAAAAAATCTCTAGGCCTTAGTTTTCAAAATAGAAATTTTCATTTTTAATGCAAAATTGACAATATTTTTTGACTTTGACGGACTATAACTAATGAATAGTAAGAGATACGTTAACGGGCGTTGCGCCATTCGATTCTATGGACTTTTCTACATATGTGTACCAATTTCTAATAACCGGGTCTAGCTAGTATAGTAAGAGTAAGCAAAAGTGAAAAAAATGGTAACTTTAAACAATTCAGTAGTCCACTAAAAATCCGACCAGCCTGTATTTAAATGAAAAGTATCATTTTCCCTTAATTCAAGCATGCTGATTACGGGAAAAATAATGAAAAAAAACTCTAGGCCTTAGTTTTTAAAGTAGAAATTTTCATTTTTAATGCAAAATTGTCAATATTTTTTGTCTTTGACGGACTATAACTAATGAATAGTAAGAGATACGTTAACGGGCGTTGCGCCATTCGATTCTATGGACTTTTCTACATATGTTTACCAATTTTGAATAACCGTGTCTACCTAGTATAGTAAGAGTAAGCAAAAATGAAAAAAATGGTAACTTTAAACAATTCAGTAGTCCACTAAAAATTCGATCACCCTGTATTTAAATTTGAAGTATTATTTTCTCTTAATTCAAGCATGCTGATTACGGGAAAAATAATGAAAAAATCTCTAGGCCTTAGTTTTCAAAATAGACATTTTTATTTTTAATGCAAAATTGACAATATTTTTTGACTTTGACGGACTATAACTTATGAATGGTAAAAGATACTTTAACGGACGTTGCGCCATTCGATTCTATGGACTTTTCTACATATGTTTACCAATTTTGAATAACCGTGTCTACCTAGTATAGTAAGAGTAAGCAAAAATGAAAAAAATGGTAACTTTAAACAAATCAGTAGTACACTAAAAATTCGATCATCCTGTATTTAAATTTGAAGTATCATTTTCTCTTAATTCAAGCATGCTGATTACGGGAAAAATAATGAAAAAAATCTCTAGGCCTTAGTTTTCAAAATAGAAATTTTTATTTTTAATGCAAAATTGACAATATTTTTCGACTTTGACGGACTATAACTAATGAATAGTAAGAGATACGTTAACGGGCGTTGCGCCATTCGATTCTATGGACTTTTCTACATATGTGTACCAATTTCTAATAACCGGGTCTAGCTAGTATAGTAAGAGCAAAAGTGAAAAAAATGGTAACTTTAAACAATTCAGTAGTCCACTAAAAATCCGACCACCCTGTATTTAAATGAAAAGTATCATTTTCCCTTAATTCAAGCATGCTGATTACGGGAAAAATAATGAAAAAAATCTCTAGGCCTTAGTTTTCAAAATAGAAATTTTTATTTTTAATGCAAAATTGACAATATTTTTCGACTTTGACGGACTATAACTAATGAATAGTAAGAGATACGTTAACGGGCGTTGCGCTATTCGATTCTATGGACTTTTCTACATATGTTTACCAATTTCTAATAACCGGGTCTAGCTAGTATAGTAAGAGTAAGCAAAAGTGAAAAAAATGGTAACTTTAAACAATTCAGTAGTCCACTAAAAATCCGACCACCCTGTATTTAAATGAAAAGTATCATTTTCCCTTAATTCAAGCATGCTGATTACGGGAAAAATAATGAAAAAAATCTCTAGGCCTTAGTTTTCAAAATAGAAATTTTTATTTTTAATGCAAAATTGACAATATTTTTTGTCTTTGACGGACTATAACTAATGAATAGTAAGAGATACGTTAACGGGCGTTGCGCCATTCGATTCTATGGACTTTTCTACATATGTTTACCAATTTTTAATAACCGGGTCTAGCTAGTATAGTAAGAGTAAGCAAAAGTGAAAAAAATGGTAACTTTAAACAATTCAGTAGTCCACTAAAAATTCGATCACCTGTATTTAAATTTGAAGTATCATTTTCTCTTAATTCAAGCATGCTGTTTACGGGAAAAATAATGAAAAAATCTCTAGGCCTTAGTTTTCAAAATAGACATTTTTATTTTTAATGCAAAATTGACAATATTTTTTGACTTTGACGGACTATAACTTATGAATGGTAAAAGATACTTTAACGGACGTTGCGCCATTCGATTCTATGGACTTTTCTACATATGTTTACCAATTTTGAATAACCGTGTCTACCTAGTATAGTAAGAGTAAGCAAAAATGAAAAAAATGGTAACTTTAAACAAATCAGTAGTACACTAAAAATTCGATCATCCTGTATTTAAATTTGAAGTATCATTTTCCCTTAATTCAAGCATGCTGATTACGGGAAAAATAATGAAAAAAATCTCTAGGCCTTAGTTTTCAAAATAGAAATTTTTATTTTTAATGCAAAATTGACAATATTTTTCGACTTTGACGGACTATAACTAATGAATAGTAAGAGAGACGTTAACGGGCGTTACGCCATTCGATTCTATGGACTTTTCTACATATGTGTACCAATTTCTAATAACCGGGTCTAGCTAGTATAGTAAGAGTAAGCAAAAGTGAAAAAAATGGTAACCTTAAACAATTCAGTAGTCCACTAAAAATCCGACCACCCTGTATTTAAATGAAAAGTATCATTTTCCCTTAATTCAAGCATGCTGATTACGGGAAAAATAATGAAAAAAATCTCTAGGCCTTAGTTTTTAAAGTAGAAATTTTCATTTTTAATGCAAAATTGACAATATTTTTTGTCTTTGACGGACTATAACTAATGAATAGTAAGAGATACGTTAACGGGCGTTGCGCTATTCGATTCTATGGACTTTTCTACATATGTTTACCAATTTTGAATAACCGTGTCTACCTAGTATAGTAAGAGTAAGCAAAAATGAAAAAAATGGTAACTTTAAACAATTCAGTAGTCCACTAAAAATTCGATCACCCTGTATTTAAATTTGAAGTATCATTTTCTCTTAATTCAAGCATGCTGATTACGGGAAAAATAATGAAAAAATCTGTAGGCCTTAGTTTTCAAAATAGACATTTTTATTTTTAATGCAAAATTGACAATATTTTTTGACTTTGACGGACTATAACTTATGAATGGTAAAAGATACTTTAACGGACGTTGCGCCATTCGATTCTATGGACTTTTCTACATATGTTTACCAATTTTGAATAACCGTGTCTACCTAGTATAGTAAGAGTAAGCAAAAATGAAAAAAATGGTAACTTTAAACAAATCAGTAGTACACTAAAAATTCGATCATCCTGTATTTAAATTTGAAGTATCATTTTCTCTTAATTCAAGCATGCTGATTACGGGAAAAATAATGAAAAAAATCTCTAGGCCTTAGTTTTCAAAATAGAATTTTTTATTTTTAATGCAAAATTGACAATATTTTTCGACTTTGACGGACTATAACTAATGAATAGTAAGAGATACGTTAACGGGCGTTGCGCCATTCGATTCTATGGACTTTTCTACATATGTTTACCAATTTCTAATAACCGGGTCTAGCTAGTATAGTAAGAGTAAGCAAAAGTGAAAAAAATGGTAACTTTAAACAATTCAGTAGTCCACTAAAAATCCGACCACCCTGTATTTAAATGAAAAGTATCATTTTCCCTTAATTCAAGCATGCTGATTACGGGAAAAATAATGAAAAAAATCTCTAGGCCTTAGTTTTCAAAATAGAAATTTTTATTTTTAATGCAAAATTGACAATATTTTTTGACTTTGACGGACTATAACTAATGAATAGTAAGAGATACGTTAACGGGCGTTGCGCCATTCGATTCTATGGACTTTTCTACATATGTGTACCAATTTCTAATAACCGGGTCTAGCTAGTATAGTAAGAGTAAGCAAAAGTGAAAAAAATGGTAACTTTAAACAATTCAGTAGTCCACTAAAAATCCGACCAGCCTGTATTTAAATGAAAAGTATCATTTTCCCTTAATTCAAGCATGCTGATTACGGGAAAAATAATGAGAAAAATCTCTAGGCCTTAGTTTTTAAAGTAGAAATTTTCATTTTTAATGCAAAATTGACAATATTTTTTGTCTTTGACGGACTATAACTAATGAATAGTAAGAGATACGTTAACGGGCGTTGCGCCATTCGATTCTATGGACTTTTCTACATATGTGTACCAATTTCTAATAACCGGGTCTAGCTAGTATAGTAAGAGTAAGCAAAAGTGAAAAAAATGGTAACTTTAAACAATTCAGTAGTCCACTAAAAATCCGACCAGCCTGTATTTAAATGAAAAGTATCATTTTCCCTTAATTCAAGCATGCTGATTACGGGAAAAATAATTTAAAAAATCTCTAGGCCTTAGTTTTTAAAATAGAAATTTTTATTTTTAATGCAAAATTGACAAAATTTTTGACTTTGACGGACTATAACTAATGAATAGTAAGAGATACGTTAACGGGCGTTGCGCCATTCGATTCTATGGACTTTTCTACATATGTTTACCAATTTTTAATAACCGTGTCTAGCTAGTATAGTAAGGGTAAGCAAATGTGAAAAAAAATGATACCTTTATACAATTCGTTAAATTTTATTAGGAAATATTTGAATTTAGCCTTTTGTTTTTCTGTACCTTTTAAATGTTATGTATGCATGAATGTATGGTATATGATTTTCTTATTTAATGAACTGTAATATATATGAAAATGAAGATATGTGTTGCTTATTGACATGAATTGATTATGTGCCAATTTTTTTCCCCATATATTAGTTATTCGAGTACTTAAGGTTTAAGAGGATAACTTTTATTTATTTATTTACATAAATCTTACAAATAAGTCTTGAGGGGCACCAAAACATGTTGGGGTGTCTTCAGTGTTATGCTCTGCAACAATATGATTATCTCCAACGCTGAAATTAGCATATATATCCTTCTGCAACTCACTCACATCCTTCTACGGTTCGGCTAGAACTGTAGTTCATCTCTGTTACATGTTTCTGTAACAATAAAAACATATTCGTATTAATATTTGGATTAGTGGTTACAGATAATAATATGGATGGATTTAGAACTGTTTCAATCGTTCGTAATTATTTGAAATAAAATACCTAATATAAGTATGTGTGAGAAATTCAATATTGAGAACAATATTTAAATTTTTAATTATTTAATAATATATGACATTTGTGTATAGTAGTAATACTATAAATAACTCTAAATTAATTTAAATTCTTTTCCACACATCAACAATTATAATTCAAATATAAAGTATATATACACCCTAAATAATCTTTAGAAATAATGGCTGATATACCCAATAATGGTTACTAAAAGTAGTTTAAAAATTAAAAAAAAAACTTACTAGGAATAAATTATTTCTCTAAGTATAAGTCCAAGTCTTGAAGATGTCCAAAAGTCCTCTCAGGCACTAGGAAGTCGTCCTCGAAGGCACAGTACACGAGCACACCACACGTCTGTTCACTAGCACTGTAACAATGAAACTGACAAACTGACAAAATTGATCTATGTAACAGTTAGGCATTAGATAATAAAAAAATAATAGTCAACAATCAAAATAATGAGTAATTATAAATTATAGTTGATGTCTATATATTACATAATTTTGTAGTCGCTCGTAAGTTTTTTTTTTTAATTATTTGTAAACAAGGTCTATGGATTACACGCGAAATATAATTTATGAATTTTAGGGTTGATAGAAAGGGTGCTATTCAATCCTGGAAAAAAAAATCTGTTGTGGCCAGCACAAGACCTTCTGTTAATTTGATGTATTTTGTACAAATCCCAAAAGTTCATCGGAAAATATTTTATAAATCCAATACACCCCTATAAATACTCTAAAATTGCGTACACTTACGTAACATTCTCTTTAAAATCAAATAATATTACTACCAAGTTTATATCTCTACCCACTTTTAAATTATTGCCCCATAAGTCAATATACTTCAAAATTTTCAAAAATCTAATTATTAGGTATCTAGATACTTCTGAATACGCTGATTCCAAATTTTGAAACCGCAGGTCGATATCTCTTTTCGTTCTCGAGATATTTAGATTCAAAATTTTGCTCAAAACAGCCCATTTTTGGGCAATAACCCAAAAATGGGTCGAGATATGAATTTTTCGACAACGCCATTCGATTCTACGGGCAAAATCACATAAGTACACCAATTTTCAGAATTTTTGAACACCGCATACAATCTCTAAAGCAAAATAACTAAAAATGGCCAAAATCTGAAAAAATCCTAAGGGGTACCCCTTAGGATTTTTTCAGATTTTGGCCATTTTTAAACTTTTATTCATTAAAAATGAACCGGTTGAACAAATATTATGAAAATTGCTATACTTATGTATTTTTGTCCGTAGAATCGAATGGTGATGTCTCCAAGTTCATAACTCGACCCATTTTTGGGTTAATGCCCAAAAATGGGGAGTTTTGAGCAAAACTTAAAATCTAAATATCTCGGGAATGAAACGAGATATTGACCTGCGGTTTCAAAATTTGGAATCAGCGCATTGAGAAGTATCTAGATACATAAAAATTAGATTTTTGGAAATTTTGAAGTTTTTATGTAAATGGGGGGTATATTAACTTTTGGGGCAATAATTCAAAAAATGGGTAGAGATATATGCTTGGCAGTAATATTATTTGATTGCAAAGAGAATGTTACGTAAGTGTACGCATTTTTAGAGTATTTGAACAACTATGTGTGAATTTTTAGAAGTAAAAGTATTGAAATAAAAATGGATAAATGCTATAAAAAAGTTTCTTGGAAAAGATTCTATATACCCAATAATATTATAACACGAACACATACTATTTTTTACAAGTTACATACCAAAAGTTCCTTTGAAAAGATTCTATAAATCTAATAAAATTATAACATGAACATACACTATGTAAATTGCACTTGACATTTCCTTCTTTCTTCTTCAGCTTTCTTCAATTTTATTAGGGGTCACTGTTTCTTACTCTTCTTTTTCACTCATTCCTGTCTAACGCATCTTTTTTTTTAAGAAAGACAATACCTTCCTTACCTAAAGTTAACAGAAGGTAAAAAAGTGAGATAGCGACTTTCAGTTTTCAAATTTGAATTCAGGGGTGTTTTTAATATGTACACTAAGTTTCAGGAATTCGAATTACTGAAAAAAAATCTATCATGTTTGTTTCAAGATAGGTAAATGTCTTTTGTGTATACCATGATAAAAGTAACATATTTTAAAAACTAAGTGAGATAGCGACTTGCAGTCTTCAAATTTGAATTCAGGGGGTTGTTTTCTGAATGTGCACTACGTTTCATGAATTCGAATTTTCAACTTTAGGGCTCAAAATTTCTGAAATTAAGATAGGAATTTGTACGTTTCAATTTTGTTTTGAGCATTCATCTCTGTACACATAAGTAAAGTTTTAAAATTGTTGACAAATACTTTTCTACAGGAAATTTCAACTTTAGATATTAATAGAGGAAAGCGGTAGTAAGAACACACATAAATACTATTTGCAGATACAATAAATAAGTACATTTATAATTTTATTAATAAATCATTTCTTTTTGCAGATGATCACGTTTTCGACGTTCCAGCGGTAAGAGACGCAAACATCGTGACTTGGAGAACCCGTCCGTGTATCTACAGTATCCTGGGGCTTCTCTTCGGACCTGGTGGACATGATTTCGTTTTGGAACAGGAAACCATCTCCTGCGGTACCGTGAAGTTGTGAACCGGTTCGCCTGATCTCCAGACTTCAAATTCTGTGAAATATAAATGTAAGTTAAACTGTGTATTCCACTAAACTTTGTCATGCGTTGTTATTTCACATTTTTATTTATTACTCCTACATGGTTAAAGATAGCAACTTGTGCAAAGAAAATTTGGAATCTACATAAAATTCTCTTTAGGATACTTTCAATTATAATTTCTAACTTTTATTGGATCAGGAGTTACAGGGCGTTAAAATAAATGTATTTTAGTCTGTACACTTGTTCCATATTTTCATTTATCACTACTACAAGAATAAAGATAGTAAATAGGAAAGTAAAAATTTATATTTTACATAAAATTCACAATTTGGATACGGCAGACACATTTGTTTTGTGCTGAACAACTTAGAAGAATTGTAAATGTAATATCAAAGGTTTATACTTACCTACGGGGAATTTTCAAAATATATCATCCGCTGTTATATCATCACTGTAATATATCATCATTGGCGATTTTCACAGATTAGAATACACTTTGTAGCACATATTACGTAACACTCACACCAAATAGAATAACTTCTATAACACTTGGTATTGTAGGACAATACACTACACTTTTACGGACAATTATACTTGTTTTAGTAATAGTAAAAACGGTTTTTTTAAATATACATCAACCGTATAGTAAACTAACTCGCGATACGACAATAAAATTTTGACTAAGGATTAAATAATGAACACTAACGGGAGGACAGAGACTTATGCAACATTTTGAATAATATCGAAAATTATAATAAGCGGAAATACGTTGTATAAGTTAAAAATAAATTTTGAATATTTAGATTTTATTGTAAAAAATAATAATATATATATATATATGCACATTTAAATTTAGTGCACTATTAACTTATTAAATTTAGATTTCTTTTACAAAGTTTAAACAAATTGAAAATTATTTAAAGTTATTTAAATAATTTTAAGAAAGTTATAGGGTAAATCTAACTTTTTTAAAATATATCGCGAACTATACGATGTAAATAGAGAACGATTTCGATAAAAATTTCAAACTTTTTCGTTGCTATATGGCACTACACGATTATTCACAAGCACACGATGTTCACTTCACCAAAGACCGAAAGGAACTGAAGTCTTTATTCTAAAAACATAATATTAATATTATCACGTAATACCCCCACTCTAATTAAGTTTTTATCTTTATACTTTGCCGCTCAAAATATACAATGTTTATGTTTTTTTACAGGTTTTGCGAAGGGCCTAGTACACCCAGCAATAGGATACGGTAACTACAACACTGGCTGATGATAATATATGATTTTTTATAAGAATAAATAAATAAAAGAGTACTTTTCTTATCTTTCCTATGTAACAAAAGGAACAGGGAAATATCTTAAAATTTAAGGATTTTGCCGAATTTTTCTATGCTATCTTTTAGTATTAAGTTCTCTAGGTACGAAAATAACCATCCGATAGGAGTCCGCCCTTTTATAAAGGGCTAAGGGCTTATTTGAGCCCTTAGGGAAAATTTGACCACGGATTTCATTTATGCAGGTCCAAATAAGGTTAGCAACACTTGTCCGGGTTTTCTAGCTCTTTTAGTTCAGGAATTAGCGCAGGCCCTTCGCCACAAATTTGAAGGGCAAATATATTGTAAACCAAAGGGTTTTCATCAATTCTGTGCAAGCCAATGGAAAGCGCGGGTTCGAATCCCCCCGATTCGCTATTTTCCGGCCCTTTAGCCCTATAAATGGACGAATTTAAGTGTTAGTCCCTTTAAAAAACTTTAAGGGCTCATATCTCGAAAACGGCTGGGTTTTCAGCGTTTTCCTTAAAACGCTGTTCCTTAGGGGAATTCGAATGAGTAATATAGGGTCAAACTACATCATACCAAAGTTTGAAGGGCGTAGGGCAAAGTTTTTTATAATAAGGGTTTTTGAAAATTTTTGAACAGTTTTGAATTTTTTTTTGTTTACACCAAAATTTTATTATTTATTTTTTAAGCTCTATAAGCAATAAAGTAACCATCTGTAGAACTCTTTCGCATTTTTGTTCCCCGGATACTATGGAAAAATTTCGACTCAAAATGCGACACTTTTTAATTAAGAAATGCTTTATATCTCCTAAACTACAAAAGCTAGAAAGGCCGGACAGGGTTTTTTAGACTAATTACGACCCGTAGAACACGAATCCGGTCTCACATTGAAAATATGAGAACTCTTTTCATTCCTGTTATCCGGATACCATCAAAAATTTTCGATTCAAAAACTGAGTAAAATTGAGTAAAATTGGGTTTAAAAAAAGTGTTATAGCTCCAAAACTACAAAAGCTAGAAAGGCCGGACAGGGTTTTTTAGACTAATTAGGACCCGTAGAACACGAATCCGGTCTCACATTGAAAATATGAGAACTCTTTTCATTCCTGTTATCCGGATACCATCAAAAATTTTCGATTCAAAAACTGAGTAAATTCAGGTCATTGACCCCAAAAATTGGGTTAAGAAAAGTGTTGTAGCTCGTAAACTACAGAAGTTAGAAGGGCCGGACAGAATTTTTTATACTAATTACGACCCATAGAACACGAATCCGGTCTCACATTTAAAATATGAGAACTCTTTTCATTCCTGTTATCCGGATACCATCAAAAATTTTCGACTCAAAAACTGAGTAAAATTGGGTTTAAAAAAAGTGTTATAGCTCCAAAACTACAAAAGCTAGAAAGGCCGGACAGGGTTTTTTAGACTAATTGCGACCCGTAGAACACGAATCCGGTCTCACATTGAAAATATGAGAACTCTTTTCATTCCTGTTATCCGGATACCATCAAAAATTTTCGATTCAAAAACTGAGTAAATTCAGGTCATTGACCCCAAAAATTGGGTTAAGAAAAGTGTTGTAGCTCGTAAACTACAGAAGTTAGAAGGGCCGGACAGAATTTTTTATACTAATTACGACCCATAGAACACGAATCCGGTCTCACATTTAAAATATGAGAACTCTTTTCATTCCTGTTATCCGGATACCATCAAAAATTTTCGACTCAAAAACTGAGTAAAATTGGGTTTAAAAAAAGTGTTATAGCTCCAAAACTACAAAAGCTAGAAAGGCCGGACAGGGTTTTTTAGACTAATTACGACCCGTAGAACACGAATCCGGTCTCACATTGAAAATATGAGAACTCTTTTCATTCCTGTTATCCGGATACCATCAAAAATTTTCGATTCAAAAACTGAGTAAATTCATGTCATTGACCCCAAAAATTGGGTTAAGAAAAGTGTTGTAGCTCGTAAACTACAGAAGTTAGAAGGGCCGGACAGCATTTTTTATACTAATTACGACCCATAGAACACGAATCCGGTCTCACATTCAAAATATGAGAACTCTTTTCATTCCTGTTATCCTGATACCATCAAAAATTTTCGACTCAAAAACTGAGTAAAATTGAGTTTAAAAAAAGTGTTATAGCTCCAAAACTATAAAAGCTAGAAGGGCCGGACTAGTTCTATTAGACTAATTACAATCCGTAGAATACGAATGAACATAAAAAAATTCCCATGTCTTATTTCCCTTATAAATGTTACATAACTACATACTTCCCTGTCTTTTTGTTGTGGTACATCCCCCTGAAATAAATGACGGGTTGTTAAATAAAAATGTATTGGTTTAAGAAATATTTATTGTTTATTATGGTTATAGCTTAAATTGTATGTATTCTTATTTATATTTTATAAACAAATATGCTTAGGGATGTTTAAATAATAGTCTGTATAAATGTTACTTGTATTTATTGTTTATTTGTACTTTACATTGTTGTATTTCATGTAACTACCCTTAATGTACTTTGTAAATAAATAATATACTTACCCTTATCCTGAAAAATTAGAAATATGGATGTTTAAATAAGAGTTTGTGTACATTTTACTTGTATTTATTGTATATTTGCACTTTACATTGTTGTATTTCATGTAACTACCCTTAATGTACTTTGTAAATAAATAATATACTTACCCTTATCCTGAAAAATTAGAAATAAGGATGTTTAAATAATAGTTTGTATACATTGTACTTGTATTTATTGTTTATTTGTATTTTACATTGTTGTATTTCACGTAACTACCCTTAATGTACTTTGTAAATAAATAATATACTTACCCTTATCCTGAAAAATTAGAAATAGGGATGTTTAAATAATAGTTTGTGTACATTTTACTTGTATTTATTGTTTATTTGTATTTTACATTGTTGTATTTCACTTAACTATCCCTAATGTACAATAATATTACACAATAAAATATAATTTAAGATATAAATTGTTTATTTTTTACCCCTTTGCTACCCCTACACGTATATAGTTCTTAGAATGGCCGCTAGAGGGCAGCACGTATTAGAAGGGGGTTTGCGCCCAAAATATAGGCAACCAGAAATACTACTCCACTTTGAACAAACATACGTACATACATCATTTTGGTGTTATACCTACTGGGAATTTGACCCATTAAATATGGGACGCTTATTATGGGAATTTGAGTTGGTGAAAATGGGACGAAAAGGCTCTAAAAAAGATGTATACCTATTGGGAATTTAAACCCAGTATTTTTCGTCCAATTTCGCCTGTCAAAATATACATTTGACAGCTTTACCTGTCAAATGTATATTTTGACAGGTGAAATTGGACGAAAAATTTGATGGAAACTAGTGAGTTAAAGTCCCACAACCGATTTTCAATGCAAAAACACTCAAAAATAAGCGTCCCATTTTAAAAGTAACAAATTCCCATTAGGTATACATCTTTTTAGTGAACGTGCCATACAGAGGGTTAAATTCCCATTAGGTATAACCGAAAATGATGTATGTACGTACGTATGTACACAAATGAAATTTTTTGGGTTAAATTTTCCTCTAAGTTGGAACGTTTATCGACAGGTGCTGCCCCCTGGTGGCCATTTTAAAAACTACATACGTGTAGGGACTTAGAAAAAAAAATCAATTTTTAAACATAATATATTTGTATTATATCAAAAAATTACAAGACATAAAAATTAAAGTTTATTGCTATTATTACAAAAGACTTTAACATTATAATAAATTGTTATTAGATTTGTTGATAAATTTAGTAACAATTGTGAACAGAATTATAACACAAAAGAAACTTAAAAGACACTTGTGTTTGTAAATTCTGTTCATAATTATTTCTCACTAAGTTTGTTTAACAAATTTGGTGACAATCTTTTAACGTTGTCAAACAGGCTTTAGTTGTAAGTTAGAAATGTGTTTCGGAAAGTAAAACTATCATTATTCTGATTGTAAATATTATAAACTATTCTACATCTTTATTTTGTAATAAAAGTAACTTTTATTACAAAATAAAAATGTAGAATAGTTTATAATATTTACAATCAAATTGTAATGACAGATATACTTTGTAAAACACATTTCTAATTTACAACTAAGGCCTGTTTGACAACGTTAAAAGATTGTCACCAAATTTGTTAAACAAACTTAGTGAGAAATAATTATGAACAGAATTTTCAAACACAAATGCCTTTTAAGTTTCTTTTGTGTTATAATTCTGTTCACAATTGTTACTAAATTTGTCAACAAATCTAATAACAATTTATAATAGTGTCAAACATGATTTAGTTATAAAACTAAAATGTTTGTTCCCAAATAAAATTATCATTATTATAGTTGTATTATTTGTTGTTAATTATTTTGCATCTTTATTCTGTGGACTGAATAAAAATGCAATAGAATTGAACACAAATAATATAACCATAATTTTATTTGGTAACAAACATTTCAGTTTTATAACTAATACGAAACTCTACATTTATATTATTTAAGTTTTAAAGTAAAATAATACTATATTGTAGAGTTTCGTTTACAATACTAATTTAACAAATGAAATCTTGGTGGTCCCTAAATAAGATTTCTTGTTCCCATTTTTAAAGGTACAAAGATTTCTTATTCAGTTGAAGACCATTTCCGAAACTTTATATTAATATTATATATTTTGTTACCACCCAAACCTCCCACTTACCAAAATATATAATATTTATTAATACAAAGCTTCGTTTACAATACTTAAAATCTAACTTTGCCCTGACCGCGTCTAAATACTTAATAATAATTACAATTTTTTACTAAAACTACCTACTTTACAACTAAAGGAACATGGGTATTAATTTAAAATAAACGCAATAAAAGTTTGTTTTATTGTACATACATTTTAAACAAATGAAGAAGAAGCCATGGTCTGCGTCTCCAATCGGCACTGCAATCTTGAAGATAGTGGCAGTGGGAACTTTTTTTTAACTTTAAAACTATCTTAGAACTAAAAACGAAACCCTTTATTTAATAAATAGTATATATAAGGGAAACACCGCCCTTAAATGCCAAACCCACGTTCCCTTATATATATACCATTTATTAAATACAGTTCCGTGTACAATAATACTTATAATCTAACTTAAATTATTGTAGTTCCCCCCCCCCAAATTAAATTAGTGAAGTGCGCAAAAAACCCTATCTTACGTTAAAGATCTATTTCAAAGGAAAACAAATCTAAAAAAGCCTATTTTACGTTAATAACGATTTCAAAGAAAAGCATGTCTAAAAATGTCAAGTTACCTTAATTTTTCTCTCTCTCTCGAAAAGCAAAAACAACCCTTCCTACTTATATCTAAGCTATCTTATGTCTACGCGAACTATCTTATATCTAGATTAAACTAAGCTAAAGGCGTGTGAGAGAGAAAGAGTACGAGCTAAGCAAATGGTGAGAACGCCGTGGCGTCGAACGCCGTTGTTGGTTCTCACGGAAGTTTACGAGGGGGTTAAGCCGACCCCACGCGATGCAAAGCATTTACGGCCTAAAACTCGAACTAGGTAGAGAGCACGGCAGCAGTCACATGTAACTACCTAGGGTGCACGCCAACCTACCTAGCTACTCCCGGAGACATTCGCCCGCGCCTCTCGCGGATACCCTACACCGAACGCGGTTATTAACCCGTGTGCTCAACAAAGTTAAATCAAACAAAAACTTTACCTATTCGTTGCCATTACCATTAAATGATGATTACGTTGCCTCCGGATGAGGAGAGCACATACGACCATAAGAAAGCTTTCTGTGTCAACTATGGATTATGTCCCTAGAAACATTCACACAAGTGTGAAGCGATCCACCATAACAACAGGATTCACAAGACGGTGCGTTGTACATATCAGTCCACTCAATTATGGCTATCGCGCACGAACCCTACCTACCCAGCCCCTCTGACCGTGTGAAGTTAATTGAATAAGGAACCCGAATACCCACATCAAAGTTTCGAATCTGTTACCTCCTTCCTGACTCACTCATCCATCCACCTGCAAGCATCCCCCGATACGTCCGGTATTTTCTTTTCCCAAGCACTCTCCCTAACTACCGTCTGGGTAAGCCACGCGTACGGTTACCGCTGCAACCGTAGACGCACGATTTTAGGATGATCGCCACGGACTGCACTTCAAATTAATCAATTTATTTTTAATTTTTAAAGAAAACGCGTGTTTGCTCGACGGCGCGATGAGCCAAAGTTTAATTAAAACCTGAAAATACATTTCCAAGAACTTAAAACTATAGTATTCCTCACGTACGAATGGCATTGCACAAGTTCAATTCGCTTTATAATCTGTGCTGACATCTAATAAGAAACTATCTTTTCCTGCATCAAAAAACACACATGAATTGATAAATCAACACTAAACACAAAAATGTTAAAACACCCGTCAATGTTTACGAACTATGTTGACAGTTTCAAATTATTTCCTAAACGTTACCTTATGAACAGATTTTATAACCTGTGTGTCAAAAAAGCTATTTCAATTACGTGTCTTTAACAAGCCTACACTTTATTGCGCGCAATGCCATTCTTACGTAAATAATACTAAAACTTATAAAGCTACTACTTTTTAATCTTCTAGATGTCCGATTCCTGAAAAATAAATGCTAATCATTTGTTCCCAGATATTGATTTTATTGATAAATAGTTGATATTTCAATTTCAAATTGTTTTGATTTTATAAGAACATTTATGAAAGTTATATTTCGTTTACGACAGTACTCAAAACTGAATTTGAGTTCAAGATAATATTTAGACATATACCTTTGACTATAAGTTCTCATGGCTGAGTATGAGAACAAAATAATAATTATGTATAGTAATATTCCCTAGACTATAAGTTCTCATGGCTGAGTATGAGAACAAAATTATAATTAGACACATAGTCATATTCCTTTGACTATAACGTCTCATGGTTGAATATTTTATGAACGTTACAATTATGAGAAAAATAAAGTTTCCTACCAGTTTATCCATCGATGGCCGCCTACGTCGAAGATTTCTCTGGTGCTCAGCTATCCTTACAAGATCCTTAAAGTTGCAAACTACAGCAGCTTTTGTAGTGTTAAAATCCAATGCTCGAAAGTTGTATCCAAATTTTCCAAGTTTCTTGACGCACCAGACCAACCGAAGGTCCACCTATTAAATATTAATTATTAGTTTCTGGTATTCTTGAAACCATTTAAAAAACTGTTGGAAAAAATTTCTTATGGCAAACGTGTGTTCATTACTTAAGACACTTGAGAAAAGTATCGCTTTTTACCTCTCGCTAAGAGAAATATTGGATTTATGCTAAAATGATGTGCATGTATGTGTGTGTATGTATCTCTGTGTGTGTGTGTGTGTTTGTGTGTGTGTGTCTGTGTGTGTGTGTGTGTGTGTCTGTGTGTGTGTGTGTCTGTGTGTGTGTGTGTGTCTGTGTATGTCTGTGAGTATGTGTGTGTCTGTGTGTATGTGTGTATCTGTGTGTATGTGTGTGTCTGTGTGTATGTGTGTGTCTGTGTGTATGTGTGTGTCTGTGTGTATGTTTGTGTCTGTGTGTGTATGTTTGTGTCTGTGTGTGTATGTGTGTGTCTGTGCGTATGTGTGTATGTATGTGTCTGTCTGTGTGTGTGTGTGTGTGTCTGTGTGTGTGTGTCTGTGTGTGTGTGTGTGTGTCTGTGTGTGTATGTCTGTGTGTGTGTATGTCTGTGTGTGTGTATGTCTGTGTGTGTGTATGTCTGTGTGTGTGTATGTCTGTGTGTGTGTATGTCTGTGTGTGTGTGTATGTCTGTGTGTGTGTGTATGTCAGTGTGTGTGTGTGTGTATGTCTGTGTGTGTGTGTGTATGTCAGTGTGTGTGTCTGTCTGTCTGTCTGTCTGTCTGTCTGTCTGTGTGTGTCTGTGTGTGTGTGTGTGGGTCTATGTGTCTGTGTCTGTGTCTATGTGTCTATGTGTCTGTGTGTATGTGTGTCTATGTGTCTGTGTGTATGTGTGTCTGTGTGTATGTGTGTCTGTGTGTATGTGTGCCTGTGTATGTGTGCCTTTTATGTGTGTCTGTGTATGTGTTTGTGTGTATATGTGTATACAGAATAATCTATTGCAATAAATCACACAGTCCAGACTACACTAGTTGTCAAATTCAATTGTTTGTAATTGACAGATAAATGTCAGTGTCAAAAATCAACAGTTTTACTAACATTACTGAAAGCTTTTTCTGGGAAGTAAGTACATTTAATATTTCTTATTGAATTATTATCTAAATAATTAAAATCATAGGTAGGTATGTATATTAATAGTAATAGTTCTTAATATCTTTAAGAAATACTGCCAATTCCGTCAATGAATTGGAACCATCTTGAAAAGTAGAACAAGATTCCTTATAGAATGAAAGAATAGATATAATTATTTGTGTGCACAAATATTAAATTCGATACTCATGTAACAAAATGAAAAGTGCGAGAGGTATTGTGCTGACCACAACAGATTTTTTTAAAGTGATTTATGTAATGTGAATGTGATATATGTAATGAATCCACGTGTATAATGAGATATTGGGCCGAATTCAGCACTCTTCTTTAAGTTACTGACCGTATCTAGTAATCATGGAAACATCTTACATCTTTTTCTTATTAATGTATCATTGTATATGTCTTTCTTTATTTTGTTATTTTTAGAGAAGCTTCTTTAGTTAAAGACGAGTGCTGAATTCGACCCAATGCATCCAACAGTTTTTAAATGGTTCGACCAGTCAACATTTTCAACAAACAAATTATAAAACCTATCTAAATTCCTACAAATTTCTTTCGACTAGTTTAAAACATAGATTATATACTTACAGAAACTTTACGAAGTTGTTTTTCATTATACCAAAAGTAAAGGGTCTCGGTAGAAGCTAAATCTGGACTATAAGATGACCCTTAAAATACCGGTCGAACTATTATCACCAGTCATTTGGCCCACAGATTTTCTTAAAGTTTTAAGTCTATATTGAAAGTATAAATTTATATATTGTGTATCTTTCAATTTTAATAGTAATGGCTAGTAATTAGATTTGAACTAGTTAATTTTTATTCTACGATTCTACTCGTAGATTATAAAGTACTGCTGCATTGACAATAATATTAGCTGTTTCAACCAAAGAAATACATTTAATAATAACCACAGAAATATAAAATAAGAGATAAAGATAAAAATATTCACTTACATTTGATGATTTGTTGCTGTCTGAACCGCTAGGAGTCTGTTCTCTGGTCCTTTAAAATTGTATCTCGACTCTGGATATCATTTCCAATGGTCTGGAACACTGCAGATTCGTTGATTTCTACTGAAAAGAAAATAATTCATTGTAATATACAATAAAATTATCATTACAAATGACATTTGTACATTTGAGAAAGAATATTGATAGATAAAAATAATTAATTAAGTTGTATAAACTATAAATATAGTTGAAATGTTATTTAATCTTACTATTATTATTAATTTGCAATAATATGAAACCCCAAATATATGTCTTTTAAATTAATAAAACTACACTTACAAATTAAGTACACCTTTTGTCCGTTTTAACCTTCAAAGTTTGCTGTAAATTTATTCGAAAATACGAATAGATACACCACTGACTATTTTACTAATCGAATTTTCATAAAAAGATGAAAAAATTCACAAATTTTCAAGATAATTAATACAGTAATTCAACCTTTATGGATCAAAGTGCGTAGACGAAACGACAACAAACGTACAACGTGTTCAAAATGGCGATTTAGAAACTTATTGTACTACCCAACCTACATAACACTCACCCTGATATCAGCGCCAAAATATTGAAACTAATTACCGATCCAGTTAAAAAAAAATTCTAATTAGGGAAAATGATACTTTCATTTAAATTCAGGATGATCGCATTTTTACTACCCTACTGACTATTTGAAGTATCCATTTTTTGGTTTTTCGCTTTGTCTAACTGTACCAGCAGGGCCCGGCAATTGAAAATTCGTACATATATGTACAAATGTCCATAGAATCGACTGGCGCAAACCGCGTCAAAAAATCTTGTGCCGTTCATTAGTTATAGGCCGACAAAGTGAAAAAAACATAAGAGATTTCTAATCAAAATAAAACTTTCTATTTTGAAAACTAAAGGCCAAAGAATTTTTTAATTATTTTTCCTATAATAAGTGTGTTGGAATTAAGGGAAAATGATACTTTTTATTTAAATACAGGGTGATCGTAATTTTACTGCCCTACTGACTATTTGAAGTATCCATTTTTTGGTTTTTCGCTTTGTCTAACTGTACCAGCGGTGCCCGGCAATTGAAAATTCGTACATATATGTACAAATGTCCATAGAATCTACACGCGCAAACCGCGTCAAAAAGCCTTGTACCGTTCATTAGTTATAGGCCGACAAAGTGAAAAAAACATGAGAGATTTTTAATCAAAATAAAACTTTCTATTTTGAAAACTAAAGGCCAAAGAATTTTTTAATTATTTTTCCCATAATAAGTGTGTTGGAATTAAGGGAAAATGATACTTTTTTTTTAAATACAGGGTGATCATATTTTTACTGTCCTACTGATTATTTGAAGTATCCATTTTTTGGTTTTTCGCTTTGTCTAACTGTACCAGCGGTGCCCGGCAATTGAAAATTCGTACATATATGTACAAATGTCCCTAGAATCTACACGCGCAAACCGCGTATAAAAATCTTGTACCGTTCATTAGTTATAGGCCGACAAAGTGAAAAAAACATGAGAGATTTCTAATCAAAATAAAACTTTCTATTTTGAAAACTAAAGGCCAAAGAATTTTTTAATTATTTTTCCCATAATTCGTACATATATGTACAAATGTCCATAGAATCTACACGCGCAAACCGCGTATAAAAATCTTGTACCGTTCATTAGTTATAGGCCGACAAAGTGAAAAAAATCTGTTGTGGCCAGCACAAAACCTTCCGTCAATTCGATGTATTTTGTACATATCCTATATCAAAAGTTCCTTGAAAAAGATTCTATATATCCTGTATAATTGTAACAAGACCACACTATTTTTTACATATCCATACTGAAACTTCCTTTGAAAAGATTCTAAAATCTAATAAACTTTTAATACGAATACGAACGTACATTATGTATTGCACTTAACACTTCCTCCTGCTTCAACTTTGCCCTATTATATTAGAAGTCGCTGTTTCTTACTCTTCTCTTCTACTCATTCCTGTCCAAAGCACATTCGTGACACAGTTCTTCCTCTCTCAAATCTTCTGCTATACAGTCCTTCCATCTTCTCTTCCCACTGGCGAGGGACACTCTGTCACTTATATCACTTTCAGATCATATATTTTCCACTTTGGTTTTGCACTTACCACTGACATCTGTCAATTAGATTTTTTTGAATATATGTACCTGTTGTTTTCATAATTTTTGCAATGCTGACTGATTTTCGAAAGTTAATCTCTCTTAATCTCTCTATGACTCTATATCTATTGAATATGAAGGAAAATGTATAATCGAACCGTATAGAGAATAAGATATTCTTTCTATTGATAATCACATAAAATGTCGAAAATGATATTTAACTGCGATTTTTCAAGAAAAACTGTTAAGAACTTCAAATAAGGGTACTTCCGGTTGACCAATTATAACCAAAATCTAATCAGCTCTTCATATGGTTGTAAAGAAGAGGAATATGAAAGAATCATAATTTTTAGAATTGTAGTTTTGGAATTATCGTCGGAGAAAAATTTGTCACACACACACACACACACACGGACACACACACAGACACACACACGGACACACACACACACACATACAGACATCATCTTAAAAATAGTACATTCGTATTGTAGGGACCCTAAAACGTGCTTATTCATTAAAAACTCACCACCGATTTTTTTGACCAAAAACAATACCTTCCTTTTGACGGAAGGTAAAAACATGAGAGATTTCTAATCAAAATAAAACTTTCTATTTTGAAAACTAAAGGCCAAAGAATTTTTTAATTATTTTTCCCATAATAAGTGTGTTGGAATTAAGGGAAAATGATACTTTTTTTTTAAATACAGGGTGATCATATTTTTACTGTCCTACTGATTATTTGAAGTATCCATTTTTTGGTTTTTCGCTTTGTCTAACTGTACCAGCGGTGCCCGGCAATTGAAAATTCGTACATATATGTACAAATGTCCATAGAATCGACTGGCGCAAACCGCGTCAAAAAGCCTTGTACCGTTCATTAGTTATAGGCCGACAAAGTGAAAAAAACATGAGAGATTTTTAATCAAAATAAAACTTTCTATTTTGAAAACTAAAGGCCAAAGAATTTTTTAATTATTTTCCCCATAATAAGTGTGTTGGAATTAAGGGAAAATGATACTTTTTATTTAAATACAGGGTGATCGTATTTTTACTGCACTACTGACTATTTGAAGTATCCATTTTTTGGTTTTTCGCTTTGTCTAACTGTACCAGCGGTGCCCGGCAATTGAAAATTCGTACATATATGTACAAATGTCCATAGAATCGACTGGCGCAAACCGCGTCAAAAAGTCTTGTACCGTTCATTAGTTATAGGCCGACAAAGTGAAAAAAACATGAGAGATTTTTAATCAAAATAAAACTTTCTATTTTGAAAACTAAAGGCCAAAGAATTTTTTAATTATTTTTCCCATAATAAGTGTGTTGGAATTAAGGGAAAATGATACTTTTTTTTTAAATACAGGGTGATCATATTTTTACTGTCCTACTGACTATTTGAAGTATCCATTTTTTGGTTTTTCGCTTTGTCTAACTGTACCAGCGGTGCCCGGCAATTGAAAATTCGTACATATATGTACAAATGTCCATAGAATCTACACGCGCAAACCGCGTCAAAAAGCCTTGTACCGTTCATTAGTTATAGGCCGACAAAGTGAAAAAAACATGAGAGATTTTTAATCAAAATAAAACTTTCTATTTTGAAAACTAAAGGCCAAAGAATTTTTTAATTATTTTTCCCATAATAAGTGTGTTGGAATTAAGGGAAAATGATACTTTTTATTTAAATACAGGATGATCGTATTTTTACTGCACTACTGACTATTTGAAGTATCCATTTTTTGGTTTTTCGCTTTGTCTAACTGTACCAGCGGTGCACGGCAATTGAAAATTCGTACATATATGTACAAATGTCCATAGAATCGACTGGCGCAAACCGCGACAAAAAGTCTTGTACCGTTCATTAGTTATAGGCCGACAAAGTGAAAAAAACATGAGAGATTTCTAATCAAAATAAAACTTTCTATTTTGAAAACTAAAGGCCAAAGAATTTTTTAATTATTTTTCCCATAATAAGTGTGTTGGAATTAAGGGAAAATGAAACTTTTTATTTAAATACAGGGTGATCGTATTTTTACTGCCCTACTGACTATTTGAAGTATCCATTTTTTGGTTTTTCGCTTTGTCTAACTGTAACAGCAGGGCCCGGCAATTGAAAATTCGTACATATATGTACAAATGTCCGTAGAATCGAATGCCGTAAACCGCGTCAAAATATCTTGTACCGTTTAATAGTTATAGGCCGACAAAGTGAAAAAAACATGAGAGATTTCTAATCAAAATAAAACTTTCTATTTTGAAAACTAAAGGCCAAAGAATTTTTTAATTATTTTTCCCATAATTAGGGTGTTGGAATTAAGGGAAAATGATACTTTTTATTTAAATACAGGGTGATCGTATTTTTACTGCACTACTGACTATTTGAAGTATCCATTTTTTGGTTTTTCGCTTTGTCTAACTGTATCAGCGGTGCCCGGCAATTGAAAATTCGTACATATATGTACAAATGTCCATAGAATCGACTGGCGCAAACCGCGTCAAAAAGTCTTGTACCGTTCATTAGTTATAGGCCGACAAAGTGAAAAAAACATGAGAGATTTCTAATCAAAATAAAACTTTCTATTTTGAAAACTAAAGGCCAAAGAATTTTTTAATTATTTTTCCCATAATAAGTGTGTTGGAATTAAGGGAAAATGAAACTTTTTTTTTAAATACAGGGTGATCATATTTTTACTGTCCTACTGATTATTTGAAGTATCCATTTTTTGGTTTTTCGCTTTGTCTAACTGTACCAGCGGTGCCCGGCAATTGAAAATTCGTACATATATGTACAAATGTCCGTAGAATCGAATGCCGCAAACCGCGTCAAAATATCTTGTACCGTTTAATAGTTATAGGCCGACAAAGTGAAAAAAACATGAGAGATTTCTAATCAAAATAAAACTTTCTATTATGAAAACTAAAGGCCAAAGAATTTTTTAATTATTTTTCCCATAATTAGGGTGTCCGAATTAAGGGAAAATGATACTTTCTATTTAAATACAGGGTGATCGAATTTTTACTGCCCTACTGACTATTTGAAGTATCCATTTTTTGGTTTTTCGCTTTGTCTAACTGTAACAGCAGGGCCCGGCAATTGAAAATTCGTACATATATGTACAAATGTCCGTAGAATCGAATGCCGCAAACCGCGTCAAAATATCTTGTACCGTTTAATAGTTATAGGCCGACAAAGTGAAAAAAACATGAGAGATTTCTAATCAAAATAAAACTTTCTATTTTGAAAACTAAAGGCCAAAGAATTTTTTAATTATTTTTCCCATAATTAGGGTGTCCGAATTAAGGGAAAATGATACTTTCTATTTAAATACAGGGTGATCGAATTTTTACTGCCCTACTGACTATTTGAAGTATCCATTTTTTGGTTTTTCGCTTTGTCTAACTGTAACAGCAGGGCCCGGCAATTGAAAATTCGTACATATATGTACAAATGTCCGTAGAATCGAATGCCGCAAACCGCGTCAAAATATCTTGTACCGTTTAATAGTTATAGGCCGACAAAGTGAAAAAAACATGAGAGATTTCTAATCAAAATAAAACTTTCTATTTTGAAAACTAAAGGCCAAAGAATTTTTTAATTATTTTTCCCATAATTAGGGTGTCCGAATTAAGGGAAAATGATACTTTCTATTTAAATACAGGGTGATCGAGTTTTTACTGCCCTACTGACTATTTGAAGTATCCATTTTTTGGTTTTTCGCTTTGTCTAACTGTAACAGCAGGGCCCGGCAATTGAAAATTCGTACATATATGTACAAATGTCCGTAGAATCGAATGGCGCAAAACCGCGTCAAAAAATCTTGTACCGTTTAATAGTTATAGGCCGACAAAGTGAAAAAAACATGAGAGATTTCTAATCAAAATAAAACTTTCTATTTTGAAAACTAAAGGCCAAAGAATTTTTTAATTATTTTTCCCATAATTAGGGTGTCCGAATTAAGGAAAAATGATACTTTCTATTTAAATACAGGGTGATCGAGTTTTTACTGCCCTACTGACTATTTGAAGTATCCATTTTTTGGTTTTTCGCTTTGTCTAACTGTAACAGCAGGGCCCGGCAATTGAAAATTCGTACATATATGTACAAATGTCCATAGAATCGACTGGCGCAAACCGCGTATAAAAATCTTGTACCGTTCATTAGTTATAGGCCGACAAAGTGAAAAAAAACATGAGAGATTTCTATTTTGAAAACTAAAGGCCAAAGAATTTTTTAATTATTTTTCCCATAATTAGGGTGTCCGAATTAAGGGAAAATGATACTTTCTATTTAAATACAGGGTGATCGAATTTTTACTGCCCTACTGACTATTTGAAGTATCCATTTTTTGGTTTTTCGCTTTGTCTAACTGTAACAGCAGGGCCCGGCAATTGAAAATTCGTACATATATGTACAAATGTCCGTAGAATCGAATGCCGCAAACCGCGTCAAAATATCTTGTACCGTTTAATAGTTATAGGCCGACAAAGTGAAAAAAACATGAGAGATTTCTAATCAAAATAAAACTTTCTATTTTGAAAACTAAAGGCCAAAGAATTTTTTAATTATTTTTCCCATAATTAGGGTGTCCGAATTAAGGGAAAATGATACTTTCTATTTAAATACAGAGTGATCGAATTTTTACTGCCCTACTGACTATTTGAAGTATCCATTTTTTGGTTTTTCGCTTTGTCTAACTGTAACAGCAGGGCCCGGCAATTGAAAATTCGTACATATATGTACAAATGTCCGTAGAATCGAATGGCGCAAAACCGCGTCAAAAAATCTTGTACCGTTTAATAGTTATAGGCCGACAAAGTGAAAAAAACATGAGAGATTTCTAATCAAAATAAAACTTTCTATTTTGAAAACTAAAGGCCAAAGAATTTTTTAATTATTTACCATAATTAGGGTGTCCGAATTAAGGGAAAATGATACTTTCTATTTAAATACAGAGTGATCGAATTTTTACTGCCCTACTGACTATTTGAAGTATCCATTTTTTGGTTTTTCGCTTTGTCTAACTGTAACAGCAGGGCCCGGCAATTGAAAATTCGTACATATATGTACAAATGTCCGTAGAATCGAATGCCGTAAACCGCGTCAAAATATCTTGTACCGTTTAATAGTTATAGGCCGACAAAGTGAAAAAAACATGAGAGATTTCTAATCAAAATAAAACTTTCTATTTTGAAAACTAAAGGCCAAAGAATTTTTTAATTATTTTTCCCATAATTAGGGTGTCCGAATTAAGGGAAAATGATACTTTCTATTTAAATACAGAGTGATCGAATTTTTACTGCCCTACTGACTATTTGAAGTATCCATTTTTTGGTTTTTCGCTTTGTCTAACTGTAACAGCAGGGCCCGGCAATTGAAAATTCGTACATATATGTACAAATGTCCGTAGAATCGAATGGCGCAAAACCGCGTCAAAAAATCTTGTACCGTTTAATAGTTATAGGCCGACAAAGTGAAAAAAACATGAGAGATTTCTAATCAAAATAAAACTTTCTATTTTGAAAACTAAAGGCCAAAGAATTTTTTAATTATTTACCATAATTAGGGTGTCCGAATTAAGGGAAAATGATACTTTCTATTTAAATACAGAGTGATCGAATTTTTACTGCCCTACTGACTATTTGAAGTATCCATTTTTTGGTTTTTCGCTTTGTCTAACTGTAACAGCAGGGCCCGGCAATTGAAAATTCGTACATATATGTACAAATGTCCGTAGAATCGAATGGCGCAAAACCGCGTCAAAAAATCTTGTACCGTTTAATAGTTATAGGCCGACAAAGTGAAAAAAACATGAGAGATTTCTAATCAAAATAAAACTTTCTATTTTGAAAACTAAAGGCCAAAGAATTTTTTAATTATTTTTCCCATAATTAGGGTGTCGGAATTAAGGGAAAATGATACTTTCTATTTAAATACAGGGTGATCGAATTTTTACTGCCCTACTGACTATTTGAAGTATCCATTTTTTGGTTTTTCGCTTTGTCTAACTGTAACAGCAGGGCCCGGCAATTGAAAATTCGTACATATATGTACAAATGTCCGTAGAATCGAATGCCGCAAACCGCGTCAAAATATCTTGTAGCGTTTAATAGTTATAGGCCGACAAAGTGAAAAAAACATGAGAGATTTCTAATCAAAATAAAACTTTCTATTTTGAAAACTAAAGGCCAAAGAATTTTTTAATTATTTTTCCCATAATTAGGGTGTCCGAATTAAGGGAAAATGATACTTTCTATTTAAATACAGGGTGATCGAGTTTTTACTGCCCTACTGACTATTTGAAGTATTCATTTTTTGGTTTTTCGCTTTGTCTAAATGTAAGAGCAGGGCCCGGCAATTGAAAATTCGTACATATATGTACAAATGTCCATAGAATCGACTGGCGCAAACCGCGTCAAAAAGTCTTGTACCGTTCATTAGTTATAGGCCGACAAAGTGAAAAAAACATGAGAGATTTCTAATCAAAATAAAACTTTCTATTTTGAAAACTAAAGGCTAAAGAATTTTTTAATTATTTTTCCCATAATTAGGGAATCCGAATTAAGGGAAAATGATACTTTCTATTTAAATACAGGGTGATCGAATTTTTACTGCCATACTGACTATTTGAAGTATCCATTTTTTGGTTTTTCGCTTTGTCTAACTGTAACAACAGGGCCCGGCAATTGAAAATTCGTACATATATGTACAAATGTCCGTAGAATCGAATGCCGCAAACCGCGTCAAAAAATCTTGTACCGTTTAATAGTTATAGGCCGACAAAGTGAAAAAAACATGAGAGATTTCTAATCAAAATAAAACTTTCCATTTTGAAAACTAAAGGCTAAAGAATTTTTTAATTATTTTTCCCATAATTAGGGAATCCGAATTAAGGGAAAATGATACTTTCTATTTAAAATACAGGGTGATCGAATTTTTACTGCCATACTGACTATTTGAAGTATCCATTTTTTGGTTTTTCGCTTTGTCTAACTGTAACAACAGGGCCCGGCAATTGAAAATTCGTACATATATGTACAAATGTCCGTAGAATCGAATGCCGCAAACCGCGTCAAAAAATCTTGTACCGTTTAATAGTTATAGGCCGACAAAGTGAAAAAAACATGAGAGATTTCTAATCAAAATAAAACTTTCTATTTTGAAAACTAAAGGCCAAAGAATTTTTTAATTATTTTTCCCATAATTAGGGTGTCCGAATTAAGGGAAAATGATACTTTCTATTTAAATACAGGGTGATCGAATTTTTACTGCCCTACTGACTATTTGAAGTATCCATTTTTTGGTTTTTCGCTTTGTCTAACTGTAACAGCAGGGCCCGGCAATTGAAAATTCGTACATATATGTACAAATGTCCGTAGAATCGAATGCCGCAAACCGCGTCAAAATATCTTGTACCGTTTAATAGTTATAGGCCGACAAAGTGAAAAAAACATGAGAGATTTCTAATCAAAATAAAACTTTCCATTTTGAAAACTAAAGGCTAAAGAATTTTTTAATTATTTTTCCCATAATTAGGGAATCCGAATTAAGGGAAAATGATACTTTCTATTTAAAATACAGGGTGATCGAATTTTTACTGCCATACTGACTATTTGAAGTATCCATTTTTTGGTTTTTCGCTTTGTCTAACTGTAACAACAGGGCCCGGCAATTGAAAATTCGTACATATATGTACAAATGTCCGTAGAATCGAATGCCGCAAACCGCGTCAAAAAATCTTGTACCGTTTAATAGTTATAGGCCGACAAAGTGAAAAAAACATGAGAGATTTCTAATCAAAATAAAACTTTCTATTTTGAAAACTAAAGGCCAAAGAATTTTTTAATTATTTTTCCCATAATTAGGGTGTCCGAATTAAGGGAAAATGATACTTTCTATTTAAATACAGGGTGATCGAATTTTTACTGCCCTACTGACTATTTGAAGTATCCATTTTTTGGTTTTTCGCTTTGTCTAACTGTAACAGCAGGGCCCGGCAATTGAAAATTCGTACATATATGTACAAATGTCCGTAGAATCGAATGCCGCAAACCGCGTCAAAATATCTTGTACCGTTTAATAGTTATAGGCCGACAAAGTGAAAAAAACATGAGAGATTTCTAATCAAAATAAAACTTTCTATTTTGAAAACTAAAGGCCAAAGAATTTTTTTATTATTTTTCCCATAATTAGGGTGTCCGAATTAAGGGAAAATGATACTTTCTATTTAAATACAGGGTGATCGAATTTTTACTGCCCTACTGGTGGTTTTTCGCTTTGTCTAGCTGTAACAGCAGGGCCCGGCAATTGAAAATTCGTACATATATGTACAAATGTCCGTAGAATCGAATGGCGCAAAACCGCGTCAAAAAATCTTGTACCGTTTAATAGTTATAGGCCGACAAAGTGAAAAAAACATGAGAGATTTCTAATCAAAATAAAACTTTCTATTTTGAAAACTAAAGGCCAAAGAATTTTTTTATTATTTTTCCCATAATTAGGGTGTCCGAATTAAGGGAAAATGATACTTTCTATTTAAATACAGGGTGATCGAATTTTTTCTGCCCTACTGACTATTTGAAGTATCCATTTTTTGGTTTTTCGCTTTGTCTAACTGTAACAGCAAGGCCCGGTAATTGAAAATTCGTACATATATGTACAAATGTCCGTAGAATCGAATGCCGCAAACCGCGTCAAAATATCTTGTACCGTTTAATAGTTATAGGCCGACAAAGTGAAAAAAACATGAGAGATTTCTAATCAAAATAAAACTTTCTATTTTGAAAACTAAAGGCCAAAGAATTTTTTTATTATTTTTCCCATAATTAGGGTGTCCGAATTAAGGGAAAATGATACTTTCTATTTAAATACAGGCTGATCGAATTTTTACTGCCCTAATGACTATTTGAAGTATCCATTTTTTGGTTTTTCGCTTTGTCTAACTGTAACAGCAAGGCCCGGCAATTGAAAATTCGTACATATATGTACAAATGTCCGTAGAATCGAATGCCGCAAACCGCGTCAAAAAATCTTGTACCGTTTAATAGTTATAGGCCGACAAAGTGAAAAAAACATGAGAGATTTCTAATCAAAATAAAACTTTCTATTTTGAAAACTAAAGGCTAAAGAATTTTTTAATTATTTTTCCCATAATTAGGGAATCCGAATTAAGGGAAAATGATACTTTCTATTTAAATACAGGGTGATCGAATTTTTACTGCCATACTGACTATTTGAAGTATCCATTTTTTGGTTTTTCGCTTTGTCTAACTGTAACAACAGGGCCCGGCAATTGAAAATTCGTACATATATGTACAAATGTCCGTAGAATCGAATGCCGCAAACCGCGTCAAAAAATCTTGTACCGTTTAATAGTTATAGGCCGACAAAGTGAAAAAAACATGAGAGATTTCTAATCAAAATAAAACTTTCTATTTTGAAAACTAAAGGCCAAAGAATTTTTTAATTATTTTTCCCATAATTAGGGTGTCCGAATTAAGGGAAAATGATACTTTCTATTTAAATACAGAGTGATCGAATTTTTACTACCCTACTGACTATTTGAAGTATCCATTTTTTGGTGTTTCGCTTTGTCTAACTGTAACAGCAGGGCCCGGCAATTGAAAATTCGTACATATACGTACAAATGTCCGTAGAATCGAATGCCGCAAACCGCGTCAAAATATCTTGTAGCGTTTAATAGTTATAGGCCGACAAAGTGAAAAAAACATGAGAGATTTCTAATCAAAATAAAACTTTCTATTTTGAAAACTAAAGGCCAAAGAATTTTTTAATTATTTTTCCCATAATTAGGGTGTCCGAATTAAGGGAAAATGATACTTTCTATTTAAATACAGGGTGATCGAGTTTTTACTGCCCTACTGACTATTTGAAGTATCAATTTTTTGGTTTTTCGGTTTGTCTAACTGTAACAGCAGGGCCCGGCAATTGAAAATTCGTACATATATGTACAAATGTCCGTAGAATCGAATGGCGCAAAACCGCGTCAAAAAATCTTGTACCGTTTAATAGTTATAGGCCGACAAAGTGAAAAAAACATGAGAGATTTCTAATCAAAATAAAACTTTTTATTTTGAAAACTAAAGGCCAATGAATTTTTTAATTATTTTTCCCATAATTAGGGTGTCCGAATTAAGGGTAAATGATACTTTCTATTTAAATACAGAGTGATCGAATTTTTACTACCCTACTGACTATTTGAAGTATCCATTTTTTGGTTTTTCGCTTTGTCTAACTGTAACAGCAGGGCCCGGCAATTGAAAATTCGTACATATATGTACAAATGTCCGTAGAATCGAATGGCGCAAAACCGCGTCAAAAAATCTTGTACCGTTTAATAGTTATAGGCCGACAAAGTGAAAAAAACATGAGAGATTTCTAATCAAAATAAAACTTTCTATTTTGAAAACTAAAGGCCAAAGCATTTTTTAATTATTTTTCCCATAATTAGGGTGTCCGAATTAAGGGAAAATGATACTTTCTATTTAAATACAGGGTGATCGAATTTTTACTGCCCTTCTGACTATTTGAAGTATCCATTTTTTGGTTTTTCGCTTTGTCTAACTGTAACAGCAGGGCCCGGCAATTGAAAATTCGTACATATATGTACAAATGTCCGTAGAATCGAATGACGCAAAACCGCGTCAAAAAATCTTGTACCGTTTAATAGTTATAGGCCGACAAAGTGAAAAAAACATGAGAGATTTCTAATCAAAATAAAACTTTCTATTTTGAAAACTAAAGGCCAAAGAATTTTTTTTATTATTTTTCCCATAATTAGGGTGTCCGAATTAAGGGAAAATGATACTTTCTATTTAAATACAGGGTGATCGAATTTTTACTGCCCTACTGACTATTTGAAGTATCCATTTTTTGGTTTTTCGCTTTGTCTAACTGTAACAGCAAGGCCCGGTAATTGAAAATTCGTACATATATGTACAAATGTCCGTAGAATCGAATGCCGCAAACCGCGTCAAAATATCTTGTACCGTTTAATAGTTATAGGCCGACAAAGTGAAAAAAACATGAGAGATTTCTAATCAAAATAAAACTTTCTATTTTGAAAACTAAAGGCCAAAGAATTTTTTTATTATTTTTCCCATAATTAGGGTGTCCGAATTAAGGGAAAATGATACTTTCTATTTAAATACAGGGTGATTGAATTTTTACTGCCCTACTGACTATTTGAAGTATCCATTTTTTGGTTTTTCGCTTTGTCTAACTGTAACAGCAAGGCCCGGTAATTGAAAATTCGTACATATATGTACAAATGTCCGTAGAATCGAATGCCGCAAACCGCGTCAAAATATCTTGTACCGTTTAATAGTTATAGGCCGACAAAGTGAAAAAAACATGAGAGATTTCTAATCAAAATAAAACTTTCTATTTTGAAAACTAAAGGCCAAAGAATTTTTTTATTATTTTTCCCATAATTAGGGTGTCCGAATTAAGGGAAAATGATACTTTCTATTTAAATACAGGCTGATCGAATTTTTACTGCCCTAATGACTATTTGAAGTATCCATTTTTTGGTTTTTCGCTTTGTCTAACTGTAACAGCAAGGCCCGGCAATTGAAAATTCGTACATATATGTACAAATGTCCGTAGAATCGAATGCCGCAAACCGCGTCAAAAAATCTTGTACCGTTTAATAGTTATAGGCCGACAAAGTGAAAAAAACATGAGAGATTTCTAATCAAAATAAAACTTTCTATTTTGAAAACTAAAGGCTAAAGAATTTTTTAAGTATTTTTCCCATAATTAGGGAATCCGAATTAAGGGAAAATGATACTTTCTATTTAAATACAGGGTGATCGAATTTTTACTGCCATACTGACTATTTGAAGTATCCATTTTTTGGTTTTTCGCTTTGTCTAACTGTAACAACAGGGCCCGGCAATTGAAAATTCGTACATATATGTACAAATGTCCGTAGAATCGAATGCCGCAAACCGCGTCAAAAAATCTTGTACCGTTTAATAGTTATAGGCCGACAAAGTGAAAAAAACATGAGAGATTTCTAATCAAAATAAAACTTTCCATTTTGAAAACTAAAGGCTAAAGAATTTTTTAATTATTTTTTCCATAATTAGGGAATCCGAATTAAGGGAAAATGATACTTTCTATTTAAATACAGGGTGATCGAATTTTTACTGCCATACTGACTATTTGAAGTATCCATTTTTTGGTTTTTCGCTTTGTCTAACTGTAACAACAGGGCCCGGCAATTGAAAATTCGTACATATATGTACAAATGTCCGTAGAATCGAATGCCGCAAACCGCGTCAAAAAATCTTGTACCGTTTAATAGTTATAGGCCGACAAAGTGAAAAAAAACATGAGAGATTTCTAATCAAAATAAAACTTTCTATGTTGAAAACTAAAGGCCAAAGAATTTTTTAATTATTTTTCCCATAATTAGGGAATCCGAATTAAGGGAAAATGATACTTTCTATTTAAATACAGAGTGATCGAATTTTTACTACCCTACTGACTATTTGAAGTATCCATTTTTTGGTTTTTCGCTTTGTCTAACTGTACCAGCAGGGCCCAGCAATTGAAAATTCGTACACATATGTAAAAATGTCCGTAGAATCGAATGCCGCAAACCGCGTCAAAAAATCTTGTACCGTTTAATAGTTATAGGCCGACAAAGTAAAAAAAACATAAGAGATTTCTAATCAAAATAAAACTTTCTATTTTGGAAACTAAAACCCTGAGAATTTTTAGTTTATTTTTTTCCGCGTGGTCGGATTAAGAGGATATTAAAAATTGCCCCTGATATTATCATTATTACTGATAACTGTGTTGATTGACATACCCACAAATTGTGAAATATTCGAACAGTGATGATTTATTTATTTATTATCAAAACAGAAAAAATGAATTAATTTAGCAAGACTTACATTACAAGATCTCAACTACTCGGCATCTCTGCAATCTCGTATTCAACCGCTCGGTATCTCTGCAAACTCGTTTTCAATTACTCGGGAACTCGGCAATTTCTATTCACCTGCAAATTGACAAAAACATAGAAATTATAGTGTTGTTTGCTATTGAATGCATTATAATCGATTTCTAATAAATAAATTACTTAAAAACATTTGTTATTATTCAAATATTAGTTTGTTACCAATATGTTTGCTATGACATATTTATTAATTTATAAAATTGTACACAAAGCTTAACTAAAATTATGAAACATTTTATTCTCATACAGACACATTATCAACTTATATAACCATTAATAAAGTTGGAATGTTATTTAAACTTACGATTGTTATTAATTTGCAACAGTAGTTAACAATATTTCACTATTAAAACAATAATATATCAACAATAAATGCATTTTTAGCAGCAAAATAAAATAGATATTTGCTTGAAGACGACAGCTATACAAGTTACAAGTAAGAACATTACAGACGGACACGAACGAGTTTCATTTGGAATGCCGACCGTAATTATGCTTGATTTTGTTAATTCAATGCAGATAGAAAATTTATTTACAAAATAAAAATTAAATAAAATACGGAATGAACTATAAAATGAAATTATTCATGAATATTCGAACGTAAAATTTTATATCAATAAAAATGATACCAAATTTAGTTACGGAAATACATATGGGTTTTTAATTTATAATACAAATACACAAAGCTCAGATTCAATGATTTCTACTGAAAAGAAAATAATTCATTGTAACATAAAATAAAATTATTATTTCGAATGATATTTGTCTGTATGAGACAGAATATTGTTAGATAACAATAATTATTATAGTTGTAATTAACGCTTGAACATGTGAAAAAATTAACACGTAATTTTTATAAGAAACAACGTATTTCCAACAAAAATAACTATTAATATAGTTGTAGCATTGTTTAAACTTACGATTGTTATTAATTAAAACTAAATAATGTATATTAAACTAGAGATAAATTATCAAAAACAATATTTCCAATACTTTCATGCAGGTATTGTAAGAAAATAACTAAAATTCTACTTACATATCAAAGGGACGCCACCAAAGTTTGGTTGTTTTCTTGCACTAAACAATCGATTCCCACAAAATTCTTATCAGAAACGTTTAAAGAACACTTTATTTCACTTTTCCGCGTAATTTTTCTCAGCTTTTCCTAGTTTTTCCAGCACAAAATCATGAATTTGTAGCACTAAAAACATGTTGGCAATTTTCTCTTCGAGCACATGTATGAAGAAGCCGCGCGTGGGATTATGGGAGTTTTGCAGCGTGACGCGTGTGTATCGCTCCGCCGGGAACTATTTGTTCGAAAAATGCTGAAATAAAGAGAAATGTTGTTAAAATAGCCCCGAAATATTATATTAGTTTTCGCAAAATACAAAACAGATTATTAATGTATCTTTTACTGTTCATTAGTTATAGACCGGCAAAGTAAAAAAAACGTAAGAGATTTTTAATCAAAATAAAAATTTCTATTTTGGAATCTAAAGCCCAGAGCATTTTTTCGTTATTTTTCGCGTAATCAGTATGACCGAATTAGAGGAAAATGATTCTTTTCATTTAAATACAGGTGATTGGATTTTTAATGTACTACAGAGTATATGAAGTTTCCATTTTTTTGATTTTTGCTTTCTCTGACTGTACCAGCTGCTTTAAAAATAAAAATTTCTATTTTAGAAACTAAGGCCTAGAGATTTTTTTTCATTATTACTACTGAATTGTTTAAAGTTACCATTTTTTTCATTTTAGCTCACTCTTACTATACTAGCTAAACACGGTTATTCAAAATTGGTATCCATATATATAAAAGTCCATAGGATCGAATGGCGCAACGCTTGTTACTGTATCTTTTACCATTCATTAGTTATAGTCCGTCAAAGTCAAAAAATATTGTCAATTTTACTTTAAAAATAAAAATTTCTATTTTAGAAATTAAGGCCTAGAGATTTTTTAAATTATTTTTCCCGTATTCAACATGTCTGAATTAAGGGAAAATGATACTTTTCATTTAAATACAGGCTGATCGGATTTTTAATGGACTACTGTCTATTTGAACATACCATTTTTTTGTTTTTTGCGTGGTCTAACTGTACCAGTCGGACACGACAATTGAAAATTGCCTCACATATGTACAAAAGACCATAGAAACGAATGGCGCAAAGCGCGTCAATGTATCTTTAACCGTTCATGAGTTATAGGTCGACAAAGTGAAAAAACTATGGGAGATTTCTAATCAAAATAAAAATTTCTATTTAAGAAACTAAAACCCTGAGAATTTTTAGTTTATTGTTTTCCTGCAATCAGCGTGGTCGGATTAAGAGAATATTAAAAATACCCCATTGTTCAAATGGTGCTTACGCCATTATGATATTGCCCCTGATTATTATCATCATTACTGATAACTGTGTTGATTGACACACCCACAAATTGTGAAATATTCGAACCGTGATGATTTATTTATTATCAAAAGAGAAAAATGAATTTATTTAGCATGACTTACATTAGAAGATCTCAGCTACTCGGCATCTCTGCAATCTCGTAGTCAATTGCTCGGTATCTCTGCACACTCGTTTTCAACTACTTGGGAACTCGGCAATTTCTATTCACCTACAAATTGACAAAAACATAAAAATTAAAGTGTTGTTTGCTATTGAATGCATTTTAATCGATTTCTAATAAATAAATTAGTTAAAAACATTTGTTATTATTCAAATTTTGTTTGTTACCAATATGTTTGCTATGAAATATTTAATAATTTATAAAATTGTACACAAAGCTTAACTAAAATTATGAAACATTTTATTCTCATACAAACACAATATTAACTTATATAATGAAGTTGGGATGTTATTTAAACTTACGATTGTTATTAATTTGCAACAATAGATAACAATATTTCACTATTAAAACAATAATATATCAACAATAAATGCATTTTTAGCAGCAAAATAAAATAAATATTTGCTTGAAGACGACAGCTATACAAGTTACAAGTAAGAACATTACAGACGAACACAAACGAGTTTAATTTGGAATGCCGACCGTAATTACGCTTGATTTTGTTAATTCAATGCAGATAAAAAAATTATTTACAAAATAAAAATAAAATAAAATACGGGATTTCTATTTTGAAAACTAAAGCCCAGAGAATTTTTTCGTTACTTTTCCCGTAATCAGTATGACCGAATTAGGGGAAAATGATACTTTTCATTGAAATACAGGGTGATTGAATTTTTACTGTACTACAGACTATATGAAGTTTCCATTTTTTCTTTTCTCTGACTGTACCAGCTGGGAACGACAATTGAAAATTCATACACATATGCACAAAGGTCCATACTTATAGGGACTTTTAAGAAAAAGTAGCACATGATCCAGTTTTTCTTTAAAAGTCTATTCGTTTGTCTCTCTTGCACTCATGTCATTGTGCGAGAGAGAAAATTTTTCAAGGCACTTGAAAAGAAAAACTTGATCGTGTGATGCACGCTTAAGATTGCTTGACATAAGGGCGAATAAATTACTCATGATTTTTAAAACTATGATAATTGTATATTAAACTAAAGATACGTTGTAAAAATCAATGTTCCAAATGCTTTCAAGTAGATAAACAGCCTTATTCTGGTGACCATGGTATTGAATACAATATTGTATAAAATACCATTATTGTTTTCAATACAATAATTTTCCGAAATGGTATTCCGGTAACCATTGGTTTCAATACAATGTTGTTTCCAATACAATAATTATATTCTATACGATATGGTATGAAATTAGTATTCAGGTAACCATTTATTATTAAAACGTCATTGTATATGAAGCAATTATCGTATAGATTCATGGTTTCGGTAAAGTCAAATTTCAGTTCGCGTTATGAACATTGTATAGTAGAAAAGTTCTACTATTTCCTGAAATTTACTCGGTAACAGTATTTTTTTGGAAAGATTAGTGAAAAAATAGTAACTAATAAAGAAATGATAATAATAAAAATGGATAATATTGGTTTTATTTTAATTTTTGACATGCTCGAAAATGAAAGAAATCGGTAAGTTATTAATTAATAAAAATGTAATTTGTTATAAAAAATATTTTTATTTAGACATGATTTACATATAAATAGAAAAGTTTTGCGTGATGCTAGTGATCCCTTAACTCTTTCAGAGAATGTGTTCAATAGCATCTTCAGGCTATCGCGTCAGTTTGATTTTATTATAGAATTGGATCCATTCTTTCCTACTTCGGAGCGTGAAGAAATTGTGAGTCCTACAAATATAAAGATACTAAAAGCTTTACAATTTTATGGTCAAGGAATCTACCATCAGTTGGTCAAGATTTTTAAATTTCTATGAGTCAGGCGTCCGTCAGTCGCAGCATAAAAGAAGTGACACAAATTATTGTCGAACATCTTAGTTTTGTAGTACGTTTTGAGGTATCCCTGGGGTTAACTGTTATTTTCGTAATAATATAAATAAATTTCTACTTGGCTGGTAGATGCAGAATTTGTAGATACTGATTAAATACCCGTATTCAGGACCGCGACGATTACGCTTCTGCACGGCCCATTTCAAAGTACATTTTAATCTTGACAGCTGTCAATTTCATCTTCAAATTGTTTTCCAAAATTTTATCTTCACATATTTGTATATATTTCTTGTATTTCTTTCTTTCGCTTTTGATATTACTTTTATACTCGTTTATACTACTTGTAATTGTTGGATACGATAAATAAATTTGAAGTTGTCTTTTAGAAACCTTCTTTTTAGATGAACTCATGATTAGATTATTACACACAAATTTCTCTTTGTGGATGTTTCACTTGATTGCACTTGATAAACACTTTTGTCATTCGCTAACGTCAAAATGTAAGCAAATGCTAGGTTAGATGTCAGTCACTGTTACCAATTGTCGCATGAAATTCATCATATTTATTTAATAAAATTTATCAATATACAAATTAATATTTGCGTTATTTTACTTTAAATATCAATCCTGCGAATGTAAATGTACTAACATTGTAAAATTTATTTATTTAAATAAAATAATATTAAGATTTTATTACAATTTTCTATAGAGTGACATCACTGCAAACAGGTGAATACAATATTGTATTCATTACAATACCACTTTCATACGATTACAATGTGGTCACCAGAATACCAAATCTATACGATGTCTTATAGAACATTGAAATCATTATTGTATAGATTACAATATTGCTTCGGATACAATGGTCACCAGAATAAGGCCGAAAGATTTAAAAAATTAGCATAATCACAGACGCCAAAAAGTAATTATTAAAATTACATAATATAATATACTTTATATTATTAATTATGGAAATAATTGAACAATTAAAATCGCTGGAGTTTCACAGAATCTATGCCTCCGTAAAACAAAATATTAATTCCATTCTACATATCAATTTTAGAAAACATATCTTGCTATATTTCATTAGAACGACAAAATGTCTAATATTAATAAAAATTGGCGATAATTTATAGTAGTTATTACCTAAATCATATATTAACTAATTAAATTAAATTAAACCGGGTGGGCCAACTAATATGCGACGGGGCTCGTATTTATGCATAAACAAACGAAAAATAAATATGAAAAAAATAATAATTTCACTTACCTTTGAGGTTAATCCAGGACCAGTGTAAAACGAACAGCAAATAAAACTGGCAGCAAACAGCGTGTTAAAATTGCAACAAAGTTCTCAGCAACTATTATCGGCTCGGCAATGTTCGTAAACATCAATAAATGTTCTTAAATTTCATCATTTATTTCACCAAATGTTATTCAACAACACAATGTTTCTTCAAACACACATACACTTTCTCAATTTCATTATAAAATGTTATTAAAATATCGCAAACACTATTTAAATAATTATTTGTGTTGATAAACACCCAGTTACGTTCAATGAACACGAAATAACTTGGAATCTTGTGAAAAGTGTCACAAAGTGAAACTAGATGGCGCCTTCGCGGAGCAGCGCGACGTAGACACACCGCGAGCTGAATCTAGACTGAATCATGGAGTCGCTCGCGCAATTTACATAAGAGGACGTGTGTTGGAGAGAGATAGGAGATACCCAACGTCAGATTGATGATTGATGATTTGGAATTATCAATTATCATTAAATGATAAATAATCTTTATAAAAATATGCCACTTTATATGCTATTCATGAAAAAGTACTTAAAACGTTTGTAGATTTTAGTATTTTCGAGAAATCGGCGAAAATTCAACGACTTGAAGTTGGAACTGTCAGCTGTTAACCAAGAATATTGTTAAAATGTTGATTATAGTTATTGGCTTTGTTTAAACATTATTGTAATATGTTTTTGAATAAAAATGATCCTTATTATTCCTATTTTAATATTCCATGCTTGCTTTTACTGTAATTAATAATAAATTGTTGTATTTTGTCAGAGTTACATAATACCTGTACCAGTCATTTATGTATTTGTTTTAATAA